>JALPQD010000162.1:0-22500 GCA_023101885.1 Typhlomys cinereus
GAGAAAAAAAAGAAAAAGAGGAAGAAGGCAAGAGAACGGAGAAAAGAGAAAAAAGGACAACAGAGAAAGGACAGGAGGAAAGACAGGGAAAGAGAAAGGAAAGACACATGAAGGGAGGAAGAAAGAAAAGGGACAAGACAGTACAGGAGAACGACAGAGACAGAAAGAACAAGAAAGACGAAAGCCAAAAGAAAAAGCCGAAAGAAGAGAGAAAGAAGAAAGAAGAAAGAAAAGAAAGAAAGAAAGAAAGAAAAGAAAGAAAGAAAAGAAAGAAAGAAAGAAAGAAAGAAAGAAAGAAAGAAAAAGAAAGAAAGAAAGAAAGAAAGAAAGAAAGAAAAAGAAAGAAAGAAAGAAAGAAAGAAAGAAAGAAAGAAAGAATTTTTACATCTGTAAAAATTTCCACGTTTGCTAACATTCTACTTGGATATGCCCAAAGTGTGTGTGTGTGTGTCGCATGTACAAACAAGGACCTATGAAGGACCAAGAGTAGCTGTGGAATCATCCTGGATTACTCTACCCCTTTTTGCTTTGCTCTGGGGTTTCCCAGGTTCCACCTTTCAGGCTCAGAAGTGTAGGCTGCTGCCATTTCCACCCAGTGTTTTGAATGAGATCTGGGATCTGCACTCAGGTCCTTCTGCTTGTGAGGCAGAGGCTTAACCCTGAGCCATGTCTCCACCCATTTGTTTTGAGAAAGGGTCTCATGTAGTCCAGGTTGGTCCTGAACTCCTGATCCTCCAGAGTGCTGGGTTACAGGCATATGCCGCCATGATTGCTTTACGTTCTGTGCTTTATGGTTCTGTGCAGCCTGTATCTAAACTTCTCACGAAAGGTCATGAAGAAAAAGCAAGATCAAACAAATCTCGTTGGCTTATTTTCTGCTACTGGATGGTTTTATTTTTAGGACATTATCTGGCAGCTCTAGTAACAAGGGATTGCTATAATGACAAGACAGGAGGGAGCTTCGCAAGCTGGCAGTGTCTGACACCAGCTCCACCTGCTGCCCGCCCAGATGCTTATGTTGAAACTGGGAAAGAGGCATGGAGGAAGCAGAAACTAATGCTTTATCTGGCACCAGATCTTAACTCTCTCAAAAATCAAACCTCAAATATGCTTAGAACCACTTAACTCTTTAAGGATAAAACCCTTATAGCCAAGAAATAAGGAAACCTCCTTCATCAAGCTGTAAACAGGCTGCCCTTGTACTCTGAACACGCCAGGCTGTATTTGCTAACTGCTAAAGTCTGTGTGAGAACAGTTAGACGGTTCACTCTGTACAATTTGCCTCTGAAGTTCCACCTTTTATAACGGTAGCAGTAGTCAAATGCTTCGTTTGAGAAGCACCATCTGCTAAAAACACCTGCATGAAAAGCTACAACGAAAGGCCAGGCTCCCATCTGTAACCCAGCACTTGGGAGATCCAGACAGGAGGATTGTATGTTCGAGGTCAGCATGGGCTCTATACAGACCATCTAAAAAAAAGAAAAAAAAAAAAATCAGGGGCTAGAGATGACTCAGGGGTTAAGTGTCTGCCTCCCAAACAGAAGGTCCTGAGTTCAGATCCTGAATCCCACATAAAAACACCGGTTGGAAATGGCAGCAGCCTGTATTTCTTAAAGGTGAACACAGGAAAACTCCAGAGCAAAGCAAAGCAAAGCAAAGAGGAGTAGTGCAATCTATGGTGATTCCCAAAGTCACCCTCGGGCCTCCACAGCACACAAAGTGCCTTCTGCTACACACACACGAAATGCAAAATGAAACAGGACTGTGGCAAACAGAAATAATAAGCAAAAGGAGAAAGAAAGCAGCAATTGCCCAATTCAAGTTGTTAAAAAATTTAAAAGTAGGAAGCAATGTTTGATTTGGCAGCACACCCTAAAATTGGAACGATGCAGAGATTAGCATGGCCCTGCGCAAGTGTGATGTGAAAATCCATGAAGTGCTCCACATTTTTTTTAAAAAGTAGAAGACAGAAACAATAACCAGTGTTGGTGTGAAGAGCCCTCTGGAGCACCTACAAAGTGCACAAAGAGCGAGGATCTCACACTGCACCAGCCCAGCCCAACCAACAGTCTGCACGGGTCGCCCTTTTCTCAAACTTCAATAGTGCACCCACAACTATTTCCTCCTGCGCTGTCATACTCACATCTAATCAGTAGCAGGTTTTACATCTTCTTTAGAACACTTCCAAACACAGATCAAGGATGCCCACTAACCCTCACAATAGAAGGAACATCTGAAATACCAAATACAATACTTGTAGAGTGCTTAGATTTTTGCCGTTTTTTTCCTCTCTGGGATGTTGAATTGAACACATAACTTCATCATGCCTGCTATCCAAGTGTTCTACCACTGAGCTACAT
Organism: Typhlomys cinereus; assembly: GCA_023101885.1. Taxonomy (NCBI): domain Eukaryota; kingdom Metazoa; phylum Chordata; class Mammalia; order Rodentia; family Platacanthomyidae; genus Typhlomys; species Typhlomys cinereus. The sequence goes on from JALPQD010000162.1 coordinate 2,361, forward strand.
TCCTAGCTGGTGGAATGGTTAATTATGGTGCATTCCTATAATGAACACTATGCAGCTGTTACCAATGTTATTAACATAGCACAGCTAGGAAAAAAATCTGAGCCACCGAGTTGGAGACTTGACCAAACCATGTCTGATCTCTATCTGCCTTTGAACTTTCTAGTTACGTAACCCAGTACATGTTATTGTTTAGGCTGGCACGAGCAGCAAACGACAGTGACGTAACAGTATGAAAAAACATTCTCCCTCTCCCTCCTTCCCTCAAGTGTTTTTGCTGTGTATCTCAGGCTGTTTTTGAACACATGGTAATCCCCTGGCTCAGACTGCCAAATGCTGAGATTACAGACGTGTGCCAACTCGTCTTTTGGATTAGTATTTTGTGTGTGGTGTGCAGGTGGATTCATGTCACCAATTAGGTGGCTGTGGAAGCATGCATTCAATTCTGAGTACCCTATTTGAGAGTGTGTTTATCAGAGGGCACTATGTGCACCTATGGAGGCTCAAGGGTAACTTCAAGAATCACCCTGGATTGAAGTACCTCCTCTTTGTTTTGTTCTCGAGTTTCCCAGGCTTCATATTCCAGGGCCACATTTCTGCCTGGCACTTTTGTGTGGGATTCAGGATTCGAACTCAGGAATTTCTGCTTGTGAGGCAGAGGCTTAACCCCTGAGCCATCTCTCCCAATCCCTGAATATTCTATTATATCTCACTGATCTACATATCTGCTCTGTGTCCATACCATCCTGTTTCTGTTTCTACGGCTTTGTAGTAAACTTGAAATCTGATACCTTCGGAAACATTCTCTTTACTTATGGTTCTTTTGGCTGTCCATCCCTTTTGTGCTTCCAGGTGAATTTTAGGTGAATTTTTTTTTTTTTCTGTCAAGAATGTCTTTGGGGGCTGGAGAGGTGGCTCAGGGGTTAAGCCTCTGCCTTGCAGGCGGAAGGTCCCGAGTTCGGATCCCAGATCCCACGTATAGACGCCAGACGGAAGCGGGGGCGGCCTGCGCTTCTCGTCCTGGTAGGGCGGAGCCTGTGAATCCCGGGGCGGAGGCGTCCATGGTGGTTTGCGAATTCGTCCGTGGTTCTACACACACATACACACACACACAGACACGCGCGCGCACATACACATAGTTGAATAAATAATAATAAAAAAAAAATTTAAAAAAAAAAAAAAAAAAAAGAATGTCTTTGGAATTTTGAATGGGTGTACACTGAATCTAGTCACGTTTGGTGATATAGGTATTTCGCCTGTGTTCTGCTGACCCATAACCATGGGAGAACTTTTCATTGTCTAGTGCCTTCTTCAAAAAAAAATGTAAACATCATCATCATCATGGGGCTGGAGATGGCTCAGGGCTAAGCCTCTGCCTCCAAGCACCAGAAGAGCCTGGCTTCAGATCCAGGCCCCATGTGAAAACACTAGGTGCAAATGGCTGTGCCCTCAACTTCTCTGGCTTTGCAAGACAAAGGAGGAAAAATCCCAGAGGGAAGCAAAAAGAAGGTAGAAGCAACCTAAGATGACCTCAAAGTCACCCCTGGGCCTCCACAGGCACACACAGTGCTCTCTCTCTCTCTCTCTCTCTCTCTCTCTCTCTCACACACACACACCTTTTTAAAAATTAAACGTTAAAAAAAAGTCTTCATCATATAAAAGTCTTTCTTGTTTAAGTCACTCCTGGGTATTTTATGAATTTGTTGAGATTGTGAATAGTATTTATTGCTTTCTTGATTTCTTAGCTATTTTGCTTACTGTGGGCACACAGAAAGGCTCTGGATTTTCCGCTGATTTTTGTATCCAGCCATGCTGCTGAGTCTTCAGGTGAACCTGCAGTATCTATGTACAGGATCGCACCACCTACAACAGGGGTAGTTCTTACTTCATTTTCTAGCTGTATCTCTTCTATTTCATTCTCTTGTCTTGCTTGTCTTGTCTCAGCTAAGACCTAAAGTGAGAATGGAGAAAGGAGATCCTTGTCTCCAATTTTAATGGAAATTTGAGCTTTTCCCTCATTAAATGTTATGCTGTTACTGCTGGTAGTATATCGTCTCTGCTATGCAGAGACACGTTCCTCTGCTTCACTTTCTTTGCAGCGCTATCAGGCAGGAAGGCTCCTCAGATCTACTGAGATGGCTCTGCACTTATGCCTGCTTTCTGTGTTGTACTTACTGTTTTGGGACCATCCTTGCATCTCTGCAATGAAGCCACCCCATCATGATGAATGACTATTTTGGTGTGTAGTTGAATTAGATTTGTAGGATTTTACTACAGAGTTGCCAAAACGGCTCAGTGGGTAAAGGTGCCTGTGCGCACTCTGTGAACTGAGTTCTATGCTCAAAGCCCACACAGCAGGAGAGAAATGACTTCTGAAAATTGAACCTACCTACATTGCCCTGTTTTTTTTTCCTCTCTCTAAATAAAATACTTAAAAACAAGAATTTTCCTATACATGTTCAATGGAAAGGGGGGGCTATTATTTTCTTTGTTTTGTGATTATCTAGTTTTTGTATCAGGTTAACACCCATTTTATAAAAAGAACTTGATAAGATTCCTTCCACCTCTACTTTTTATGAAGTACACTGAGTAGCACTGGTGTTAGGTTTTTACTTTTTAATTAACTAACTTATTATTAAGCATACGGTATGTATGAGGGGCAGTGCCATGGCCCACACGGAGGGCACCGTTGCAGAGCTGGCTCCTCGAACTTTCGTGGGCCGACAGGCTTGCACAGCAAGCACTTTTACTCCTTGATCTACCTTACTGAGCCTAATTTTTATGTATTTTATTTTTTAAATTATTTTATAAAGTAACAGGATTCCTTATTGGATTTTCACACATATTTCATCCATTTTTTTTAAACTATGGAATAAATTAAATCAGGGTTGGGAGATGACTCAGTGGACAAGGCCACTTAAGTTGAGATCCCCGGAACCCATGCAGAGCGGAGGTGCTAGATGGAGCCCATACCTCTGTGTTCCTCTGGCAAGAAGGGGTAGAGACAGGAGAATCCTGGAACCTGGAGGCCCAGCTAGCCTGGCATTACACAGTGGCAAACAAACAAGAGACCCTCTTTCAAGGAAGGTGAAGGTGAGGACGACACCCAAGATCGCCTCTGACCTTCGCATGCACCCGCACATTTCCTATCTGTCTGTGAGAATGTAACTGTGAAGATGTCCTGACAGACGAGGAGAGAACGTGCACCACTTGTCCCTTCTGACTCCAGTATCTTGTTTGCCTGGAAACATTCCAGACTAGCTACAGCTATGTTTGGCACCACAAAGCAGCGAGCCAGCCATGCTGCTAGTGAAAGGTCAGAGCCCCATGGAAGTTCAGGGAGACGATTTACAGTGGGAACAGCTGTCTGTTAAAAGCTAAGTGCACGCTGGCAAAGCTTGAGAAGAAAGTCTTTCCATCAAACCATCTCACTTAGCAAAGTAAACAAAGAAGACACAAGGACTTCTCTTCCCACAGCTCTGTCCCTGACAAAGCTGTTCTCTAGCACTTTCTCTAAGGCTATGGGACATATCAACCAAAGAAAGAGAGCAAATCATTAAGCGACCGCAAATCATCTCTGTAAATTGTGTTTTGTAAACTTCTGAAGGACGAAGGTGGGTAGAAAGGCTTCATTTAGAACCTCCTGTACAGCAGAAATAGTTCCCAGCTATGTAGACTACTACTGAAATAAAATGTTGTCACAACTTTGGATGGGATGAATGCTCCAAACCAAAAACTGATGGCAAATAGAACTGTTTATTGGGTAATAACTTAGAAAAAACTAAATGGATTAAGTGTCTTTGTTGTGTTTAAACAAGTCCCATGCAGTAGCCAGAGTGGTCTGGATCTCCCTGTGTACCAGAGGACATCGGAGACGCTTCATCAGCCACCTCCTCCTGAGCACCACGCCACATATATGGTTAATGATTAACAAAGTAAAGTGTAATCAAATTTTAAAAACCTCAAAAGGGCCAGCAAGATGGCTCATCAGGTAAGGTAGCTGCTTACAAACTTAGCTTCCTTAGACCACACAGGTAGAAAGAAAACCTCCTTTCAAAGGTGGTCTTTTCATCTCTGCCTGTGGGTCATGGCATGTCTCTCTCTCTCAAACAATTTTTTCTTGAGGATTAATGTAGAGTTTATTAGAGAGAAAGAATGGAACTCAGGGACTCTAGGCATGGAGTGTCGTGAGGGGCTAGGGCGCTCTGGACAAGTCAAGGACTCCAGGCATGAAATGCATGAGGGACAGGCAGCTAGAAATGAACTCACAGACTCCACATGAGTGCCGTGTGGGACAGGCATCTCAAATAAAAAATTTAAAGCCATAAAGGAAAAGTAGCTGAAGAGGTTAACTAAGCTTAGGACCCCTCCCTGACCCCCCAAAGGGGAGGGGAGATAAAAGCCTCTGGTGAAAGGTGGGCCTGTTGGCACATGCCTGCCAACCTCAGCACTCTGGAGGCTGAGCAGGGGAATTCAAGTTCCACGTTAGCTAGTAAACAGTTAAAAACCTTAGGGGAAAAATTACCCCCCCAAAAAAGAAAATCTAGTAAGAGTTTTTATTTCTCATCTGTCACCTAAATAAACACAGAAAGAGCTAAGGTAGCACATGAACCAAGCCTGAACTCTGATAGGGCAACACTAAGCAAACACTGCTGACTCTGAACTAACTTGTACCGAGTAAGATGGACATGGAAGATCCTCGTCTTCCCTCCAATACATTACATGAAGCTGCAGATATCCTACAGGATGCCCAGACACAGGAAGCTGTTCATCTGAAGGCAGCAGAGCGGCAAGAGGCATCCTGACTAAGGGCAGTGAAGAGGCAGTTGAAGGAAAGGAGCATCACAGTCTTCACAAGCTTGGCCTGGTGTGAGCCACGGGGAGTCAAGGAAGTCGATCCTGGTGAAGTCTGAGCTTGCGATCGACAGGACACCTAAGCAGTCTGAAAGGTCAGAACCAGGCAAAAGGAACAACATGGCTGAAGATCAGAAATGTGGGATCACTCAGTGTGCAGGGAAACTAGGCAGCAACTGCAAACTGACAGCACTGTGTTTCAATACAGTCACTGAGATCACCTGAATGATCTTTCTGAATTACTAGCATTGTGTTATCAATGAAGCACTGTAGAGCTTTTTTAAAGGTTGAGGATGTGAAACTATAAAATTTCAGTGCTGGTTGTCCCCTACTCTAAATGAGTATTTACAAGTAAGGCTTTGCCTTGCCTAACAGTTCCTGCGTACAACAGAGCTCTGGAAAAAAAAGACAATTATGGTTTTGGTGAATTCGAGAAACGCTGCCTCTGCTCTCTGGACGCGCCTCCAATGCTACTGTCTGCACATGAGCTCAGGACCACATTACACACCCACCGTCCCAACCATTCAATTGAACATGTTGGTGCCCCGAGGATGACTTTCGGGAATCACTCTAGATTGTACTACTTCCTCTTTGTTTTGCTCTGACATTTCCCAGGCTCTTCCTTCTGGGAAGTACAGGCCATCTAAACTCAGGCCTTTCTGCCATCTGGAGAGCCATTTCTCCAGCCAACATGGCTTTTTTGAAAGAGATCGATGGGCATAATCACCTTTACATGTATTCTAGGGATCCAAACTCAGGTCCCTATGTTGTACAACAAATACTAATCTAACTCTATCCACTGAGCCTTCTCCCCAGCCCAGGTATGTATGTATGTTTGTTTGTTAATATACTTTTCCATTTCAGATTGCCACATTGTTAAAACATGTTCACACAGTGCTCTCTGATGCAGACATACAGGGACAGAAACACACACATACACACAGAAAAAAAAAAAAAAAAGCTCCTCTGTCCTACCTCACATAGTGGGTGATTAAGACAGACTCCAGAGGCTCACAAGCTACCCTGACTACATGAAATGAATGGGTCTCAAACACAAGGCGAAACGTGATAAAGAAGAACACCAGTACCAATCCCTGACCTACACAGATTCAGGTGCATAGGAGAGCGCCCATCACACATACACACCAAAGACCAAAGGAATCAAAGGAAGGCATCATCAATATTAGCATATTAGTTACATCACCTGTACTATGTTAATAAAAGATACTGATGGGGGAACTTAGTGTAAAACATATTTCAGGGAATTGCTGTGCTTTCTCTGCAATTTAAATGTAAAAATATCTTAAAGGTAAAGTTTCCTCTTAAAAACCTCTGTTCAAAATAATAAAAGGAAAAAAAGAAAAAAATTTCTGTTTAGGGGCTGTGGAAATGGTTCAATGGTTGAACATGTGCTTAACATGTGGCAAGACTTTGGCTACTATCTCCAGACCCTTTCCCCAAACTGGCTCCTAAAAAGCAGATGTCTGGGCTGGGGAGATGGCTCAGGGGTTAAAGCTTCTGCCTTGCAAGCAAAGAGATCTGAGTTTGGATCCCCAAATCCTATGTAAAAACGCCAAGTGAAATGTGGGTGGCCTCCAAATTTTGACCCTGGAAACATGAGCCTGAGAAACCCCAGAGCAAAGTAATAAGGAGGAAGAGAAGAGCTATCCAGGATGATTCCCAACGTCATACTTGGGTCTCAATTATTTTGAGGCTCTTGCATAAGCCACATGACTATCAATATGGCTCATGCTTACTTTTTTTTTAATTTTCTTTTATTCAATTGTGCAAGTGTGCGTATGTATGTGTGTGCGTGTGTGTGCGTGTGTAGAACCACGGACGAATTCCGGAACCATCATGGACACCTCCACCTCCTTCTGCCCTGGGATTCACAGGCTCCGCCCTACCAGGACCAGAAACGCCCCCGCTTCCTCCTGGCCTCTATACGTGGGATCTGGGATCCGAACTCAGGACCTTCCGCCTGCAAGGCAGAGGCTTAACCCCTGAGTCACCTCTCCAGCCCCTCATGCTTACTTTTACAACAGCCAAATACACTATTGAGAGACAGTTTAACTTCCAAGTTTAAGAGTCTAGAACAGGGGCTGGTAGGGCGGAGCCTGTGAATCCCGGGGCGGAGGAAATGGAGGCGTCTATGGTGGTTCCCGAATTCGTCCGTGGTTCTACAACACACTGACGCGCATGCACACACACACACACACACACACACACACACACACACACACAATTGAATAAAAAAAAAAAAAAGAGTCTAGAACAGCCCCAACTGCTCTTCAGAGCTAGCTGATAGTAGCGTTGCTAAAGTCAGAAAGTCTTTGGTAAGTCATACTTTTCTACGTGGCCAAAGCAAATCACGAGTGCTTCAAAACTAACTCAGAAAAATGTTCAATGTCTTACAAAGTCTGCTTCACTCTAACCACCCACTGCACACCTTTAGCAAAGCTCCTAAAACCGTACAAGCATTATTATTATTTAGACCTTCAATCTTGGTCTTCCTACCAATTTTGGCACTACACTTAGTATCCATCACTTAAGAGATGCTCAATGATTTGTTGATATGATTCATGAAGGTACTTGGTAGAAAGTTTTTAAACTTCATCAAAATACTAAAACTATCATACAATACTCATATAAAAGAAACAAAACACTTAAGTCTAAACGACTACAGAAGCCCCCACGTTAGAGAGGAACAGACGTTTTCCCAAACAAAAAGCAGAACATTCTCGGGCCGGGAGCCAGCTCAGCAGGCTCCTCGGCAAACCTGGTGACCTGAGCCCATTTCTGGAAGACTCTGCAGGAGAAGAGAGAAGTGACTTCAAGAAGTCCTCTCTTAAACGAGCACGAATAACATGCTACCAGATCGCACAGCAAGTCCTACAAGGAGCTCCAATAAACCTAAAAAGACCGAACCATACAAAATGTTTTATAATCACATAGAATTAAAACAGAAATCAATGTCAGAAAGAATTTTAGGAAATTCATACATAAAAATTAAACAATGTGTTCCTAAACCAATAATCAGTCAGGGAAATAACAAGAGAAATTAAAATGTACTTTGAAATGAAAATAAAAACATCCAAATACATGGATATACAAGAAACACCAGACAATTAGAAATTTATAGCTGCACCCATCTACATTAAAAGACAAAAATGAATGAAAGAACAGGAAAATGTAGCCAGGCCTGGGGGTGTAGGCCTATAATCCCAGCACTGGAAAGGTTGAGACAGGAGGTAAGAAATTCAAGGTTATCCTCAGCCATATAATGAGTCTGAGGTCAGCCTGGGATACATAACACCTTGTCTCAAAAATACAAGCAAAATAACCATTAAGGGTCTGGGAGATGGCTCAGCAAATAAGATGCTGCATGAGCGTGAGGACCTGGGTTCAAATACGTGCACCTACACAACAAGGAAGGCTGCTGGAACTGTGGTTGCCAGCCTAGCTCCAGGTTCAGTGCGAGGCCAGGTCTAAAGGGAGTAAGGCAAAAAGTGATAGAACAAGGCACCGTGTCCTCTGGTCTTTGTGTGCACACACAGGTGCGTGTACCATACATACACATATATATCACAGTAAAACTAAAATTAGGAGCTAGGCAGCTGGCTTGGAGAGTTAAAAAAGCACTTGCTGTTCAAGTCTGACAGCTGAGCTCAGATCCCCAGCATTCATGTAAAAGCCAGAGGCAGAAGGGCAAATGTTTCTAATCTCCACACAGACCATAGTTTGAGAAGGGAGACAGACAGGAGACCTGGCACTTTGGGCCGGCTGAGCTGCTGACAGTTGAAGAGACCTTACTTCAAACAAGGTCAGAGGTAAAGTCTCATGCTTGAAGTTGTCCTGTATCTCCACGTATGCACTGTGACACACACACACACACACACACACACACACACACATGCGCGCGCATGCATTTAATAGCCTCAGACACTGGTGCAGGAGGATGACTTGAGCACAGATGGCACACTTCTGCAATTCCAACACCTGGAAGGCTAAGCAGAAAGGACTGCTGAGTACAGGTCCATTAAACAAAACAAAACAAAACAAAACAAAACAAAACAGCTCTCTTCTCCTGTTCTCCAGGCTCTCTGGTCCTTTGAGGAACCTCTCATCTCTTTCTTCTGCTGCCGTGATCACACTCTCCAAACGTCTCTAACCTTAAGTTCTCTCTTCTGTCCCACGGCTCTCCCACCTTAAAAATAAAGTATGGGGCTGGAGAGGTGGCTCAGGGGTTAAGCCTCCGCCTTGCAGGTGGAAGGTCCTGAGTTCAGATCCCAGATCCCACGTATAGACACCAGGCGAAGCAGGGGCGGCCTACGCTTCTGGTCCTGATAGAGCGGAGCCTGTGAATCCCGGGGCAGAAGGAGGTGGAGGCGGCCATAGTGGTTCGCGAATTCGTCCGTGGTTCTACATATACACAGACACACACACACAGACACGCGCGCACATACACATGCACATGTGCACAGTTGAATAAATAATAATAATAATAATAAATTAAAAAAAAAAGAATAAAGTATGGCTGCCTTGGTTGCCCGGTCCTGAACTCTAAATAAACTATTTTTAAATATGTATTTATTTGCTTAGCGTATGTATGTGTATGTGTGTGGCAGGGGTGTCCCCGTGGAGGCCCAAAAGTGACTTCAGGAATCATCCTGGTTTGCTTTTGCCTCTTTTTTGCTTCACTCAGGTTTTCCCAAGCTCTGCCTTCCAGAGCTGGAAGTGCAGGCCACAGAAATTTCCACCTGGCTTTCTTATGTGGGATCTGGGATCCAAACTCGGATCCTTCTGTTTTTGAGGCAGAGTCTTAACCCCTGATTATCTCTCCAATCCTAAATTCCTGTTTCTTCATTAAAAAAAAAAAAAGAAAGAAAGAAAAAGAAAACTAAGTACACAGCTGGTCATGGTCACCAATATTCCAACACTCTAGAGAATCATGCGTTTGTGGTTAATTAACCAGGGCTACATAGTAAGACCATGTCTCAAACAAAAAGGTGCACAGAGCCAGGGGTGGTAATAAATGTCTGTGTTCCTGTATATTCCGCAGGTTAAGACAAGAGAATCACAAGTTTAAATGAAGCCAACCAGAGATGCAGAGCAACACTACAAACAAACAAGCAAGCAAACAAACTAACTTAAAACTCAAGCCCCAAAGCAACTTTGTACTAGAAGAACATAACTCATCAGGTCACCTGAGGACACAGAGATGAGAAATTCGATTTTCCTGCCAGGCCTTCCTTATCTAACAGAGACTTGATTAAGTGAGCAAAAGAACACATGAAAACCTTACACCTCAGCACACACTGCTCCAACAAATAGCTAAATTTGAAAATTACTACTAAGGATTTTTGAAATTACTACTAAGGATTTTAAAGTTAATAGCTGTTCAGGTAGGTGTAATTATATTACCAGCTCTAAGCACAGATAAAGAGCTCTAGAGCAGACACTGTACACCTTCCCAAGTTTATGAAGGACTTAAGAATATCTGTTCATCTGTACAATAACCTAAATCCAGGAGTTTCATTAAGTAGTTCACTTCATGGCAAGCTTTACAAGTCTGAGTTTCTGCTTCAAGCGTCAGTGAGGCCTTAGTCACCACACAGCAGAGGGGAAGTCCAAGGCAGGTCTTCAGAGGAGCACCGCTTCGCAGAAAGTCACAGATTTCAACTTCCTTCTGACTCAGCTTAACATATGATTCTAGAAAGGTCTTAATCGGTTAGATCTCTCACAGCCTGATGACACAAAAACCTTTGAGCTACTGCCATTTTCTAAGGAGTCAAAGCATATTTACACAGAAATCCTGACTATTTCTCCAGAGACAAAGCACTTGCTTAGTTTCCTAATGGAAATTTGAAATTCAGTTTCATTATATACAAAAAGTACAGAAAAAGTAACTATGGTTATATTATTAAATGTTATATTATTAAAATTACATTATTAATTTTTTTCTGAAGTTACCAAAGAAACTTGGGCATTGACTTTTTGGGGGATAAAGGATTTCCTTTGTAAATTTTTCAATGACTGAAAGTTCTGGTACCAGGAAGTACAATCTAACTTTCTTTTACATTTTCCAATTAAATGATTCCAATAAATATTTTACAAAATAAAATGTACTGAATTTTAAATGTATAACAATAACTGAAAGTCAATCATAATTAAAAGAGAAGCTTGACTAAACAAAAAATTAACCAAAAAATGGATAAAGAAACCCTATTAACTTGAGCCAGTTGTGGTTCTAATAGGATTTCACACCCATGATCCTAGCCCTTGCAAAGCTAAGGCAGAAGAACCGGTGTACCTATTAAGTTTGTATGAGCGGAAATAATAATAAAAAATGTTTAAAAAAAAAAAAAGCTAAGGCAGAAGACTATGAGCTCCAGGCAATCTGGGTTACACAGCAAATTTGAGGTGAGGTAAATGAGACCCCATCTCAAAACAAGAGAAATAGTGTGTGGATCACACCTATAATCTCAGCATCTGGGAGAGTAGACAGAATAACTACCATGAGTTTGAGACTTGTCTGGGTTACAAGTGAGAGCAAGATATAATTAGAAACCTGGGCCTTCACAGCAGTTTTAGAACCAATCTGTTCTAAGAAAAGAGGTGTCCATGTTTCTGGTTTAGATCATATATTCTACACACACTCTGTAATTCTTGATAGTATGGAAGCTTAAAACCAAACAAGTTTGCTCCAACCAGCTGTGCACTATGATTTTGTTTTTCTTCTTCTAAAATGTTTGTTGATCTCTTAGCTGACCTCTAGAACACCATTTATTTCTCATGCATTTTCTATGATAAAACGAATGCATGCTTGTAGGGAGTCATCAGAACCGAGGCTGTGCAGCCCACTCTGCCACCTGCAGACAACTGACCCGTGATGAGGGTCTCACCACTGTTCAGCAGCATCCCTGAGCTTTAAAGGGCAACGCTTTCATCCTGCATTAAACAACCCTAGTGTGTGTGTTTTTCAAGACCTGTTAGCAGGGATGATACCCTCTACAGGAAATTTACTGAGTTCAAAGGAAAATTGAACTTCAATACTGTAAAAACAAGTGCCACATTTCTCCAGTATCATAATATTAACTTAATCTGACAAAGCTATGAAAGCAAATAATCACCTTAAATAGCATATGATAAAATATGCCTCAGAAAAGTATGCTGAGTACCTTAGATCAAAGATGTTTAATTATTTCCTAAGTCTGCTTGCCACATTGCTATAGAACACTGTCGAATTCTGAAATAATGCTGTCTAGAAGTCTAGAGAGCAAAGCAAACAGCCGCACTGTTACTACATGCTCCAGCTAAGACTTGTGATCCACTCTCAGTTAACTTTATCTTAAACTAGAGAACCACGAGTCCATTCTTCTTGAACCACAGGACAACACAAATATAAAATGTCTCCCTTGAGATTTAAGAACTAAATTATTAATAGAAACAATCAAAGTGTCCAGCACCAGGGAAACAGTAAATTATAAAGCATTACCTTGATGTAGTATGAGACGACAAAAAAAAAAATGAGATACAGAAATAGCAACCTTATAGTTTTCTTGTTTGTTTCCCCCCTCCAATACTAGAGAGCAAATACGGGGCCTTAAACATGCTTGGCAAGCATTCTACCACTCCCAGCGATGCGAGAGTATTTCAATTATGCTACAGCATTATAAAGATATACGTATAGCTGCTATAAAGCTCAAAAAAGACCTGTAACAGTAATGCTAGGAGGAATTTACACAGGATCTCAAATTTCTTACTTTTTTGCTCTATTAAGTATGCTTAAGTATGTTAAAGTGAAATGAAACCTAGCTTGATCGTGGCACATGCACTACCTGCAATTCAGCACTCAGGAGGCCAAGGTACTAGGATTGCTGTCTGCTGAAGACCAGCTTGGTCTTACCTACCCTGTGTCAAACAAAGATTTTATTATTTGTTTGTTTGTTTATTTGGGGGAGACGTAAATGCCATAGTGTGTGGGTGGAAGTCAGAGGACAACTTTTAAAAGAACTCAGCTGCCAGGTTTGTAACAGGCTCCTTACCCAGTGAGCTATCAATGGCCCCAAATGAAGACTTAAAGTTGTCAGTGAGCCATCGAGACAGCGAAGTGGACCTGCTGACTTGTTCAATCCCTGGAAGTCACTCACTAGGACAGAGCCACTTCTGGAAAATTATCCTTTGATGGACGCATGCGCGCGCGCGCACACACACACACACACACACACACACTTGTAAGAGTTGGGGTATCCCAAGAGTCCTGAGGTTATCCCAAGAGAGCCGTTCTCCCAGGGATCCTCACAGTGCACATTATATAGATAATGAGAGTGCTTAGTGCCCTAATAGTAAATACTTTTGAGTTTTCCCCAGAGGCTGTCTTTTAAAAACATCACTTTTTTTTTTAAAGCTCCACACAATCAAGAAAATCCAGAAAATAGAGACACTTCCCAACCCAATAGACCTGAGAGCAAATTCTACACCCAGGTTTAAGCCCAGGGAGCTCCAGAGAAGCAGCTCAGCTTTCAACTGATGCTCCATGGAAAGTCAACTTACAGCTGAGCTCTGGGACACATTTAGGGATCCTGAATTTGACGCAATGCAAATAAGTACTTGCCAATTACATGGGTAGTTGTGTGACTTAGTAGTTCTGACTGACCGACTCTTACAAAGTTATGCACTTCAACAACGTGAATGCAACTAATGGCAGTAGTCAGGTACTGTCCGAGACATACTAGTCGTTGCTATAAGCACATTCTCATGTCAGCTCTCTTGATCTTCATGGTAATTCTAGCAAAGTAGATATTCTTGCTCCCATTTTACAGATGGGAAGACCAAAAAATAATAAAGTCACTAAGCAAATTACCCAAGATTACAAACAGATTAGTACTAAGATTGATTCAAAGAAGGTATGGCTGTTTGCATTCTGTAGTCTTTCTCTCATTCCAGATCTTGGAGGTGGTGAAATTAGAGATTATTTGCTAAACTGAGTAAGATTTTCCTCAACAAGTCTTTGCTTTTTCCTTTTTTTGGTTTCAAAACTTTGATTCTAATTAAGCATGACCACAGCGAATACCATAGTTATATATAGGTGTCAACTTGACAACTGCAGGCTTGTGCTCTGGGCACAATGTGAACAATTCCCTGAACAGGTCTGCAGAAGGTTGTCTAACTGATGGGGGAAGTCCTGGCCCATGGAGAGTGGGACTATTCGCTGCACGGGTGGGTCAAGATAGCAGGAGCTGACTCTGACATCGGCCTGCTTTGGTCTATTTGGACAGACATGCTGTCTGGTAAGCGAGGTTGCCCCTATATCAGCAATGGATGTGGCGGGCAGGTTCCCTTGGCCCTTGATGTTGGTGTGAGCTCTCCTGCCAAGATGGATTAGGAACTGTAACCAGGCAATCACAAGCAAAAGTAAAATCCTTTGCTCCCCTAAGCTATTTGTTGTGAATTTATTGGCAATGATGAGTAATGACTGGCCTGTTCAATAGTGAACTTTAGCCTAAAGGATTTAAAACCAGGATAATTTTACCCTGGTCACTTAAAAACAAGCCCTGAGAAGGGCACTTTGCTGTCCTGGACTATCCTTTAAGGTGAACTAGAGGCAAAGCAAAGCACTAGCTACTTATTACTATTTTAATATATAACTTTATTATTCAACACAATGAATACCTGGGCTCTTTTAAAGTTTAAACAAACAACAGAAGCAGTAAAAAAACAAACAACAACAAAAACAAACAAACAAAACACCTGATATCTAGTAACTTGGAGTCAACAGTCACCTTCTAGGGATCATTCAGAAAGAAGCCTATGTAAGTGCCCTGAGCGGTCTTCTCTGTGATCTGTGCTCAGGAGAGCTCTGCAGGAGGAGAGAAGGCAGGGTGGCTCACACCTGTAATCCAGGGCGGGGAAGTAAAGGAAGAAAGACCACGAATGTGAGGTCATCCTTGGTCATACAGAGCTACAGGCCAGCCTGACCTACCCAAGATGCTGTCAAAAACAGAACAAAACAAACACAAAGACCATGGAATTAGGACTCTCCTCAGGCCAGTCAGTACTCACTAGTAAAACGGAGACAACAGGCTCTAGCCAGGCTGGTCTTGTACTCTTATCTTAAGTAGTCAAGGATGACTCTGACTTCTGATTCTATCTCCATCTCTTATGTACTAAGGTTACAGACATGCAGTTTATGAGGTCTTGGGGATCAAACCTAGGGCCTGATGAATAATAATCAAGATCACTACCAACTGAGTTATAGCCTTAGTGCCTATTATGAGGTTTATACTTATCTTAGCCAATTAGAAATCTATTATGAGGCTTAAAAGGGAATACTATAAGTAAAAATTCAATGCTCAGAGTAAAAGCTTACTAAACATTTAATATATTAGTTATGCCATTTAAGTATCTCCCTGATAAGATTAGTACTGAATGGAAGATATTTATGTTTTTTGCTGATGTAGTTAATTTTAACAATTCAACAATGAACCCTTTTTACATGTTCTAACATCTGTGAAATGCATCATGTAAATGATAAAATTTCACAAAATCAACTAAAA
Organism: Typhlomys cinereus; assembly: GCA_023101885.1. NCBI lineage: Eukaryota > Metazoa > Chordata > Mammalia > Rodentia > Platacanthomyidae > Typhlomys > Typhlomys cinereus. The sequence continues at coordinate 17,771 of JALPQD010000162.1, forward strand.
ATTTTTTTCCTAAATATATACACTCAAAATCATAATACTTAGACTAGTTGAGGTACAAGGATCATAAGCTCCAGGCTACCTTGGCCTCTCCGAAAAAGAACAATAAAATAAAATATCCTTATGTCTACATTTTGTGTGTGTGTGTGTGTGTGTGAGTATGACAGAGCACTTTGTGTGCCTGTGGAGGCCCTAGGGTGATTTCACTCCCTAAGGTGATTTCAGTAATCATTCTGGATTGTTTTATCTCATCGCTTTGCTCTGTGGTTTTCCAGGCTCCACCTTGCAGGACCAGAAGTACTGCTGCCATCAAGTCCCCCTGGCGTTTTTAAGTGAGCTTTGGAATCTGAATTCAGGTCCTCTGCTTATGAGGCAAAGGGTTATTAAGTCCTTAGCCATCTCTCCAGCCCCATGTCTATATTTCTGAACACTTTGTTTTGAGAGTATCTGAAACAAATTCTTAGTGATTTTTTTCTGTGTGTGGGGTGTACGCACATGCCACAGCACAAGGTGGAGGTCAGAGGACAACCTAAAGGAGTCAGTTTTTCCCTTCCACTATATGTATTTCAGTGATTGAACACAGCTGGTCAGGTTTGGCAACCAAGTGCCTCCTTTTACCTGCTGAGCCATCTTGCTGGCCCTGAAATAAATTTTTCAACTGTCATGTTTGTATCTACTACACAGGGCTAACTCACCACTGGGAAAGGTCATACTGGTAGAAATCTCCATAGACACAGGGCAATAAGACCTATTTCCTCAACCCCCCAACCACCACAGGATGAGGTCAATCTTCATCATCTTTGCTGAACTCCCACAAAATGACTTCCTTTTATTTATACTTCTTTCACCCCCACAAAAACTCTTCACACAGGTAAGTCCTTAAGTCGCTTGTGGAATTAATCCCGCAGAGGGACCGCTGTGACACACATTTCTGAATTGCTCCTGTGTGACAGGAGGAACACTTCACAGCAAACAGCAGCTAACTGTGAGATCCAAGCATAACTTTGTCAGATTGCTGTACGAACCAGAACCTTTTTCAGCACCCATGAGACGGGACCAAGAGTGTCCATTCTTCAGGAACAACCTGAGACTTAAACACATACAACAAATGTTCCATAAATAGTGGTTATTCAATAGTGACTTCAATGTGAAGATCTTTGAAAGAAACATTGCATTTCCTACTCATGTTCAGCTGGCTCCAAGTTCTGGATAGGAATGAAAGTTTATTCTCAGCACCACTGTTCTGCCGACTAAATACAAGGTAAACAAATGCATCTGGTTTGAGAGATCCAAACAACCAACTGTTTAGTTCTTAAAAAAAAAACTAGGCATTTAATTCATACTTGAAATCCCAGAACTCAAGAAACTAAAGCAAGAGAACTATTTGTCAACTTCAAGATCGCCCTGGGCTATATAGGAAGTTCCAGGTCAGCTTAGGCTAAAGCTAAACATCCTGCCTCAAATTTTTTTAATTTTAATAAAATATAAAAATTAAAAAGGAAAACAAAACCAAAAAACAATAACTAGCCAACCAATGGGCTAATGAAATGAGCAGACAGTTTTCTAATGATGAAGTGCAAATCACTCATCCTCACTAGTCATTCAAGGAATGAAATAAAAGCTGCACTGAGATTCCATCACTCCAGTCAGAATGTCAACAAGAAAACATTGAAAAAAATTGGTGCTGAGGCTGAGGACATAAGGAACATTAGACACCACTGGGGGGAATGTGAACTAGGCCAGGCACCATGGAAATTAGTATGGAGGCTCCTCAAGAACATGACCGCTTCCAGCATTTCTCAAAGACACCAAGTCGACACCTCCGAGAGACAACTGCACATTCATCTTACTACAGCACCGTCTACACAGCTAAGTTGAGGACCCCATCTAGATGTCCAGCAACAGAGGGATGGATAAGGAAGATGTGCGTGTATACATGATCAAATGCTTCTGCAGACACAAACAGAATGAAATTGGGCTGCAGAGATGGCTCAGGGGTTAAGACTCTACCTCACAAACAGAAGGTCCTGAGTTTGGATCTCAGGTCCCTCATAAAAAAATGTCAGGCGGAAACGGCTGTGGCCTGCAATTTCACCTGTGGTAGATAGAGCCTGGGAGTCCCAGAGTGAAGCAAGGAGGTAGAAGCAATCCAGGATGATCCTGACGTCACACAGTGCCCTCTGATACACATGAAAGGAAAGGAAGGAAGGAGGGAGGAAGGAAAGTAAGTTAGTTTTAAAAGATGAAGGTATATCATTTGCAGGAAAATGAAGAAAATATTAAGTGAATTAAGTCAGTCTCAGATATATATTAATGTTTTCTCTCATTTGTGGGTGGGTCCTAGAACTTACACACAGAACAGGTACTGAGGATATGAAAGAAGTAAAACTAGAAAAGTAAGAGGACTAGTGGAGACAGGCTCAAGGTATATTTATGTATTTGTATGAAAGTAGACTTGCTTTAATTAAAAAAGATAGAAGCAGGCTGGAGAGATGGCTCAGGGGCTAGGACTCTGATTCACAAGCAGAAGGTCCTGGTGGGTGGAGCCTGTGAAATTCCAGAGCGAAGTAAAAAAGAGGTAGAAGTAAAAAAAGAGGATGATTGCCCTTGGTCCCCCTTGATCCTCCACGGAGACACACAGTACTCTCTGATGATATACAAACAATGCACACGCAGACGTAACATAAATAAAATTAAAAAGAGACACAAAAAGTTAAAATTCTTGAGTGAACAGAAAAAATAATACTTCAATGAAATATTCTAGTTTAACAAGATTATCCATAGACAATCATAAACATTTCACTAAGTATACCAATACTAGATGACTTTAAAATAACAACAACAACAAAAATACAGATAGCTTTACTTATGCCCTTAGGACGAATAATTCAAGTACCTGAAATGAGATTTAAATATTGAAATTCAAGAGTTACGGCTATGATGAAAATCTACCAACAGACTTAAGTCTGAGTTCTCACCCATCATAAATGGTCAGTCTTCCCTTCACTGATTTACACACCAAGGCACAGGCAGAAATCCCACTATTTTCTTCACAGTATTTCTTAAACCACCCTCCTCCTTCATTCCTAACAGTCGATACCTACACAGGGACTTAATTTATACTCTGATGCCTTGAACCTTCCAGACCTAGGACTCTCCAATTCTCCTTTCCCAATTAACAAAGTACACAGGGCACTTTCTTCTGATAAAAAAGAAAAAAGAAAATTCAGGGCTTCTTTATTTTTAACTAATTTTATTTATTTGTGTGTATGTGTGTGTGTGCATGTGTGCATGTGTGCACATGCCCAAGAGCACCTGTAGAGGCCCAAGGGTGACTTGGTGAATCACCCTAGATTGCTTCTACCTCCTTTTTACTTTGCTCTGGGATTTCCCATGCTTCACCTTCCAGAAATGGAAGTGCAGGTTGCTGCTATTTCCACCTGGTATTTTACGTGGGATCCAAATTCAGGTCTTTCTATTTTTCAAGCAAAGTCTTTACCCCTGAGCCATCTCTCCGGTCCCAAGTTTCTTACCTGTTAAGGACCAGGTCAAATTCTTCTTGAGGTGTCTTGTTTTGTTGCTGTTTTTAAGGTGTTGGGAATAAAACTCAGGCACTTGTACATTCTAAGCAAGCACTGTACCACTAAGCTGTACTCTTTTTTTTTTTTTTTTTTTTAACTTTTTAAACCTTGTTTCAACTTTCCTTTCTTTTCTGGGATGTGACAGTCTGAACCCTTACTTCTTCCCTTCCTGTCTCAAACACAAGTATAACGTTTCTCCCCTTTACCCCTGGACTGTGTTCTCTTCACTAAATCCTACTGTCTGTCTCAAAAGGCAAAGTTTCTCTGAAGTCAATTCTTACCAGTTTCATACTTCCTGAGTTAGTCTAGCTTTGCAGTGTGCAACACTACTCCAGCATTCTATCAGAAGCCAGCTCACTATTGAGAAATAATAATAGTTGAACTTTTGTTTTATGCATTTTTGAAACAGAATCTTGCACTGAAGTCAGGCTATATTGGGACTCATTATGTATCCTAGATTGGCCTTGAACTCAAGGCAATTGTTCTGCCTCCATCTTCCAAATGTTGGAATTTATAGGCTGGAGTTATCACACCTGCTATTGTGGAATCTTGGAAAGATCGTTTAACCTCTATATACCACCACTTTTTCATCAAAAAATTAGAAGTCTAGCTTGAGGTTTTCTTATTACATTGTTTGATAAGTTCATACACATATATATTGCCTTCACTTCCCCCACTGTTTTTCATCTTCCTCTTGCCCCCATCAACACCCACTCCCTTCTCTGTAAGTCCCTTTTCTGCAACTTTATTTTTTGCCATGTGTGTAGGTGCTGGTGTGTCTGTGTTGTGGGTATGTATGGGTGTGTGTAGGTGCGTACAAGAGGACACTATGTGTGCCTGAGGAGAAGCAAGGATGACTTCGGAATCATCCTGGAGTGCCCCACCTCCTTATTGTTTTGCTTCAGGTTTTCCCAGGGTCCACCTTTCAAGGCCAGAAGGGTAGGCTGCTGCCATTTCCACCTGGTATTTATTTTATATTTACTCTGTGTGTGTGTGTGTGTGTGTGTGTGTGATTAAGGGTGACCTCGGGAATCATCCTGGATTGCTTCTACCTCCTTGCTTTGCTCTGGGGTTTCCCAGGCTTCACCCACCAGGTCCAGAAGTGCAGGCTAACGGCATTTCCACCTGGCACTTTTATGTGGCTCCTGGGAT
>JALPQD010000162.1:25000-606489 GCA_023101885.1 Typhlomys cinereus
GATGTTCAAGGCCCACCTGGACTATATGCCACAGTGAGACCTTATCTCAAAAACACACACCAGGGGCTGGAGAAATGGCTCAGGGGTTAAGACTCTGCTTCACAAACAAAAGGTCCTGAGTTTGGATCCTAAATCCCATGTGAAAAATGACAGGTGGAAATGGTGGTACCTTGCACTTTCTGTCCTGGGAAATCCCAGAATAAAGCAAAAAGGAGGTAAAAACAATCCAGGATGATTCCCAAAGTCACCCTTGGTCCTCCACAGGGACACACAGTGCCCTCTAATACACAAACAAAATAAATAAATAAGTTTTTTAAAAAAAAAGAACAACAAAAAAATCTGACCTGTATATGAATAACTTAAACATTATTATTTAGAACTTCATTAGTTTTTTTGTAAATGAAAATGTGCTCAAGCTCTTTAATGAGTCTTGACATACACTTCTGACTTAAATCAGGAAGATTAATTTCTAATCAACTAGGATCCAATTACAGAATGTATGATGTTTTAGTTATGTATAGTAAGACTAATGCAATGCTTTTCCATAAATACTTCAAGTTTAGGGCTTTAAAAATAATTCTTTTTTAAAAATACAACTCTACAAGGTAAATAATCTACTCTTCCCCTCTCTACTCTACATCACTTTAACTGTTCCTGAAATCCTACCAGTATTGATAAACAGGAACACAGAGGCATTCACACAAAGGCAGTTAAAGACCACACAGCACCAACTCTCTTAAGTCACATTTAATATTCTATTCTCTCTATGGCAAGCTATGCAAATCACACATGATGGTGAATGCGTGCAGCGAGAGGAGAACAAGCCCGGTGTCTTTGTACGTTACCAGGGTAAAAGAACTCAGCCATGCACGAAAGGCCCATGGCACCAACAATTACCTTAAGGATGTCCCCCCTTTTGAAGCTCAGTTCATCGTCAGCAGTAGCTTTGAAGTCATATTTAGCGATGGCTTCCATTCTGAGCGCACTCAGTGCTCAGCAGCCTGAAGCAGGGGGAAGGGAGTCTTCCCTGCTGAAGCACTCCGGTTCGGTCTTCCTCTTTTCTGCACTGCTCCGGCACACCGGGACACACAATGCCACCCTGAATCAGACAGAAGAGCGATGATTAAGAGAAGTGGCCAAGATCGAAGGGAGCCCCGCCCTGCCAATCGGCCTGTAGTCCCAGCCCCCACGCCCCCTGGCTCCGCAGGGCTCAACCCTCCTCCTCCTCCCTTCCAGGCAACAGCTCTTCTCTCCTTCCTCTTTTCAGTCTCAGCCCCCAGGCGACTGACAGGCCCGGCGGCCAATGGCGGTAGCTGCCTGAGCTACTCCAGAACACACTTCCTCTTCCTTCCCGCTGGGTGTTCCACTCAGGAACCGGCTCCTGCCCAGTTCAGTCAGTCTCAGCCTTTCCTCCAGCACCTTTCACACCTCTTTTCCCACTCCCAAGAAAGAACCACCCTGGGTGGTTAGCCCAGGTTAATCTCAGTTAAACAGGCCTATCTACCTCCCCGACTTTCAGTCAAAGGCAAACCATGCAAACCTGGGTCTTGTGCTGCTTTACTCTTACTGGAATCTAAACCTTCGTCTGTTCTCCAGAAGTCCAGGGAAAGTGAGACTAGGACCAGCTTTGCCATCCGTTTACTACTATTAGCATGAGCGGCTTTCACTTTCAAACTGTGACCACACTGTGATCTGGTGGCCCAAGCCACCAAGAAAATACTCAGCTTAGGGCTCTTTGCTAATGGAGATGTGCTCTTGCAGAAGATACCCAAGACTTTGGGGTCCGTCTGGTCGTAGCTAGCCAAGGTTTAGCATTCCAGAAAACACCGCTGTGTTATTAAAGAGCAGAGTTGAAGTTCTAATCTGTACTTAAAAGGAATCCCTTTTTTTAAAGAAGCTGAGCTGCCAAGAGATCCTTTCTTTTGCTTTTTTTCAGCAGGGTTTTCGCGCTGTATCCCTGGCTGGCCTGAGCTCTCTATGTACCAAGCTGACCTCTGCCTCCAGAGTGCCAGGATTACAGGCACCACCATGACCAACCTCAGGAGTACAGAGGCTGATGCTACAAGGTCAAAGCGAAGCCTCCCACGGCTACCCTCTGCACAGCTGGGTTCTCAGTCAGGGGAGTACTGAAGAGAGGCAGCCGGCGCTCTGCAGGTGGAAGCTCCGGTCAGAGTCTCTCCATGAGTGGACCTAGATGGTGAACTGGGGCAGTAGCTGCAGCAGTGAAGCATCTCCCGCCCTGAACATCAACAAGAAACTGTACTTTGACCTTTACATACCCGAGGAAAAATAAAGCCCTCATTTTTGTTTGGACTTCAATTTTCAAACAAGTGAAACAAAAGCAGAAAACAAGGGCACTGGCAGAACAGAGATGGATTATATTTATAGTGATACCTTTCTTGGATAATTACTACCTAGCAGCTCATTTGAGGGACACGAGCCATTATTATTCTTTTGTTCTAAAGATAACATTTGGGGCATTAATCAAGCATAGCTGTAAATGGACTGAGCAGCAAGTCGGCTGGGAATATTCAGACTGGATGAGCTTAGTGTTACCAAGGAGAAAAGAAACCACCTGGTAAAAGTCCTTCAGGAAATTCTGAAGGTCGTTATACCACAAGAAACTAACACACAAATCACTGTTTATTCTCTAGATCATACCTAGATACGCTATGTTGTGCACACTCTCATAAAGGAAAGAAAATAAATGGTTCTAGCAAATATATAACATATTTTTTAAAATACAAAGATTAGCCTGAGCATACATCCTTCAATGTCCTCCATTAAACTTTCTGAAACTATGCTTAACAAATTAATCTGTACCTATAACTTTAAGTCAGTATGGAAGATTTATGAGAAAGTAGTTCTCTACCAGTATCTGAAAGCTATTACCCTGTGGCTGAGCTTTCTTTTTTGTATTTGTTACTTCCACAAACACACTGCTACTGTTCTTTCTTAGTTTATTCCTGCTGTTATCTATTACCTGAAAGGTGTCCCATCCCAGCCAATTTCCCCTGCTGTGTCAATAGCATTAATTCTCACATAACAGTGTTATGGAATATTATATACCGATAACCTAAACAATGTACCATAACCAACCATCGTTTTTGTACAATCCAATTTTCCATATTAAAACTATTTTTTAACAAAATTTTGCCTAGTTTCCAAAGTATGTATTCTCAATTATTTTACAAATGCTCCAAATCTCTGCTACAGGCTATCAATATTTTCCATAATCTATTTATTTTAACTGGCCTCGGGAACTGATTGCTGACACTGTGTATCACCGATGGGTAACTGATGAAGAATTGAACAGATACAAAAAGGCCCCTCCCCTTTTGAAACAGGTTTGAATTGCTGACCAATCTAGAGCTTGCAGTAATCTTCCTGCCTCAGTCTCCCAAATGCTGGAGTCAACACTTTCATTTTTGAAAAACAGAATCAGACAGAAACTCAAGAACTGTCACTATCAAGGTACCGTGTAGTAAAAGGACACAATGTTTATGTCACTGAGACAACTGAACAGTAGAGGTTTAAAAAGAGATGGTGCAGATGGTGGGGTGCTTGCCTCGCAGGCGGCAGCAGCTCTGGATGGATCACCAGCACCATATAAACAGGGTGTGGTGTGCAGCACCTATAATCCCAGTGCTTGGGAGGTGGAGGCAGGAAGACCAGAAGTTAGGGAGGCTAACGTGGGGAACACAAGATGCTGTTGCTGTCTCAAAAAAAGATGCCAGCTAGTTTTCAACTACCCTCAACTCATATTCAACAGGCTCCCAAGAAAAGCTCTAAAAAGCCCAACACTAGCGGGACTAAGTGGCTTATACCTGTATTGTGAGCAACAGCCATGAGTTTAATCATGAGCTACACAGTAAGATCCTCTCTCAAAACAAAAAAAAATCTAAGATTTGCGAAAGTTAAGTAATCGCTTAAGCGACTAAACAGAAAATCAAATCAATACTTCCATGGTTATATCAAATAAAAATTACCATCTCATTTAAGTTAGGTAAAGAAATCACTCAGACTATTCAGATTGCAATACTTTAAAGATACAACATTTCCAGGCTAGAAAGATGGCTCAGAGGTTAAGACTCTGCCTTGCAAGCAAAAGGTTCTAAGTTCAGATCATTGGTTCCATGTAAAAAACAAAACGTCAGGTGGAAATGGCCACAGCCTGCACTTCCAGTTCTGGTGGGTAGAACCTGGGAAATCCCAGAGCAAAGCAAGAAAGTAGAAGCCATCTAGGATGATTCCTGAAGTCACCCTTGGTCGTCCACAGGGACACATGTGCCTCTGACAGACACACATAAAGTAATAAATTATATATATACATGTATTTTTTTAAAAATAAGAAGTTCCCTTTTTAAAAAATCTGTGTGTGTGTGTGTGCGCGCGCGCGCATGTGTGGAGGACTAAGAGTGACTTCAGGAATCGCCCTGGATTGCTTCTACCTCTTTATTGCCTCCTTCTGAATTTCCCAGGTTCTGTCTTCCAGAGCCAGAAGTGTAGGCCTGTCAATTTTAGGCGGGATCTGGGATCTCAACTCAGGTCCTTTTGCTTTCAAGGCAGTCTTAACCCCTGAGCCATCTCTCCAGCCCCAAGATACAAAATTTCAACACATTCAAGGAAAAAAAAAAATCAATCCCATAAGCAAACCAATGTTAAAAAGAAGCCATCTGGGGTACAATGATTTCCCCCACCCCCAGGTGATGCGACTGTACCCAGGGTTTCATGATCAATATAGCTCAACCACTGAGACCTCTCTGGCCCTGCATATTACTGTTCTCCACAAGAAAATGAAGTGGCAGTGTACTTAATACTGCTACTTAATGGGAGTTATCTCTAAATGTTAGTACGTATCTCCACGGGCCATCATATGAAGTAAACTTTAAGGAAATAGTGTGTTTAATTGTTCGAATGCTAGGCACTGTTTCTGAAAACGCAGTATCCTAAAGGAATCTGTATGTTTTTATTCTTTTTCTCCAAATTCAAAGAAAATAAAATATATGACTCTGGACCAGCATAACTTGGTGTTGGTGTTGAGTCTACAAGGCCTACAGAGGCAGGATAAGAGTCACTCACATTCAAGTAATTGTCCTGTTGGTTAAGACTACAAGGTAATATTGGGCAAGTCTTTTAAGCAAAACCCAATTTTCTGACTAAGAAAATGGGATAAAAACTATCCTGTAAGGTTCACTGAGAATTAAATTAGATAATAAAAGTAAAGGACTTCGGACAGAGCTTGACAGATAACATTAGAAACTAACACTGTTACTCTACCTAAAACATAAAAACAAACACAAACTAAAACAATGAGGTTTCTTTCATGTACTTATTGGCAAATTTTAAAATTTTATTTATTTATTGTGTGTGTGTGTTTACATATATTAGAGGGTACTTTATGTTCCTGTGGAGGACCAAGAGTGACTTCAGGAATCATCCTGGATTGCTTCTACCTCCTTCTTGTTTTGAGCTAGGATTTCCCAGGCTCCGCCCACCAGGGCTGGAAATGCAGGCCTATGGTGTTTCTGCCTGTTGTTCTTTACATGGGAACTGGGATCTGAACTCTGGACCATCTGCTTTCGAGGCAGAGTCTTAATCCCTGAGCCATCTCTCCAGACCATTATTGACAAATTTTTTAAATTTGTATCCATTGTCTGCAATATTTTGGAAAACAGACTCTTTATCTTATTGGATGCCCATTCATTTCACGACTGAGTAGTTACTATAAGCCAGCCATCACAACTTAGTACATACACCGATTAGAGTTCACACTCTAGCCAGGAATTAGCTTAATCTTTTTGGAAAGCAATTTTATAATAACTATTGTTAATCTTAAAATGTGTATTCCTGATAAGCAATTCTACCTCTCAGATTTCTATCACTGAAAATAATGCAACAAACAATATATAGAAACATACTCTTGATCAGTATCTGTGAGTTTACTCAGGGGCTATCTTTCCATATGGATAGGGAAGACATTTTACCAAGTTGTTTTAAAACTGTAACAAGGGCAAGAGATGCTCAGCAGGAAAAGCTACTTGTCTCTAAGCCTGATTCCCCAGAGCCCATGGAGTAGAAAAACAGAACTCATCCCCACGGGTTCCTCTGATCTCCACATGTGCTCCATGGCGTAGGCACACCCACACGCAATCAATCAATCATCAATATGGAATGGTAAAATTTTTTTAAAACCTGCAAAAGCACAGCAGGCATGGAAGGACACACCTGCAATCACGCATTCAAGAGGTGGACCCAGGCCACACAGTATCAAGCCAGACACAGCTGCATAGCAAAGCATATCTCACAACCCCCTGGAAAGATGCCTCATCCCATCTGTATAAAGCAGAGTAATACATCAATAAATGCCTTAAAAACTCAGGCTAGGCCTTGTAACTTGTATTTTAATTCAAGCAAAAGACCTGAATTTGGACAGTCCAGGCAAATGCCAGACAGGAAAGGCAGCCTACCTGTAATTCCAGCCTTGGATCTTGGAAGACAGAGACTGATAATCCGCAGAACAAGTTAGCTAGCCAGACTATCTATGTGGTTATCTGGATGTGGTTAAAGATCCTGTCTCAAAAGACTAAGGTGGAAGAATAATCAAGGATGATTCCTAATACCAACCTTGGACACGACAGGGACACACACACACACACACTGCATGTACCTTGCACATACATACACATGAAAAAAAAACAGGCTAACAACTTTTCTGTATTAGTGAGGTGACACTAGTAGAATACTATTACTTCCTGTGTAATCTCTCTCAATTGTTTTTCACTGTTTCATAGTAAACATTATTACTTTGTAGTTAAAACTCAAATGAAAGGCTTTACGGATGCTCTGGAGTAAGGCCTGTAGTCAGCCAATGTTTTATCATTCATAAACTAGATAACAATGGAGAAGCAACTTACATTCTCTAACCCTAGCCCTGTCCAACTAGAGAACGAGGATAATGTCAGCATCTATCTTATAAACCATTTTGACAGCTAAAATAAAAAATTTGTAAATAGTTTGCAGAGTCTCCCAGCATAACCATGTTAACTAGCATCATCAGTCCCTTTTCAATTTCACAAGCTGTAACGGTAAATCTAGAATTGGCATTCACATATATGAAATCAGTAAACTGTGGAAGGCAAATTAACAGTCCAGTTAATTATAAACTGGGATGGGGGCTGGAGATATAGCTCAGCAGTGGTAGAGCATCTGTATGATATTCCGAAAGTTCTGGGTTAAGCTCCAGCACCACAAACAAACAAACAAAGGACAAAAAAAAAAAAAAAAAAACCGTTTATTATGATCTGGATAAGATGGCATACAAGTTGAAATACCAACACTTAGGAGGTAAGCTTGGCTTCAGTTACACAGTAAATTTGGGGATACTCTGGACTACATGAGACCTTGTCTCAAGAAAAAAAGGGGGGCATAGTTGGTGGTAAAAAATCATCAGCATTCCCTGTGGGTTAGGCTTAATTCCATTCCTAATGCTTGGATATGGAGATTTGATATAGATAAATGATAAGCACATATAGATAAAATATATGTAAATTATTGACACACACATATATATATGCATAAACACACAAAATCTTACACCTATAATTCCAGCACTTGAGAATTTGGATACATACTGAATTTCAGGCACTAGACTGTCTCAAAAAAAAAAAAAAAAGCTAATACTGGGCGGAGAGGTAGCATGGTGGTTAAAGAGCATGCCTAACATGCACAATGTCTTTAGTTCACCCCCAGGACAACACCACAAAACAAAAACCCTTGCATCTAAAATTATATTCTTTTTTTTTTTTAAATCAACCCATTCAGAGACTAATTTACCTGCTGGAGTTCTTCAAGAATCTACTTTTAAAAAGATCTTCCTTGCCAGTCATAGCAGCATAAACCCATAATGCTAGCACTGGAGAAAGGCTAAAGCAAGATAGAGAATTTGACAACAGCCTAGACTACACATAGTAAGATTCTATGTCAAAACTATCTTTTCTTTTTTTCTTTCTTCTTTCAAAACAATTTTTTAACTAAATAACAATTATTAAAATATTCAGGTGACTCTCAGGCACAAAATTTTTAAGAATCATTACTAAATATTAGAGATGTCAAATAAAATTTAAAACTTACATTCCAAATAATGCACCGTCTTCCATTTTAATAATACTAATTCATATTCAACTTGGCACAACTGGAGGAAAACCAAACTTCAACAACGAATCTCAATAACCATTCCATAAAGGTATGCAGTTCTCTGAATCCAGCAGGTAACTACTAATCTCTCTCAGGAGCATGGTGGCTCTCTGCTCTGCATGCATTTCCCCCAAATCTAATACTATTCTGCCGTACATAATAACTAGCTGCTGTGCACACAGGCAACACGACTGGCATCACTGAAGAAAACCTCTAAGTACCACCAACCAGTAGCACTTAAACCCAGCATCCCGTTCTCTCAAGTTTGAGACACTTGCGGAACATTACTTGCTCCTCAAGCACTTTAAATGCTCGAATTTCTGGGTCCCCCTCCTCCCAAATTTTTGTGTCCCCTTCACCCCAAATTTCTGTATCCCTGCCCCCAAATTCCTGTGTCCCCCTCTTCTTCCCTCCAAATTTAAATCACAACAAATAACCTTTCATAAGAAAAATGATTACTAATTTTTTGACTCTGGAGAGGGCCGGCGGACCTATTTGTCGGAGGAATGAGTGCAGTAGTACGCTGCTCTAATTCCAATACTGCAAAGCCTGAGGATCACCAGCACCAGTTCTCAGTCCAAAAGCCAACCTGAACTATTTAGCAAGACTCTGTCTCAGCAAAACAAACAAGACGAGCTAGATGTGTAGCTTGTCTTTAGCCTATACCAGACTCTGGGTTTCATCCCTAACACCAAAAAAGAAGAGCGAGAAAAGGAAAAGCAAAGAATGTGATTAGAACATTTTTAAATTCACTCATTTTTTTAAAAGTCTGTTAAGAAAAAACTAGTACCTACGATGGGCGGGCTGTAACTAGTTCTAGTTCCTTAAATGTTTTACCAAGTCCATTAAAAAGATGACTTTCATTTAACACCCACAGGAATCATTTAACCCCCAAACTTACCCAATCTCCCTCACCGACACAAAGACCCACTGAAGAAAAACGTAACAGGCACCAAACCAAAGTAGGATCTTAAAGAAACCACTTAAAATATAAAAACACAAGTAAGCTGCCCATAAAATCTGAGGGTAGCTTACAAATGCATTAAATCCTGGGAGCCTCCCAGTTCTCAGGGTGAGACTATAAGGCTGGCATGACTTGCTATCAATCAATCAACCCTTTTGACTGCCGAAGAACAGTGGATGGACACTTGAAAAAAGGAAAAAGGCTGGGGGTGGGGGGAGAGGGAGTACAGGACAGGACCAGAACCCTGAAACAAGGGAAAATATTAACAGTGGCAACAGGACCGAAAGTTCGAAATTTATGCGAGAGAGGAGACAGGCAGAAAGAAGGAAGGGGAAGTAGGTTAGAGAAAAAGGAGGTGGAGGGGACAAACGACAAGCGTTACGAAAAGCATGTCGTGTCTCCAGTGGGATGGAGAGGACGGGAGAGGGAAGACGTAGCTGGGGGTACAGAGTTCAGGGGGAAGAAAGCCAAAAGAAAGCCAAGTTCTCTCGCTGCTTCGTGGCTCTTCGATGCCATCAGCATCGAGAACGCGGACGCCCCGCGCCTTCCGCCCCGTTGCAAGCTGCACTTTCACAGCGTCTGAAATCACTTTCCAAAGAAACCGTCATGCGACTGGCTTTGCTACCGCGTCCGTTTGGGGCAGCGGTGCGAGCGAACGCTAACCCCTACTCTCTCGCCGCCCTTTCCTCGACTGTGGCATCGGTCCGTCGCCCCTGCTTATTTTCCTGGCAAGTGCCCGCCCGCCCGCCGAAGGAATCTAAAAGCAAAGCCCCGGCGCCCGCCGCGGGCAGCCAACGTTCTAACTCTCGGGGGATCCCCGCATCAAATTTGGCCCGGACAGATGCCAGGAGCTGGTGACGTGGTGCCGCGCGGGTCCGGGGCGCATCCATCACCCCCGCGTCCGCGGCCCGCACCGCCGCCGCCGCCGCCCCCCGGGCTCCGGCCGCCCGACCCGGCTCTGCAGCCGGCGCTCGCGGGCGGCTCGCGGGCTCGTCGGGCCCCGGCGGCCGCCGCATCGGGGAGTCCCGGGCTGCGCCGCGAGCGGAGGAAGCCCGTCTCCAGGAAGGAAGCGCCCGAAAGAGGAAACGCACCGTCCGCAGCCCCGGCGGCGGGGCTCCGGGTCCCCAGCCTGCCGGCCCCGCATCTCCAGCCCAGCCCCGGGGCAGACAGGGCCCGCCTCGCCCCGCAGCCGAGCGGGCGGGGAGGACCGGACGACCGCGCGAGCCGCGCCGGGCGCCGCCGCCCGCACTCACCGTGGCGCAGCAGCCCGCTCCGCCCCTCCGCCCGCCGCGAGCGGCCGCCGACTCCGCCGCTGGCTTCCCCGAGCGCGGCGCCCGCTGCCCCGGCCGCCGTCAGCGCCTCCGCGTCGCTCCCGCCGCCTTCGCCGCCTTCGCCGCCCGGTCGCTGAAGCAGCACAGCCGCCTCGCTTCCGCTCCTCGGCCGGCTCCCGCGAGAACTTCCCCCCCGCGGCCCCGCCCCGCCGCGCCGCGCCGCGCCCCCGCGAGACTTCCCCCGGCGGAAAAAGCCCAGAGCGCAAGCGTTCCGCCTCCGCCCGGCCCGGCAGGTAGCCGGCTGTGTGCCCCGCGCATGCGCCAGGCCGCCCCGCGGCAGGTGGCACGGGCGTCGTGGCTCCGCCCCCAGGTTTCTGTAACCCTCTGGGTGCCAGAGCTGGGAAATTATAGTTCCGCCCTGAAGGGCTAACACGCTCCGCTCTCTCATCGCGATCCTTTCCCTCTCTACCAGCGCACCCAGGCCAAGAGGGAGGAGGGAGAGGAGTTCCCAAGTACGGCTCACTGCAAAACAGAAAACCAGGTCTTCAACTGTTTGGACATCTGGCTCCCAAGAGCCTGCGCCCTTAGGTAAATCAGAGAATTCGTTGGTTGATGGACTGAACCACAAGCCTAGTGTATGTAAACACTGTAATAGACGTAGAAGATAGAACGGAAAAGAAATATTCTGGCCTTCAAGCAACACAGTCTAAACTAGCAGAAGAGTTAAAAAAAGAAAGAAAGAAAGAAAGAAAATGGTCCTACTACTGTGGAGAATGCCAAGGAAGCCAGAAAGATGGAGGAAGGTCTCTCCATTCCTCTGTCCACTGTATGAATGTCTTACAATGACGGTCATGTGGAGCTTGGAGGATGAGTAGGAGTTTGACAGCAGAACAGCCAGGGTAAGAACGCATTAGACAGAGGGAATGGCACTTAAGTATGGAGGAAGAGGGGCGTGAGAAAGTCGTGCTCTATGCAATGCCAAGTACTTAGATTCCTGTGCGAAGCTGCTGAACGTGGGGGAGTGGTAGAATATGAGGCTTGGAGAAGGAACTCGTATTTCTCAGTTCCAAAAGCTATTTCCAATTAAAGGAGAGAACAGAACACATCTAATGTTAATGTGTTCTCTGGAAGCTGACAAGATAGCGTTGAGATGAGAATAGCTGATCCTCTGATACTATAGAGGAAACAAGCCCACAGGAAAGAAAACGATTTGTTCTTTCACCAAGAATTCACTGAACATCAGCTGCACTGGGGGGTGCTCTGCAGGGTAACAGATGAACCAGGTGAGGCCTTGGCTTCCCGCCGTTTGTAATCAATCCAGACAGAGTTGCCTAGTCTGGAAGCAAAGAACTTGGCCCTAAGTGCCAGTGAACCACATGTAGGACTGAGCAACTGCAGAGTCGGGAGTCCTCATTCGGTACTGATGTAATCAGGAAGGATGAAGTCTGAGCTGCAGCACGAATGCAGACAGGAGAGGGATGGCATTTGCCATAGTTTCAGATTCAGTAGAGCCCTGGCATTAGGAGAAGAGAAATGAGAGGCTTAGATCTGGCTGTCAGGAGATGTGCACCCAAGGGGCTGGAGAGATGGCTCAGGGGTTAAAGCCTTTGCCTTGAAAACAAAAGGACCCAAGTTCAGATCCCCACATCCTATGGTGGTGGCCTGTGATTTCAGTCCTAGAAGGCAGATCCTGGGCAATCTGGTCACCCTTGGCCTCCACAGGCGCACATGCTCAAATGTTCTCTGTTACACACACCACACACACACACACACACACACACACACACACACACACACACAGAGGAGAGAGAGACCTTCATCCATGAAGGTTTTTGAGCAGATGTCTGAAGGAGGAGATAATAACAGGGGGTTATATCTACTTCGTACCTGAGGCATGATGAAGTCATAATGACTCCAAGGGATAGCTAATGGCCTGCATTTTACAGGCTCAGAACATAAGACGCCAGGTGTGGTAGTCTATGTTTGCAATGCCAGCACTAAGGGCTGTGAAGCAGAGGACTAGGTTTCCATGCTGGCCTGGATTACACAGCAAGACTGTGCCTCAAAGATGGGGGGGTAGGAACCAAAATATAATTGGCCCAGGCCTATCTTGTTCTAAAACCCACACTTTCTTCCTTCTTCTTGCTATGATGCTTTGTTCTACAATGAAGGCTAGAAAATCATAGGAATGAAAGGGGGTGAATTTAACTTCTCAACAGAAAGGAGGGTGAGACAGAAATTTGCCTCAAGAAAAGTAGCTGGAGGCTCAGCAAGCAAGGCGCTTGCACCTGGTGACTTGAGACCTATCCCCTGTGCTCACGTGATAGAGGAGAGAAGTAACTTCCAATTGTCATCCTCTGATCTCCGACCTCTGCATGTGCCTGTATGAAGTCTCTTTCTCTCATAAAGACTAAAAAAGAAAAACAGAAAAGTAGCTTGGGAACAGAGAGAATCATATAGAACACTTAATTGCCTGGATCACCGGCCTTCAGGAAATTCCGAATCTTTACCAGATCATATCTACAAGGGCCTTTTGCACACTGTGATGGTGTTCAGCCTTTAGCACTTGAATCCCCTGGGTTGATTACTGGAGGGAAGGGGGATGGTGTCATTTGTGGGCAAATCAATGTCACTATGCAGACCTAGAGTCCACACATTTGTACACACCAAGTTGGAGTCAAACCTGTATTTAAAACAAGAGAATATAAGACATTGGGTGGGATAAGGCTTAGTGGTTGAGCAACTGCCTAGTTTATCTAAGTCTCTAGGTTCTAACTCTAACACTAGGCAGGAAGGGAGGGAGGGAGGAAGACATAATGTGCATGTACTAACTGGTCATGGTGATCCTTACCTGCACTCGGGAGTAAAAGCAGAAGGATCAAAAGTTCAAAGATGGGGGTCCAGTGAAGTGGCTCGGGAGTAAAGCATTTGCTACAAAAAGCCTGACAACCTGAGTTCAGTCCCTGGAACTCACCAAAAGGTGGCTGCAGGGGCATGCATCTGGATGTGGGAGCTGACATCTGGAACTCCAGTGCTCTTCCCGTGAGATGGGAACAGAGGTAGGAGGACTGCCTAGAAGCTCACAGGCCAGCTACCCTGGAGTACATAGAACTGCAGGAACACAAAGAACCTTCCTCATCAAGTTGGAAAGAAAGAACCGACTTCCAAAAATTGGCCTCTGACCTCCAAATATGCACCGTGGTGCTCGTTCACCTGCACTCACACGTACAGGTGGAAAGATCCGGTAACTGCTGAAAAGCTCAGTGCCTTCATTCATTCTCTGCTGGCCTTGACTGAGCATCTCTTCTGCACTGGCGTTGGCCACTGAACATGGAAGACCCACCTCTAAGAAGATGGTGGGATTTGGGAGCACAGAGCAAAGGAAGGCAGAGGGAAAATTTAGATTGAGACCTTGGTTATTAGTGCAAGAAAGAAGTATTTGGTGTGTGGCTGAGGCAGTATCGAGGTCCGTAGGACTCTGTTCACTGTTGGACTACAGTGTGATTCTGATCTTCAAAACACTTTATCATGGTGGCTTTAGAATGGAAAATCTGTTAAAACTAAGATATCTATCTACAAGATGATGTCTCAAGCCCATTGCTAGCCCTGCTGCTTTGCCCTAACCTCTCACAAATGCCATGACTACTGGGCCATTTGTGGTTTCTGGAAGGTTCCATGATCATGTAAACATCCATATCTCTGCTCATGCAATTTCCTCTATTCAGTTGGCCTTCCCACCTCCTATATTTAGGTTCCCCAACTCAGTGTTTTCTTCAAAATTCCTGATATACCCAGGCATGGTATATTCCACCACTGGGGATCAGGAATTTAAGTTGTCCTGCACTAAATAGTGAATTAAAGGCTGGCCTGGGCTATGTAAGACCCTGTCTCAAAATAAGACAATATAAAGTAAATACCCATTATCCCTCTGATCTTACCGATACAGCTACAACTTTTCAAATTTGTATTCTCAGCAGCCAGCATAGTTCAGGAAGATAGCTGGATGAACAGATGAATAAATAACGGAGATTGAAAAGAGATTAAAAATGTGGCCACTCTTCTATGTGGTGGTGATATTTGAAGCTAAGGAAGTGAGCATTATCTCAGAAAAGAGTAATACTGAAAAGAGGAAAAAGGAATTATAAGTTTCCTTTTCAACTGTAGTCGTGATAAAAAAAAAAAAAACTCTGAATGTGTCTATGTAAATATGTGCATAAACCAAATTTGGAAGAGAATGTTTAAAAGTAACAGTGATTGTGTCAAAATGGTGGGATTGTGGGCAAGTAGAAGACACATTCTGGCATGAAAGCCTGATGAAACTATCGCCAATCTTGTTAATTTCAAAGGGACCACATCAGTCACTTCCAAATATAAATTGATCACTAAAAAATCCCCTTCTTCACCCTTGAGAGTTGGCTTATTTTTAGACGCCAGAAAAGATTCCTGCTTTGTTTACTTGAGATACAGTGCTGCCACCTGCAGGTGTAGACTGGCACTGCCCTGGAATTTACTAGCCCTTGAAGACCCGTAGTTTCTGCCCCCACAAGGTATCCCCCGTTTCTCGGCCTTTATTTCCAGAGAAGGATTTAGGCAGCCAAGGAGGGTCCAACAGCCTGAGGTTGGTCACTTGAAATCCTGAATGGAGGCTCATTCAGAAGGTCCTGAGCTCAATCCTTTGGGATCTTGACGATTGCCTCTGATGGCGCAGTTTGCCAGGAGACACCAAGGGCTGACACATTCCTATCCTCCACACCCTTCCTTCCCCTGCTTCTTCCCAGAATTCTGTTTTGTTTGCAACACTGCTGGGGTTGACCGGAGACCCCACATGTGCCAGGCATGCTCCTGTCACTGAGCCAACACCCCTGACACCGTTCTTACCGCTTGACCTATGTGCACCACCATCTTTGAGAGGGGGTACACTTACTTCAGTTGTCTCTCCAAGCCGTTCATGGCATTCCTCAAACACAAACCAGGTGGTTGTAGATGAGATCCAGAATCCTGGGTGTGCCCACATGGCCCCTCTAGGGTTCTACCCTGATGGTAACCCAGTTTTGAATGTTTGTCTCTGATTTTTTTTTTTTAAACACAGGGTTTCCCAATGTAGTCCGGCGTGGTATCAAACTCAAGAGGCTTCTGGCTCAGGCTCTCCAGCATTACAGTTGCAAATGTACTTGGGACTGGGGGTACAGTTTTGTGGTAAAGCACCTGATACCATGTATGAGGCTCTGGGCTTGGCACAGTTACCAGCAGCACACATACACTGTGCACCACCGTACCCTGTCCCCTCATCCCCTTTTTTTGCTTGGGGGTGTGTGTGTGTGTGTGAGATAGGGAGGGAAAGGGCCACACACACACCACTGCACTCATGTAGAGGGCAGAAGACAACCTTACGGAGTCAGTTCTCCTTCCAGGTCCAGGGATTGAACTCGGGTCGTCAGGCTTGCAAAGCAAGCTATCTTCACCTGCCAACCATCTCACTGGTGCAGACCCCTACTCTCTGGAACTATTTGATTTCTTGAGTACCTCCCAGTTAGGCGGTGTACTGCTTCCCGTGGTGTGGACGCTTCCTTCCCTGCCTTCCCATCTTTGCCTGGCTTTGAACTCTCAGCTCCAACACCACCTCCTACTGGAAAGTCTCCCCAGGTGATCTTTCCCCTCCAGTGTGTCCTCAAAATGCCATGGACACATTCCTAGGGTCTGTGTTGGTGTTATGGGCTGAATCCAGACCCTGATTCTCTAATACCCCATACTTCAGAATGTGACCGTGATGTCATGATGGGGCTAAAGTGGATTGATAATCAAATCTGACTGTATTTTCATTTATTTTTATTTATATCAATATTTGTGTGTTGATTCATCTCAATTGTCATCTCGACAAAAATCTAGAGTCACCTTGGAGAAAAGCCTCAGGCAGGCCTGTGGGGAATTGTCTCGATTATACACATGCTGTGGTGTGAACATGCATGTTCCCACGCTCTCTTTTCCTTCCTTCCTTCCTTCCTTCCTTCCTTCCTTCCTTCCTTCCTTCCTTCCTTCCTTCCTTCCTTCCTTCCTTCCTTTTCTCTCTTTTGCTCTCTCTCTAATAAATAGAATATTAAAATTTAAAAAAAGGAGGCTGGAGAGATGGCTCAGGGGTTAAGCCTGCAAGCAGAATGTCTTGAGTTCAGATCTCAGATCCCACATAAAAATACCAGGCAGCGGGGGGAAGAGGGGGGAGGGAGGGAACTGGTAAAAATTTTTTTAAATGTATAATTAAATTTTTAATAAAAAAAAAAAGTTCACAGAAAAAAAAAATACCAGGCAGATGAGGAGTTGCTTTGTAGATTGTTGACTGTCATAGTTTGGCACAGGTGTCAACTTGACAGTTGAGGGTTTGAGCTCTGGGCACATTTGTAGAGAATTAGTGGTTGAGTTAAGCCCAGAGCAAACCTGCAGGAGATTGTCTGGCTGATGGGGAAGGACCAGCCCATGATGGGTGGGATTAGGCCCTGAAATAAAATACAGAGAGCTGGTAGAGAGAGTTGGCATCCTCTGTACACTTGGCCAGACGTGCTGGTCTGGCAAGTAAGGATCGTCCCTCTCTCAGCCGTTACATAGAAATGGTGTGGCCAGTTCCCTCGGCCCTAGGGTTGGCGTGAACTCTCCTGTCAAGCTGGACTGAGAACTGTAACCGGACAATTGTAAGAAAATAAACCCCTTGTTCCCTTAAGCCGCTTGGTGGTGATTTGTCAGCACCGTGCAGGCGACTGCAACATTGACCAACAGCTTCCCATTACTCTTGGCGAGGGCAACTACACCTGCTTTGTCCCAACTTTATCCTCGTGTAGTGATAAATCAGCACAATTCTTAAATATAAATAAGCAGCCTTTCTTTTATTTCCAAATAAAATCTTGTAGTATTTGAAAAAAAATTCCAGGCAGAAATGGCAGCAACCTGTACTTTCAGCCCTGAAAGGCAGAGCTTGAGAAACCCAGTGCAAAGCAAAGAGGAGGTAGCCCAATCCAGGGTGATTCCCAAAGTCACCTTTGGGCCTCCACAGTACACACAATGCTCTCTGATATACACACAGACACACATGCAAAAATAAAATAAATAATAATTAAAAGCCTTCAGTTTAAAAAATTACAGAGAGAGAGAGAGAGAGAACAAGTGGTGTTCACGCATGCGTAGCATAGGTGGAGTCAGAGAACAACTGTCTGAAGTTATTTCTCTCCTTCCACTATATGGGCTTCCAGAGCTCAGACTACCCAGCTGTCAGGCAGACATCTTGCCCGCTAAGGTATCAGTAACAGTCCTGGTGTAAAGGTTCCCTGACTAGAGGCCTTATGTTTCTAGATCATTGCCAACAGACAATAATATCAAAGTTTCTTATGCTTTCCTGAAATGTTTATGCACTGTCCATTTTTCTTATACAGTGACAATAGTACGATTACAAGCTATAATTGCATAATGTCTTCTTATCCATTCTTTTTCTGCCTTATTTTCTTCTATTTGGCCACTTTCCAAGCCAGTTTTATAATCTATCCGTGTGTGTGTGTGTGTGTGTGTGTGTGTGTGTGTGTGTGTGTGTGTCTGTGTCTCTATGTCTGTGTATGTGTGTCTCTGTGTGTATGTGTGTATGTGTGTGTGTATGTGTGTCTGTGTCTCTGTGTCTGTGTATGTGTGTATATGTGTCTGTCTCTGTGTGTCTCTGTGTCTGTGTGTGTGTGTGTGTGTCTGTGTATCTGTGTATATCAGAGAGCATATGTGCGCCTGTGGAGACCTACGAATTATTCTAGGAATCATCCTGTATATCACTTACTCTTCTCTCTTGCTATGTGACAACACTCAGGCTCAAACAACTTTTTTTTTTAATATTTCGTTTTTTTTAATTTATTTAATTGTGTGTGTGTGTGTGTGTGTGTAGGACCACTGGTGAATTCAGGAACCACCATGGACGCCTCCACCTCCTCCTTGTTTACTCTGCCTCGGGATTCACAGGCTCTGCCCTACCAGGACCAGAAACGCAGGCCGCCCTCACTTCCGCCAGGTGTCTATATGTGGGGTCCAGGATCCGAACTCAGGACCTGTAAGGCAGAGACTTAACCCCTGAGCCACCTCTCCAGCCCCAGGCTCAAACAACTTAAGGGGAGAAAGGGAGATTTATTCAGCTACAGTTCCAGAGGGGAGATACATCCACTGGATGGAAAGCATAGCCAGTTGCAGAAGGCCTAAGTCACTGTAGCATCATGGATACCCTAAGCTGCTACCAACTCAAGAGCCCACCGACTAGCTCAAGCGGGACGGGGCTAACCAACCTCAAGGTCCATCCCCTGTGACTGGCCTCCTCCACCAAAGCTCCACCTGCTAAAAGTGCCATGACCTTCCCAAATAGCTAAAGATTCACACATATGAACCTATGGGGGACAACTCACAATTCAAACCATGATGTCCTGGATTGATTCTACTTTTTTTTTTTTTTTTTTTGCTTTGCTTTGCTCCCGGATTTCCCAGGCTCCAACCACCAGGGCCCAAAGTGCTGGCCACTGCCATTTCTGTCCTGTGTTTTTATGGTGGATCCGGGATCTGAAGTCAGATCCTCCTGTTTGCAAGGCAGAGTCTTGCTTGACCTCTGAGCAATCTCTCCAATCCATATTTTTATCATTCATTTCTTCAACTAAATTTTACTAGATGGTAATGTTAATTTGCAAGAGTTGCAAAGGGCCAGTGTAATGTCAGAAAAAAAATTAGTTAAAAAAAAAAAGAGTGGTGGCTGAAAGCCCAGCATTGAGAGGTTGAGGCTTGACCGCTCTGAGTTCAAATCCAGCCTGAAGTACACAAAAAGGTCCAGTCAAAAAAAAAAGTTGAATAATTTTTAGTTTCAGATATGTACAGTTTGATCAATAAAAACTGTAAGGGACTGGAGAGATGGCTCAATGGTTAAATCCTTTGCCTCTCAAGCAAAAGGATTTTGAATCTCGGGTTTGAATCTCCAGATCCTACGTGAAAAAGGAAAGATAGAAATGGTGGCGGCCTGAACTTCCGGTCCTAGAAGACAGACCCTGGAAAACCCCAAAACAAAGCAATAAGGAGATGGAACGATCCAGAATGATTCCTGAAGCCATCCTTGGGTCTCTACAGGTACATACGCTCAAGTCATGCACAAAATAAATAAATAAAACCTTGTATCTACCTAGGATGGTAGATATTTTGTATCTATGAATGGCAGATACACAAATATTTTTTGTATCAATGAGAGATACACTATATGTTTTTTCATTTTTCATGTGTATGTGTAGTGAGCAGACAAGTATGTGCATGTTCATATGTGTGTGGGTGCACATGTGTATGTGCACATGAAGGCCTGAGATCGGTGCTGGGAATCATTCTCCATCACTTTAACGCCTTCTTCCCTGATGATGTCTTGTCTCTGACCATGAGCTCACCAATAGGCCTACGGTCACTAACCAGTTGGCTTTCCACATTCTAAGGCTAGGAGATCCGGGTGGGCTTCCACGGTACATCCACCCAGCACTCGGGTAGGACCCAAGGGTCTGAACTCTGGACCTTTCACTTGTTCAGAAGGCACTTTAACCACCAAGTCATCTCCCAGCCTGAGTATAAGTTTTAATGTCACTATCCCGAATAACTTTATAAACTAACACTGGTAATGAAGCCTGATTCTCAGTGTGGAGCAGATTGGCAAAACTCTGTGAGCACTGCAGATGTGTGCTGGAAGAGAGAGATGAGGTTTGCAGAGAAAGTGGTGTGTGAGTTGCTTTGCATTCCAATGGGAGAGGCAGTTGAAGACCCCCCCCCCAGCTTTTAAAATGGAGAGAAGGGTCAACAACTCTCTCAAAAGCAGCAGATCTCAAATTTTAAAACAATGTATTGCCTGGGACTCGTTTGAGATTCTAAGATTCTAGAGATTTCAAAATCATTAGGCCTGAGAAGGCTCCGGAAGGATGAATATTAAATAAGCAGCTTCAGGTAATTCTAGGCTCTTTGTGTCTGGGGCAGCCTGGAATGGCAATGCTTACTGAATAATTGACTCCTGGGGGTTCTGGGCTCCTTCTGGTGTGTCCTGGCTTACAGGAATCAGGACTTAATTGCCATGGGCTTCTTTCTGAAGCACTTTCCCCTGGGACAAAACCACCTGTAGTCGAGAGATGCCAGGAAAGCTTTGATGTGGTCTGGGTTTGACTATGTAATGCTTGCTTCTCTGTGCCCAAGTTAAAATAAATAAATAAATAAAAACGAATAGAACCCCAAATAAGCAAGTGGACTGGTAGCTTTCTACAAGGATGCCAGGGTTGCCTTCAAAGGAGGCTGGTCCTTTCCATTCCAATAGTCTCATTTTCCCATCTTTCTTCCCCAGGACATATTCTGACAATTGAGAGATGGAGCTAATTCCAGCTGTGTGCTAGGTTGTAAGTGATGAATCCTCAGAATGGAAATTTCCCTTGTAGGAAGGTCCTCCAAAGATGGTTGTGTGTGTGTGTGTGCGTGTGCGTGTGTGTGTGTGTGTGTGTGTGTTTCATTACATGGGAATCTGAACTCAGTTATCAGACTTCACTCATTCAGGCTTGCACAGTGTTAAGTGCTTTCCTGGTCCAGAGAGGTGGCTTGGGGGTTAAGTCTCTGCCTCTCAGGCAGAAGGTCCTAAATTCAGATCCCGGATCTCATGTAAAAATGCCATGTCAGGCAGAAATGGCAACAGCCTGTACTTTCAGGCCTGGAAGGCTGATCCTGGAAACTCCATGTACTCTCGTTCTTTCATTCTCTCTCTCTCTCTCTCTCAAATTATTGTTAAATATTTTTAAAAAAAGCCTGGAGAGATAGCTCAGTAATTGCTGCAATAAAATACCTGACCCAAGCAATTTAGGGAAAGAAAGGCTTATTGGCTCACAATTCCAAGTCTCAGTCCATCATGATAGGAGAGACACAGCACCAGGAACCCAGGAAACTGGTCACATGACATCCATAGCAAGAACAGAGGGCAAAGGCCAAGGCATGAATTCTTGCTTTGCTTGCCAACTCTCCCCCCCCCCTTATTTTTTTCCTATCTCTGGCATTTCTGTCTCTCCTGGCATCTGAACTGAAGACCTTCGGCTTGTAAGGAGTCTTACCCGCTGTCTTTCTAGCCTGGTTCTCTCTCTGTTCAGTTAAACCACCTCTCTGAGGAATTGTCCTGCCCCCAGTGGGTCTTTCCCCCTCAAGACAGTCCCTCACAGGCATGCCCAGAGCCCAACTTTATCTAGAAACTACCTTTCTGCTGGGCCTGGAGACCTGCCTCCTTGGGGTCAGGTGGACAGTAAATGCTGACCATCAATGCATGCATTTGATCTTGATGGGTTGGCAAGATGACTCGGTGTAAGAGTGTTTGCCACACATGCCTGACGGCTGGGTTCAATCTCTGGACCAACTCTCATTTCCACAGACACATAGCATAAGTGCATACTCTTACACACAAAATAATGAATAAGCAATTAAAAATGATGATTTTGGGGGCTGGAGAGCTGGCTCAGGAATTAAGCCTCTGCCTTGCAGGCGGAAGGTCCTGAGTTTGGATCCTAGACCCCACGTATAGACGCGGGGGGGGGGGGGGGGGGTGAAAGCAGGGGCGGCCTGTGTTTCTGGTCCTGGTAGGGCGGAGCCTGTGAATCACGGGGCAGAGTAAACAAGGAGGAGGTGGAAGCGTCCATGGTGGTTCCCGAATTTGCCCGTGGTTCTACACACACACATACATACATACATGCACACACACGCATACACGCACAATTGAATAAATAATAAAAAAATGATGATTTTTGACAGAGATTATACATTATCAGGTATAATTTGTGGTGGTAATTTGATACAATTAGTATATCTGTTACCACCCATGTCATATATCAGTTTCCAGAACTTGTTTGTTATTTTTCTTTTCTTTCCATTTTTATGCATGTATTCTGTTTTGCATATGGACGGGTGCACAAGCAAATAGAGGCCTGCTGGTGACATCAGAAATCATTTTCCATTGCTATTCCACCTTACCGTTTTGAAGCTGGGTCTATAATTGATTTAACCCAGAACTTGCCTATGAGGATAGTCTGCCTACCAAGTTTGATCTGGGGAATTCCCAGTCTCGGCCTGGGGCTGGAATTACAGGTAGATAATTTTACCTGCCCAACATTGTGTGTATGTGTGTGTGTGTCAATGTCAGAGGACACTGTATGTCCCTGTGAAGGACGAAGGGTGACTTTGGGAATCATCCTGGATTGCTTCTACCTCCTTCTTGCCCACTAGGGCAGAATTGCAGGCTGCCTCCATTTCCTGGCGTTTTTAACGTGGGATCTTCTGCTTGTGAGGCAGAATCTTAACTGCTAAGCCATTTCTCTAGCCCCCTGCCCAATATTTTTACATGATATTGAGGATCTGAACTCTGATCCTTCCCCTTCCATTGCAATTATTTTAACTATTAAACTGTCTAGCCCCTTTTTTAAAATAGCTCAAGGGTTAAGCCTTTGCTTTGCAATCAAAAAGAAGCTGAGTTAATACCCTTGGGTCTCACATTAAAATGCCAAGCAGAAATGCACTTCTGGGCTCTTGGAGAGCATAGCCTGGGAGGTCCCAGAGCAAAGCAAAAAGATAGAAACATCAAGGATGATTCCTAAAGTCACCTTTGGACCCCACAGGGACAAATGGTATTCTCTGATCACACACACACACACGCACACACACACAAAGTTTAAGGGGACGCATGCATGGTGTGAAGAACTTTTAAAAGTCAGTTATTTCCTTTCACCATGTGGGCTTCTGGAGATTGAACTCAGATCTCCAGGTTTCAAATGCCTTTACCTTGCTAAGTCATCTTGGAGACCCAAGATGTCGAAAAATAATTTAAAAATTCATTGTTAAAAATTAATAAAATAGCGGGGGGAGGAGAAGGGAGGGAGGGAACTGGTGTACCTATTAAGTTTGTATGAGCGGAAATAATAATAAAAAATGTTAAAAAGGGCTGGAGAGGTGGCTCAGGGGTTAAGCCTCTGCCTTGCAGGCGGAGGGTCCTGAGTTCCGATCCCAGATCTCACGTATAGACGCCAGGCGGAAGCGGGGGCGGCCTGCGCTTCTGGTCCTGGTAGGGCGGAGCCTGTGAATCCCAGGGCAGAAGGAGGTGGAGGCGTCCATGGTGGTTCGCGAATTCGTCCGTGGTTCTACACATACACAGACACACACACACACACACACACACACACACACGCGCGCGCGCGCACGCACATACACACGCATATGCACACAGTTGAATAAATAATAATAATAAAAAAATTTTAAAAAAAAGTTAAAAAAAATTAATAAAATAGGGCTGAGTAGTTGCCTCAGTGTTTAAAGCACTTGACACACAAGCCCGATGACTGAGTTCAGATTCCTAGATCCCATGTAAAAGTGGGATGGGGTGGCTTAAATGCATACCTACAGAAAATAGTAGGTAGACACCTGAGACTCTCCAAAGCTAGGGCCCCCCCAAGCTTGGCTTATGCCGCAGCAGTGAAGAGAACAGGCCTACACAGTAAGTTCCAGACTAGGGAGTGGTGAGCACTAATTTGGGGCCAGATAAAGTTCAAAGGCTTTCTGTTTTGTTTTAATTACTTATTGAGAGAGAGAGAGAGAGAGTAACGCATGCTATGGTACACAGGTAGAAATCAAAGTTAAGCGGTCTTAGAATCTGGGAAGGTCTTTGAAGTTCTTCAAAGGTTATTTCCCACTGTTAGGATTATCATGGAGGAATACCTTACTAATATGGAGGAACTGACTCTAATCCTTCACAGAGACAAGGTTGCCAATTTCTCCCAGTCCTGGTTCATGAAAGGATATGGAGATGAGCTCTCCACTGCAGACAAACTGAGAAGCAGCCCTTGAGTCAACCACAAGATCAACTGGATTTGGCCCCAGTATGAACAGACCAATGAGATGCAGAGGACCAAAAGCTCCAATCAGGTTTATAGAAACTGGAGCTGACCAATGAGGAAAAGCCACTTTTCCCTGCCTAACCCTATAAATACCCATGACCCTGCCAGCCATCTTTGGCTCCCTCGTTCCTCATGGATTCACGTCTAGAATCCATGAATTCCTTTCTGGCTTCCTAGCCACTCATGATTCCATGTCTGGAGTCCATGAGTTCTTTTTCCACTCACTGGCCTCTCACAGACTCTCTCTTTCTCTCTTCTAATCTTCTTATCCTGCTCTCCCATTTCAATCCCTGACATAATAATAGCACATTTTGGCTCAGTGCATCAGATAGCTTCTAGGCCCTTTCGGAATCCATGTCTGTGAGTTCCATTCTTTCTCTCCTTTAATCAACTCTGTCTTAATCCGCTACATATGTTCTGGTTTCAATCTTTGACTCTTGAACACAAGAATCTAGAGACATAAAAACCCCAACCCCATGGGCTAGAGAGATGGCTCAGGAGTTAAGGGTCTGCCTCGAAAGCAAAAGGTCCTGAGTTCCAATCCCAAGTCCCACGTAAAAAAATGCCAGGTCCACACTTCTGGCCCTGGTGGGCAGAGCCTGGGAAATCCCAGAGCAAAGCAAGGAGATAGAAGCCATCTAGGATGATTCCTGAAGTCACCCTTGGTCCCCCACAGGGATACATGTGCCCTCTGATACACATGCGCACGCGCGTACACACACCACACATAAACATACACAAAAATGAATGAATGAATAAATAAAGTTAAAAAACTCTCCAGGAACATTTTGGCACAGCCACCGAAGAGATAAGGTCATGAGAGGGAGATTCCACTAACCATGGCAAAAGAAACTCTGGGGTCTATTTCCGAGCTGATCTCTTGGGGAAAGGGAAGGACAAGGGTACTTTTGAAATGGGGGAGCAAATGTTTAACTCTGTGTGAATGTGTGAGTGAGTAGCAGCTGGAGGTGGGAGACCTGCGATGCCTCCGTCCTCATGTGAGACCCTTAAGACCTCTTCATAGCCATGGTGATGGTGCAGTCTACCGTGGTATCAGGCCTGGGGCACGGCCTGATGACTATGTGATGATCTCTCATAGAGGGATACCCAATTTTTGTCTGTGTCAAATAGTGGGGAACAATTTTGGCTTTATGTCTTGTTGGTCAAAAGAGATAACTTTCTAGTTGCACTTATTCTAACAAAAGAGCACTCATAGATGCATGTCTAGGATGATGGCCATTCATTTGTCTAAACAGAACAGGGAACTCATATCAGAAAGTTTCAGTCATTGGTGGACCATGTACCCAGTACCCCTTTAGCCCAGCCGGGCACTGGTTTGGCTCTGGCTGTCAGGGAGCTCCCCAGCCAGGTGTCAGTTTGGTTCTCCAGTGTGTGTGGGGGGGTGTCCAGGGACTAGCTGACACTGACTGGACCCTGCTCAGGCAGCGGCCATTCTCCAGATCCAGGCCCCCTAGATGCTAGCTAAGGAAAGGCATCCCCATCCTAAACCCAGGGACTAGCCTGCTGACAGGTGTAGTATCCTCTGTTTCAGACGGGAACCTCCAATTCCATCCCTAAAGAGAGTCCCCTGAAATGTGTCCTCAAGGACTGGAGAATGTTTAATCTTACTAACCTGAAAAAAGAGCCATTTTGTGATATTCTGTTATCAGACATGCATAGCCTCAGTACATCTTAGATGGGAAAGATGGCTCATAGGAGGATCTTTAGACTATAATACCATCCTCCAACTAGATCTATTCCCTGAAGGACAAACAAGTGACAGAAAGTTCCCTATGCTAAAATTTTCTTTTATCTGGGCGCCCTAGCCCTTCATGGCCCTCTAGTGCCATGAATTCTGTTTCTTGCCTGCTTCTCATGGAGGCGTCCTAGCCCCTTGTGGCACTCCACATCTGGAGTCCATGAGTTCCAACCTTTCTCTTTTCTAATAAACTCTACCTTAATCCTCAAAAAATTTTCTTTTATCTAAGAGACCATAGAGATCTCTGCCAAAAGTACCAACTAGAAGTCCTGGAGAAAACTTTGTCTCTCAATAAAGATGCCCTTAAAACTAAGACAGAACAGGAATTTCATCCCTGCTATCCAGCACCTTCCACCTTAGTCAAACCCTCTTCCCTTGAGACTAAGCAGGGTCGATGTAATCCAGACCCAGCATTAGTCTGCCCTCTTCAAGAGATGTCAGGGATACTTGGGTTAGCTCAGGTTCATGTTCTCTTTCTCTTGCAGATTTGGCCCAAATTAGAAAAGACTTAGGGAGTTTTTATAGGGAATAAATAATAAATTCATAGATGTTTTTCAAACTGTTAATCAGGTATTTATGTTGGCTTACAAGGGACATAATCGTACTCCTAACAGGTCTTTCTCCTTCAGAAAAGGAGGCAGTTCTCAATGCTGCAGAATGGAAGCAGAAGAATGTTATCAAAGGGAAAGAAATGTATCTAGGAGAACGAGATAATACCCCTTTACCTCTTACTGGAAATGAGGCATCCCTAGGCATGATCCACCATGGAGCCCTGAGAATGGAGAATGGATGAGAAATCACTTCCAGAGTATGATTATTAAAAGACTCAGGAGAAAGAGGCAAAAACCTATACATTATAGTAAAATGGCAGGAATAACTCAAGGCCCAACTGAGACTTCTAGACTATTCCTCGAGAGGTCTAGAGACATTTTAAGGAACTATATATGGTCAATCCAGAAAGTCTAGAAGACAAATTACCCTCAAGGACGGGTTCATCACTCAGACAGCACCTGATACACGTAGGAAATTACAAAAGATGGTTTGTAGTCCAGAAAAGGACTTGGATGATATAGTGAAAGTAGCTACAAACATTTTTTATAATAGAGAAGAAATTGAAAGGGAGAAAAAAGAAAGAACCAGGAAAGTAAAAAAAAATGAAGTTTGGTAATGGCTCTAAGAGAATGGGAAAATAGGAACAAGTCAAGCCCAGCAGACAATCTGAAATCCCTTCTGATTTCAAAAAGAAACAAAAAATGCTTTAAATGGGACCAGACTGGGCACTTCCAAAAAAACTGTCCCAAGCACAAGAAGCCTCTACCTGGCCCTTGTCTAGACCTCTGCCGGGAACCAATGAGGAGGCCCAAGGCTCTTAGCTTCCCTCAGATGGTAAAAGGAAACTTGCTGCTGATACCCAGCGAAGGAGAGCCTAAATGCCAAGTTGATAGAACACATCGAGAACTTTGGATCATCATGTGAGTGGGAAGCATATTTCTTTCTCTTTTTTTTTAATGTTCTTTTTTATTATTATTTATTCAACTGTGCATGTATGCGTTTGTGTGTATGTATGTGTGTGTGTGTAGAACCACAAACGAATTCGGGAACCACCACGGACACCTCCACCTCCTCCTTGCTTACTCTGCCCCGGGATTCACAGGCTCCGCCTATCAGGACCAGAAACGCAGGCTGTCCCCGCTTCCTCCCTGGCGTCTATACGTGGGGTCTAGGATCCAAACTCAGGATCTTCCACCTGCAAGGCAGAGGCTTAACCCCTGAGCCACCTCTCCAGCCCCTTCTTTCTCTTTTAATAGACACAGGAGCACAAATTTCAGTGCTCAACTTCCTTCTTAGGCCCGGGTCAACCTCTGATTCAACTGGAACTGTTAGGATCAGAGGAGTGACAGGTTTACTGGTCATTTGCAAAGGAACCACTGAAGTTCCTTGTATACTTAATAATACGCCCTTAAGGCATTCCTGTGTTTACATGCCTGAATGCCCTATAAACATCCTAGGTAGAGAACAACTTAGCACAGTTATACTAATGTTTTCCCATCCATGGGATAAAGTTGTCCATGTTATGGTTAATCAAGCTATTCTGGAGGGAATTTCAATACAAGCTCCCTTGCAGGTAGAGGCCTCTCCCAAAGCATGGGTCAAGCCACAAGAGCCTCTCCAGCAAAGATAATGTTCAGAGACCTGAAAAACCGTCCATGCTAGAAGTAACCCCTGAAATCAGAAACTAGAGCAGGACTGATTCAGATTCTCAACAAGAGCTCACGCAACCCCCTACCCTAAAACAATAAACAGTAGCGAGTAGTACAGGGTCTTAAAATTATAAATGAAACAGTAGTGCCAATCCACCCCGTAGTGCCCAACCTTTACACACTTCTAGATAAGATAACCTCTTCTTCTGCTGGGTTCACAGTATTAGATTTTATTTATCTATTTATTTTTGATATATGTGAGCGCGTGTGTGCATGTGTGTGTGTATGTGTGTGTGTGTGTGTGTGTGTGTGCACTGTGTGTTCCTTTGGAGGCCCAAGGGTGATTTCAGGAATCATCCTGGATTGCTTCTACCTCCTTCTAGTTTCACTCTGGAATTTCCCAGGTTCTACCCACCAGGGACAGAAGTGTAGGCCACTGTCATTTCTGCCTGGCATTTTTCACGTGGGATTTGGGATCTGAACTCAGGACTTTATGCTTGTAAGGCAGAGTCTTAACCCCTAAGCCATCTCTCCAGCCCCACAGTATTAGATTTGAAAGATGTGTTCTTTTGCATTCCTTTGGTGCCGCATCCTTATCCAACCCATGTTGTTTGACAAGGTCCAGCAATGGGGAAAACTGCTTCAAAAAGAGTGTTTTCTGGGAAAAGGACATGGCTTATCTAAAATAAATATGAAAAATGTGGGGGTTGTCAGGCCTAAACCCTGCTTTCTGGGGAATGACATATTAGCATCCAAAATGGGCAGTTGTTAGATGGACTCCTCCCTTTTTGTAAATTGAGTTTTGCCTTTTGTCTGCATAGATAATGGCAGGCAAAATCCTTCCTCTAGGAGTTGGATTTGCCTCCTATCTGTTCTTAGATCTCTTTTGTTTTTCTCAGGACTGGCCCCCTACAGTTCCTTCCCTATGCCTTTTTTTTTTAATTTTTAAAAAATTTTTTTAATTATTTATTCAATTGTGCGTGTATGCATGTGTGCATGTGTGTGTGTGTGTGTGTGTGTGTGTGTGTGTGTGTGTGTGTAGAACCACGGGCGAATTCAGGAACCACCATGGGCTGCCTCCACGCCCCCGCTTCCACCGGGCGTCTATACGTGGGGTCTAGGATCTGAACTCAGGACCTTCCGCCTGCAAGGCAGAGGCTTAACCCCTGAGCCACCTCTCCAGCCCCCTTAAAGATAAACATGTTGAGCTTTGTCTATGGGCACGTTTTCTTTTATTTTCTATTTTTTTATTATTTATTATTCATTCAATTGTGCGTGTATGCATGTGTGTGCATGTATGAGCATGTGTTTATATGTGTGTGTATGTATGTGTGTGAGTGTAGAACCACCGGCGATTTCCGGAACCACCATGGCCGCCTCCACCTCCTCCTTGTTTACTCTGCACGGGGATTCACAGGCTCTGCCCTACCAGGACCAGAAACGCAGGCCGCCCCCGCTTCCTCCTGGTGGCTATACATGGGGTTAAAGGATCCGAACTCAGGACCTTCTGCCTGAAAGGCAGAGGCTTAATCCCTGAGCCACTTCTCCAGCCCCTCCCTATGCCTTTGAGATATGTTAATACATAGACTAGATAACTCTACTTTGGGGCATTTGTTGTCCCTTTCCTTTTAAAGACTGAGTGTCAACTTTTAACTTTACCTAGAGATTTCATGTCTAGTCCCACAGAGCAAGTAGACGTCACTTCTGCCTTTTCTTTGTTAGCCAGAAAGTATGTATGCTGATTCTAAAGAGACTGGAGAGTAATCTCAAGAGTCCAAAAACATAAGTGGGTAAAATTCCCTCAAATATGACTTGCTGAACTAATTCAGAAATTCAATGGATATGAGATTATGCCATCTGTTCACAAGAATCAGTACACAACTATTTCTCATAAAGTATATAAGTTATAGAAAGTAGAAAGAAAATGAATCCTAATATAGTTCCTACCATTATGACCAAATACGGGCCAGTTTATATGATAGCAGCTAGAATTTAGTATCCTCCAAAGGGAAAAATTAATGTGTGGCATGGGCCCCCTCCAACAGATTCATCTTTACCATTTACAGAAATAAATAATAGATATAGCACATGTATAGTTAATTGTAATGAAAAACATGTTCCTTATTGAAATCTAAATGAGCTCAACCTCCTTGCAGTATCCTAAATAAAACACAAAACAGTCTTTATCAAAACAATAACAGCAGGGTGGACCTAGATTCTGTGGCTATTTGCTGGAGCATTATAGATTAGATAGATTTGGAGATACTGGGGGAATGGTCCTATTTGTGCCTTTACCCTCAAGCAATGGTTAGATTCCTGAAAATTATTTATTCAAAAGATGGCTCCTGCTGAGCACATTGAATAGGAGACTGGGCAGGTATGTGTCTCTTTGTTTGTGAGTGTAGGAAGTCATTCTTTGCACCCTAGATTTTCCTATATAAACTCTGCTGAAAACTTCCATAAATGGGTTGCTCGAGCTGTCTGTCTGTTCTCCGTTATCTGTGGACTCCTTGTCTACCTATCAGGATCCTGGATGCAATATCTTTTTGCTTTTGAGAGCCCAAAAGGAAAAGGACAACTGACTCAAACTGCCCTATCCCAAGGATTCACATAGTTTTGGACAAGCCTTTGAACAGGACTTGCAGATTTGCAGCTACCAGAGGAAACAAGTCTCCTTTAGTATGTATGTGACCTGCTACTCTTTGCCCTAATGCAGGACAAATGTGTCAAAAGCACATTAGCTCTCTTACATCATCTAAATGAGACGGGATACAAAGTCTCAAAAGAAAAAGCCCAGTTTGTTCAGACTGAGGTCAGATATTTGGAGACACACCTATAAAAAGATTCAAAGATATTAGGGCCTGAGAGAATGCAACTGATCCTAGATTACCCATTGCCTATAACAGAAAGGAAATTTAGAGGTATCCTCCAGTGGATCCCTGGATCTGGACAAATAGCTAAGTCCTTGAACAATTTATTAAAAGAACAGCACAAACAAGGATGGCTCCGATTACATGGACGTCTGAAGCCACACAGGATTTAATAATCTCACGCAGGCCCTAACCAGAGCCCCAGCATGGGCCTGCATAACCGTCATCTCTCTGCAACTGAAGGAAAAGGCATAGCACAAGGAGTTCCTACCCAGACTGTAGGACCTGCCCAGCAACAGTGTCCTATTTCAGTAAAAATTTAGATGCAGTAGCCCAAGCATGGCCTCACTGCCTGAGGATCTCAGCAAGTGCTGTTACATTATTGCCTGAAGTCCTAAAGATAAATCTACCCAGGGAGAGCACCTTGCTATAAAAGGAATACAGACAGGATCCCAAGCCCCTCTCTTCTTATCAGATAACAGACTCCTGGAATATCAAACCCTGCTCTTAGAAGGACCAATTAAAGAGAGTTAAAGTTAATTCAGACCTCAACCCAACCACCTTTTTGCCAGACCAATAGAAACCTCACATGGTTGCAAGGAGATTCTCTCTGAAAGCCCCCTTGCTCCAAAGGACATTAAAAGCACACTCCATCCAATCCTGATCTTGTTCTTTCTACTGATGGGAGTTCATCCTGTGTAGAAGGAATTAGAAAGGCAGCATACACAGTCACCATAGAATTAGAAGTCACTGAGACCCAAGTCTTGCCCCCTAGTACCAGAGCTCAACTGGCTGAACTAATAGCATTGACTAGAGCTCTGATAATTGGCAAAGACAAATGGATGTGCGTGTGTGTGTGTGTGTGTGTGTGTGTGTGTGTGTGTATTCTAAGTATGCTTATTTAATACTTATTGTCCAAGCTAATATACGGAAAGAAAAAGGTATACTTACTACTGCTGAAAGCCTTATTATTATTATTATTATTTATTCAACTGTGTACATGTGTGTGTGTGTGTGTGTGTGTGTCTGTGTATGTGTAGAACCACGGACGAATTCGTGAACCACCATGGACGCCTCCACCTCCTTCTGCCCCGGGATTCACAGGCTCCGCCCTACCAGGACCAGAAGCGCAGGCCGCCCCCGCTTCCGCCTGGCGTCTATACATGGGATCTGGGATCCGAACTCGGGACCTTCCGCCTGCAAGGCGGAGGCTTAACCCCTGAGCCACCTCTCCAGCCCCATGCTGAAAGCCTTATTAAGTAAGGCTCCCATATTCTACAGTTCTTAGAGGATGTAAAAGCCCCCCCAAAGAACTGGTTGTCATGCACTGTGGTGGTCCTCAAGAGGTTAAATCTGAGGCCCAGGAGAAACCCCTGCAGACCAAGCTGCAAATAAGGGGCCTTAGGAAAACTGTCAATAGAAAAGAAGCCCAGCCTTAAAGCCCCTCTCATTTGGAACTGGTCCTCTGGCATTAACCCTAAATATACAAAAGAAGAAAAGTCTTCAGCCTTAGGAGGAGTCATAACAGAAAAGGGATGGACAGAAAACCCTGAAGGCAAATTAATCCTACCAGAAGTTAGCTAATGGAAAAAATCTTATAGGCCCCCATCAAAGCCTTCATTTAGGGAGAGATGATTTGCTAGAGATTACAAGCAGATTATTTAAAGATAAACACATGCAAAGGACTCTAGAATAGGTCACTGCTGCATGTCCCTTCTGTTAAAAAAAAAAAAAAGTTCTGCAGAGAAAGGAACCTACCAGAAAATTTTATCCACGTGCCTAAGTCTGAAGGATTTAAATATGTTTTCGTGTTTGTAGACACCTTCATGGGTTGGATAGAAGTATTCTCAACGGAACAAGCAGAGGAAGTTGTACGTTGTTAACTGAGCTCATCCCCAGATCTGGATTACTTCAAGGGCTGCAGAGTGACACTGGCCCCTCATTTAGATCAGAAATTACTCCAGGGATCTCCAAGGCATTAGGAATTAAGTACCATTTACATTGTGCCTGGTGACCCCAATCTTCATGCAAAGTGAAAAAGGCCAATGAGGTTCCTGTGCCTGCGTGCATGCGTGCGTGCGTGCGTGTGTGTGTGTGTGTGTGTGTGTGTGTGTGTGTGTGTGTGTGTGTGTGTGTCAGAGGGCACTGTGTGTCCCTCCCTATGGAGGAGCAAGGGTGACTTCCGGAATCATCCTGCAAATGCTTCTACCTCCTTTTTTTTTGTTGTTTAACAGTTTCGTATTTTTATTGTTACTTCATTTGGGCTGAGTGGTTCAGTTTTACACTAAGCAAAG
Organism: Typhlomys cinereus; assembly: GCA_023101885.1. Taxonomy (NCBI): domain Eukaryota; kingdom Metazoa; phylum Chordata; class Mammalia; order Rodentia; family Platacanthomyidae; genus Typhlomys; species Typhlomys cinereus. Next base: position 58,484 of record JALPQD010000162.1, read on the forward strand.
TTTTCTCTCTTTTTTATTTTCTTATATTTTATTTATTCATTTATTTATTTATTTATTTAGTGTATGTGTATCAGAGGGCGCTGTATGTCCCTGTGGAGGATCAAGGGTGACTTCGGGAATCATCCTGAATTGCTTCTACTTCCTTGTTGATTCTGGATTTTCCCAGGCTCCGCCCACCAGGGCTGGAAGTGCAGGCCACCACTGGCTCTACCTGGAATTTTTTATGTGGGACCTGGGTTCCGAACTCAGGACTTTCTGCTTGCGAGACAGAGTCCTAACCCCTGAGCCATCTCTTCAGCCCAGTTTTCTTTTTTAAAAACATTTATTTATTTATTTTAGTTTTAGCATATTGAGTACTAATCCCTGCTTCCCTTCATACCCCCCTCTTTCCATCTCCCTCCCTTTCCTTCATCAATCCCTGGCACTTCCTCCCACCCTCCTGCCTATCCACTTCTATGGACCCCAGGGTTCCCTCTGGCTTGTGTACTCTTGTGGGGGTTCAGGCCTCTGTGGCACACCAAGTTCCCCTCTTCGGGCCACCCCATTGACAGGGGCATTTCCCTTCACTCATCCAACTCTAGTCCCTAAGGTTTCTACTGTGTGTTCTTACCTCTCTTGAATTCCTCAATAATCTATGGGGTCATGTTGGTATGTAGTCATTATGCAGGTCTAGTAAAGACAAGTCTCACTCCAATGAGTTCCTGAATGCAGCAGTCCTGCCTTGAATGAAATGTTTTGTCCAATGGTGGATCTTCCTATTTTTAGATCTTACAATCTCACTGCCCCCTCTTCTGAGAGGTTTCCTAAACCTTAGAACTATCTCCTTTTTTTGCTTCACTCTGGGATTTCCCAAGCTCTGCCTACCAGGGTCAGAAGTGCAGGCAGCCATATTTCTGGAAAGCCTGACAGTTTTTACATGTGACCTGGGATCCGAACTCAGGACCTTCTGCTTTCGAGGCAGCATCTTTTTTTTTTTTTTTTTTTTTTTTTTTTTGAGGATTAAGGTAGAGTTTATTTGAGGAGAGAAAGGTTGGAACTCATGGACTCCAGACATGGAGCGCCATGAGGAGCTAGGACGCCTCCTTAAGAAGCAGGCAAGAAAGACTCATGGCACTAACGCCATGAGGGCGCAGGAGAATTCCTGAGAAGCAGGCAGTTGGAAACGGACTCCGTGGCACTAGAGTGCCATGAGGGGTTAGATCACCCTCGAGGCAGCATCTTAACCCCTAACTTGTAAAACCTCCAGCACCCAATGAGATTCTTAAAAGACACTTAAGAAAAGTCACCCAGGAGGCCCACCTAACATGGATGAAGGGGCTGCCTATTGCCCTCATTGGGATAAGAAACACTCCTAAAGGTTTTCTAAAGCTTTCGCACTTGGAGATATTATTTGAACATTCTTTTTTAGGAAATGATCTGAATTTTTATTCAGAAATTAACTCAGCTATAGAGCATATCATACATCTAGCTACATTTCAGCAAGCCCCTAAAGAGATAGCCGCACAGGTCTCCATGTGCGGACGCCCTGTGGGGAACCAAGAAAACAGGCACTAATAAAACAGTGGCCTCAGTCTAAGCCTTCTGCAGAGGCTATTTGGCAAGGACACCTCACCGTCCTTCTAACCTCCCCAATGCCTTAATCCTAAAAAAAAAAAGTGAGACCCTGAGACCACCAACCCTGAGGAACCCAGAGACCAGGAGAATTTGACCTATGCATGCGGACGAATGGGGGAATTACAACTAGGACTCAAACGTGATTCTCCAGATAAGTTGCCAATTATGTTTTGCTTTCCCCTCCATTGCTTGTGTCCCGGTCTTTAACTGTGGGCTCCAGAACCAAACTACGATGATAGAGTGATGCACACCTCATATGCTGGGACTCACAGGAACCGCTCTGTTGTCACACTATGGTGACTATTTCAGGCAGGCATCCCAATGAGCTACTCACTCTTCCTGTACCCACCAAGACCACTGAGCTTCTTTCCCTATCCCATCTGCATTCCTGGTTGAAATGGTTTAACCTTATGTTTGGATCTTGTACGTTTAATTTATCTTGTCTGTTTTATCTCTTCTACTAAGTGATAAATCCATCTACCCCAGGACCTCTGCACCATCCCAGCTTCCAGTAGAGGAGGACCATTGACTGCTCACTCCCCGTTGTCCCAGCTCACAGGAAGTAATCAGGTAGGTCATTGCCCCTCATCCCCTGAGCAGCCAAGGTCCTCATGAGATAGAGAGGGGATTGGGTAGTTTTAGATCAGGGCCATGCTAGAAGGTCTTTGAAGGTCTCTGAAGGTCAGCCCCCCACATTGGGATTTCTGAAGGGACACACCCAACTAATGTGGAGGGCCTGGCTCTAATCCTCCACAAAGATAAGGTCACCAACTTCCCCCAACACTGTGTTCAAAGACAGATATTGAGAAGAGCTCTCCTTGCAGATAAGCTTGTTTCTCCAAAGAAACAGCTGGATCTGCCACAAGATCAACTGGACTGAGCCCAATATGAACAGATCAATGAGATGGAGGGGACCAAAAGCGCCAATCAGGTTTGCAGAAATTGGAGCTAACCAATAGGGAAAATCCTCTTTTCCCAGGCTTGCCTAACCCTATAAATACCCCTGACCCTGCCAGCCATCAGACAGCTCTCCTGCCCCTAGAGGAATCCTAGAGGAATCCGTGTCTTTGAGTTCCGTTTTAATCCTCTGTGTGTGTTCTGGTTTCAATCTCGACTCCTGAACACAAGAACCAGGACATAAAAACCCCTCTTCTGCAACCACAGGAGCATGGGTCCCCAAAGCAGTCACGACGCATGGCACTTCCCCACAGCTGCATAGATGGTGCTGCCTCTTTCAAATAATCTGCACACTCCAGTCAGTCCCCTTCCTACACCTCAAAGTCTTGCTATGTACACTTTAGGGAGGAGGGGAAGGGAAGAAAGGGGAGGGGAGGGGAGGGGAAGGAAGGGGAGGAGAAAGAGATACAAACAGCTGGAAAGTGCTCCAGGGAACAGCTGGAGTGACTTGAAGGTCCATTGGAACCTCCCCGCCCCCCCATCTCTGAGGAAACAGGTCTGATCTTGATAGCCTCTTGCTAGTGGTTACAGTTGATCAGATAAAGATGGTGGCAGTTTTGTTCAAAGGACAGCAGTCTAAGACAGAGATTATAGATGACTGACATGCCAAAAGGAATTATAATACCTAGAAGACAGGGTAACTTGTAGATACGGGACAAAGAGGAAATGGAGTTCTTTTCATTCTCTCCTCTAGTCCTTTTAGGCTGCTCTTTTGCTTCAGTCCCAGACTCAAAAATGCAATATTTTGGCACAGCACATCAGACGGCTCTTTTGTCCCTCTCTAAATCCGTTCTGTTCTTCCTCTTGTTGCAGGGAAACGATCTCTACCGTCCCAATGTTGTAAGGTTCTTGTGTTCCAGAGTCGAAGATTGAAACCAGAACTCAGTGTAGAGGATTAAGGTAGAGTTTATTAGAGAAGAGAAAGGTTGGAACTCATGGATTCCAGATGTGGAGTGCCATGAGGAGCTAGGGCGCCTCCATGAGAAGCAGAAATGAAACAGAGCTCATGGCAAGAGTGCCATGAGGGGCTAGGGAGCCCATGAGAACTCACGGTGCCTAGGCATGGAATTCATGAGGAACAAGAAACAGACTCATGGCACTGGAGTGCCATGAGGGGCTAGATTGCCTCCAAGAGAAGTAGGCAGCTGGAAACGGACTCATGGCACTAAAGGACCATGAGGGGCTAGATCGCCCAAGATGGTTGCCAAGGCCAGGTATATTTATACACCTAGACAAGCCCGGGAAACTGGCTTTTTCCCATTGGTTAATTCCCATCGGGGCCCAACCCAGTTGCTCTTGGGCCCATGAGGGCTAGAGATCAAGTTGTTTGATATGGAGAGCTCATCTCCATAATCACTTCATGGGGAAGTTGGCCATCTTATCTCTGGGAGGATTGGAGTCAGTTCCTCAGCAGGAGTGCTCCCTCAGGGTGATTCCAGCAGTGGAGGATGGCTTTCAGGAATTCCAAAGCCTTGAGAGACCCATCCCAGCATGGCTGCTTTAATCCTGCCTCACTCTCCTCTCCTATAAATACCCCTGTCCTGCCAGTCTATGAGGGACAAGAGAGCCAAAGATGACTGGCAGGGCAGGGGTATTGACAGGGTTAGGTAGGCCTGGGAAAAGTGGCTTTTCCTCATTGGATGGCTTCAGTTTCTGCAAACCTGATTGGAGCTTTGGTCCCACATCTCTTTGGTCTGTTCATATTGAGGCTCAGGCCAGTCAATCCCATGGTCAAACTGTTTCTTTTAAGGAATTTAGCTTATCTGCAGTGGAGAGTTCATCTCTATGTCTTGTCATAAACAGAGGATTGGTGGAAAGTTGGTGACCTTATCTCTGTGAAGGATGAGAACCAGTTCCTCTATTTAGTAGGGTGTGTTCCTTCCGGATAATCCCAGCAGTGGGGAATGACCTTCAAAGACCTTCCCAGCATGACTGCTCTAAAGCTGCCAAACTAGCATCTAAACACTTAGGATTATACCCATAGATCAGAGGAGCACTCCGCACTTGACCAAGAGGAATCCCTGTGCAATAGAAGATGAATAATGCAGAGAACTTAAACTGGCCAAAGTACAAAGTAAAAGTGGCTGTGGACAGGACATACATCAGGACACATAGCTACCCCCATCCTGAGACTCAGGGAACCTAACAGAAGAGGGGTGGGAAGAATGAAAGAGCCCACAGGATGGGGAGAGGTAATGTCAGACGCTGTAGCCTCTGATCATATTAAAGCGGCCACACCCAGGAACTAATGCGATGTCTACTTCCCCTAGACCTCCACAATAGTCAGTGGGTGATGAAACACATAAAATTCATGTCGACATAATTGAAAATAAAAATGTGCAATAACAAAAACAAAACATTAAAACGCGCAAAAAGATTTACTATCCGACCCCATCCAAGATAAACCAGAATTCTGGGTTTCGATAGATGTGGAGCTGCTGGATAAATAAATTTCCTTTCACTCAGTTATTTAACAAATACATACTGAATGTGCATCGTGAGCAGAAATTGTACTGGGCGTACTGAATTATTTGTCTTTTTTTCTGGCATTTCCCCCATGGGATCTGAGATATGAACTAAGGATCTCCTGCTTAGGAGCCATCTCTCCAACACTACAACAGTAAATCAAAGAGGACAGTGTCCTGTCTCCTTATAGCTCCCAATCCTGTGAGGAACAGGTGGACAAGTCAGTTTGTTAAAATATTTCATTTAAAGGTTGGAGAGACTCTGCCTCACAAGCAGAAAGATCTGAGTTTGGATCCCTCATCCCACAGAAAAAGGCCAGGAGGAAATGGTGGCAGCCTGCACTTCTGGCTCTGGTGGGCGGAGCCTGGGAAATCCTAGAGAGAAGCCAAAAGGAGATAGAAGCAATCCAGGGTGATTCCTGAAGTCACCCTTGGTCCTCCACAGAGACACACAGTGTTCTTTCTCTCTCTCTCTCTCTCTCCTCTCTCTCTCTCTCTCACACACACACACACACATAAATAAATAAAATTTTTAAAATATTTCGCCTATTTATGAGAGAGGGAGAAGAGGCATGCACATACATGCCATGGCAAAGAGGTTGGAGAAATGGCTCAGCAGACATTGCTGTGCCAGCCTGAGGACCCGAGTTCAATTCCCAGAGCGCATATGAAAAGAAAAGTGCAGTGGTATACATCTGCAGTCCTGGCATTCCCAAAGTGAGATGAGAGGCATCCAAAGGAGAGAAGCTGTCGGGTCAGTTGGCCTAGAACGTACTGTGCAGCACCAGAAATGAGAGAGACCTTCACTCAACTAGGCTTACTAGGGGCGAAAGCGCTCTTAGCTAAGCCTGATGATCTGAGTGTGACCCCTGGAACCTACATGGTGAAAGCAGAGAAGTGGCTACTGCTGAAAATGGTCCTCTGTCCCATGAGTATCACACACACACACACACACACACACACACACACACTGCTGCAAAGTTTAACCCCCTTCCTCCCTTTCCTCCTCTTCCTTTTGAGACAGGGTTTCATATAGCAGAGGCTGATCCTCCTGCCTCTACCTCCCAAGTGCTGGGATCCTGGGGTCTTGGACCACCATGTCATCTGCACAAAGGTCACATCCCCATTTTTTACCTTCCTTGTTTTAATAATCCCCCACACTACTACTCCACAGTTATTAAACCTTTACAAGATACATCTCTAAGCTGGTGTTTCTTAAAAAAAAAACTATTGTGCTCGTGTGTGTGTATATATCAGAGAGCACGATGTATCCCTGTGGAAGCACATGGGTGAGGTCAGAAGGCAGCTTTCAGAAGTCAGCTCTCTTTTACCATATGGGCTTCCAGGGATTGAATTTAGGTTCCCAGGTTTATAGGCAGGCCCCTTAACTGCTAGACTATCTCTGTGGTCTTCTGACCTTGTTTTGATATTTATTTATTTATGTTATTTATCTATCTTGTGTGTGTGTGTATCATGCTATGGTCCTTATGAAGGACCAAAAGTAACTTCTGGAATCATCCTGGATTGCTTCTACCTCCTTCTTGCTTCGCTCTGGGATTTCCCAGCTCTGCCCACCAGGGCTGGAAGTGCAGACAGCTTCCATTTCCACCTGGTGTTTTTCTGAGAGGCCTGGCATCCAAACTCAGGCCCTTCTGCTTGCTAGGCAGAGTCTTAAGCCCTGATCCATCTCTCCAGACTACACTGTTGTTTCTTAAGCAGCCTTACATTCCCAAATATCCAATGAGCTCAAGCACAACTGTGGCAGTTATTTTTCAGGTGTCAACTTGACAGCTGTCAACTGAACTTTTAGACACACCTATGAAAAATTATCTAGTTAGGGCAAGCCTGTACGAGATTATCTAATGGATGTGGGAAGATCCAGCCCAGAGTGGGCGGGTCCACACCCTGGGCAAGTGGACCAGGAGGAGGGAGCTCATGAGCAGTTTTGGAAGACTGGAAAGCTGGCGTGTTAGAAAGCAAGCACTCCACGCTGGTCCTCATCTCTACTCCTGCCGTGGCGTGGCATGGCCAGCTCCCTCGCTCCTGCTGGTTACCCTCCTGCCACGATGAACTGTAACCTGAAATCATCAGCTGGAATAAAAATCCCCTTGCTCCCCCCTAAGTGGCTCGGGTCATGCGTCCACTATAGCTCGGGTCATGCGTCCACTATAGCAACGGGCATAAGGAACTAAAATTTGGTACCAAAGAAGTGGCTTCGGGGTGTTGGGCTGGAGAGACAGCTCAGGGGTTAACTCTGCCTTGTAAGCAGAAGGTCCTGAATACTGATTCCGGGTCCCAAGTAAAAACGTCCTGCAGAAACAGTGGTGGCCTGCACTTCCAGCCTGGGAAAACCCAGAGCAAAGCAAAAAGAAGGCAGAAGCAATCCAGGATGATTCCTGAAATCACCTTTCATCCTCTACAGGGACACACAGTGTCCTCTGACAAATACACAAACACACACACACACAATGAATGAATGAATGAATACAGTCTAAAAAGTAAAATAAAATGGCCATTCTTAAAAAAAAAAAAAAAGACAACCGTTTATGCTTTATTCATTATTTTGCTATTAGGGATGGACTTATGGCCTCGTGCATGCTGCAATGTGCATCCTCCAGCGGGCTACACTCTGGGCCCCACTATTTCTTATATAGAATCTTCGGAGTAACATCCTGATACCAACCCACAGCCAGATACTTACCCCTAGAAGAAAAGTATCTCAGGCTATGTTTTCCATAAAAATCACACTTCAATAAACAGGTGTATGCGGCCACCCCTGGCACTATGATTTTGTTGGTTTGGCGGTGCTGGGTATTGAACTACCTCTTTGTTACACCCCCAGTCGCTTCGGCACTAGGGTTTTAACGACCCTGTGGAATAATAATTAGCATGTGTCGTCAGCTCTGCTTCTCAGCATCAACCACTGAGTAACTAGTGAGGGAAAGAACCGGAGGTACGTCTGATGCTTCTGTGGGGCCGGGGAACCCGGCGTTTCTAGGGTGGCTGGAAAATTGAACAAGTTCCTTTTGCTGCCGGAAGGTGTCACTGTAGGCAGCAGCAGCTCCCCTGGCAGTGGTGACGCTAACTAACTGTAAAGGAATGCTGCCGTTTGGCTCCAAAAATGGATTTGACCTCGATGCTGAGACTTGCCGCTCTCCCAGTGCCAGGAGACATTGTTTGCCAGGTCCCAGCCACGGAGCCTGGAGGAAATATCCAGTTGCACCCCATGCAATGGAAACCTGACTTCCCTGGAAAAGACAGAAACAGGAATGAACAGCCCTCCCTTCTCTCCCTCCTCACCTCGGAATCTTTGTGAGCCACAAGTTTCAGTTCTGTGTGGTTCCAAAAGAACAGAGCTAATAGTTTCCCATTTATCCAACCAACTCCATAGCTGCATTTTCCCTCTTCCCTCTTGCGTGAATAAAACACACCTTCAGTGTCTGCTCCACTGTTTCTTTCTTTGGCTTTACCACTCAGAGGCAGAAAGGTGGGGGAGTTACTCTCTTTGATCTTTAAAAAAAAATCTTTTGAGAGAGAGAGAGCGCAAACATGCATGCCATGAATCATGTGTAGAGATCAGAGGACAACTTTCAAAAGTCAGTTCTTTCCTCCCACCATATGGGTGTCCAGGGGCAGAACTTAGGTTGCCAAGTTTGTGAGCAGGCACCATACCCCCTGGGCTATCTTACCAGCCCCTCTTTTTCTCCTTTTTTTCTTCCTAAGGCCTCAATATGTGTACAATCTGGTCTCATACTTGCTGTTGCTGTTTGAGGCAAAGTTTCATGTAGTCCAGGATGGTCTTAAACTCACTGTATAGCTGATCCTCCTGCCTCTACCGCCTAAGTGCTGGAATTACAGGCACGTGCAAGCATGCCTGGCTAAGTGTCTATCTGGCAAGGATCTTCAGTTTCTTAGTGTTTTTATTTAATTACGGTTTTAATGCATTTACAGGTTGTTTTATTCGAGGTCTAATCCTGACCCAAGATAAGCTCTTAAATATTAGCATCGGCTCGCAAGGGATGGAGCTCAGTTGGTAAAGTGATCACCCACCACTCACAAAGCTCCAGACTTGATCCCTAGCACCACCTAAAACTAGTCTTGGTGACTCAGAAGCAGGAGGATCAGAAGTTCAAGGTCATTCTTGGCTATGTAGCCAGTTTTAGGCCAGTTAGGGACACACAAGACCCCGTCTCAAAAAAAAAAGCGTCAAATTGAGGGGAAAAAAATCATTATTTTTATTATTCCCACATCTGGATCATAACATGACAGCTTTTGGTCAGGATCTAGAAGAATAAAACTGAACCAAGGACACTGGGTAACAAGCCAGGCTGTCAATGGAACGAACATTCCTCCAGTCTAGACCGATGGGGGGTTGGGGGGGAGAACTACATATGGCTGGAGGTCAGAAGCCAACTTTCAGAAGTCAGTTCTCTTTTTATCACATGGGTTTCCAGGGATTGAATTTAGGTTCCCGGATTTACAGGTAGGCACTTTACCTGCTGGACTATCTCTGTGGTCTTCTGACCATGTTTTAATTATCTATCTATCTATCTATCTATCTATCTATCTATCTATCTATCTATCTTATGTGTGTATATCATGCTGTGTGTCCCTATGAAAGACCAAGAGAATCGTCCTAGATTGCTTTTACCTCCTCTTTTTTTTTTTTTTTTTTTTTTGCTTTGCTTTGGGATTTCCCAGATTCTGCCCATCAGGGCCAGAAGTGCAGGCCTCCACCCTTTCTGCCTGGTGCTTTTACATGGGACCTGGGGTCAGAACTCAGGACCTTCTACTTGTGAGGCAGAGTCTTAATTCCTGAGCCATCTCTCCAGTCTTCCTGAGCTTGTTTCAAATAACGATATAGCTAAAGATTTTTACTGGCAACAGAGTGTCAAATCCATTGCACTTACTTTTACCTTTCTTCCTATATGAAGTACAATTAGGAAGACAATCATCAAGCTGTAGATCTGGGTTTTAGAGTCCTGTGTCAGACACTTGATATAATCTATGCCATCTATTCTAGGAACCTCAAAGTCCCTTCTGGAAATAATGACAAAATAGTTGATAATGAAGATTTTCTTGTTTTCTGCAAGTTTGCCTCATTGGAAAGCAGAATAGAGCCAGATGTGGTGGTACATATATCTATAATCCCAGGATATAGGAGACAGAGCTCAAGGTCATTCTTGGCTACATACTGAATTCAAGTTGAGGCCAGGGTTATAAAACACACAAACACACACACACACAGAGGAATAGGATCACTTGCCAATCAATTCTAAGGCTTTAGACTTTTCAAACTCTCCCCTGTTTTTTTTTTTTCTAGTTGCATATTTTCAGTCTTTTATGAGACTTCAGTCATAAAGCCTTTGGAAACTTAGGAACACCTCCTCTTTTCTGCCCTGAGCTGCAAAGAAATAAAGCGGTTTGCTCCAAAGTTTTGTTGGCAGTTTTCTGGGGCCAAGAATCAGTCAGCCTTCAAGTCTTTGGCTCTGCTTGAGAAATCAAATCTCCATCCTCTCCCAAGTTAACACGAGCATTTGATCTTAGGGAAAATTAAATTTCCATAAGCATTGTGAGCTAAAATCAATATAAATACCAGAACTGCCTGGCAACCAGTAGGGATAGCATTACTCACTCCTGATATTTGTGTATGTCAGATGGGGAAAATCTTCTGCTTTATATAGCTGTGCTTATATACACAGGCCGAAGATGAATTGGTCACACAGCTCCCATACATGCAGGCTGAAAGAGATGTGGACACTGCAGCAATAGATGCTGTAAGGAGCCAGGTATGGTGTCAATCAACTGAAACCTGTCACCTGGGAGGTTGAAGTGGAAGGACTGCAGAAAGGCTGAGGCCAGTTTTGTTTGTTGTTTGTTTGTTTGTTTTTTGAGACTATCTCAAAAGAGAAAAGAGGCTATAAGAGACTGAGGTTGTTCTCTGTGCTAGAACAGTTGTCTAACACGCATGATACTCTGGGAGGAGGAAGGAAACAGGGCTGGAAGGAGGTATGCTTGAGATATTCCTGATATTCTTTACAAAGAAGGTTCTTTACCAATTCCTGGCTTGGTTTAGAGGCCATGCAAAAAGTCTGAACCGCGAGAGGGACTGAGAGTTAGACACTGAATGTCAACAGAATGTGAAAGAATTGGGTTGCGATTTCCTTTGGCATTGACAGGACAAAGGGGTCAGGGAGATGGTTCAGTCAATAAAGGGCTTGCCACACAAGCATGAAGATCTGAGTTCAGATCCCCACTATCTACCCAAAAAGCCGGTGCGGTAGCAGGAGTCTTCAGTCTCAGTGACGGCAAATGGAGCCGCAAAGATGCCCAGGGCTCTCCAGCCACTAATCAAGTCTGTGATTCAGAATCAGCAAGAGACCCTGTCTAAAAAAATAATAATAATAAATAATTCTTAATCTCAACATACACGTGGACACTTATGCACAGAATTAAAACAAACAAACAACAAATAAATAAATAGACAAAACTTTAGCGAACAGTTGTTCACTAAAGTACAAATAGTAGCTGAGGATGACCATAAATGTGCTTTTTACTTACTGGAAACCAGACAAGTTCTAACTTAGTGGGTTCATGTTAGAGCCAAGTGGGATTTTTTTTCTTAACATGAAAGATGAGCAGTAAAATACGTTATTGAGGTTGTAGAATCCCTTTCAATGAGGATGATTCATCACTCGTTTGTTTGGCAGAACTCTGGGGCAAAGCCGTGGGCTCTCCTAGGTACCCATCCATACAGTTGACCTTTGAGCAGCTCTGAATTGTGCAGCTTTATGTTTACCAAGTGAATCCTTGATAAATACAAGCATTACGTACAATAGAAACAGACCCCAGATGGGATTCTTTTCCTATGGTCCCCAATTATTGCCTCCTCTGTCCTTTCCTGGGGACCGCCAGCAGCTGAAGGAGAAGCTATGTGACCTCAAGTATCTGTGACCAGAAGGAAAGAAGAGAACCCAAACCCAAGGAGAATGTAGACAATGTGGGCTTGGCGAGTGGAGAATGCTGGGAATGAGCCACAGTGAGTTCAGATGTGCAAGCCTGGCTTGGCCCCGCCCTGCCATCCTTCCTGAAAGATGAAGCCAGGAGACTCTTGCCTTGGGAGCTGTGAATCCTTCTTCTGAATCATACTGCTTTTCTGAGCCCCCGTGTCTTATTATAGCTAGAAAGTTCTCGTCCAGTCTGGCTCGGGCCACAGACAACTAAATATGCTCTCAAGATACTCCTTAAACGTGGGGTCCAACCAGACCGCACAGCCAGCTGTCATCATCAAACTGTCTGACCAAATGCTTAGCAAAGCATTTGTCTTTCTAATTCTGGGGACTGAGCCCCAGGACCTGGGCATGCTGAGCAAGTACTCTAACACTGAGCTGTACCCCCAGATCCTTTTTTATTTTTCATTTGAGACAGGGTCTTTCTGAGTTACCCAGACTAGCCTGGAGCCCACTCTGTAGCCCAAGCCAGTCTTGAACCTGTGATCCTCCTGCCTCAGCCTCCCCAGCAGCTGGAGCCACAGGCCTAAGCTACCAGCTCCTGCTTGTAGCAAAGTGCTTGTGATAATACTCCTATCGCAGTGTTCTTCAAAAGTAACGCAAATATTCTTAAATTATATTGTTATGAGTTTGTGTGTGCCCGTGAGTGCGTGCGTGCGTGTGTGCGTGTGTGTGTGTGGGAACATGCTTGCTATGGGGCATGTTGTGTATGTGGAAGTCAAAGGACAACTTTGTGAAGTCAGTTCTCTCCTTCATGGTAAATTCCAGAGATCAAATTTAGGTCATGAGGTTGTCCAGTAAGTACCTTTGCCAGGTGAGCCCTCTCATTGCCTCTCCAAAAGTTGATTTTTGTGCCTTTCTATTGTATGCTTTTTCCCAGATGACTATATATAGATTTGCTTCATTTTCTTCACATTACCATAGTTTATTTAACTTAATCTCTAGGATTTCCAACTTTTTGCTACCATAAATAACATGACGAGCTTTTTAAAAGTTAATGAGGATTTCTGGAAAGGTACTCTGAAAACTCACAGTATTACTTGCTCCAGGAGAGGATAGTGAGGGATGGATGGAAAGGAGACCTATTTTCCTCAGTTCGCCTCTTCATTTTTGAAAAATTTATTTATGTGCAGGAATAATCTATTTCAAAATACATATGATAAAATTTTAAAGATATTTAGAATTCTGTGTGAAACTTAATTTAGTTCCTTTTCTTCCCAATCAGACTTAATCTTTTTCCTCCTGTCTTTCTTTCCTGGCTCTCTGCTTCACCAATCGCAACAACCACATCTACCCTTTGCTGACCACGGACGATGTGGTCCTGCTGTCATTTAGCCACAAGAAGGCTCTGTCGTTATCCAAATCTTCCTGATAAGGTTTCCAGAGAACCAGTAGGTATCGAATGTAGAACTCAGACTGGGGTCTATCTGAGCAGCCACGCAGTTCATTACCCCCTTAACCTCCTCCTTCGGTAGCTGTGAGAATGTGGAAGTATTAAGTCTATTGGGAAGTTTCTCACAAACTCCTTTACCAATCAAATCCCTAAAGAGTATGGGAGTAATGGAGTACGTGTTAATGCATGCTCTTTGCTTGGTGACATAGCTGGATACGGGTGGCCTCCGATTCCCACAACCAAATCTTGAGGGAGTAGGCAGGCTGTAATCAACATTCAAATAGCAAATGATCTTTTCAGATTGAACTAGTTAGAAGAATACCACCAAGAAATCCACCTGTCCTATTCTGGGTTTAAGCAAAAAGTTCTTGGGCTCAGAGAAAAGTTGTGGGAAACTTAGGGCCCCAGGAAAGGACACGTCGCCCCCTACCCCCCACATGACTGGTAGTTTCTATGGACACAAGAAGAAAGGACAGGATTGTAATGAAAAATACCCATGGGGCCTGCAATTCGAGACGAGACTGTGGAAGGCCATGTGGAATGACAGCTGATGGTACAGCATATATTCTAGCAAAGCCCCTGCCACCCCAAGATAGAAAGGGGGTTTCTATAAACAGTCATCAATTATGCCAAGGTTTTGTGGGTGACAGTGGAGGGCAGGGGTCCGGTGACCACCCTTAAATAGACCTGCCCTCCTTCGAGTTGCTTATTCTCACTGTTAGGCTAAGCAAAAAGCTTTCTCAGAATTCTGCAGTTCAAAACAGCTTCTCGGACATTACCTTGAAGTAGCCAGCCATGGCCCAGGCTGGCCGCTAGTCCTGCTGTGGATGGATGGATGCCCTTCCTCCCTCTCCACACACCCTCAAAAAGCAGTCACAGTCAGTAGGCTGCCTCCAAAGAACAGACCCGGGGAAGTAGCATCAGCATGGTTGTAAGTCCGCAGGGCCTGTTCAGGCTAGAGTCTTAGGGGACACAGATTTGATTTTTACAGGCAATTTGGTGTCATGGAGAATAAAATGTGAGGTTTCTTCCATACTCCTCTTCCAAGTTTGCATTTACGATGTTCTTGCAACACAAGCAGCACGGGCGGCTGCTGGAATGAGCCAGGTGACCGTGACAGCTGGAGCTGGGGGCCCAGGCTCTCTCCCACTGCCCACCTGTCTCGATCAACAAACCCAGACCTGCGGATTATGTAGGATTGCCACCGTGCCCATGACCCTGGACACCTGGTTCCAAGGCACAGCTCAGGATTGTCGGAGAGATCTGAGCTAAGGGGAGCATAATGGCCGACAGAGACTTTCTTTGACGAAGCAAGGAGTAGGGTTGTAATAGAGTAGGGTTTTTTTTTTTTTTTTTTTTTTTTTTTTTTTTTTATTAAAAATTTAATTATACATTTTAAAATTTTTTACCAGTTCCCTCCCTCTCCCCTCCCCTTCCCCCAGTGTCTCCCCCCAATTCCCAGAGAGTCCTTTATTGTGTGCGCCTAACTCTCCACTGGGTCCTCCTCTCCGATGACATATAAGGACCCAGTGGCATTTCCATAAGCCCTTTCTCTTGTTCCCCTTAATCATAAGATTACTACTATGGCTGTCAATCCCTTGCCTCCAGGGGTCTCGGTGCCCTTAACAGATGCTAGACTTTATGAGGGCAACAGTGCGCTGGACATTGCGCAGGGCATGCAAAGTTCCATTATGATTGCTTTGGCCCCAACTATTGTTGAGAATCTTGCAAATCGTTGCTCCTCCCATCCTTTTGCTCTTACAATCTTACCGCCCCCTCTTCCGCAAATGTCCCTGAGCTCCAGGATGGGGAGAGATTAGGCTGTCCTAGTTCTATGTGATTGATATAGAGTCTCTGAAGTTCTGGATTGTGGTTTGTTGATTTTCTTTTGCAGTTTTTCTGCTCCTGCAATTCCCTTCACTCCATTCTGCTGGGCACTGTATGTCACCCCCTGGCCAGAGACAAAAAGCTGTTAAACTGGAGTCTTGTTGTAATAGCACATTCAAGGGTAGATGTAATAAGAGTAGGAAACCTCACTGAGGGCGGGGTCCATTACCCATTTGCACAATGATTACTTTTTATCTGCTAGACTATATGCCCTCCCCTTCTGGTGAGATCAGGAGAGAACGTCTGTGAACTTAACCAGGTTTCTCATTACTTACTTGCAGACCTTGATGGAGGCCTATTTTCTCTGCTGTAACATGGTCTCCTCTCTCCTTGTTTCTGGTGTGGCCCTCCTAACCCATCTCTCTTGTTCATAATCCTTGCAATTACTGTGTTACATAGGTTTACTTTTGAGTGTCCCAATGTGGGCTGGGCGAGTTTGGTACTAGGAGCCACCTATTAGGGAGTACATACGGCGCTTAATTTTCTGGGTTTGGGATACTTCACTTAATATAATTCTTTCTAATGACATCCATTTCCCAGCAAATTCCAGTAATTCATCATTTTTGATGGCTGAGTAGTACTCCATTGTATAGATGTACCACAGTTTCCTTATCCACTCGTCAACTGTTGGACATTTAGGTTGATTCCATGACTTTGCTATTGTAAACAGTGCTACTATGAACATGGTCGAGCTTGTGCTATCGAGGCGAACCTCTGCTGCTTGGGGGGTTATTCCCAAAAGTGGGATAGCAGGGTCATACGGCATTTCAATCTTTAATTTCTTTAAGAATCTCCAGACGGCTCGCCAGAGTGGCTGTATGAGCCTGCATTCCCACCAACAATGTAGGAGAGTTCCCCTCTCCCCACATCCTCTCCAGCATTTGTCGTTGTTTGTACTGTGGATTTTTGCCATCCTGACCGGGGTGAGATGATATCTCAGGGAAGTTTTGATTTGCATTTCCCTGATGGCGAAGGAAGTGGAGCATTTTTTAAGATAATTGTTAGACATTTTAATTTCATCCCTGGTAAAGTTTCTTTGAAGTTCCAGGGCCCATTTTTTAATTGGGCCAGTGTTTTCCTTGGAGTTTAATTTTCTAAGTTCTTTGTGCACTCTGGACAGTAGAGCTCTGTCAGATATGTGGTTAGTGAAGATTTTCTCCCATTCTGTGGGTTGCCTTTGAGCTCGTGCGACAATCTCTTTATCTGAACAGAAGCTCTTTAATTTCACAAGATCCCAACTGTTGAGAGTTGGTAGCAGTGACTGTGCCATTGGATGTCTGTTTAGGAAGTGTTGGCCTAGCCCAATCAGCTCGAGGGAGTTCCCTATCCTTTCAACTATGGCTTTTAAAGTCTCTGGCCTGATATCAAGGTCCTTGATCCATTTGGAATTAAGTCTTGTACATGGTGACAAGTACGGGTCCAGCTTTAATCTTCTGCATGTGGAGATCCAGTTTTGCCAACACCATTTGTTGAAGATGCTGTTCTTTTTCCATTGGATTCTTTGGGCCCCTTTGTCAAAGACCAAGTGGCTGTAACTTTGTGGGCTTATATCTGGGTCTTCAATCCTTATCCATTGATCTGTGTGTCTATTTTGGAGCCAGTACCAGGCTGTCTTTATAACTATGGATTTGTAGTATAGACTTAGGTTTGGTATGGTAATACCTCCAGCTGTGTTTTTGTTACTCAGGATTGTTTTGCTATCCTGGGTCTTTTGTGCCTCCATATGAACTTTGAGATTGTTTGGTCAACTTCTTTGAAGAATTGCTTTGGGATTTTGATTGGTATAGCATTGAATCTGTATATTGCCTTTGGTAGGATGGTCATTTTACAATGTTGATTCTGCCAATCCAGGAACAAGGGAGGTCTTTCCACCTTCTGGTGTCTTCTGCAATTTCTTTCTTTAGGGTTTAAAGTTTTCATTGTAAAGGTCTTTTACCTCCTTAGTTAGGTTTATACCAAGGTATTTCATTTTTTTAGGGGTTATAGTAAATGGCATGGTTTCTCTCAAGGCTTTTTCACTTCTTTCATTCTGGGCATATAGGAAGGCCTCTGATGAGTAGGGTTTTTTTTTTAACCTTTTATGCTTTTTCATTATAAAAACAAGGATTATAAAAACACATTGAATCTAAATTCTCCTTAATGAGAGAAATTAAATACTAAGACTTTATTGGGCACAGGTGAACTTTGGAGACTCAAAAGCTATTGTAAAATAGAAGAGCTTTTCATCTTCCAAGATGATTTTTTTTATTTATTTTTTTAAATTTTTGTATGTGCACGCGCGAGTGTATTTCTGTGGAGGCCCAAAGGTGACTTCGGGAATTACCCTGGATTGTGCTACTTCCTCTTTGCTTTGCTCTGAGGTTTCCCAGGCTCCATTTTTCAGGACCAGAATTACCGCCGTTTCTGTCTGGCATTTTTTTTTTTGTAAGATCCAAAATTTGAACTCAAGACTTTCTGCTTGTGAGATAGAGATTTAACCCCTCAGCCATGTCTCCAGCCCCTTTTTTTCTCTTTCAAGGGTCAATAGTTCCCCCATTAAGAACACATGCCACGGAGGAAGTTCAAATCCTTGTTAGAGGAATATAGCTTGTCTTCTTAGCTGGCTACTTTTTCCTCTTCCTTATACTCTTCCTCCTTTTCCTTTTCTTCCTCCTTTGCTGTGCTGAGGCCTTTGGTATACTAGGTAAGTGCTCTGCTACTGAGCTTCAATCACAATCCAATCTACATCATTCTTTCTTTCTTTTTACCTTTTCTTTTCTTTTTTATTTCCAACAAGGTAGTCCAGGTTGGCCTGGAACTTGCTGTTGGTAGCCAAGGTAGCCTCAAACTGGGGATCCTTCTGTTTCCACCCTCCCTAAGGTTGGCTGGGGATTCCATCTAATCCGGGCTTCAGGCGGGCTGGTATTCTACCAGCTTAGACACACCCCCGGTTTCTCAATTTGCAAATTATTACAATGCTAAATTAGAAAAACAGTTGGTCATGAATGCTTCCATGTTGAATGAGTTTTCTTTTATTCCAGTCAGGTTAAGTTTGCTTTTACTTTTATGGCACAGAGTCTTGCTGTGTAAACCCTGGCTAGTCTGGTGCTCACTGTGTAGCCCAGGCTGGTGTGATACTATACAGCGCAGGTTGGACTTGAACTTGTAACCATCTTCCTGCTCCATCTGCCAAGAGCTGGGATTGTAGACATTTATCATCACTTCGGTGAAAAATCTTTTTTTTTTTTTTTTGAGACAGGGACTCATTCTGTAGCTCAGGCTAGCCTAGTACTCACTACGTAGACCAGGCTTACTTCAAACTTGCAGCAATCCTCCTGCATTTGCTGGAGTTACAGGCGTACCCCACTAGATTTTTCTTTTTCTCTTAGTTGTTTCCAGTGCTGTCAAAGCTGACAATGAGATTTCCATGTGCGCTCGTGAAAGCGCGTGCAAAAGGGATTCTCTGAAATCGACCTCCTTGGTTTCATTCCCAGCAAACTGACCTGGCCTCTCAACATGGCTTTTACTGTGCCTGGAGTTCACACGTACTCTCTTTTTACAGCAAATCATTGTAATTTTTAACTTTCATTTTTACTTATTTAGTGTGTGTGTGTGTGTGTGTGTGTGTGTGTGTGTGTGTCCACTGTGTGTCTCTGTGGGTGACTTTGGGAATCATCCTGGATTGCTTCTACTTCCTTTTTGCTTTGCTCTGGGATTTCCCAGGCTCTGCCCACCAGGGCCAGAAGTGCAGGCTGCCACCATTTCTGCCTGGCATTTTTACATGGGACCTGGGAACTGAACTCAGGAACTTCTGCTTGCAAGGCAAAATCTTAACCCCTGAGCCATTTCTCCAGTCCAAGAGCAAATCATTTTTTTTTTAAATATTTTATTTGTGACAACGAGACCACACACAAGACAGAGAGAGAGAGAGAGAGAGAGAGAGAGAGAGAGAGAGAGAGAATACTCATGCTGTAACATGTATGTGGAGGTCAAGGAACAACATCCAGAAGTCAGTTCTTTCCTCCCACCGTGTAGAATCAAACTCAGGTGGCCACGTTTTCAAGCAGGTGTCTTTATCTGCCGGGCCACCTCATCAGAAGACCCTAATGTGTACATATGGCAGCAGGATTGTCACAGTTCAAAGAGGTTTTTCTCCTGTCCATCCTTCACATTATTATAAAATTCTATTTGTGTGTATGTGGGCATGTGTCTATCAAAAGGCACTGTGAATGACTGTGGAGGCCCAAGGGTGACATCAGGAATCATCCTGGATTGCTCTACCTCCTTGTTGCTTTGCTCTGGGGTTTCCCAGGCTCCGCCTTCCAGGATTGGAAGTGCAGGCCTGTCACTATTTCTGCCTGGCATGTTTACGTGATATCTGGGAGCTGAACTCAGGTACTACTGCTTGCAAGGCAGAGGCTTAACCCCCAAGCTATCTCTCCAGCCCTACAATTCTATTTTTATCCAGTAAAACCATAGGCTTCTCTTGCCTCCAGGCCACTCCACCCCCGGCTGCCTGCCCTGGTGGGGTCCCAGGCAGAACTGCCAAACATGTCTTCATCACTTAGTTTCCGTTTGATAACTTGCAGCCAGCAGACTGACATCTTTGAAGAAGAGGCCCTTCCGCACCCTGGTTGTTTACCAAGGATAGAGAAAGCAAGGTGGCATCGTGTACCAAGATCAGCTTGGATTTCCCCTTTCAGTCTAGAAGCTGGATTGGCTGCGATGACAGGGGGGCAGTAGGCACCTGCTCCCTAAATAGCATGTCCCTCCCCTTGTCAACCAAGACAGCAAGGGAAAAGCAATTTCTAATCCTTCCTGCTGTAGGAAGCGTGAGTGACAAGCTTAGAGTTTATTTTCAGCTTCCAACCCTCTGCCCATTTACTTTGCGGACACGAGTAAAACCACTTAGTGTAGTCATCCCGCATTTCGGCCTTCTAGAATACAGCTACGGTGTAACTAAACCTGCAGCTCACTTCTCTACCCAGAGAGCAGTCCCTGAAGGGCCGGAGGATCGCGAGGAAACGTGTGTGCATTCCAGGGTTTATAACCAGAACTGCAGAGAGATCTGAACTTCAGTCTAATAAAGACATCCCCGAGTTCTAAAGTTCGTCTCTTTCAGAAGGACGCGCTCGTCACACCCGTGATAAAATCAAAACAAAACCAAGGCAACAACCTGTGTTTGTTGGCCTTTTCACCCAGGACTAACCGCCTGGCGCAGGTTCTTCTGAGCATGCAAGTTCTGCTTTCCCAGGGAGGGCTACCTGTGTGTGTTCACTGCTGCATGACGCTGTTTTCTTCCACACAATGACTGCACCTGTTGACTGTGGATGTTCCTCAGAGACAGAGGGGCTGGGAGGGGCTGGGAGGCACGTGCCCACGCCTGTGCCTGCACGCATGGGGCTAGAATGCGCATGCCCGTACACATGCTTGTGCACGTGCCCACCCACGTGCCCTCCCACCTGAGGTCTTGGAGGGGCCCCAGGGTATATAAACAGAGGAACATTAGTTGAAGGAGGATTCCATGTAGGTAGTTTGGGGTAGCCATCAGCCATACTGGGTCCTCCTTGCTCCTGTTAGTAACTCTCACCCCTGTTGCTGTAAGTAAGCCAAATAAACTCAGTTCATCAAGTCAGAGTTTGGTGCAATCGCTACGTCAGCTGGTCGTGGAACTCCTATCTGGGGTGGAAAGACGGTTATTTGTGGTGTCTCCCCAGGACAAGTATTCACACAGCCTTAGCTAACACTGGTCACACAGTCATTTCTATGCCCACTGCAGCCCACCCCTTCCTCTGGAGAAGTTGAAGGAACAGGACAGTTTAGATGCCAAGGGTTTGCCAAGAGCAAAACAGAGCGACCTGAAAGGATGGTGTCAGATGCTGCCCTTTCACATGTCCAAAGAAGCCTTCTCCACCCCTTACAGCCCTTTCTCTGAGACTCACTGGTCCTGCAGACCCCATTGCCAACGTGCAGGCTGCATGAGCTAAGCCAAGAAGACGTAAGCAGGGTCTTTGGGAAGCCAGACCCGTCACTGTAAGGGGATACACAATCCGTCCTAAGATGAGATGTTGTATCAGCCAAGGAGTTGGGAAAGGAGCTCATCAGTCGCTTGTTATATTTAATCTCTAAAAGGTCAATTGTTTTGAACAAGAATATTAGAATGGTAGGTATTGATGGCAATGGCAGCAAGCAACCTATCACCTTGAAAGCTGTTGTTGAGGGGCTGGAGAGGTGGCTCAGGGGTTAAGCCTCTGCCTTGCAGGCAGAAGGTCCTGAGTTCGTATCCTAGACCCCACGTATAGACGCTGGGCGGAAGCGGGGCGGCCTGCATTTCTGGTCCTGATAGGGTGGAGCCTGTGAATCCCGGGGAAGAGTAAACAAGGAGGAAGTGGAGGCGGTCCATGGTGGTTCCCGAATTCATCCATGGTTCTACACACACACACACACATATACACACATGCACACACACGCATACATGCACAATTGAATAAATAATAATAATAAAAAAAGAAAGCTGTTGTTGAAAGCTGCTGTTCTTTAATCAGAAAGGGTGGTGGCAATGTGGGCTGGAGGACCTGGCATAGAGAGGGAGGAGGGAAAGATGTCCAATAAGATGTCTGAAGTGACAGCAGCATCACCCATCAAGTCTCTTCTCAGAGGCCCCACTTGCATTCGGTTGGTGCCACCAAGTTGATCAGAGCCTTGGATCAAGTTGGTGCTAACTGTGCTAACAGAGAATCTCAAGACCAATGTATCAGCCAAACTGGTGATGGACTCACTTGCTACAGGAGGCAGCAGAGCAAAATAGCTGAATATCCTGGGCTTTGAACCCACACGCCCCATCAATTTCACTCCCAAGTATTGACCATGTAGATGTGCACTTAAACACTCGCACATGAATGCTCAATGCTCATAGCAACGTGAGTAAGAATAGACGAAAAATGGCAACAACCCCAGAGGATCCTCCACAGGTGAAAGAGGAGACACACTGTCACACACACACACACACACACAGTAGAATAGTATTCAGCAACAGAAGGAATGGAAAGTTACTGATACATGCTACAATACACATGAAACTTGAAAACATCTTACTGAAAAAAAAAAAACAACCAGAAAAGGTCACAGGAAACTTCCAGAAGAGATAAATCATAAATACAGATATGTAAGAGAAATCAGTGGTTGCGTAGAGCTAGGAAAGAAGAGGTTAAAGGAAATAAAAACAACTGTTTATAGGGTACACAGAGTTTCTTTCTTGGGTGATAAAAATGTTCTAAAATTTGTTGTGTGACCAATTACACAGCTCTGTGCACATATTGAGATCCACTGAATGGTATGAGCCGAGTGGGGAATATTTTGTTTTCGTTTTGCTTTTTGTTCGGTGCAGAGAACTAAATCTCAGACCTTGTGAGTGCCATGCAAGAGTGCCATGTAGTTACAGCACTTTGGAGGTGGAGAAAAGAGAATCAGACGTTCAAGATGATTTTTTTTGCCTATACAGTGAGTTTGAGGACAGTCTGGATTACATGAGATCCTATCTCAAAATTTTACAAAATCCTAATAAATGAAAGGCAGAGAGAAAGAGCTCCTTAACTGAGCTACATCTCCGGTTCTTGTTTTTTAGCAATAGACTTTTGCCATATATCACAGGCTAGTCTGAAACTCGAGATCCATCTGTTTCTGCCTCCCCAGTACTGGGATTACAGGCTTGCACCCATGCTTTATGTCAAGTTCAGTGAGTTTTACGGCATGTGGATTATAGCTCAATAAAGCTACTTTATGTATATACACACATACATACATATGTATATGTGTTCTCTGGAGACGCACTGCCTGGCTTGATCCTGCTACACAATGCGCCAGCTGTTTTATTTATACACACTGGACTTCTGTTTTCTCCTCTTTGAAACAAGGATGATAGTCATTATGCAAATCTTAGAACATAGTATAAACACATGGTAAATACTGGGTAAGAGTTAACTATGTGGAGTCGACATATGGAGTTTGCCTATATGCCCACTGACAGATGGAGAAAATATGTGGTGCATCTACCAGTGGGATATTATGTAACCATAAAGAAGAATGAAATCCTGTCATTTGTGGCAAAACTGGAGGGCATTATGCTAATTGAAACAAGCCAGACACAGAAAGGCAAATACCACACATTGTCTCTCACATGTGGAAGCCAAAACCAAGTTGATCTGATTGTAGAGCAATAATTACTGCAGGTTGGGAAGGGAAACAGAGAACACTGGATTTTGGGTACCATTATGGTTTGGATGCAAAACACTTGACTGCCAGATGGTGGCGATGTTTTAGCTTTGGTTTTCATTTCATGTGTGTATGGAATACAGGCATGTGTCCATGCTACTTTGCATATGGGTGAGCTCACGTGTGTGTGCTTGTGAGCGTGCATGCTTGCAGAGGTCCAAGAGTGATATCAAGAATCGTCCTCAGTTGCTCTTCTACCTTACTGTTTAGAGGTTAGGTCTCTAATTGGACTCAGAGCATGCAATTAGGACTAGTGTGGCTAGCTAGCTTGCTCTGGGGATTCCCAGAGCTCTACCTTCTGAGGTTGGATGAGGTTGGAATTAGAGGTGGGTCACCATGCCCACCTGGCATTTTATGTGAGGTCTGATTTGAACTCTGGTTCTCTTATGTGGCAAATGTATTAACTGCTGAGTCATATTTTCAGGCCTGCTACCTTCTCTCTTATATTTATTGTGTGTGTATGTGTGTGTATCAGAGGGTATTGTGTGTCCCTGTGAAGGACCAAAGGTGACTTCGGGAACATCCTGTATTGTTCTACCTTCTTCTTGCTTTGCTCTGGGATTTCCCAGGCTCCACCCACCAGGGCTAGAAGTTCGGGCCTCCACTGTTTCTGCCTGGTGCTTTTACGTGGGACCTGCGATCCGAACTTGGGACCTCCTGCTAGTGAGATCGAGTCGTAACCCGGTGAGCCATCTCTCCAGGCTTCTACCTCCTCTTTTGAGACAGGGTCCCACGCTGTAGCTCAGGCCGGTGTGGACTCACTTTGTGGCCCAGCAGCGGCTCTGCCTCAACCTGCTAAGCGCTAGTGTTGGCCCTAGTGAGCTCTTGTGCGTTTCTTTTGCAGATGACCTTGGAAAGTCCTTCACTGGCTTGTTTGCCCAAGTTATATGACTCTGTGCCAGGTACTGCCCCAGTGCTAGGAAAACAGTAACCACCAAATGGACCTAATTTCCTGTTTTATGTGAAGCTTATGTCCCTGTGGAAGGAGAGTGACGTCCAGTGAACACACAGAAACATATGGCAGGGAGAAATCAAGACTTTGAAAAACAAAATGTTAGCCTGGGGCTGCAGAGATGGCTCAGCAGTTAAAGTGCTTGCTCAAGTTCAGATCCCCCCCCCCCAAAAATAAAAGTTCAGATCCCGAAACCCATGTAAATTATGGGGTAGGTATGGCAGTCTGCCTGTGGATCCAACTTCAGTAGACAGGCTGGGAATCTCTAGGGCAAGCAGGCTAACCAGACTAGCCTCATCAACAAGCTTTAAGTTTGATTGGAGACCCTGTCTTTTGAAAGAATAAGGTGGAAGAGTGAAGGAGGATGGTTCCCTTTGTTCTCCTTGGGCCTTCACATGCACACACATGCATGCACACATGCAAGCCCATAAAACTACATGCACACACCTCCACACGCTCATGAAACTGGAAAACAAAAAGTCAGCTTGTAGGAGACTAGGGGAGTGCTGATCGGAGGTCTGAAAAATACTCTCGGAGACATTCTGAGTATGGAGAAGTCTACGCTGGCTATCGGAAGAGCTGCCACATGGATCGTAAGGCGCGGACATGCTGAGCAGGTTGGACACAAAGCAAGCCAGCAAGCCAGTGGGCCAGGGCAAGAGGACTGTTGGAGGGTGGCAGGAAGAAGGGATGGAGGCACTAGATGGGGCTCAGGAGTTGCCCGTGAAGACCTCAGCCCCTAAGTAATGACCCCCGAGTGACCCTCTCTTCTACTTACTTCATAGGGCTGTCCTGCATCCAGTAGTGTGTTATAGAAAGGACAGAGTGACTTCCCAAGAGGAGTCATGAGACACTTGGAGGCTTCAGACTTATTCTCCCTGGGATCATTTGGTCTCAGGAAAGTCACAGTCACCCTGTCCTTAGGTAGAGGCTTCCTGTCAAAAACCAGCATTAGCTGTTCATGCGAGCAAGGCACTTGGCTTCCACATGCAGCAAGACTTCAGGTGAGCGCTCTGCTGCGTTTGGAGACAGTCTCATGTGACCCGGACTGGTTTCAAATGTCCTGGATACCCGAGGCTAGCCTTGAGTTCCTGATGCTCCTGCCTTCAACCCCCAGGTGCTAGGATTACAGGTGGGCATCACCATGCCTGGCTCTTCCCCTCCCCCCTCCCCTCCTTCCATCTTCTCCTTCCTTCCCCTCCCCTCCCTTCCTTTCCTTCCCTTCTCCTCTTCCCTTCTCTTTCCTTTTCCTTCCCTTTCCCCTTCCTTCCTTCCTTCCTCCCTCCCTCCCTCCCTCCCTCCCTTCCTCCCTCCCTCCCTCCCTTCCTTCCTTCCTCCCTCCCTTCCTTATTTCTTTCTCTCTCTCTCTCTCTCTCTCTCTCTCTCTCCAGGACCTGGTTATGTTTCACAGGCTCCTGGACTCAAACAATCCACTTGGCTCTACCCTGAATGCTGAAACTCCTGCTGTGCCTCACCGTGCATCTGTGACCAGCATCTTTTTTTCTCTATTTTCATATGTGTATGTGTATGTGTGTGTTAACACATGCCAGGATGTATGTGTGTGTGTGTGTGTATGCATGTGATGCATGTGAAGGCCCGAGGTTAATATCTGGAATTATCCTCCAACACTCCTCCATCTCTATTCCTTTGAGGCAGGGTCTTTAATCAAACCCAGAGCGCATAGATAGGGCTAGATTGGCCAGTCAGTTTGCTCTGGCGATTTTCAGGTTCTGCCTTCCAGGGCTGCAATTCCAGGTGGACCGTCACGCCCTGCCTGGCCTGCTGAGCCATCTCTCCAGCCCCTACCTAGCATCTTGACTGGAAGCTCAGGACACTTCAGAGCCCGAATCCTCCAGCCAAGATTTCCCTAGGTTTCTGACTCAAAGAAACAATCTGAGATTACAGGTTTTTATTGTTTTTAATCCACATACATTAGGGCAACTTGTTCTGGAACAATAGATAACGGATACACTCTAAAAAAGAGGAGATTTTCTCTGATGGCAAGTCACTCAGAGAGTTCAAGCAGATCTGTGTGTCTAACATCTCAGAATGCAGGGAGTCAGGGGTAGGGGTCTGACTAGAAGCTTTTACAATTACAGAACATCCCTCCCTCCCTCCCTCCCTCCCTCCCTCCCTCCCTCCCTCCCTCCGTCTTTCTTCCCTCCCTCCCTCCCTCCCTCTTTCTTCCCTCTTCCCTCTCTCCCTCCCTCTTTCCTCCTTCCCTTCCTTCCTTTCTTCCTCCTTCCCTCCTTCCCTCCTCCTTTTTTTTTCTCTCTCTCTCTCCAGGGCCTCACTCTGTGGCCTGGCCTTGCTCTCTGTTACTTCCTGTGCAGTTGTTATGTAGTCCAGGCTGACCTCAATTTCACAGTGATCCTCCTAACTCAGTCCCTGAGTTCTGGGATTAGAGATGTGCATTAGCATGCCCAGCAGAACAAAGCCTTTTTAAGACAGAAAGGAGCAGACAGGAATAATTTAATTCTGAGCTGGGGAGATGGCTCAGTGGTTAAAGCCTTTGCCTTGAAAGCAAAAGGACCCGAATTTGAATCTCCAGATCCCACATTTAAAAAAAGAAAAATGACAGGCAGATATGGTAATGGTCTGTAATTCCAGTCCTGGAAGGTGGGGTCTGGGAAACCCCAAAGCAAAGCAACAAATGGAAGAGCAATCCAGGATGATTTTTGACATCATCCTTGAATCTCCAGGCACACACACTTAGTGTGTGTACACATGCCTAAACACACATGGACACTCGACCACATATAAAACACACACACATACGTGCAATGGAATATAATTCTACATATAATTTTATATTATATAAAGAGTAATATCCAGTGACATATAGATATTTAATTCTAGCCCTTGGGAGGTAGAGGAAGGAAGATGGGGAGGAGTTCAAAGTCAGCCTCTGCTACGTATTGAGTTGAGGTCAGCCTGGGCTACTTGAGGCCCTGGGTCAAAAACAAAAACAAAGAGAGAAAACAAAGACTTTATGTCCGACCAGCGTGGCTGTGATCCCACGCGGACAGACCACTCAGGGCAGGGCGCACTGCAGCACAGGATGTTTTATTGTCCCCATCCTGTTTTGACCAAGCTGTCTCCCTTTAAAGATGAACTGATGTTCCACTGGACTGGGAGGAAGCTGGCAGCTTCTCTCAATTAGCAAACCTATCACATCAATCAGCTCAGTGCTGGAGGACCTGCCCTGTGACAGCCCTTGCTACCGTGATTTAGACAGAACAGTGGACTCCTCTGGCCCTTTCATTTTATTGTATGAGTGTGTGTGTGTGTGTGTGTGTGTGTGTGTGTGTGTGTGTGTGTACCAGAGGGCACAGTGCGTCCCTGTGAGCACCAAGGGTAACCCATTGGGCCATTTCCTCCAAGTCCCTCAAACCTTCCTTGGTCTCATCCAAAGCCCTTTGCTTCTTCACAGAGGGGTTCCCTCAGAGTCTTCAGAAGACCCTCTTGCATCCTGCCTGAGTGGCAGTCCACTCCCCTACGGCTATTAATGAGGGAACACCAGTGTCGCGTCATCAGCTTTGAAATGGGATGTGGCGATGGCAGCGGTGGCAGCAGCAGCAATGTTCTCCTTACCTTGGTGGTCACCTAACAGTCCTGCTCTTTTTTTGATTGAAACTCTCCCCAGAGGTTTTATGTTACCTCAGAGAGCTCGGTGGAAAGTCTCCTGCTCACGAACCTGGGGGCTAGGGAGGGGGATCCCGGGAAACCCACATGGTGGAAGGAGGGAACTGACTTTTGACAGTTGCCCTCCGACCTCCACCTGTGCACATGCATGCTTCTGGCTGGCTTGCTTGCTTTCTCTCGTAAACAACTTTTTAAAAAAGAAAACCCCTCTTTTTCTCTTTCATATGTACATGCATGCATGGTGTACACACACACACACACACACACACACACACACACACACACACACACACGATGGCCTTGAACTCCTCATCTTCCTCTCCACCCCCCAAGTGCAAGGATTGCAGGCATATGCCACCACTCTGGCTTCTTACTCATCCTCCCCCTTCTTCTTCTTCTTTTTAAATTCATTAATTAATTTGTTGTGTGTGTGTGTGTGTATCAGAGGGCGCTGGGTGTCCCTATGGAGGCCCAAGGTGACTTTGGGAATCATCCTGGATTGTGTCTACCTCCTTTTTGCTTTGCTCTGGGACTTCCCAGGCTCCGCCCATAAGGGCTGGAAGTGCAAGTCCCCACCATTTCTGTCTGGTGCTTTTTAGATGGGACCTGGGATCCGAACTTAGAACCTTCTGCCTTCAAGACAGAATCGTAACTACTGAGCTATCTCTCCAGTCCCTTCCCCTTCATCTTGAACAAGAGCTAGCCTCAGACTACAGATCTTCTTAGCAGGATTACAGGGGTACGCCACCCCTCCAGGTTCTTTCCCTCTTCGTGTTTCTATGGTTCAGGTACTAAGATTTTTTTTTTTTCCTTGAGATTGGGTCTTGCTATTATGCCCAAGCCAGGCCTCACAGTCCCGAGCGCACGTGATTCTTATAGGCAGGCAACTGAACCCAGCAAGCTGCTGGACTTCCTCGGTGTTAAGGATCCTTAATATCCACATTCTTTCAGCTCCAACTGCAGGTTGGAACATACCAAGCTCCTGCTAAGATTACAAAAGGGTATATTCCATTCTGTTTCTAGATTCAGCCAATGGACTCTGCAAAAGGAAAGGCTGTGTTGGGGGGAAAAGCGACTAAAAAAGATTATTTTAATAAAGTTCTGAACAGCTGTAAGAACTATCTTGAAAATTCACAGGTAGGGACTGAATCATATTCCCAAACCCAAAGCAAAATCATTCACAGATACAGATGCACAGAGACACACACACATATATACAGACATACATACAGATACACAGACATAGACAGACAGTCACACACACAGGTATACATATAGACAGACAGACACAGGCACACAGACAGACACATACCCACAGACAGACTAGACACATACACACGTTCTACATCAAGCATTTTATTTCCTATTTCAAAATAACCCAGCCTTGGACACTCCTTGTCCACAGAACTGTCCTTCCTTATTTTCTGACATGAAGGACTTTAGTCATTTAGTGACTAGTTAGTTCATCATCTGCCTGCAATTCTCATGAGGGGAGGGATTTCTATCTACTTATTCATTGTTGGGTCCAATCCCCATTCCATGTGTTTGTGCATACATGAGAAGAGAGAGAGAGAGAGAGAGAGAGGAGAGAGAGAGAACTGTGGGAATTCTTTCCTCAAGGTGTCTAACCCTAAAAAAAAAATGATAACCAGGTCAGAGAGTTGATCATTTCATGGCTTTATTATCTGCTGTCAGATTGCCCAGCAAAGAGCATAATAGCACATTCTGCGATAAATACGCCACGTGCAAATATGCCAGTTTCATCAAATCCTCAGCACTGTTCTTATTTTGTCTAGCTGAGTAGGTGGGAAACGGACTCTGAGTTCTTCAGTTTAATGTTCCTTGCTCATTAGGAAAATGAGAAATCTTTCCCTCCTCCCAAACGACTCCCTCCCTCCCTTAATATCTGCTTTCTTCTTGGCTGTGTGTTAGGGCCTTTGATCACTTGGCCCAACCAAGAGTCTAGAAGCATCTGAACCTTAGGCTGTAACTACAGGCATGGAACCTGATCCTGCGATTTCTGGCGAGAGATAGAAAGTGTGGTTTTCCACCCCATTGGATAAAAGCACTTCAGCACAGAGATCTCAAGCCATCGCCGTTTCCTCCTGCCACCTTTAAATAAACGACTAGGTGGAAAAGATGGCGCAATGATGGATGGGCAGTGGGCGGTGGGAGGGGCTTGCTTAGCATGTCACTTCTTGTTAAAAAACCTGAATCAGGCTTGAATCACTCATGTCTTCTGACTCACTCCATATCTCCATCTGGATGAGTTTTCTTTTTTTTCCTTTTTCAATTTACATGCATATGTGGGGGGAGGGATGCTTTGTGCCAGTAAATGTGTGTGTGCACGGATGCACGTGCACATGAATGAGCATGCATTTGGGGGCCCGAGGCTGATACTGGGATTCATCCTTGATTGCTTTTCTACCTTATTCTTTTTGAGCGAGGGTCTCTACCAAAACCTAGCGTTTGCCCACAGGATTAATTTTGCTACCCAACTTGTTCTGCGAATTTAAAGTTTCCACCTTCTGAGAATGGACTTACAGGACTCAGCATTTTTGTGGGATCCGAACTCTGATCCTTTTGTTCATGGTGCAAGTTCTTCAACCATTTAGCCATTCCCCAGCCCAAAGTGAAGTCGTGAAAACAAAAATATTCTCCAGATGATATGGTTGTTTATCTTTTGGAGATGTGATCTTACTATGTAGCCCAAGCTAGCCTTGAACTTGAAATCCTCTTGCCTTGGCCTCTCAGATGCTAGGATTGCAAGTATGACCCAGAGCACTCAACTTGTCCAGTACCCATTTCTGAGATGGGAGTTTACCATGTTGCCCTGGCTAGCTTCAGCCTCCATATCTCCGTTCTACAAGTACTGAGGCTAAAAGTGCAGGCTTCTGTGCCCAGCATCTGGTCTAGTACTTTGCTCTAAGTCAGCCTTTTCCTGTCACCAGGGAGCGGAACAGAAGTGATTTCTGCCACCATGTCTGAGACGACTTGAGGCCCAGAGTTTAGGGAGCTATCCTTCCTTTTTATGCCCGGAACCCTCATCGGATCAGCACTAGACTGTGTCTGGTCCACCTGCCCAGCGCTGTCACTCTCGGACACATCTACGCATTACCACCCAGCCTGCTTCTATCTTGGTACAAAGTCAAGGCTGCTCAGCCAATTGCTTGGCGTCCTTGAGCCGCTCCTGCTTCTTCACAATTCATCCTCTGCTCAGCAGCCAGGCTGAGTATTTTTAAAAATGTCAATCACAGCGCAAAACCTTCTTTCACTTAAAAATCTTCCCACTGCTTTTCAGTGTCCTCAGAATAGAGTGCAAAACCCCGACATGGCCCACGGCAGCAGCCCGTTGACTTCCTCGGCTTCAGCTCTTCCCCTTAGAGGGGTGTTTGGGTCACGCAGGAACCCCCTTTCAGTCCTTCAAGTCTGTAAGCTCCTTCTTGTGACTTTGTTAATGCTATGCCCCTGGCTGGCATTCTGTCCTCCTTCCCTGGCTAACTTGCAGTCACCCTCTAGATTTTAGCCTAAACGTCACTCCTTCAGGAACGGCGCACTCAACCCAGAGAAGGAAACCTGGCCAGAAAGCGGCTTGTTTGGAGCGCTTTGCTCACCTGCGATGAAACTAATCATTTATTTGCTTAGAGGTTTGTCTCTTTCACTAGAGTATCAGTGGTGGAAAGCAGAGATCGTCTCTAATTTGGGCAATTGTAGGATTCGCACGGTCCAACTTGGCGCTGCTCCTTACAAGGGACATGAAATAGGTACTTATTGATTGGCGGGTGGGCCGCGAAGTAGTGTGTCATGTTAGTGCTGGAGAGGTACCTCAGTTTGCTTCTTTTCTGTGATAAAATACCCTGACAAAAGGGAAAAGGTTTACTCTGGCTCACGGTCCAGGGGTACAGCCTCTCATGGCAGGGAAGTGAAGGAATCAGGAGCTTGAAGCAGTCAAAAGGCAAAGAGCAATGAATGTATGCTGGTGCCCAGCCTGCCTTTTCTGTGTCATACTGTTTCATACTGTCCAGAATCCCCTCCCAGGGGAATGGAGAGAGCTGACTCAGGGATCGAAACCTTTGCCTTGCAAACAAAAGGGCCTGAGTTCGGATCCCAGATCCCATGTAAAAATGCCAGGCAGAAAAAGGGAGAGGTCTGCATTTCTGGTTCTAGAAGGTGGAACCCCAGAGCAAAGCAATAAGGAAGTGAAGCAATTCAACATGATTCCCAAAGTCACCCTTTAGCTTCCACAGACACAATAAAGTAACCACTTCTACACACATATATTACATCCACGTCTACATATACACCCACGCGTGCAAAAAAGAGATGAATTCTCTCACAATTAATGTTAACAAGATAATCCATCATAGACATTCTCAGAGGCTAATTTTAATCTTACCAGTGTACTCAAAGGCTTGTTTTCTAGGTGTCAAGTTGAGTTAACACTAACCATCTCAGGATGAGGCGCCAGACATGCTAGGAAAGAATTCTATTCCTGATTCACACTCCCACCCCTCATTGATCAGTTTTGTTCCAAGGTTTGTTCCAAGCTGATTTAACATTTGAAGGCTGATGAGAAGGGTCAGCAAACCTGGAGAGCTGAGCTAAGTCTCTAGAATCCACATGGTAGAAGGAGAGAACCAACATGGAAAGTTATCCTCAGAACACACACACACACACACACACACACACACACACACACACACACACACACCTGCACACGTGCATGCACAAACGCACACAAATACATTAAAAAATTAACATTTGAGACATGTCTCTTAAATCCACAAAATACTGAATTTTTAAGCTATATTCTGAAAGTAGCTTATGGGGGTCAAACAATGGAGAAAGCGGTAATTATCTGTTTAATGACTAAGGTGAAGTTTCTGGGTGCTACACTGGTTAATCTAAGAGAGGCTGCTACACATTAGAAAAGTGTCACGTAGACAGCTCACCTAACATTCAAGGTTTCTTCTGCACTTTTCCTCTTCTTTTGGCCCTATATACCTCGACCTTTTTTTGCTTTAAGGAGAGAAACTTATGCTTACACATTTAGGGATAAAGATCCAGTGGACAGGAAGAAACTGAAGATGCTAAAGTGAGGATAATTAAGTACCAGTCGCTATACAGAAGCATTTACAAAGAGACCCAGGTAGGACTGGAGAGATGGCTCAGGAGTTAAGACTCTGCCTTGCAAGCAGAAGGACCTGAGTTTGGATCTCAGGTCCCACATAAAAATGCCAGGCAGAAACAGCAGCAGCCTGCACTTTCAGCCCTGGTGGGCAGAGCCTGGGAAATCCCAGAGTGAAACAAAAAGGAGGTAGAAGCAATCCAGGATGATTCCTGAAGTCACCCTTGGTCCTCCACAGGAATACATAGTGCTCTCTGATACACACACACACACACACACACACACACACACACACACACACACACAAATAAATATGTCTTTTAAAAGAACCCACGTTGGCATCCAAAAATAATTGCAAAATAACCTCAAATGTCATTACAGTTTCTTGTGAAAAAATGCCAAAGGGAGAATTACATAAATTAGTTGTAGGAAACCTTCCTAAAAATCTATGTTTCATTTCTTTTTCTCTTCTTCTGTCTATTGAGGGGGTTCTGACTTTACCTGTTCGGTTCTCAAATTGTTTCACAGAGGCAGAAGAGTAATAAAGAAGAATTTCATTCCATCCAATCAGTCAGAATACTTTTTACTTACCCTGAAGCCTGTCTTTTTCCTCCCTCCAAACATCTTCCTACTCTTTCCTCTTCCAGACCAAGCTGGCTCTCCTTTTTTTTCTTTTTAAATTTTTATTTATTTATTTTGAGACAGAGTCTCATGTAGCCCAGGCTGGCCTCTAACTCACTACAGAGCTAAGGATGACCTTGACCGTCAGCTGCCTCTGCCTCCACCTTCCAAGTGCCAATTCCCCCCATAGCCTAGTTGATGTAGTACTGAGGATCGAACCCAGGTCTTTGTTCATGCTAGTCAGGCACTCTACCAACTAAGCTACAGCCTCAGATTACTTCCTTCTTTTAAAATACTTGTCCGCCATGGTGGTACACGCCTTTTCAGCCCTTGGGGGACAGGGGGCAGGTCATTCTCAACTACATAGCAAGTTGGAAGTCAGGTGGATTCTACTATGAGACCTTCCCTTAAAAAAAGTGTGGGGGGGAGGCTGGAGAGGTGGCTCAGGGGTTAAGCCTCTGTCTTGCAGGTGGAAAGCCCTGAGTTCGGATCCTAGACCCCATGTGTAGACGCCGGGCAGAAGCAGGGTTGGTCTGCGTTTCTGGTCCTGGTAGGGTGGAGCCTGTGAATCTCCCGGGCAGAGTAAATGAGGAGGTGGAGGCGGTCCATGGTGGTTCCTGAATTCGTCCGTGGTTCTACACACACACACACACACACACACACACACACACACACATGCACACATCCACAATTGAATAAATAAAAAAAAATTTTTTTTAAAGTGGGGAGGGAGGGGGAAGAGGTGGAGAAATGGTTCAGGGGTTAAGACAATCTCTCTAAAGCAGAAGTTCCTCAGCTCAGATCCCAGGTCCCAGGTAATAAATGCCAGGCAGAAACAGCAGTGGCCAGGCAAGCCAAGAAAGAGGTAGAAGCAATCCAGGATAATTCCTAAAGTTACCCTTGGTCCCCCTCAGGGACACACAGTGCCACCTGATACACACACATAAAATAAATACATTTTTTAAAAAGGCACCAAAACTCAGCTGATGAGATAGCTCAACAGGGAAGGCACATGCTTGTAGACCTGGAGACCTGAGTTCAATCCCTGGAAGCACACATAGAAAGGAGATTGTTTTCTGACCCTCCACTTTTGTGTCATGGCATTAATCTCTCTCTCTCGCTCGCTCATATATAAATATTAAAAAACACAAGAATCCTCTCTTCCTCCTCCTCCCCTCCAAAAAAAAATCTCCTCATTCTTTTTCATGTACCAGCAACTGCTTCTTATCCTATCCCAGGTAAGTCAAAAATCACTCAAAGATCAGCTGCCTCTCATTCCCACCTTTCTCTTTTTTTTTTTTTAACATTTTTTATTATTATTTCCACTCATACAAACCCAACAGGTAGACCAGCTCCCCCCCCCCGAAACCCCCCCCACCTTTCTCTTGATATTGAGGATAGGCTGAGACTGAAGAATGTCGTGGGAACAACACAGGCACAGACAACATTGTAGGTAGGAGGAGGGAATGAGGCCGTGCATATTTGCATATTATCAACATCACTTTCCAGTCAAAGATCTAAACCACGTGGTAAGCAAGATAATACAATTATCCACAGGGGCAAACCTACCTGATCCAAAAGGATGATAAGATGCCAATCAAGAAGCAAGCAGGCCAGGCGGGGCATGTGAGGCAGCAGGACCAACACCAGTTAAGACCTAAAGAGGGAGCAGCCCATGAGATTGGGGGAGGGGCTGGGACACAGATATGGGTGGAGTGGGGGGTCTCCTCCTTGGACAAATGCTGAGGGGAAAACACACCAGAGATAAAGTAGATGGATAAACCTCCCCTGGAAGGCCTTGCTCTTCTTTTTGGGGTCCTCTCAGAGAGACTAGAGAGGCTTCAGCAAAATGAAGGATTGTACAGCTGCTTGGGATGGCGAATAACCAAAAAGACCCAGCCAAAAGCCCTCAGAGTCTCAAAAAGGTCAGCCAGGGAGCATGGAGTATGCGATTGGCACGTTCTGGCCTGAATGATTTGATTTACTCTTTTCAGCAAGATTTTCTGGGAAAGGGGACTGGGCGGTGGGGGTAAAGAAGTGTTTCACAACCCTTTAACGTTCACAAAGTTTGATGGAGCCAAGAACAAATGTGGCCCAGAGGTCTCTGGGTACAATATTAAGTACAGGGGCAGGATGACTATCTATTTCCTAAAGGCACCAAGCTTTATGGAACGAAGTGGAAAGACCTCAGACATAAGCAGTGAACTAGTTTAGTTCAACCAACATTTAATGAATACAAGTAATAATGCTACAGAATAAGCTAGCTCTCTCTCGGGAGATTGAGGTATTCCACATGTAAAAGCAGTGCTGTATAAAGCATACTTTCCTAAAGGTGACCTTGAAATACAAGGAGGAAGCAAATGTTCATAGGTGTTTGAGAAGAATTTAAGGTGACCCTTTATAATAGCCATGTATTTGCATGCTACTTGAATTAATAGGAAAGAACCTTAAAAGCATAGAAAACCTCAGAAACATTGTTTGAGATGGCAACTGGGTGGCAGTGACCTCTGGAAATACACATCTCCATAATTTTACAAACGCCTTTGAGATTAAGTGAAGTGATATGGACTTCTCTATTTGTAAAGACAAACTGCAGATTTTTGTGTTGCAGGAGAATGATACCATTCTATGGATACTTTTAGGCAACAGCTGAACTGGTTCAAATAGTTAAATCAGTAAAATGGTTTCTTGTCCAGCTGAAAGGAGGAATTTTAATTAGATGATTAAATTCATTAATAAAAGGATGGGGCTTTTACTTCCCAGGACCAGCTATGACCCCTTTCTGATTTTATAAACAGATTTTTTTTTTTTTTAAAGCAAGTTTTCCAGACTTAGATCTCTGGGAAAACAGAAGTAAATACTGACACAGGCTTGCTTTGTTTTCCCAAGAGAGGTTTCCCAGGCGATTTCTCTAATTATCTAGGAAAAATTTAACTTGTTTTTCCCTTTAGATTTCAGTCGAGCAGAGCGCAAAATCTCTAGATTGTCTCAGCTTCTCCGGCTTTAGTTTGGGTGCAGTATTAATCCGGAGGGACTCCAAGAAACAAGTCTCCAGGCATTTGTTTCCTGCAACAAGGAGGGAGCTTGGAAGAACATGAAATACTCTTGCAAATGACAAGGAAGGAAGGAAAGGGAAGGGAGAAGGGGAGGAAGAAGAGGAAAGAGACAAGAAGGACAGAAAAGATGGGATGTCTCTAGCATATTTTTAAGGGTATTTTTTTGTAGAAACACTCCTCCGGGCAGAAGCTGGTCAGGATCTGGGAGCTGAAAACGCACCCCCCTATGCCTTGGTTTCCAAGCTCTGCCGCAGGTATGGCTTGAACCTAAATGAGCACGTTAATTCCGCCAGGCTCCGGGAGGGGCGGTTGAAGTTACAGCTCGCCGCAGCCGGCAGCCAATAAAATCCCGGGAACCTCGGGCCCGTCTCCAGCTTCGACCAATCGGCGCCCGGGGCTTTAGCTCGTCGGCCGGCGCCTCTGTGGCCGGGGAGGACGGCAAAGCCCCCAGAGTTGCCCGTACCGGACATGGCTGCGGCCCCCGCAGGAGGGGGCGCCAAGTGAGCAGGGGGCTGGGAGGGGACAGGACGCGGGCGAGGAAGACGCGCCCTCGGGCCCCGGTAAGTACGGGGAGGCCCGCGGCCCGAGAGCGGGGAGCCAGGGGCGCGGGCTCGGCCTTGCGCGTCCTCCGCCTCTTACCGGGGCGACGAAGAGTCTGGGGAGCGCGCCCGGCGAGCGGCCTCGGGGGGTGCCCCCTCTCGGGGGGTCGAGGGACTGGCTCTTGCCTCCGACTTGTGCCCATTTCCTCTCCCGTTTTCAAGATTATTATTGTTTCGACGCTCTCCGCCCCGGTTTGCTCTTGGGGGGTGTGTGTAGGGGGGCGCCTCGCCAGAATGAAAAGATTCTGCCCAACAAAGAAGCCGTGCCCCGGGTTCGTCGTGCGGGGGCCCAGGGGCTCCCAGCGCGGATGCCATGCTTATCTGTGGGCCTCCGCGAGGCCCCGGACCCCAAGAGAGTCGGTTGCGCCCCGCCGCGCCTCGCGCCGCGGGTGGAGCTGCCAGGGGCTGCCGGCGCCCTGCAGGGCTGCGGACAGTGGTTTGGCGCGCGCTGCCCGCTCTTCTCCGCCCCCTTTTCGAGATTCATTTTTTTTAAAGACTTCCCAGAGGCAACCGTAAGATTGATCACAATATTTGCAGTTCTGTACAGCAACATCGGGGTTCTACCGCACACCCCTAAAGCTTCCCGGTGGTCACAGACCCCAGCATGCCACACTGTGAGCCCCCCCCCCAGGTCCTTGAGCTATGGTGCCACCAGATGCCAGCATATCCCGCTCTTCTTTCACTGTGTGCAACAACCACGGGCACTTGGGCGCGTTCATTGCGTTAGTCACGTGTTGCCCCCACTTTTTTTTTTTTTAATAAAAGGTCTATCTATGTAGCCCAAGTGGGATGGAACTTTCTATCCTCCAACGTCAGTTTACACAGCTGACAGGATTACAAGGCACATCCTCTTTTCTTGTAACTATTGGGAGGGGGAAAAAAAAGAGGTGCAGCTCTATCTTTACAGAGTTATTCCCCGTTTTGGTAGGTGGTTTGGTGCATTGTAGGGGATATCGGGGTTTAATGATATAGAGTTCGTTTATTCTCTAGGTTCTCTCAAGAGATGGTGGTAGTGGGGGGAGGTATTAACGTCTTCATTAACAAACAAGGAGACTTCTTGGCAAGGGAAAAAGCAAGCGCCAGGATGAGAGTGACTTAGAACCACCGTCCCAAAGTCAAATCCTCAAGCTATTCACTCTCGGAGCCAGTTCTTTTCTAGGTGTGATCTGAAGAAGCCAAGCTTGCTCTAGCAGGATGGCTATGAGCTTAAACGAGATGCTGTATCGTCACACTTACTAGGTGTTTTTTCCCCTCGATATTTATTTATTAGAGAGAGAGGAGATAAGGCACATATGTCATATAAGGATGTGGAGGTCAGAGGACAACTTTTGGAAGTTGGTTCTCCTACCACATGTGTGCCAGTGACTGAACTCAGGTGGCCAGGCTTGTATATAGGTGCCCTTTACCCCCTGAGCTGTCCTGCTGGTCCTAGGGTTTTTATTTTTTATTCTTGGCATATGATGTATAAGCACTGTTTCATTGAGTCACATCCCTGGTCCATTCATTACTGCTAAATAAACACCAAGTAGTTCACTGACTGATTTCTTTATTGATATTTATTGTGAGCTGTATATTAGGGGAGAAAATCATTTCAATGGTTTTAGGAGTGAGGGGTAGTGTCACTGGAGAGGTTACCAAGTGGAATGGGTTGGGTATGAGACAGCATAGAAACTTTAGAACCACTGAAAGAAGAAGAATGCCACTGTGCTATCTCTGGCACTTTAGGCAAAAGAAGAACTGACCAGGCATAGTAGCCCAAAGAAGTAAAGTCAAGTGTGGTGTTTCATACTTTTAACCCAACACTCAGAAGGCTGAGGCCGGAGGTGAGAGTCTGAGACCCAGTGTCAAAACAAAATTAAAAAAAGGAGGCGGAAGAGCTAGGCTTGGGAGTGTTGCTTTGTGATCCAGTTACTTGGTATCATGAGTTCAAGGCCTGCCTGGGTTACTTCTTGTGATGACCCTGTCTGGAAAAAATAAAGATCGAGTAGTGAGAGCTGGGTGCAACGGTGCATGCACGTAAAGTCAGTACTTGGTAGCGGAGGTAGGAAGATTGCAGCAGGTTAGAGATCAGCCTGATCCAAATGGTGGGTTCCAGGCCAGGCAGCACTACCTAACAAGACCCCATCCTCAAAAGAAAACAAATAAAGCCAACCCCAAACAACACCTGTATGGTAACTCATACCTGTAATCCAGCAGTTAGAAAGTAGAAGGAAGAGGATTGCCAGGAATTTGAGTCAAGCATAGAATATAGTAGAGTCCCAGTATCCACGTGTTCGCACACATACACGTGTCCATGCACAAGCAAAAATGTATATGCACGAATGCCCTCCCCTCCCCCTTCACATACATGAAAAGATGGGGGCAAAAAAGTCAAAATTGATTGATGGAATAAAAGTTTGAAAACCACTGTAAATATCAGGACGCTCTGTAGTGTAGGTCAGCCCCGGAAGCAGAGGTCGCATGTCCCGCTGAAGTCCACAGGCGCCGCAGCCTCCAGCCTCCAGCCTCCGCTTCCCTGCCTTGTTAGCACTAACTCATAACGTGTTTACTTGGAAGCTGGGTAAGTCGTTCAGGGAGCAGGAAGGTGAAGTACAACCCATTCCTTTGATAGCCAGGCCCAGATCATTGGAGAGTTAACTGTCCTTGAAGCTCTACCCCCACCCACCTGGCTTGGTGTGCAGACTAAACAGATTAGTCCAGAGAGGCAGGACTGGCTGGGAGATGGAAGCAAAAAGAAGCACTTCGCGTTTCTATTTTAAGTTGCTGTGGAGTGCCAGTTCCCGGTGTGCAGAGCCGACCTTTTGGAGATCTGGACTCCTGTAAGCAATGAGACATGAAGGTCACCATCTCTTTGTTCCTCGATGCTCCTCCCTCTTAAATTTGGCTCCAGGAACAGTTTTATAGGCCTAGGGAGCAGCAGAAATGTGAATATTGCTACACACAAGGTATAATTTGACCCAACCTTGCCAGTTAGGTAGGAGTCGGAAGACCCAGGGCCTCTAAGGCCACTCTGAAGTTTAAGTGAGGAAATCTCAGGTCAGGTTTGGACCCGCTGGGAGTCACGTGTCAGTGCATCTTGGTGTTTTGTCTATTGTTTGTTGTACTGTTTTGTCTGTGTTGCTTCACTGTGGTGCTTTGTGGCTAGAAAGATGGGTTCCTTTACAGATGTGCAAACTCTAGTTTCCAAGCGGGCCTGGGTTTGTTGCCCGCAGCCCAGGTGAAGTGAAGGTTAGGGCGCTGCCGGGGCAGGAATGTTTTTCTTCCGATAGACCCGCAGCCCGAGCCTGTGGTTTGGTGATCAGAGGTTTGTATAATAATCAGCTTTGCCTGTGGCTGCTGAGTCTGTAGTAAACAGTACAGTCACGCGGCGTGGCGAGGAGGATAAAGGCCAGATTTCAACACAACCTGCATGCTGTGTAAGGCTGGGCCAGTCTCCCACTGACGGCTTTAGTTCTGGCGTATTCTTCTGGTTCAGTGGTGCCAGCACCATTTGGTGACTTTCCTTTCTCCGCTGAATTGTCTTTGTGTTTTTCTTAAAAATCAATTGTTCTAATAATGTCTGCATCTATTTCTGGACTTCTAAATGCCGAGCCAATACCACACTGCTTTGATTACTGTACCATTACAGTTCTTGACGTCAGCTGGTGAGCCTTTCAAGCGTTGTCGATTTTCTTTTCCTCCTCCTCTTTTTACTTTTTCGGAGACGGATTATCATAGATGGGGCTGGCTTGGCCCCCACTATGGAGCCCACAACAGACCCTAAACTCATGACAGTGCTCTTCTGCCAGCCTCTGGAATGCTGGACTAGGAAAAAGCACCGTGCTGGTTCTAAATTTGTGTTTTCTTAGGGTGATCTAGTTTGAATCTTTATTTTTATTTATTTTATTTTTTTATTATTTTTTGACCCAGGACCTTGTTATGTATCCCAGACTGCCCAGAACTCCCGTGCTTCCTCTGCCTCAGCCCCCTGAATGTTGGGGTTATAGGTATGTGCCAACTTGAGACTCATTAGGAAGGTTTTTAAGTATGGACTGCTTCTTGGATTTGTGTGTCGTCCTTGCACAGGGACCACGCTAATCTTCTCTGTGTTGTTCTAATTTTATTAATGTGCTGCCGAAGCGAGCTCATTTGTCTGTCGATTGAGACAGGGTCTCAGATATCTCAGGCTAGTCTTGAACAGTACATACTCTGGCTGGCTTTGAACTTTTGATCCTCCTGCTCCGGTCTCCTAGGTGCCAGATTTATAGGTGTGCATCACCATCCTAGTTTTTGAATATCTGTGTGCTACTGGATTTCCTGCTTCAGAGTCTGTTAGGGTTAGAGGACACCGTGCAGCGTCATTTCTTGCACTAG
The DNA here is from genome assembly GCA_023101885.1 of Typhlomys cinereus. Taxonomy (NCBI): domain Eukaryota; kingdom Metazoa; phylum Chordata; class Mammalia; order Rodentia; family Platacanthomyidae; genus Typhlomys; species Typhlomys cinereus. The sequence goes on from JALPQD010000162.1 coordinate 100,414, forward strand.
ACCTTCTGGCACACATCTGTAATCACAGACTGCTGAGGATGAGGCAGGAAGGTCTTTAGTGTGCATTGTATATGCCCCTATCTCAAAAAAAAAAAAGCAGTCTTATTCTGATTGGTTATAATTTTTCAGTCTTTATTTGGTTCCCTTAAGCTTCACAGGATATTTCATTTTTCTTAAAAAAAAAAACAACATTATTTCATTGTTGTTTGAGATAGGGTTTTGCTTTCTAGCCCAGGTTGGCTTCAACTTAGGACAATTTCCCTGCTTTCCCAAGTGCTGTGTCCCACTATACCTGGCTATACAATTCTACTTGTATCGCTCAAACTAAGCCCTGATCTGTGGGTTTGGTTTTGTTTTGAGATAGTGTTGTGGGTAAGCCTGGCCCTTCTTAACCTTGTAGCCTTCAGTCTTTGCTGCGCACGTGTGGGGGGGAAGGGGGGGACCATGTGTCCTTGTGGAGGATCAAGGGTAATTTCAGGAATCATCATTGCTTCTACCTCCTTCTTGCTTTGCTCTGGGATTTCCCAGGCTCTGCCCACCAGGGCTAGAAGTCCAGGCCTCTACCCTTTCTGTTGGCATTTTTACATTGTACCTGGGATCCAAACTCAGGTCCTTCTGCTTGCTAAGCAGAGTCTTAACCCTTGAGCTATCTCTCCACCCCTCATTGGTCCTTTTTAACCCTGTTCAGTGTGTGCTTTTGGTGAATGGCTAAGCATCTTTGGTTCTTTCCACCATGTCTGATGCCAGAGGTTCTGCAATGGATTGCTGCTCTCAGAATCTATTTAGAAATGATAGGGTATTCTCATCTCTCCTCGTTACATATTATATTTATTATATTATATTATATTATATTATATTATATTATATTATATTATATTAATATATTTAAGAGACAGGACCTCACTCTGCATCCCAGGCTGGCCTGAACTTTACTGTGTAGCACAGGCTGGCCTTGAACTTACTGTGATACTCCTTCCTCAGTCTCCCTAGTGCTGGGATTGCAGGAGTAAGCTACCACACGTGTTTGCACTGTGTTCTGCTTTAAATGTGTTGTGCAATTGAACAAAATATTCTAGTCATGCTCCAGTGTGTACAGAAATCAGATATCCTGGGGCTGGAGAGGTGGCTCAGGGGTTAAGCCTCCACCTTGCAGGCGGTAGGTCCTGAGTTCGGATCCCAGATCCCATGTATAGACGCCAGGCGGAAGCGGGGCGGCCTGCGCTTTTGGTCCTGGTAGGGCGGAGCCTGTGAATCCCGGGGCAGAAGGAGGTGGAGGCGTCCATGGTGGTTCGTGAATTCGTCCGTGGTTCTACACACACACATACACACACACACACAGACACACACGCACGTGCACATGCGCACAGTTGAATAAATAATAATAATAATAATAAAGAAATCAATATCCTTTTCTTACTGGAGGAGGGGATGTCTATTACTATAGACTAAATATTAATAAACTTCGAGTGGCCATAGTCATGTCTTGAAATGGCCTTGAACTGAGCTGTTTATGGCAGGTTTTTTTTTCTTCAGTAGTTTTGAGTCTGGGCTATGCTTAGTATTTTTCCTGGTTAAATTGAGTTATTGGATTTGGCCCATCATTTCGGCCTGTTGAGATCTCCTTGGGTCTTGACTTCGACCTCTTTTCCAGGTTTATGCTCTCCAAGAACTTGATTACCATACCATCTGTCTCCTAACCTAAGTCATTGATAAAAATATTGATTAGATGTCAAGGATAAAACCCCATGGCTTGCTGCTAGAAACTTCCCTCTAGTTTTAGCACTGATGTATTAGTTCTTTTGGATACAGATATTCAACTAAATATAGATCCACTAAATTCTGTTTGATGCCTTGGACAAGTCTGCTAAGCAATGCCTAGCTAATGGAGATTACATTAGAAGGAACTGGAAGGACAAATAGCCCCCATTTCCCCCTCAGCCGGGGTCGCCAACCCCCATCAGGTGCTTTTTGGTCTGAGTTTGGCTGTTGTGCCTGCTTTTTTCTAGCCACAGTGGCGCACCAAGTTTATCACAATTTTCTTCGAAATCCGCTTGTTATTTCTTTCTCTCTCCCTCTGATCCATTGTCTACCCATTTTAAAACATACTGGGGTCAGGCTCCAGAGATGGCTCAGGGGGAGGTGTCAGCTCCCAAACCCAGCAACCTGAGTTCGATCCCTGGAAGCTCACAAGGAAGGAAAGAAGTGACTTCTGAAAATACTCCTGTGATTTCTACCTGTGCGTGTGCGTGTGTGTGTGTGTGTGTGTGTATTTTTCGCTCAAAAATAAATAAAATACTGTTTAAAAATACTGGGGTTTCCTCAGGAGCCGTCAGTGACCCGCCTCTCCGTGTGGACTCCTGCTTCCTATCTTGCAGAGTGCGGTATTTCTTCCTTTTACCTTATTCCTGCAGATATCATCAGGGCCTGCATGCCTCTTTTCCTTGGTTCTTGTTGAGACTTGCAGTTCTTGTTGGATTGCTCTCCTCATTTTCTTCCTCCTCCCATGCTCCACCTCACATCTTCAGGAGCTGCTCCTTCTCCTCCAGCCCCCAGAGAGCTCCCTGTTTAGTGCTTCAAGACCAACTTACATTTTAGTTGTCTTTTTTCAAAACAACCCAAACTGTATTAGAAACTTCTCTGGGACACACACATTCTATAGTCTCAGTTAATTTGAGATGCTGACGCAGGAGGATTGAGTTTGGAGTCAGGTCAGGGCAACACAGCAAAGCTCCAATCTAAAACAAAGCAAAGCAAGCCCAGTCTTCATGTAATGGCACATCTTGCAATCCCAGCGCTTGGAAGGTTGAGACAGAAGATAGAGAGTTCAAGGCTGGCTTGGGTGACATAGTGAGATCCTGTCTCAAAACAAAGTAAAACGAGACAAGGGCTCTCTCGGGAAGAGACAATCCATTATACTTTTAAAACAACCATGGTGTGTGGGGGGGTACATGCCATGGCACGTGTGGAGGGAAAGGACAACCTCTGAGTGTTGTCCTTCACCTTTCTAACTTGTTTTTTGACTGGGTCTCTTCACTGCTATGTAAGCTCAGCTGGCTGGCCTAGGAATTTCCAGAGTCTTGTATCTCCACCTCCCATTTCCCTCGGGTGTGCTGAGATTATGGACGCTTGCGCCGTTGTACCCCGTGTTTGCATGGGCGCTGGACTCTGAATTCTAGCGCTCACTCTTGCACAGCAATCACTGTATCTACTAAGCCATCTCCCCAGCTGAAAACAGCCATTCTTTCCCTTCTGTTATTAAGCACGGGCACTTGCTTAGTGTGCTAATCAAATTTTGAATGCTTTAATAAATTATTTTTATTTTTTGTGAGTGTGTGTATGTATCAGAGGCCTAAGGATGACTTTAGGAATCATCTTTAATTGCTTCTACCTTCTTTTTTGCTTTGCTTTGGGATTTCCCAGGCTCTGCCTTCCAGAACCAGAAGTACAGGCCACTGTCATTCCTGCCTGGTGTTTTTACGTGGTGCTGCAGTTCGCCTGCATGGTTGCTGATAAATGACCATCAAATGGCCTCAGGGAATGATTACTGGTTACAGTTCTTAGTCCAGTTTGACAGGAGAGCATGCACCAACACCAGGGCTGAGGGAATTGGCCACACCATTTCTACACAACAGCCGAGAGAGGGATGATCCTTACTTGCCAGACCAGCCTGTCTGGCCAAGTGTACAGAAGGATGCCAACTCTCAACCAGCTCTCTGTGATTTATCCAGGGCCTAATCCCACCCACCATGGGCTGGGCCTTCCGCATCAGCTAGACAATCTCTTGCAGGTTTGCTCTGGGCCTAACTCAACCATCAACTCTTTACAAGTGTGCCCAGAGCTCAAACCCTCAAGAGTCAAGGTGATACCTGTGCTTAGCTGTGACACGTGGGACCCAGGATCCAAACTCAGGTCCATGGCTTTCAAGGCAGAGTCTTAACCTCTGAGCCATCTCTCCAGCCCATGTAGTAAATTCTTGAGATGATCACTTAAGAGGACGGCAGGTTTGTTTTGTGGCTCGTGGTCACTTGGTCATGTAGCGTTGGGCTCGTGACACACAGCGAAGCATGGCTGAAGCTCATGGTGTAGGAGGCACCGCTGGCAGCCAGGAAACAAGGAGAACAACATGTTGGCACTTGCAGCCCAGTGTCCCCTTTAAGGACAGGCGCCCAGTGACCTAACACGAGCCTCACTCGTAAAGGTCCTACCACCACCTACTAGCCCCACAGACTGGTGGCACAGCCTTTGCCGCGCAAGCCTTCGAAAGCTGTTCCGGTTCAAGCTGTAGCACCCAGCGCAGTGTCACACGCAGTACGTGTTTCCTGTGCTGTTTTCCTTTTATGTCCCCCAGAGCTTGCATGTTCCAGAGCTTGCATGTGCCAAGCATTTTAGCAGTTGATTTAGCTACCAGACTACATTTTTCCATTGCATGTGGGGGGAGGAAGTGCACGTGTGTGTGTATGTGCGTGTGCATGCATGTGGTAGTCTGATGTTGACTACTTTCCCACCTTATTGTTTTGAGGTAGGATCTCTAATCAAACCAAGAGCTCACCGATAGGGATAGTCTGGCTAGTTCTGGGGTTCCTAGTCTCTGCCTACCAAGACTGTGGTGAGCTAGCACCGTGTCCTTTCTTGTATGGCAAGCATTTTAGACACTGAACCGTCTCCCCAGCTCTGGTTCTTTATATTGTGTTCACTTGTGTACTCGACAGAGAGGATGCATGCATGCTATGGTGCATGGGCCGAGGTCAGAAGACGACTTGCAGAAGTCAGTTCTGTCCTTTCTGTCATGTGGGTTTCCAAGGATCGAACTCAGGTCTCCGGGCTTGCAAGCAGATGTCTTACCACTGAGCCATCTCTCTAACCCCCCAGCAGTTCTGTTGTTATAAAAATCTGAGCCGGGGGACGTGGCTCAGGACTCGAAGTGCTGTGTGGTGCAAGTTCAGACCTGAGTCTGAGTCCCCAGCACCCATAAAAATCCAGGCGAGGCGGCAGCGCGAGGGAAGCAGAGAAGGATCCTTGGGGCTCAGTGAAAAGTCCTATCTCTAATAAACGAGGAAATAGTGTGGAGAGTGATAGAGGAAGACCCACTGTTGGCCTCTGGCCTCCACACACGCACACACAAAAACCTGTGCATGTATAGAACATACACAGATCAAAACTCACCGAGTAGAATGCACGTAAGTGCATAGTTTGCAGAGTGTTGACAAATGTACCCCCAGATGCTATTGCTGTCACAGTCCAGAGGTTGAACAGGTTTCTGTGCCATGTATTTTTGTTCCCTGGACCTAGTTCTCCTGGCTGTCAATACAGGTTGGTTTTGCCTGTTCTAAATTTTGTATTACAAACACTTTTACCTGCTGAGCCACCTGTCTGTTCAGTTACTTTGTTCAGTACTTATGCCTTCCATGTTCTCTTCTGTTCTGTTCTTGGCTTTTTTTTTTTTTTTTTGCATGTGTGGGTGTGTATGGGTATGGGTGTGAGTATAGAAGAAGAAAAAAAATAGAAGTGGGCACTTGAGTGTGTGTGCCTGTGGAGACCCAAGGTGACCTTGGGAATCGTCCTGGATTGCTCTACCTCCTTATTGCTTTGCTCTGGGGTTTCCCAAACTGTGTCTTCCAGGACTGGAAGTGAAAGCCACCATCATTTCTATCCAGTGTTTTTCATGGGATCTGGGAATCCAAATTTAGGTCCTTTGCTTGCAAGGCAAATTTTTTATTATTATTATTATTTATTCAACTGTGCGCATGTGCGTGTGTATGTGCGCACGTGTGTGTATGTCTGTGTGTGTGTGTGTGTGTGTATGTGTAGAACCACGGATGGATTCGCAAACCACCATGGACGCCTCCACCTCCTGCCCCGGGATTCATAGGCTCCGCCCTACCAGGACCAGAAGCGCAGTCTTCCCCCCCCCCCCCCCCCCCCGCTTCCGCCTGGCGTCTATACGTGGGATCTGGGATCCGAACTCAGGACCTTCCGCCTGCAAGGCAGAGGTTTAACCCCTGAGCCACCTCTCCAGCCCGCAAAGCAAAAATTTTTATAGTAATGGCAACCATTTATTGAGCACCTACTATGTTATATTGTGCCAGATTCCCCCTCCCCCGAATATATTATTTTCTTTTTATATTTTTTCTTTTTTATTATTTATTCAATTGTACATGTGTATGTGTGTGTGCATGTGTGTGTAGAACCACGAGGCAAATTCGGGAACCACCATGGACTGCCTCTACCTTCTCCTTGTTTATTCTGCCCAGAAATAAACAGGCTCCGCCCTACCAGGAGGGGAAACACAAGCCACCTCCCCCCCATCCCCCACCCCCGCTTCCGCCCAGTTATTCATAGGGTCTAGGATCCAAACTCAGGACCTTCCGCCTGCAAGGCAGAGGCTTAACCCCTGAGCTACCTCTCTAGCCCTGAATATATTATTTTATGTAATTCTCAGAACACCTCTGCAAAACAGGTATTTCCTTTTCAGGCTAAGGACAAGAAGTAGAAGCTGAAAAGGACAAATAGTTTGTCAAGCTCCTTAGTAGCTGATGGATGTAGAAGCTGTGATTTGAACTCAGGGATGTTTAGCGTTGATGCCTGAGACCTTTTCACAGTGGGCTGCAGGCAGGACTGGCCCTTTAAGGACTTTGCGCCTAGTTTCAAGTCAGACCATTAGGAACAGTCTCTCCCCGAATCCCATGTATGGAATGATGGGAAAAGAGAAACTCTTAGAAAAATGTCATGCTCCTGGCCGCCCTCTGTACTGCTATGGTTCCAGCTGGCCACAGAGTTGCTTCACCCTTGTGTCGGGAAGAAGTCAACAGGCACAGTCCCCAGCTGGCCTGGTGCCTTTCCCGTGTGCCGGATACCTCGGATACCTCGTGCAGCCCCTGCTGGGATGGGGTGTCATGGGGACCTCAACGGCAGCTGTAAACAGGGCTCAGGCCGCCTAGTCAGGAGTGACCTTGGGGAGAAGCGATTTGGCCTCTCGGGATCCCATTTCAGTTGGCTGCCAAAGACAGAATGTCACTGCTTTGCAAGGCCACTTCCAGCGTCACCGTTGCCAGCCCTGGGGTCTGGCTCAGCTTCGAAGGTCCTGGCTGAAGGGAAGGGGTAGGGAGAAACTTGGCAGCAGGCCGGTAACATCAGCACCGGTGCCCCTGGAGGACCTGGGGTGGAAGGGGAGCGGAGCGGAGCTGGTGGCTGCAGAGCTGGGCCTCCCGGCTGGCTCTCCGGACACAGTTTTCTCCTTGTTTCTCGACAGCTCTTTTATGGGTCAACTCCCCTGGGCTTCTGGCTGGTTCCTCCTAATGAGTTTGGCTGCAGGCCTCAAAAAGAACCGCCCTCATCGGCAGGTGAGTGCTTTGGCCAAGAGGAGTCACCTGGCACCAAACCAGGTCCCGAGTCCCGTTTCACTGAAAGCTGCCCTGATCTGCGAAGGCTGAGGGTTGGGACTGGGGTGAGTCAGTGAGGGTGGAGGACAAGGTCGGGGAGTGTGTGTGTGTGTGTGTGTGTGAGAGTGTCCGTGTAGGTGTGTGCGTGTTCTGGAGATCAAACCCAGGGCCTGTGCTAAGCGTATGTTGTACACTAAGTCTCGCTCCAGATAAAGACACTTTGTCTTCTGTTATGCTCATGGTGGCTCATCCTCACAGACCTCTGTCCAGGCGCCTGTCTGGCACTGCTGTCGTCCACACAGCTTTCGGGGCCTGCGGGCATGTGTGTGCTAGCAAGCGCGACCCGTGTTGCTCAGCACATGGAGAGTGACTGCCGTGTTCCTGCCATGTCCCTACTCCTGTCCTCCTTCCGGGTGTCCCTGATGTTACGTAAATTCCAGATGACCTTAATTCTAACCTCAACCCCAATTTTAAGATATGCCAATAAATAAAGGCTTTTCCCGGCAGTCAGCCGTGAGCAGAGCACGCGTGGAGTTGAGCCCAGCGTGCTCTAAAGATGAAGACGAAAGAGGAAGCCTGCATCGCTGCCTCTGGAGCCCTCCGAGGTCTCCGGAGCGGAACTCATCTGAGGCTGACACTGTGGGGCAGTGATGCTCTTGGGACCGGCCAGCAGGGTGCTGGGAGGCAGTGGGGCCAGTTCCTTACCTCATCGCACCCTGTGGCTTGAGATTATCATGTCCTTCAACTTGACTGTGTGATTTCTTCTTTTTGTTCTCAGATGCTGCGACTGTGACAGACTTGCTGGGGTTCGTCCATGTTGGGGAGGAATCTTCATTCCAGGGGTGACTGTGTTCATCTGGGCATGCCTGACGTGCTCTGGGTCCATGGACCTGAAGGAGAAGCTTCTGGTGCGCCTGGTCTCTTGCTGTGTGGCTGGCATGGGGGTGCCTCAGTTGTATGCTCCCGCGATTTGCTAGGGGATTTAGCTCAGATGTGAGAGAGGGTGCGTGGCTCTGAGGTGGGGGGGGTGACCGTAACCCCTTCTGAGAGATTAGTATGGCTCAGCTGAGAACACAGGGTGAAGGCAGCCCAGTTAAAGTAACTGCATGACAGTGGGCTCTGGATTGGTGTTGATCCCAAGCCAGACTTGCCCAGGGCTGTGTGATTTAGTTTGTTTGTGCTCTGCTAGGGCTGCGCCTCAACTCGCTGAGGACTGTTGGGCACCCCGTCTGTGGTTAGGGACCAGCTTCCAAACCCAGCTGCTCAATCAGCTGCACGAGTCGAGTGTGGTGGGTGCAGGTAACCCAGTTACCTGGGGGGCTGAAGCAGGAGGATTGCAAGTTCAGGGCCTGTCTGGGCTGCACAGCGAGTTCAAGATCTCCTTGGGCAACATGAGATTGTTTTGAAATAAAAAGTATGAAGAGGTCTAGCATTCGTGAGGCCTCAGTTCATCCTCCACCTCCAAAATCATCCGGGTCCAGGAAACCGAAGATTACCTGCCTCCAGGTTACAGGCTTTGAGTGGCAAATAGTCCTCTCCCACCGTAAAGACCACCCCCGGCACGGCAATGCCCTGCCGTAGACCTGTCTCTGTCGTTCCCACCTCCCCGCTGCCATTGCCCCCTGGGGAATTTCTGGATGTGTGAACTGCCATGTCACAGCAGCAGCAGCAGCCGTGTTTACAGAGTGTCAGCCCCACACTGGTAGAGCCCTAAGTGTTGGGAGATGAAAGAGAGCAGTCTAGCTGAAGATCTCTGGCACTTTAGTAACCTGTGTAAGGACCTTGAAAAAAAAAACTATTTGCATGTGCGCGTGCATTTTGTGTGAACACATGCGTGTTGTGTGTGCATATGGCAGTCACAGGATAACTTTTGGAAGTTGATTCAAATGTAGGCCCTGGAGATTGAACTCAGGTTGTCAGGTCTCTGTGGCAAGTGCCTTTCCCTGCCGGGCCATCTTTCTAGCCTGCAGAAACCTCTTCAACGAGACTCTGGGCCTCCACGGGTGGTCCTATGGTCTAGGACTGTCGGAAGCTTCTGGGAGGAGATGCTGTGGTGAGGGTTGGTACTTGGAGGTCTTTGGTCGCGAGCTTAGCTGGATGCTGAGCTGGATTTGGGCACCTGGCCCTTACTCCTTCAGACCCACCAGTTCTCGGCCTCCCTGGGTGTGCAGTAAGGGTGGCAGCATGGGCCCATTTCTAGGATACAGGGCTCCACTTTCCCTTCTCTGAAGTGGCCGTGTGGAAGGAGTGAGTGTCAGACACTCGGGATAGCCCCTCTGTTCGGTTTCCTCTGTGACCTGCCTCGGAGCGGGGAGAACTTTGGTTCCCACCCTAGCAGTGCCTTCCAGGAGCAGAGGATAGGGGCGGGTGACGGGAGTCTTTCTCCTTGGATGCAGCTGACAGTCCTCTTAGTGTGACTGGCACAGAAGCTGACCACGTCCACCCCTCTTTCCTGCTCCCAGCGGAGACTTCCTGTCCTTAACCTCTGGACTGCCCGGCCCCTCCTTTCTGTCCCCATTCAGCTGGCCCCTCCTTTCTGTCCCCATTCAGCTATTTGGCTGGGGTCCCCCAGGGAACTGCACAGGCCAGCCAGGGGAAGGGGAGGGGCCGGCTGTGCTGTGAGGCTGGAGATGGTGTCTAGGAGACAGAAGGCCCTGGAGAAACACGCTCAGCCTGCAGCCTGCTCTCTAGCTGGGGAGCCCATTAGACTGCCTCTCTCCTTAGGGTGTGGTGTCCCCAGCCTCTCACTGGCCTGGCCGTCAGCAGGGAAACGTTCAGTCCTTCTCAGTGCCATGGCTCCTCCTTCACCCAGCGGGCCTATACTGAGATCTTTTATGTCACACTGGGGTCCCAGAGCCATGCTTTTGGCCCCCCAGTCACCCAGGCATAGTCCTGCTTGATATTGATACTCTTGGGAGCGCTGAGCTGCTCTGCACCAGCAAAGTGAGAGACAGGTGTACCCGGCAGCCTGTGCGATCCCACACCACCTGGAAGGAAGGTGTTGGAATCTTCAGAGCCCCCCCCCTCAGCTGCCTCTGCCCCTCTCTCCCACTGGATTCCTGCCCTCCTAGAAGTCCCTGCTGGCGTCCCTGCTGGCTGGCCCTCCCCCTCCTTGCAGGATGTGTTGCTATTAATAAGGCACCCGTTCTCGCCTCCTTCCTGCAGCTCTTACTGTGTGGAGAGCTGCCCGCGCCCGCCGTGGAAAGAGCTGCTCTTGGCCGAGCGCCATGCTCTGAGATGGCCCTCGGTGCGCTTGTGGACGATGGGCTCGGTCGCTCTGGGCTACTCACCTTGTCCACTGACCTGGGGGCAGTGAACCTGGCAGTATATCCCCAGTATATCCGCCCCCCCCCAAACTCTTGACTACCAGCAGTTACCCTCGGAGCTTTAAACTCCTAACAGCTTCGGCCATCCGTCCACGTGTCCCTCTTTCCATCTGTCTGTCCTGGCTGCATATCACCTCCTGCTCGCCCTCCAGAGGTCTCCTCCGAAGAGCCAAAGTGTTAGCCACATGGCAGAGCATCGGATAAACTTGCACCTCTCAACCCTCCTTTTTCCCCCTCCTTCCTCGCTCCCTCCCTCCTTTCCCTCCCTGTCTCGCTCTCTGCTTCCCTCCCTCCCTCTCAGAGCCGCTGTTGCAGCCTGCTTCTGCCTCCTCCTCCCTCCCCGAATCTGCAGCGTGACTGGAAATAGGCTCAATTAATCAGCAGATTGAAGCTCTGCTCTTGCTGCGCCCAATTCTCCGCAGCGCAGCTCCGCTCGGCACACTCAGCCCTCTCCCCGGCCTTGTCTTCCCTCTGCTCGCGCTCTGCCTCCCTCTCCCCGAGCGTGTGTTGGGAGTCACTGTGCCCGACTGCTGCTCCTTGAGGCTCTGCCTCATGCTCTTCCGGCAGACAGCGCTATGGATGCCCTGCCAGGGCAAACCCAGCACAGTGAGTACCGCAGCCTGACTACAGCTCTGCTTACAAGGAGCTTTGGGAGAAGTGGTCGTCAGAGGAGTCCTGAAGATGCTGCAGGGCGGGAGGCCGCGGGACCGAGCCCGGGTAGCCAGGGCTGCAGGAGGAGATGGGACCGAGAGCCAGAAATGTAGCGCGTGTCGGAGCTGCTGGGGGAATCCTGGGCCTGAGCCTCAGAGAGGAACGTCCTGCCATGGGATGCTGGGATCCGGAGCGCCTCGGATGGGTGGCAGACGCCCAGTCCTGGACGCCTTCCCTTCCCACGGTGAGGGGATTTCTTTCTGTTGGGTCCAGGGCCGAGGCACCTCTTTTAGGTTTGGGTAGCTGCAGGAGGTGGGGAAGAAAGCGGCGAGGTGTTCGTGTGCTTGCCGGAGTGGGAAGAGGAGCAGGCGGCTCTGCTCTGCCTCGCGTTCACCTGACTGCATCTGAATCCAGATGTGACTGTCCAGCTCAGAACCGTGGCTGGCTGTGCTTCATGACTTGGGAATTATGCCGAGTCCAGCAGATTAAAGCGGCCCCTGCAGAAGGGGCTCCAGCCGGTTTTAAATGTTGTCAGTGCTTTGAGTCAATATTTAAATTTGTGACTTGTGTACCTGAGCATAGAGCCTTGATTCTGTTGTTCCTAAAACAGGTAGAGTAGGAAGGAAAAACAGCTGCAGTGCAGAGAACCATAGAAGTGCTCTGCAAGGGTGTGGGCTGGGATTTGGGGTTCTGACTCTGTTGCCTGAAAAACCTGGCTGAGGTGGGCACAGGGGGACTCAGGTACGTCAGCTCTCCTAAGGCTCCTTAGACCACACATGGCGCAGTTATGCCTCATGACAGAGGTCCTGCTCAGTGGTAGGTTGTGATTTGGCAGACAGTTCTTTACTCTCATCGTTTCCCAAATGCCATGTCCAGCCAACGTTCCTTCCCCTTGAGTGACAGGACAGAGAACAAGCCCAGCCCGCTCATGATGGCTTGCAGCCTCCCTTCCTTTCTTCCTCAGGTTGTTCTTTTTACTCTGGTCGAGTCTGAATGCTTAGAAAATCAGGTTGGGACTGGTTCTGTCCAAAAGACTTTGGTGTCCTGGTTTCTCTAGAGTTGAGGCCTCACTCCAGCCCCAGGCACGTCCCTGGAGATGGCAGTAGCAAGGTGGGGGACCAAATGTAGCATCTGGGAGGCAGGAGAAACCTCCTGTTGTTAGCCTTGGGAACTTAAGATGCATGAAATTTTTCCTCACCCTCTCGGCCTCAGTAGGCAAGAGCCTAAGCAGGTCTTAGGTTGTGTGTTGAATTAGGTTATTTATTTCTCAGATAACAAAACTTGCACAGTTACTCCGGGGCCCACAGGCGCGTGGTGTACTCTGTCTAACTGCTGAGAAGAGCTGGCAGCGTGTGCTTCCCATCAGCCCGTTCAGTCTGTTTCACAAAGTGTGATGGATTTCCTCCATGCTCCCACGCTCTGGCCCTTCTGTCATGTAGGGAAAAGTTGAGGGAAAACAGAGATCTGAGCCTCGCACAGAGGGACGAGCAGTTGGATCAGATCAACTGAAGCCTGTGGAGAGTCGGCTGGCCCAGGAGCCCATCCGCCACGGCCCAGCCTGTGTGGGCAGCGCTTCCTCCAGGCACCGTGTAATTACAGAATGGCTTATTTTCCCTCTGCTGTTCTGTCTTTAATCCCGTCTGGAGTCCGTGCCCCTGGCCAGACACAACATGTAGGGGCAGACAGCTCTGCAGGCATCCCTGCCTCGGAGAGCATTTGCCACCTCTGGCCGCACCTGGCCGCCTCTAGCTCCAAACTCACCTGCTTCTCAGGTGCTGGAGCCCTGTGCGGTTCCTTCCTCCTTCCCGACCCCCATCTCGTGGACACGCAGCCCCTCCCTGTTCTTGCAGCTGTGCTTTATTTCATCAGTTCTGGAAGTGTGGCCCCCGCATCCCATCCATCCCAGGAATGCTTGTATCGTGTTGGAGAACAGAAGTCAGAAGGCTAAGCCAAGGGGAGCAGGATAGTAGAGGGGAGGTACTGGGGTCGGCGCTTCCGCTGGACAGGAACAGGCATGACCACCCTGGTGCAGCCTTGCAGCCTTTCGTCTTCCCTGCTTAGAGCCCCCTTCTAGGAGACTGCACAGTAGACCCTGGCCTCTCAGCACCTGTTGGCTTTGGACCCAGGCCTCTGAGAGGCCCAGGGTCCTACAAGGGGAGGCACACACTTGGGAGTGCAGTGTTTACCCAGGCTTGCCGTGAACCCCTGCCCGAGCTGAAATAACCAGTTTATCCCCTGTGGGAATAGCTGCTCTTATCTCTCTGATCCACCATGGAGAGCAGGTTAGTTGAGGTGAGGCGAGGAAGCTGGGAGTCTTGGGGTGAGCCCCCTTTGGAAGTCAGGGCAGTTAGTGGCAGGCAGCACTGGGTTTCATTCATGGTGCGTGAAATGTGTGTCAAAGGGACCTCCTCTTCGGCCTGGCAGCCCCCCAGAGTCATGGGGTGTGAGGCAGGCTAGAGGGCTGTACAGAGCAGTCGGGAAGAGCGCAGAGCGGCCGCAGGCAGAGCCAGAGCAGATCCCCGGGGGCCCGGGAGTCACAGGTGTAGAGGTGGTGGGGGCGAGGAGCACAGGTAGCCTTGTAGCGTGGCCCACCGTGGCAGCAGTGTGGCCCACCGTGGCAGCAGCGTGGCCCGCCGTGGCAGCAGCGTGGCTCACCGTGGCCCGCCGTGGCAGCAGCGTGGTCCGCCGTGGCAGCAGCGTGGTCCACCGTGGCAATGTGGTCTACAACCTCTCATCAGGAGTCCTCAGCGGACAGCCTCGAGTCCTTTCTCAGGTCTAGGAGTCATTACTTTGCCTGGGAACTTTTCCTGATGGACACACACAGAAGAGTGAGTGCCTTAGCGCTCTATAGCTGGAGACCTGTGCGTCAGATTAACCTGACATCAGCTTCATCCTACAAGTTTTAGTGCAGTAGATAGTGTGCGCATTTGCTTTTTTTAAAGCACCTGCAGGTGCTGCTGCAGGTTTTGGATGACATACCCCGACTAAGTGTCACTGGATGCAGTAAAGCTTCTTGTGCATTCATCCATTCATTCACCCATCCACTCATTCATTCATCCACTCATTCAACAGATATTTGCTGAGCTTATGTGTTGCAGGTGCTATCTTTTGTGGTTCCGTGTGACGATGGGAGAATTCAGTACTTGTTTTCAAGAACCGTGTGGTTTAATGGCAGAGCCAGATGTGAAAGTATAGAAGCACAATTCTGTAAATGCAGGCTGGGAGCAGGTTGCCTTGGTACCAATGAAACACAGACCTGCTCTGGGCCTCAGGGAGGTGTCCCAGAGGGGGTGATGTTCAGGCTGTCTTGAAGAAGCAAGTGTTGTCTGAGTGGCAAGGATGTGTATAAAGGCATTTGCATGTGAGCTGGAGGAGCAGGAACAGAAGGAACAACGGGGAGGCCAGAAGAACATGGGTCCCTAAAACCTCAGAGCAGAGGTGGGTATGCAGTGATTAAAGGGAGGAAGAGGAGATAGAGACAGACAGACAGAATGCACACATGCATCCGTGGTACACACGTGGCAGTCAGAGGACAACTTTGGAAGTTGGTTCTCTCCTTATATCGTGTAGGCTCCAGCAATTGAACTCAGGTGGCTAGAATTGGGAGCAATTGGGAATACTTACCGGCTGACCTAGTTCATCAGCCCCAGAGTGGGTTTTAAAAGTAAAGGGGATCAGCCGATGAGATAATTGCCCTGGCTGGGGTGTGGCAGTGGGTTTGGAAAAGGTGGAGGGATGGAATGGCAAGGGGAAGACAGGGGCATAGGAGGGAGGCTAGGGTCTGGGATATCATGGAGGTGACCGGCTAGCAGTAGTGAAAGAGGAGGGGTGCGTATGACACACTGGGGTGAATTTGGAGGTTTAGATGTGCTTCATCCCATTTTCTGTGGAGCAGCGGTGAGGCAGGCTACTCGATGGAGCGCACTGGAGGTGATAATGGGTGGCGTAACAGGTGAATCCACGAGTATGGCTGAGGTCTCCCTGAACCTGTACAGCAGTTGGCAAGGAGAGACTGTGGGGTGATGGGAACGTGTGGTCTCATCAAGGAGGGGCCTGGCTGTGACGTCCTTCAGCACAATATGTCAGATTCTTGTATTACCTGGGACCAGTCCTCTCCACACCCTTGTCTCAGCCTGCAGTGGTGACAGGGGACTGTGATGGAGACAGCATTGTCCTGCCTCGAGCTATGTCCTGCCCAGAATTCTAGTGTTATAAAATCCTCTCATAGGCTGGAGAAATGGCTCAGGGGTTAAGACTCTGTCTCACAAGCAGAAGGTCCTAAATTTGGATCCCAGGTCCCATGGTAAAAACGCCAGGCAGAAATGGCGGCCTACACTTCTGGCCCTGGTAGGCAAAGCCTGGGAAATCCCAGAGCTAAGCAAAAAGAAGATAGAAGCAATCTATCTTGGGCCTTGGGCCTCCACAGGGACATGCAGTGCACACACACACACACACACACACACACACACACACACACACACGTATGTTAAATAAATAAATGAAATGGAAAACAATCCTCTCACAAAATAATGATACTTGAAGATGGTAGGTTTTTCTTTTTTTAATGTTTTCTAAACACTTTAAGAGAATAAGAGATAGAAGGGAAGGGGGGGAGAGAGCACGCATCACAGTGGTGTCTGGAGAGTATTGGAAGTTTTCAGAAGTTGATTCTCTCCTCCACTTCGTGAAGGGATTGAAGTCAGGTCATAAAATTGGTGCACAGGTACCTTTACCTACTGAACTATCGTGCACCCCTCCCTTTTTTACATTTATTTGTGTGTGTGTGCGCACAACCTGTTGGCACAGTTACCACAGCATCCATGTAGAGGTCGGTTGACAACTTTCAGGAATCATTTCTCTCGCGAAGGTCGTAGGTGTTTTTTTAATGTCTTGCCTAGGAATGATTAAGAACTCTGAGTTGGTTCTCTTCTCTTGAAGTCTGTAGTTCCTGGTCTGAAAGACCCGGGGGGTCAATGGGGGTGCCCAGTGAGCACTGTCTAAAGGGAAGATGGCCCTGGCAGGGGGTTTGGCATCGAATGTGTAGTCTGAGTAGAGGTAGTGCTTTTGGGTTGTTTTGTTTTTAACTTGATTTTAAAAAGTAGAGTGCCATCTGCGCCCTTGAATACAGCTAGAATCGGCCGTGGGGCTGAGGGGCAGAAGCTGGTAGAAGAGCTAAAGCGAGGGCTGGGAAGACGCTGCTGGGCCTGGTGGCTCACTGTGGCTGACCGATCTGGGCAGGGATCTGGGGTCCGGGAAGATGCTGAAATATGTCCACTCTGTTGCAGGGCGAGCCCCCCTTGGCCCTGGGTCTGTCCACCCGGAAGGCCCTCAGTGTCCTGAAGGAGCAGCTGGAGGCCGTGTTGGAGGGGCACCTCAAAGAGCGGAGGAAATGTCTTACGTGGAAGGTGACCATGCTCGGGGCAGCCAGACCCTGGGTGGGGTGCAGAGCGGGGAGGCCTCATTTACTGAGCTTTGCGGAAAGTCAGGAGTTCGGGCTCCCGCAGAGTCCTGTCCCAAGTCCCTCGCTACAGATGCCCACTGGCTTTCAGGGGGCTGGGCTGTGGGAGGCGGTAGGTTGGAGCTGCCATGTCACCCCATAGGAGACATGGAGAGGCAGCTTCCTGCACCTCAATAATCGTTGTTCCTGCTTCCACTGGCCGGGGGCCTCCCTCATGCTGCTGGCCGTGCTGCTGCTGCTGGCTTGCTGTGGGGGGCAGCCAGCCGGGAGGTAAGGAGTGGCCCCGACCTCACAACCAGGGTCCGAGGGGGCCGCGCCCTCCCCCCAGCTTCCTTAGTGTGTAAGTTGGGGCCATCGAGATAGCTGGAAAGCCCAGCAGGTAAGGTACCTGCCGGCAGATCTTGCAACCTGAATTGGATCTCCAAAAGCTTGCACGATGGAGGCAGAGAAGCTGATCTGTGCCCGTGTGCCGTGGCAGCATGTACTCTCATAACTCTCACTCTCTCCTTTCCCATAAAAATAACAAAGCATTCTCCTCGGTCCCTTGATTGGGACCAGAGACTTGGCTGGAGTCAGGAACCAAGCCGGAGCTCTTAGAAGCCACCAGAGGGCGGGGCAGCTGGGGACTGGCTAGGGGACCTCATTCCCTGGCAATACGTGGGTCTGTCGTCCAACGCAGCCATGGAGTGGAGCTGGTGAACGCCTCTGCTCTGTTCCTGCTGCTGCTGCTCAACCTCATCCTCATTGGGCGGCAAGATCGACTGAAGCGTCGAGAGGTGGAGCGCAGGCTGCGGGGGATCATTGACCAAATCCAAGGTGAGGTGG
The DNA here is from genome assembly GCA_023101885.1 of Typhlomys cinereus. Classification (NCBI taxonomy): domain Eukaryota; kingdom Metazoa; phylum Chordata; class Mammalia; order Rodentia; family Platacanthomyidae; genus Typhlomys; species Typhlomys cinereus. The sequence continues at coordinate 118,053 of JALPQD010000162.1, forward strand.
AGGCTCGTTCTGTGGGAAGATGTCCTGTGCCGCGTCAGAGCACCCCCACGCCGGCATCACTGGAGAAGGGGGGCCCGCCCTTTCTGGAGCAGGACAGGGAGCGCTGCAGGATGGCTGCAGCACTGGGCGCTAGACTGTCAGCGGCCGCCCAGAAGGCTTTCCTGGCGCGGAGGCAGCTGACCAGAGGGGAGGAAGCTAAGGCGCCACCAGGAAGGATCAGGGCCCCAGTTCCTGCAGGAGAGGGATGTTCCTAGAGGACAGCGACAGTGCCCACCTGTCCGTGTCATTGTCCAGCTGACATCAAGTTCCAGCCGTAGGGTGAGGGTCATACGTGGTTCCTGCTTCGCGGGAGCACACGCTGCCACTGAAGAGCACCGCCCGCTCTCTGGCGACCTTCCTCCAGCAGCGCCGGGCAGTGCACATTTAAGTGATAAGTGAGAATTTGTTCATTTATTCTGAATAATTAATTGCAGCCTTGGACCAGGAACCCAGGTACAAGGTGACCAGGAAAGACGGGCCCGGCCCCCTGGGAGCTCAGTCTTTTGCTCGGGAGTCCGGGACTTCCTCTCACCCCTCCAAGGCCTCCCAATGCCACAGGTGGCTTCCAGCGCCTCTGCTGCCACCCCTAGCCCTCGTGTCGAACTTCCCTTTGCTGTTCCTCCTCCTTTAAGGCCCATGCTGTGCAGGGTCCCGTGCCCAGCACGCTTACCTCGCCATCCTGATAGGTACCAGAGTGGGATCAGCAGGAATTAAGCCAGGCTGGGTCAAGAGGGGATCTTGGAAAAGCCAAAAAACCAAGTCAAGTTATTATGGATCCCAATCCCTTATATACCATGAAGCAGTGGTGAAGTCTGTACACTGCGCAGAGTGATGACATCAGTAGTGACAGACTGCAGCTGCAAAGTCCACAACAGGTGGGACCACCACCAACAATACAGCCCTGCCAATCCTTAGACATGTTAATAGGCCCTAATGGCCCCATGCAGGGTGGAGAAAGAACAGGTCAGGAGCAGGGAGGTACAATTATAATGATAAAGCTCTGTGCCCGTCCTTTACCTATGCTAATCAATGTCTAGGTGGCTTCCAAAGAACAGGAAGGAATATGTGAAAACCACTCTGCCCTTGAACCCAATTCCCGACAGGACAAGATCCATCCCTGCCCCTTGCGGGAAGGTCAGCAGGAGTCAGCATAGACTAGCTAAGGTGGCACAGGAGGCACACTGCCACTGAGACCGCAAGGGATGCCCTTGGCATCCATCTACAAGAAATGGGGATCTCGGGCTTGAGCGTTCCCTACAGTGCCGGAGCCCGGGCTACTGACTCGCTTTGCGCTTTGTCTTGCTTTTCTCTGCCTGGGTTGCTTTTCCTTTTTTGTCACCAACTGACAAAATCTTGCCCATTCCTCTTGGCTAAGCTATGTGCTCTCTCTTCCCGGGAGCCGTGGCCATCACCTGGCAGAGAGCTTCGTTCTACTGCACTCCCTTCCCAGAGCGATGGGGTTTTCGTTGACATACTTGGCACTTGCTGGAGGCGCTTGTGCCAGTGCTTCCAGGGAAGCGTCCCAGGAAAGACATCACTGACAGGAGAAGCTTTGCCTGTTCACAATCGGTCGTGTAGACCCCTGGAAGGGGCTGAAGAGCAGGCCGGAAGGTGAGAACAATCGTTTTCATTTGTCCACTCTCATCAGATGCCCTCAGGGATGGAAAGGAGATCAAATGGCCAAACGCCATGTATCCAGACCTCCACATGCCCTTCGCACCGTCCTGGTCCCTGCATTGGGCCTATAGAGACGGACACTTGGTGAACTTGCCTGTCAGCCTGTTGGTAGAAGGAGACATCATCGCCCTGAGACCTGGCCAGGAGTCCTTCGCCTCCCTGAGGGGCATCAAGGTAGTAGGAACTGCTGGGGAATAGCTGGCACGGTCGGGGGCCCCTCACTGGATCTGGAGGGTCCTGGCCAGTGGGGAGAATTCCCAGGGGCTCATGGGAAGATCTGGAATTCTGTCTCTTTCCTCCACCTGCTGTTGTCTTTTTCTGGACCCTTAGATGATGAACCCAAGTCCAGCAGTCCCCACCCCAGTAGGCTGTCCTAGTAGGTGGACCCTGACCTTGGGAGCCGGTTCCACTTAGCTAGCATTGTCCAGAACAGCGGCCAAGCCAGGTCTGGTGGTGCATGCCTGCAATCACACCGTGGAGGGGCAAGGCAGGAAGACAGTGGGGTTGCCTCAAGAAGTGAACAGAACACACAAAACTAAGCTCCGGCGGAGCGCTTACACCCCCGTCACTGCTGCAGGATGACGAGCACATTGTCCTGGAGCCGGGAGACCTGTTCCCCCCCTTCTCTCCACCGCCCTCTCCCCGGGGAGAAGTGAAGAAAGGGCCACAGAACCCCCAGCAGCACCGGCTCTTCCGTGTCCTGGAGACTCCTGTGATTGACAACATCAGGTAGTCATGACACCCACCTCTTCCTGTCTCTGATGTCTTCTCCCTGCAGTGTTTTCTGGGACAAGTAAGGAGCCTCATCTCCCTGAGGCCCTGCTGAGATGGTCACCCCTCAGCTCTTTCCTCAGCCTCCCATGGGCATTCTTAGACTGAGGGGACATCTATGTAAGTGGCCACGTAGCCAGGACCAGGATTGGCCGCGGAACTGTGCGACCTGCTTGGGGGAGTCTTAGCCAGGAGAAAGGCTTCTTCTCCCCGGCCGAGCTGAGGGGGCCTCTTTTTACAGGTGGTGCCTGGACATGGCCCTGTCCCGCCCGGTCACGGCTCTGGACAATGAGAGGTTCACAGTACAGTCTGTGATGCTTCACTATGCTGTCCCTGTGGTCCTGGTACGTGAGGCCGGTCCTCGGAGCAGGGAGAGGGCAGGGTGGGGAAACCTCAGGGCCTCGCCCAAACGCATGAGGGCTTCAAAGCCAGCGAAGCGTGAGGACTAAAGAAGGAGCTACAGCTAGCGCAAAGCATTGAGGCTGCGCGGTCCTGCTCTCACAGGCTGGCTTTCTCATCACCAACGCCCTGCGCTTCATGTTCAGCGCCCCCGGAGTGACTTCCTGGCAGTATACCCTCCTCCAGCTGCAGGCAAGAACAGTCCTTTCTTCCTCGCGGTGTCTCTCTCCATCTGTGCTCCTCTCTTCAGTTCAGCGCATCCTCAGGCTTCAACTGAAGATCGCCTTTCCTCTTCCTCTTCCTGCTCCCTGGGTTTCCTTCAGCCGGGGATGACCACGCGGCAGGGCGTTCTTCCCTGTCTTGCTCCTGAGGAGCCCGGCATGTGTTCCAATCCTCCGCAGGTGAACGGCATGCTGCCCATCCTCCCCCTGCTCTTCCCAGTCCTCTGGGTGCTGGCCACTGCCTGCGGAGAAGCCCGTGTCCTGGCCCAGATGAGCAAGTCCTCCCCCAGCTCCCTGGTAGGTCGCTTCAGAGCGTCCAGAGGACAGTGGCAGAACAGCAAGAAGCAGGGCAGGAGGTCCAGTCCTATCTTGTGCTCAGTGTGTTGGAAATCCTTAGGCAGCACCCCAAGGGCTCAGACCCATCCCATGGAGTAGCCTTGAGCCAGACACTGGAGGGGAACATCTCCCCTGGGTCTCCTCGGTAGGGAGTTGGGAGTGCCTGGTTCCCTTTACCAAAGGGGCAAGGAGCCCCTGGTGCGGCTCCATGCTTTGTATGTGTGAAGGCAGCTTTCCCTACTGAGCCTCACCTCCTCTCTGCACAGCTGGCCAAGTTCTCGGAAGACACTCTGAGCAGCTACACTGAAGCCGTCTCCTCTCAGGTAACTGCTGAGATGCATTTGCTTCAGGCCTCTGCAGCTGTGAACCTGTGTCCTCAGCCTGCTTCTAGGAACCCCGGCTGTGAACCTCCACCTGGGCTCTCGGAGCTCTCCTTTCTCCCCATCCATGTTGCATGGAGATATGACCCAAGTCTGACCCAACAGCACGTCGACACCTTGTTCTAGAACCCCAGCTTTGTGGCAGTCCCTTGTTCTGTTCCTAATCCGGCCCTCCGGAGCGACGCCCAAGAAATAAGGCTGAGCCCCAACGGCTCTCATAGACGGTCTCTACCACCAGGAAATGCTGCGCTGCATTTGGGGTCACTTCCTGAGGGTGATCCAGGGCACGTCGCCAACCCTGAGCCACAGTGCCAGTCTGCTGCATAGCCTGGGCTCCGTCACGGTGAGGAGCTCGTGGACTGGCCTGCCGTCTGGCCAGGCCTGGACTGTTCTCTAGTTCTCGTGTGGCCTTCGGGCGGTTAGGTCAATGCTGAACCTCTTTTTCCTCCCGGCTTCTCCCTCAGGTGCTGTGCTGTGTGGACAAGCAGGGGATCCTGTCATGGCCAAACCCCAGCCCAGAGACGGTGCTCTTCTTCAGCGGGAAGGTGGAACCCCCCCACAGCAGTCACGAGGACCTCACAGATGACCTGTCCACCCGCTCCTTCTGCCATCCAGAAGTGGAGGAGGAGGTAAGACCAGCTGCCCATGAACGCAACAGGTTAGGCCGCTTAGCCTCAGAGTCTGGCATGCGGCCGTGGGAAGGTGGGGCTTTGGAGGGAGAAGGGGCTCAGGCACTTCCAAGAGCACCTTCCGAGAGGTTAGGGGGAAGGACAAGACAGCGAGGGACCCCGAACTGCTCCACCTCCTTGCTCTGGGGTGCCACTGGACTCTGGTCCTAGGCCTGCGTCCTGTTCTCCTCAGCCCCGTGAACGAGACGCCCTTCTCGCTGGCTCCCTGAACAATACTCTGCACCTTTCCAACGAGCAGGAGCATGGCGGCTGGCCCGGCGATGGCCCCAGGCCCCACGAGCCCTGCTCTCACCACAAGGTGCACGGCCGCAACAAACACCCATCTGGCTCCAGCGTGAGCTTCAGCAGGGACACGGAGGGCGGCGAGGAGGAGCCCGGCAAGGTAGGCGAGGACGGCAGACTGGGGAAGCCACCGTGTCCGCCATGGTCTGCCCTGCCTCCCCTTGCCGAAGGACACACCCAGTCTGAACCAGTGGGATCGAGCTGTGCAGATTCTCGGGCAGCGTCTCCTCCTCGAGCACCAGGCCTAGTCAGCAGGGTTATCCCCCGAGGCCTGAGCTGAGTCTTTGCTCGGTCTCCTGATTAGAGCATTTTAAACACACAAACCCAGGCCCTCTGTCTGGCATTCTCAGTAAGAAGACCCTCATCGTGTCCCCCTGCTGAACCTCTCCATGTTAGTGCCGCCAGGCCCATGCCCAGGCAGGCAGGGGAGGGTCTTGGTAGGGAGCGGAGACCATGAGCACCGGCACTCTCCTAGCTCCTGGGGAAGTCGGAGCCTGCTCCCATCCTGCCGGCCTGAGGCTTCCCTTTTCCCCATGTTTTCGGCTCAGCCTGGCACTGAGGGTGAAGCCTATGAGGCCGAAGACTTCGTGTGTGACTACCACCTGGAGATGCTGAGCCTGTCCCAGGACCAGCAGAACCCCTCCTGCATCCAGTTCGATGATTCCAACTGGCAGTTGCACCTCACCTCGCTCAAGCCGCTGGGCCTCAACGTGCTGCTGAACCTGTGCAACGCCAGCGTCACCGAGCGCCTGTGCCGCTTCTCTGACCACCTGTGCAACATCGCCTTGCAGGAAAGTCACAGCGCCGTCCTGCCTGTGCACGTCCCCTGGGGCCTTTGTGAGCTGGCCCGGCTCATTGGTAGGCGCCGTGGTAGCTCTGGGATAGGGCCACACGGGTGACTGCTGGCCTCTCAGAACAGGCCTAACCCCGAATCTAAATAGACTTATATCTGGCATGATGTTTGCCTATCACAAACACTGGACAGTCTTTTAATAGACTGAGGTGTCTGGAAAGATCAGTAATTGTTGGAATGTGAAGGTGGCAGGAGCTGGCCAGGCCAACTAGATCGTATCTTTCCCCTGTGTCAGGAGGTGGCGGATCGAGCCTCGCCTCCGTCCCTAGGCCCTGAGCCTGTCCTTGTCCACAGGGTTCACTCCAGGGGCCAAGGAACTCTTCAAGCAGGAGAACCACCTGGCGCTCTACCGCTTGCCCAGTGCCGAGACTGTGAAAGAAACCTCGCTGGGCCGACCGTCCTGCGTCACCAAGCGGCGCCCCCCACTTAGCCACATGATCAGCCTCTTCATCAAGGACACAGCCACCAGTGAGCCTCCCTGCAGTTAGCTGGAGAAATCGTCAGGCAGGACCATCCATTCTGGGGACAATGCCGATAATGATAGACTACTCCCCAAGTTCTCCAATGTGGCAGGGACTGGGTTTGGGGGACCAGAGTCACAGAGAGTGGGAATTTCCAAAGAATAAAAGTGTGGCCTTTGCATCAACAACACATAGTTCCGTGTGATTTACTGACCAGAAGGCCTGAGTTGGGGGGGTCCCCTTCTCTAGCAGGAGTGCCTTTGTACCTCGTTTAAGGACTGCAGTGTGCTGTCTGGTCAGAAGAGGGGGACAGAAGGCCCTCATGTATGACCTTTGCCCTCCGCCCCAGGCACAGAGCAGATGTTGTCCCACGGAACTGCCGATGTCATCCTGGAGGCTTGCACAGACTTCTGGGATGGAGCCGACATCTACCCTCTTTCCGGTTCTGACAGGTGAGCAGGAGCTTGGTGGTCTTCCTGCCTGTCTCAACAGTCGTGGGGACCTCAGGACCGTTCACCCGACTTCTTCCCTGCTTCCGTGGCAGGAAGAAAGTGCTGGATTTCTATCAGAGAGCCTGCTTGTCCGGCTACTGCTCTGCCTTTGCTTACAAGCCCATGACCTGCGCCCTGTCCTCTCAGCTCGATGGCAAGTGTATTGAGCTGGTGCAGGTGCCTGGCCAGAGCAGCATCGTCACCATGTGCGAGCTGCCCAGCACCGTCCCCATCAAGCAGAGCATCCGCCGCAACAGCTGGAGCTCCGACGGTACCGTGCACTTCCGGCTTGGCGGGAATGGCCCTGGGGCTCTTGGGGCTCTTCCCGGCTCGGGAGTGGGGAAGTTCCCTAGTGGAAGGACTGCCTCACTTTTGGCAGAAGGTTCCGTGGATGCCACAGAGGAGCTGGGATGCCAGGCAGGCACTAGCGGTGACACAGGGCAATCTCTCTGTTTGCCTCTTCTGAAAAGAGATGCCTCTTCTAGCCTCCTCACAGGCTTCTTGTGATGTCCAAAGGATTAATGTATAAAAAAATGCATTCTTAGAAAGATATGAAATGATACATTTATACAAATCTACCTGTTGGAATCACACGAGAGTTGAGGTTCAATCTCCCTGGAACTGATGTGCTTAGAATATATCTCCTAGCCCTAAGCACCCAAGGAGACTGTTTCCTGAGCAGTTTCTGAGGGTAGGAATGGCCTCCTTGCTCCGGTTCAGGGCTGGGCACGAGCTGAGCCCTGCCCTCCTTGAGGTTCGCCACCTGACTGATGAGCACCTCTCATTGTCTTTTCTCTCGTGTCTGTTGACTCCTTTGTGTATCTTGGCTGTGTGTGCACCTGTGTGGTTGTGTGTGGTCCCCTGGGGCCCATATGCTCCTTGATTTGGGCATGGCCTCCACGTGTGTGGCCCTGGGCTGCCTCCTGGAATCTGTGGGTTCCTTGGTGTCCTGACTGGACTATGTCCTGGTTGTCTTGCCACACGCCGGCTGACCTTTGTGTCTTATACCTGCCTGAAGAAGGGATCGGGGAGGTGCTGGAGAAGGAAGACTGCATGCAGGCCCTGAGCGGTCAGATCTTCATGGGCATGGTGTCCTCCCAGTACCAGGCCCGGTTGGACATTGTACGCCTCATCGATGGGCTGGTCAATGCCTGCATCCGTTTTGTCTACTTTTCTTTGGAGGATGAGCTCAAAAGCAAGGTGAGAAGAACCTGCCCGCTATCGCTACCCCTCCTTCTCTCCATACATTTTTGGGCCCATCTGCTCATTGTGCCATTCTGCCTTTTACAGGTGTTTGCAGAAAAGATGGGCCTGGAGACAGGTTGGAACTGCCACATCTCCCTCACGCCCAATGGTGACATGCCTGGCTCTGAGATCCCCCCTTCCAGTCCCAGCCACGCAGGCTCCCTCCACGATGACCTGAACCAGGGTAAAGGAAAGGCTCGTGACGGGAATGGGAGGGTGTGGGAAGATCCCGTCCTGGGAGCCGCATCCAGGAAGACTCTCTGTTGATCCCGCCTCCAAGTAAGCTCCTGGCTGCAGTGCTCCCATGCACAGCAAGAGTGGGCAGGGAAGAGTGGACGTGCAGAGGCAGGAAGTCGCGTGCCATCTGCAGGGCATGCAGAAGGCTCACGGAAGGGGCAAGGTCAGCAACCAGCTCTCGTCCCGCAGTGTCCCGAGATGATGCAGAAGGGCTTCTCCTCGTGGAGGAGGAGGGACACTCGGACCTCATCAGCTTCCAGCCTACGGACAGTGACATCCCCAGCTTCCTGGAGGACTGCAACCGGGTATGGGGTGGGGTCTGTCGCCAGTGCCTCCAAAATGGCCACAAAACTGGTCCAGGAAGAGAAAGCAGGAAGAGAGTTGGCTTCAGAGATTCTACTTCCGTTTCTGAGCCGTTGGCATCTCTGCTTGTTCCAGGCCAAGCTGCCCCGAGGCATCCATCAGGTGCGGCCCCATCTGCAGAACATTGACAACGTACCCCTCTTGGTTCCCCTCTTCACAGACTGTACCCCTGAGAGTAAGTACTAGGGTCCTTCTGCCGACCTCAATGGGTAGGTGTCACGCAGAATCAGAAGGGATGAGAGTTTCCCAAGGAAGAACAGTCTGGACTGGGACGTGCTGGGCTCAAGCTGGGAGGCCCCGGCCAGGGAGTCAGAAGCAGTGTCCATGCTGCTGGGTGGGGTTGCTCCTCTTTGTCTTGCCCTCCTGGCCGCGGGTCTTCGCTGGCACCTGCACAGGGCTCCGCCTGCCTGATTCTTGTGACTCCCGCCTGCCCGCAGCCATGTGTGAGATGATAAAGATCATGCAGGAATATGGGGAAGTGACCTGCTGTCTGGGGAGCTCTGCCAACCTGCGGAACAGCTGCCTCTTCCTCCAGAGTGATGTCAGGTCAGGACAGCAGAGCTTTGTCTCTCAGACCCTTAGTGGGCCTGCACATAGCTGGGGTATTACCGCTAGTTGATCTTGCCTTGCTTGGGATTTGGGCACCTGGGCATGTGTCCTGGGTTAGGTGAGGCTTTCAGAGTGTGACTCCTGGTGGTCTTTCCCTCTCGTGAGCAGCATTGCCCTGGATCCCCTGTATCCATCCCGTTGTTCCTGGGAGACCTTCGGCTATGCCACCAGCACCACCATGGCGCACGCCTCGGATGACCTTTCTCCCCTGCAGCTGTCAGGTCAGCTCAACAGCCTGCCTTGCTCCTTGACCTTCCGCCAGGAGGAGACCATCAGCATCATCCGGCTCATCGAGCAGGTGAATGGGGGGGATATAGAGCCCTCTGGGCAGCGCAGAGGGCAGAGTTGCAACACAGGATGCTGCTGGGCCCCGAGGACCTCATGCTTCCCGCCTCCCCCCGTGGGAGCTGAACGAGTAGCCCCCAGGCCGTTGACTTGTCTTTGCTCCTTCCTCACAGAGCATCATGGGCATGTGGCCTGTGGCTGAAGCTTGTTGACTGTAGGGCCTGAGAGAGGTCCGGCGGGCCTGGCCATAATCTGTCCCTCTCCGTCTCTAGGCTCGGCACGCCACCTATGGCATCCGTAAGTGCTTCCTCTTCCTGCTGCAGTGCCAGCTGACCCTTGTGGTCATTCAGGTGAGCCGAACTCACAAGACCCCTACTCCAGGCAAGGGAGGGACGGTTGAGATTGTGACAAGGGAGTCCTAGGGCGGGCAGGCCAGGGTGGCCTCCTTGCCTCTGTGAAACTGGGCTTTGGGGGTGACTCTGGTGGTAGGTAGGTCCTCCTCCTGCCCAGCTCTCTCAGTCGAGGTGGCTGCTGTGGTGTGGGCAAGGCAGCCCCGGGGCCCCCAGGGTCAGTAATCTGCTGATATTTATGTTTTCTTTTCTGGTTAGTTTCTTTCTTGCCTGGTTCAGCTTCCACCACTCCTGAGTACCACGGACATTCTATGGCTGTCCTGTTTCTGTTACCCGCTGCTCAGGTGAGAGGCCTTGCAGCCCCTCTGTGCCCAGGCAAGTGGGGCTGAGGTGTCAGGGGGCATCCCGAAGGCCCAGGGTTTCGGTGGGATGCTGAGAGCTCTCACTGATGTCGGGAGGCCTGGAGCAAGGTCCCTTTGTCTTCTTCTACCTCCCCACAGATTTGACTTCACTCCCAAGATTTCCTGAAGGGTTTCCCTTTGAGAAATGGGGAGGGGGGTCACCGTTCCTCTACCTACACTTGCTTTTTAGCGTCTCCCTGCTGGGGAAACCACCCCATAGCTCCATCATGTCTATGGCAACAGGCAAAAACCTTCAGTCCATTCCTAAGAAGGTAAGTGAGGCAGACTAATGACCCAGAGACTCGTGAGGGGCCAGGGGGCGGAGCTGGGAATGGGTCTATTCTGCAAGGCTCTGTGGAGGCCAGAGACCCAGAGAGCTGGCGCTTGGGGTGATCCAGAGCTGATCCTGCTGGAAGGGTGGTCAGTCCCTGTTCTCATCCCTTCAGGCCCTACTGTGTGGCCTGCAGAGGAGCTGCCTGCAGAATGACCATCCTCCTCTCTTGCCCCAGACCCAGCACTACTTCCTGCTCTGCTTCCTGCTCAAGTTCAGCCTTACCATCGGCTCGTGCCTCATCTGCTTTGGCTTCACACTGCAGAGCTTCTGTGACAGTGCCCGCGCCCGCAACCTCACCAACTGCTCCTCAGTCATGCTTCCCAGGTAGGGCCTAGGAGGCTTTCCTGTCTGTCCCAGCTCTGCTCTGGGTCCCTCAGGAGGCTGAGGCTTTGTCTTGCTTTGACAGCAATGACGACAGGTCTCCAGCCTGGTTTGAGGATTTTGCCAATGGGCTGCTGTCGGCTCAGAAGCTCACTGCTGCCCTGATTGTCCTGCACACTGGTGAGGGCCGTGCCCGGGACGGGCTGTGGCTGCTGGTGGGGCGCCTTACAGAGGGAGCCTGACACTCACTGGCCATTTCTTCTAGTCTTTATCTCCATCACCCACGTGCACCGCACGAAGCCTCTGTGGAGAAAGAGCCCGTTAACAAACCTCTGGTGGGCTGTCACCGCGCCTGTGGTGTGAGTGGTCTTGGTGGATGGGGTGTGGGCAGAGCTGGGAGTGGGAAGAGATACAGCCACCTTCCTTAGCTAATCGTGCTGGGAGGTGAGATGACTTGGGGCTACAAGGGTCTGCTTTCTACTCCCACAGGCTCTTGGGTCAGGTGGTCCAGACCGTTGTGGACCTTCAGCTGTGGACACATAGGGACACCCGTATCCACTTTGGCCTGGAGGATGTGCCTTTGTTGACGTGGCTTTTAGGCTGTCTGTCCCTGGTCCTTGTGGTGGTCACCAATGAGATTGTAAAGCTGCACGAGATTCGGTGAGTTTCCAGCAGGGTCCCCTCCTTGCGTCCTGGACCAAGGGTCTATACCAACCCGCTCCCCATACTGGAGATTGAACCCAAGACCCTGAACTCTACGGTGACTGCATCCCTAGCACGCTTTGCTTTTTTCTGCTTTTGTGTGTGCACGTGCAAGTGTGTATATGTTTGTGTGCCAGAGGACACGAGTGTCTGTGCTTGTGCAGGCCCAAGGCGACATCCTGATTTTTCTGCCTCCTTATTGCTTTGCTCTGGGGTTTCCCAGGCTCTGCTTTTGGGGCTGGGATGCAGACCACTGCTGATCTGCCCTGCATTTCCATGGGATCTGGGACTCGGGTCCTTTTGCTTGTAAGGCAAGAGCTTTAACCACAGAGCCGTCTCCAGCCCTTCTTTTTACTTCTTGACTCAGGATATTATTAAGTAATGTAGGCTGGCCTTAAATACACTTTGACCCTTGAACTTGCGACGTACCTCAGCCTCCTCATATCTACTTGAGACCTAAACCACCAGGCCCAACTACCAACCTGTTTTTTAATCTCCTGTCCACTAGGGTCCGTGTCCGCTACCAGAAGCGACAGAAGCTGCAGTTTGAGACCAAGCTGGGCATGAACTCTCCCTTCTGAACCATCCGAGCCATGGTGGCCATAGTTGCTCTGGATCTGGGGCTAAAGCGAGACCCGTGCCTGAGTCTGGGGAGTTGGTATCATGAATGTTTGTTTGTTTTTGCGCTGGAGGCTCAGCTCTGGTACCTGACCTTGCTGTCTTCCTGGTCGAGAACTTACCATGGAGGTGAGGATGCGTGGCCTTGGTTGATAGGACTGCCCCGGCTCTTTCCCTGGCGTTGCTAGGGACACTCTTGAATGTATGACCTCAGGCACCTGGTTAGAGGGGCGCTTAGCCCCTCCTCTGGGGGTTGTCTCTCTTTACCTGGTGCCCTCTGCTTTTTATTTATGGCACAGCCTCAGAGCGAGGGGACCGCCGCAGTCTTTGTTAGCAGGGCCGTGTCCTCCCGCCACCCACATCCTATCTTCCTGGGGCAAGGGCCTGGCTGTGGCCCTGGGGACCTTCCTTCCTTCCTTCTGGGGGGATTCTAACATTTGGGCTGGAAGATGGCGAAGGGCACACCTCTCGTGGAGCCCTTTCTTGTGCCTGTGCCCGATGGCCACAAGTCAGCAGCGAGGGGGCAAAGCCCAGGCTCCCTGCCTTGTTCTGGGAAGTTTTTACTATTGTATTTTTTTTTTTAAACTTACTGGAAATGAGCCTTTTGGGAATGAATGTTGAGTGGTTTATATTAAAATTATAAATTGCTTAAAAAAAAAACCTGTGGCTGATCTATACAGTATTCCCAAAGAGCCCCCTTCCTAGATTGTGGCACTGAGGGGATCCCCAAAAGCAGGGAGGGGGTCCCAAACCTTCCTTCTTCTACATCAGAGTCTGTAGGTCCAGCAGAGGGGAGACTCCTGAACTTGTAGCTTTGCTGCAAACACAGATCCAAACACAGCTCAGTCCCGTGGAATGACACTTTCATTGGTGTTAGTGGTGGAGGGAGCGGGTTAATGGTTACAGGCCTGGGTGTGGGCCGCTGGCTCAGCCCTCCAGCCAGAGGTGGGCCGTGGGTCTTCTGCTTCTCTGAAGGCCCCCTACTGCATCTTCTCAGTTAATAGATAAACTCATTTAAAATATATGCATCTCTCTCTGCTTAAAAAATAATATGTACAGTTGAAACAGCATGGACACTGGAGATCAGTTAGTCCCACCGCCTCGGACCCCTGCCAGCACTGCCTCAGGTGCACAGCAGGGGGGGGAGCGCATGGCCACCGCCGGGTTCACACATCCTATGTACACCAGCAGGGAGAGGACCAGGCAGGCTCGCTGTCCGCCACCCTCAGGGAGCCCTGGGCCGCAGGTGGGTGACCCGGTGGATTCCCAGGGCACGGGGACTTGACATGGGGAAGTCCTGCTGCCACCTCCTAGAGGAGAATGCTCTTACCGAGGGGGGTCCAGGGCTCAGGGCTATGCATCTGACTCGCTTCTATACAACAGAGGCCTCACCCGGTTCTGACCAGTCTGCTCAGCCTCACCTCAGGGCTGACAGCCACTTTGAATTTCAGGGTTTCTCCTGACCAAGCAGCCCTCTGCCCTATTTGTTGGGGGGGGGAGGCGATGATAGAGGCCTCTTCCACGCGAGGTCTCAGGCCGCCAGTGGAGGCTGCCAGGCCGCCGACGTGACGGTGGGAGGGCCACAGGTCAGTCTTGCTCAGTCCAACATGGCATCCAGCTGGTCGGCCAGGGCGTCAAACATGGTGCTAATGTCATCCAGAATGTGCTTGGTCGAGGTCCCTGGAGGGCTGTGCAAAGGAAAGGCTTGATGATGGCAGTGATCTGAACTCCTGCCCGGGGCCCGACAGTGTCTGTCACTTCCAACTGTTCCCGACCTCCCCTGCGGCAGCAGTTAGATGAGTTCCCTGAGGCTAAGGGACATGTGCCCTTAGGTGGCAGTCAGCAGGAACCTCTGCAGGGCACACCTAAGCCACATAAACCCCATCCGCACCTCCTGGGAGGCCTCCCAGCCCAGGCCTCGGACTCACGGCAGAAGTGTTCTCCCCTAGCCGTCTCTCCCTCCCCTGTGCGCCCAGCACCCAGCCCGCCCCTCCCCCTTCCCTGTGCGCCCAGCACCCAGCCTGCCCCTCCTCCCCCTTGTGCCCAGCACCCAGCCCGCCCCTCTCCCTCTCCTGTGCACCCAGCACCCACCCCTCCCCTCCTATCCCCTGTGCACCCAGCACCCACCCCTCCCCTCCTGTCCCCTGTGCACCCACGCACCTCCCCCTCCCCTGTGCGCCCAGCACCCAGCTCACCCCTCCCCTCCCCTGTGCGCCCAGCACCCAGCTCACCCCTCCCCTCCCCTGTGCGCCCAGCACCCAGCTCACCCCTCTCGCTCCTCGGCACCAATGCTCTTCTCAGCTGCCCTCAGTGCAGCTGCCAGGGATGAGCTGGTCTGCTCCAGTCTCTGTTGGGCACGGCCTGGGCCTCCAGGCCCAGTGTTCTCAGGCCTTGGTGGGGGGACCGGTCGGGGACCCAGTCGAGGAGCCAGCTTTGGGCCAGAAAATGCCAGCTGGGTACAGGCCACAGACACAGGCTTGGGTGCTGTTCCTGCAGTGACGAGAAGGTTAGCTCGTGCCCAGGCCACAGGGCACCAGCAATCTCTGCAGGGCCGACCTCCTCCCGGGCCTTGCTTCCTACCTGCTCCGGGGACCTTGAGAAGGGCAGCCGGGACGGTCTGGGGCTCAGCGTCCACATTCAGCCGGGGGCCCGCTGAGATCTCCACGGCTGGGGGCTGTGTTACCGAGCCGAGGGAGGGGGCTGCAGCTCCTTGTGTCGCGAGGCTGCTGGGCTCGGGCCGCGAAAGGCTGGTCGAAGCCGAGGCCGGGGCCTCGCAGGGGGTCTGCGAGGTGGAGGGGGACGGGCCGTCCCCCACCATCCCGAAGCCAGCAGCGCGGTCTGCAGCGGCTCCCTCTCCCGGCATTTGGGTCTCCGCTTGACAGTGTCTGACTCTGTGAGGTTGAAGTCCAGGCCGGGGGGCACAGGCGTCTCCCGGGGCGGGGGGCCAGCGGGCTTGGGTCTCTGCTTGATGGTCAGGTTCCCCTCCTCTGCGAACGGCAGCCCCTCTCCGGAGCTGCCCCGGGACGGGGGCGTCCCCTCGGGGCCGGGCTCCTCCTCCGTGTCCGAGGCGGGGCCGGCGCAGGCGGGAGGGCCAGGGGACTCGGAGGGGCCGGTGGGTTCGCTCAGCGTCCTCCTTCGGGGCCCCGCGGGTCCCTCCTTGAGCCCCGGGCTTCCATCTAGCGCAGGGGCGTCCGTGGCGCCCGACACTGAGCTGAGGCGCTTGGGGGGCGGCGGCGGGGGGCCTTTACGACGCGCACGGAGGGCGAAGGACTGGCTGCGGGGGGTCCCTCGAGTTGGGGTCAGGCTAGGAGAGGTCCGGGTGAGGGTGCTGCGTCCTGGTCGCCGGGTGAGGGTGGCGTAGCTGCCCAAGGCACTGCCCAGCGACCCTCCGGCTTCCCCTTCGGCCTCTCCCTCGGTGGGGCCCGGCCGGCTCAGGCTGTGGGACCGGCGCTTGGGCCGGGGTGGGTCTGGGGGCGTGGCAGGGGAGCCAGCCAAATAGGAGAAGGCGCGGGGTGCACCAGGAGGTGGCCCTGGGGCTGGGCTAGGTGAACCCTGGGGGTACATAAAGACGTAGGGAGCAGGTGCTTGCCCAGGAAAGGAGGAGCAAAGCTTAGAGGGTCGCTCTGTACCCTCCGGAAGGTTCCTCTCCTGTGGGGTGCTGGGGTCTCCAGCACTGGGCTGAGGGACAGGCTGTTCCTGTGAGTGGCCAGACCCCCGTGAGCGCGCACCAATGCTCTCCTGGCTGGGAGAACGGGCAGGGGGAAGGAGTAGGGGTTCAGGGCCACCCCCTGCCATAGCTGCCTGTAGCTCTGGGCTCAGCTCACTGCCCTGAAAGGTGAGGAGACGGGGGCCGGCCGCAGGCGGACCCTCTCCGTTCTCTAGTCCTTCGATGGCCATCAGCTCTGGGCCCCTGGCTAGTCGACGTCCACCTTCACCTAGCGCGTCTCCCTGCAGCAGGCCCCGGCGAAGTTCTGCCAGCCGCCTCACACCCAGCATGAGCTTCTTCTGGTGGCCCAGCTTGTTGACGCCGATCTCCTGCAGCTCCTCCCAGGTGAGATCGGCCACCAGCCCCATGGAGTCGTAGCCGCTGCTCACCAGCTGCTTGTGGTACTGCGGCAGCCCCAGCGCGCACAGCCACTCCAGCAGATCCACCTGCAGGAGCCACCGTCAGACGCGGCTCGGAGCCGGAGGAGGGCGGCCTCCAGTCACCGCGAGGGACTCACCGGGATGTAGGTGGGCAGCCACTCGGCAATGCTGAGCTGGGCGATCTCTGAGGCGATCTTCTTCCTGTGTCCAGGCTTGGTCACTCCGATGGCCGTGAGATCCTGCCATACCGGGAAGGGGCATCAGGACCCTCCAGTGCCCGCCGGGTTCTCCCTCCCCCGGCTGCAGCACCTACCTCAGGCGTCATGCGACTGATGGTGGGCACGTCATAGCCAGCCTGCAGGAAGTGGGCGGTGTAGCCCTCCAGCTGGAACTCACTCAGCCAGTTATGAATGGCCTGGGCGTCCTGGGGCGAGAGGTCAGCAGAGGCTGACTTTATGAGAAAGTGGCCACCCACCCCTTGGCCCGCGCCGCGCCCAGGGCAGGCCCAAGCGCCCCCTCCCGTGAGGCCTTCCTCACCTTTCCCTCCAGCAGCTGCTCTGGCCGTACATCCTGGGTAAAGAGCTCCCCAGAGCGGTAGCTGGCCAGAGGGTGCTGGCTTGGGTTGTCTTCAAGAAGGAAGAGGACGACATCAGGGATGGTCACGGCAAGGGGTGCTGAGACCTCAGTCTCCCGCCAACACCTTTCCTACCTGGCAAAGATGGGGTGTGCAGTCCTGGTAATACCTGGTCCTCACTGGCAGTGGGCAGTGGCTGCAGACAGGGAAGGAGGCCGCTTAGTGCGTGGGGAACTAGCAGCAGGTGTGCGCTGCCTAGGTCCCAGTGGCCCTGCCTCCTACCTGGGCATTTTCAATGAGGAGGCCCGTGCCATGTCCATTGGTGCCCTCGGAACTCTGCCCGCTGCCAGCACTGCGGATGCTGCCCACACTGCCTTCGCTGCCCACGCTGTTCCTGTCACCTGCTGGGGGTGGGGGTGGAGAGGGACGCACAGGGGTCAGAATCTCAGTCGGGGCAGTCAACAGCTGACTGGAAGCTCGCCAGTGTCCGGTCCGCGCTCTGGGAGGATGTACCTGGGCTGTCTGGGCTTAGGCCCACCCGAGGGAGCTGGCCATAGGAGAGAGGGTCGTCAGCGGGAGGCTGTGGTGTCCGGGAGAAGCCTGGCGCAGGGGGGTAGGTGCAGAGGAGAGCCGGGCCACGGGGATGCCCGCCCGTTTGCTGACCACCTCGACGATGCCGGGAGGGAAGTAGCCCACTCGATCTGTGCCCCTCTGGCTCTCGTGGATGTGGCCCTTCCAGCGGCCAGCAGGGTGCTGCTCAAGCACCTGGGTGGCGGGTTGTGGGGAGAGAGAGGACAGTCACGTCCTGCGCCAGAAGTGGCGGTGCTGGCCCCCCGCGGTTTCAGCCCAGCAGGCCTGGTCTAGCTCCTCCCCTGGAGCCAGCCTCTAATGCCCGTGTCAGCCCAAACCCCCTGTGCCACAGGGCATTCAAACAGGAGCCTGTGTTCTAATCCGGGCTCTATTGTTTGCCAACTGTGTGACCTTGGGCGAGCCACTTTAACTTCTCTGAGCCTAAACCGGTCATCTCTAAAATAAATAGTACCTACCTTCCCTAGATTTGAAAGAATTTAGTGGGCGCTTATAAAGACTTAACTCTGCCTAAGAACACAGCAGCGCCTAAGTAAGCTTAAGCAACTGTCTTCATCCTAAAGCGACTCTGCGGGCCTCACCGTGATGATATCTCCTGCTCGGACATTGAGAGCCGTGGGATCATGGAGGTTCCAGAAATCCTTGAGTGCTCGGACCTTCAGGATCCCTGAAGCCTCTGAGAGAGAGAGGAGAGGACAGTGTCAGTTGAGTCACCTCAGTGTCCTACCCCACTCTTGCTCTATACCCCGGGCCCTCCTATAATGACTTCAACCCTCCCGGTTCTGTCTGTCCTTTCCCACTCACCCCGAAGTAACTGCTTGATTTCCCTGCTGGCCTGGGAGGTGGTGAACTGATTGACAATGTCCAGTGCCGTCTGGTTATACGTGTTCCGGATATTCACGTCCACACCACCCTGAGGGATACACAGTGTCACGTGAGCTTATCATCCTCTAATCCTCCCAATCACCTGAGGGTTGGGTACCATTACCACTTTCAGATCTTACAGATGAAAAAAATAGGATTTTCAGACAGTGGTTAAGGATGAGCTGATAAGAGGTCACGCAGCCATAGTTAGTGCCACTTGGAGGAAGCAAAGCCTATTTTCTTGCTGCTCACAGCGAATACCACAGCCACGCAGGGTATATAATGGAGACCAGGTGCCCGCACCCACCTCTAGGAGCAGCCGCACCACCTCGGTCTTGCCATACAGCGCAGCCTCGTGGAGTGCTGTGCCCGTTTTGGTCTGACGGTTGATCTCAATCCCAGCTCTCAAGAGCTGCCTGTTGGGAAGAGGGCGTCAGGGGACAGTGAGACAGGGAAGGAGATGATCACTAGTGGACTTGGGGGGGGTGGGGCGCTGGAGATGGAAGGAAGGATGAAAAGGGCAGCAGCAAGGAACTGATCAGGAACAGATAGTCCCGCAGGAAGGGGCTGAGGAAGTGGGGGGGTCCCCTGGGGTTACCTGATGACTTCTTTGTGGCCGTTCTTGGCAGCCAAGTGCAGGGGTGTGGTGTAGTTGGGGTCACACGGATCCTTTGCCTCTCCCTCCAGCAGTGCCACACATAAGTGGCTGTTCAGTAGCAGCTGGGCCACCTATACAGTAGGCAGCATTCAGTTAGGACCTCGTCCTGAGACCCCCAAAGACACCCAGTACCCAGCACCCCAGGGCTGCGGGCCTCACCTTGAGTCGCCCGAATTCACAGGCCAGATCCAGGGGTGTCTTCCTTGCCTTGTTGACCAGGCATGGGTTGGACTGGTGCTGGAGGAGCATCTCTGACTGGGGTGGGGGGAGCCCAGTAAGGGGGGTTTGGCCTGCCACATCCCAGCCCCTGCCTACTTCCCTGTCCCCACGGCCCTTCGAACAGGCTCACGTACCACCTCATAGTGCCCATACTGTGCAGCTAGGTGCAGAGGGATCTGTCCGTCCAGTGAGGCGGCGTTGACGGCCGCGGAGGCCCTTAGCAACAGCCTCACGGGCTCTAGGCGGCCCTGCCAGGCTGCGTAGTGGAGCGGACGCATCCCTGGAAGAGGAAAGGACTCCTGAGGAAGTCTTGGCATGGGGGTGGGGGTCCGAGGAAGAGAATGGAGCCACCCTGGATGGCCAGAGGACAGCCAAACAGCAACGCTGGCCGCACCTGGGTTTGGTCGGCAAAAGGTGCTATACGGACCTGAAGTCTGAGTTCTCACTGGGTCACCCATGAGTGACCTGGCCATCCCAGGACAGTGTAGTGACCTCTGATCCTCCTCTGTTGAATAATAAAAACCACAACTCCTCACTTGCTCCCAGAAGGAAAGCCACCTGCATACTCAGAGAAAGGACCCAACGTCTCTTGGTATTGCTATGTCTTAACAACAAGCAAACTCTGACCACAGGGGCTGAGGTTCGGGGGGTCTACCTTTCCTACTCAGGGCGGTACAGGGGGGTCTCACCATTGCTGTCCTTGATGTCAACGGTGGCCTGAGCCTCTAGCAACAAGGCTATGAGCTCCAGGCTACCCCCCAAGGCGGCATGATGGAGAGCAGAGAATCTAGCATGGGGGACAAAAAATAGGGGGTGTCAGCAAGCAGGCACCCCCGCAAGTACTTGTCTTCTACACCCAGGCTCATTCTGGGGGCCGTCCCTGATGGGTTGCTTGCCCCCCTGTGCCCGCCAGCTCTGCCGTGGGAGCGCACAGCAGCCGGGCCACAGCATGAAAGGGCTCAGTGTCTCAGCTGAGAGGCCCATTTGTCTGGCATCTGCCCCCCCACCCAAGCCAGCACAGGGGAGGGGGCCGTGGGAGCAAGAGCCTGAGGGCTCCTACCCTCCTGGGGTAAAAAAAAGGGGGGCCCAGGAGGAATCTGACCCATGGGACCCCCTCCTCTTGCCCAGAGCTAACTCCATGGGCAGGTGAGTGGGCCCGACCACCTTGCCCCGGCCCTACCCAAGCAGGACTCAGGGCTTGTTTTCGGCAAATATACGTCAAGGAACTAGTGTGAAGGAAGAACCTCTGGGAGGAGGTTTTAGCCTGTCCTCTTGTCCCCTCCCAAGGTCCCCCCAACAATGCACTCACCCGTCGGCATCCTGGTAGTTGACGTTGAGCCTCTTTGTGGAGCCCAGGAGCTCTGGGGATCAGGTTAGGGGGCATCAGTGCATGTGGCAACATCTGCCCTTACCAGTACCCTTACCCTGCACTCCCTCTGCCCACCTCCTAGAGCCCAGCCGACCTCTCGGGGTGCAGAAAAGCGCCTGCCCCATGATCTTTTCTGGGTCCCCTCCTGGGGTTCTGCCCTGGCTCTTAGGCTGGCAGCGTGAAGGCACCACACAGGAAGCTGCCTGGCTTTCCTGGGGCCTCGGGCTTGTTTATAGAGCCAAAGGGGGTGGAGGGGGTGCTGGCATGACATGCCTTCAATGGGACAGGCCCACGGGGCGCATGGTTGGCATTCCTGCCTGAATGGGTTAGGAGAGAGTCACATTGTCCGACTGGGCCAAGGGGACCAGGAGGCAAAAGCAAGAAGAGGGGCCCTAGGTATTCCAGGGCAGAGGGACTAGACTTCTTGCAGCCCTGCATGGAACCGGGCGGGCAGGGCACATCAGATAGACCTCCTGGCCCCAGCTTTGCATGTGACAGTAGTGCAAGTGCTGACACGTTGTCCAACCTCTCGGGCACAGTCTCCTCCTCTAAAATGGGCTGATCACAGAACCTTCCCCCAGGGGTCAGTGCCCGTCCCTTGACAGCATGCCAAGGGTGACAGTGATCACCGCTGAGCCACTTCTTACTACCATCATGGTATCCTACGGCAAGAGGGGCCCTGTACCCAGACCGGCCCCTAGATCTCTGCGCATCTATGCCTGCCTGGGCAGTACCTGCTGACTTGACAGACCCCGGGGCAGAGGAACTGTGGGCATGGCCTCCCTGGCGCAGGACGCATGTCAGGATGCATGCAGGTGATGGCCCAAGGGCAACCAGGCCCTGCGGGGACAGTCCTTGAGGTGTTGGGGGGAGGGGGAGCAGCCCTGTCACAGGCAGTTCCTGCCTCCTGCCGAAACCCACCCTGCCGGGAAGGAGGAGACCTGATTTAGCCTAGGCTGGGCAGGGTGCCAAATGTACTGGTCCAGGCCTGCCCCCCAGGCCCTGGTGGGCCCCCAAAAATCCCAGTAGCCTGGGCAAGGCAGGGCCTCATTCCAGCAGAGAGAAGCAGGAGCTGGGGAGGGAGGGAACAGCTACCATGCAGGGCAGAGCTGGACTGCCATCAGAAAGGGTCCGAGAGGTGGAGGCCGGGGAGCGGAAACGACGCCCACTCTGCCTCTCATGCCTTTGCAAAGTCCTTGCAACAAAGGACCGTTTGGGGCAGGGGACAGAACGGGAGCTCCAGAAGCCGGAAGTACATGACCCAAACGCTCCGCCTTCCCCTGGGCTTTGTGACCTTGGCTAGCCACCTCGAAGACAAGAAGACCACAAAAGACCCAAAGTCCTTCCCACAGTCTATCCTTCCAGCAGCCTGGGGATGGGACAGCTGGGTGGCTGGATGTGGTGGTCTCTGGGGAAGGGTAGGACAGGAGAGATGCAAGAACAGGGGTAGGGCAGGGCAGGGCCCGACTGGGTGGTTCTGTTCTTTCCAAAACAATGGCCGGAAAGGTGGTGGGGAAAAGGCCTGATGTGACTGGGCTGGGACCCTGGCAGGAGGGTGGAGGGTCCTGGTTCCTGGCAGTGACTCCAGGCACTTCCGCTACCACAAAACCTTCTTCCCCAGCTGGGCTCAGGGACTGGAAGTGTGGTCCCCTGGCTTCAGGGCCAAGCAGAGGATGTGAGCTCAGCCAGCCACCCCAGCCCATCCCTTTCCTCTGGTTGGGGAAGGAAGCCTGGGAAAAAGGAGGTGGGGAGGGTTAAGGGGAAGACACAAGGCCAGGGCTATAGCATTTCTCTTCCCCTGGCCACCTGCTCCTCTAGAGGACCTGGGAAGAGGAGGAGGAAGAGGAGGAGTTGAGGCCTGATATCATATACAGGAAGAGGCTAAGGAAGCAACAGCCATCCCTCAGAAACTTCTAGTCAGCCCTGCAGGTGGAAAAAAAAGATACCCTAACATTTCCCTTTTGGCAATTTCCTTGGTCACTAAGGTATGGCATTCTTTAGAACAATCCCCAGGTGACTCCGAAAGCCATAGAAATCCCTGGAGATTATCACAGAGCCCAGGAGAAAGCACACAGGTTTATCTCTGATCAGTCCCACAAGGGCTGTGTGACCTTAGGCAAGTCGCTAACATCAGAGTATCACTCTCCTTATCTGTATAAAGGACACAGAAATACCTACCTCACAGGGAAGCCAGGGACTTGCAACACAGACATTTCTGTCGTGAACTAAGGTTGACAAAGGTCGCTCAGTGATCTCATTTTTGTCACCAGCAGCTGCTCTGGGTTCTCAGAGGACAAACTTGGGAGGCCTCAGGCCTGTCATCCTGTGTCTGCGTCTGAACCCCGTGCAGGTGACTTTCCACTTTAGACCAAGGAAGGGAACTTCTTCCCCTTCAGACCCACTGGATATAGGGGAATCTTCTAGGCGCCCGCTAGGAGCCGTGAGATTCCCGCCGTCAGCCTCTGATTGTTTCCTCTACCCTCCCGGGGGTCTCATGCTGAAGCAGCTGGGCTGTGAGGCCAGCATGGTGTAACTATGGCCCCAGAACCACACAGAGGTGGGGGAGAGCAGCTCCCACTCATACCTTCGGGCACTCCCCTGGGACAGCCTGGGGTGCCTTTCTCAGGCCTCTTCACCCCTGTCCGCCTCCCCGAGTCACAGGGACTCTCCCGCCTAGGTCTCCGCCCTGCCCTGCTGTGCAGGTGGGTGCATGCCATTAACGTCTTTCCTTTTGGCACCCACTCTCAGAGGTGTGGGCGGGAATAATAAGATGTCTCCAGATGCCTGGGGACTCCTTCCTGTGTACAAGAGTCCAGGCAGCTCTTGGGTTTGGAGTCCCTATGTGTCAAAGGAGACCCTCCCCTTGAACCACCTCCTCTAGTCCCAGGCTAGTGGCAAGAACCACCTGCTGAGGCAAACTCCACAGACTGGAACAGCCCCTGAGAGCTGGCCCTGAAGTCCAGGGGTCTAGGGGGGAGTCATCTTAGCATAGAAGGACCTAAGAGATGGGGGTTCAGGTGTAGCCACTCAGGCGCCAGCCCTCATACTCCAGTCATAGCTAGAGCCCCTAGGTTGTGGAAATTTCTAGAAAACTAGCTTTGGCCATATGCTTCCAGAGGACATAATCAAGTGAGCTAGGGAAAAAAAGAGCTTTGATAATGAGTGGCTAGTGCTGAAATTTCTTAAAAACAACTCCCTTTTGGAATATGCTTCAGAGATAAAGAACTTGAATTTGTAAGGTCCTGGGTTTCATTCCCACCACCGAACCAAAAACCAAACAAATGGCAACAACACAACCCAACATCTCTTTCGGAAAAGATGTTTTGCAGACATCTCCATTAAGTTCAGACATAAACACAGAGGCTCCGGTTGAAGTGTGGTATATGGGATCAGGGGCGGGCATAGAACTCTTTCAGTCCTTCTCAGCGCATAGCAAGAAATTCCACAGAGCCAACAAACATCACCGAAAAGCCACTCCTAACAGGCAACTTCGAAGACTAGGAGTTTGGTTTTGTTCATTCTTCTAGTCCACAGCTTAGAACAGAGTCTGACAACACCAGCCAACAAAAACGTGAATGTGGACTGGTGAAATGGCTCGATGGGTAAAGACACTCACCTCAAGCCCAGAGACCTACGTTCGATCCCCAGCACCCCACATGGTACATGAGAGCTGACTTCTGACACCGTGGGACCCGCACTCACGAAATAAATAAGTAAAAATAAAATCAAATAAAAAAAGGGGCTTAAATTTACTTAAATTCCCTCATTCTGCAGGCAATGAATCTGTGACCCAGAGATATTAAGTGACTCGCCTGGAGACACACAACAAGAGAGGTACCCCACTTTCTCCTCTGGCTCTCCTACACAGAAATGCTTCTTGTACAAAATAGGACAGCCCTTCATCCTGCAGTCTGCACATCACAGTGACCGCCCCCTTTCCCTTGAAATCCCTCTCTGCGACCTCAGTTCTCAGCTGGAGGGTCGTCCTACCAAGCTACTTACTTGTCTTTGCAGCTTTGACCTTGGCCACCAGTTTCTGTACGCAGGTCACGTCTCCATTCTTGACCGCAAGGATCAGATCCTGTTCACGACCCATCCTGGTCCCTCTGGCTCAGAGGTCCAGGAAGAGGCAGAAGCCAGGTCCAACTGGAGAGTTAGCGCGCCATGTCTCAATCCCTTGCAGGGCTCCTGTCCTGGGGGGGCGAAGGCTTGTGTCCCAGGCAGCAGGCCTCCTTGTAGGCACTGATAGAATCCCTCAAGATGCTCTGTGAGCTGCCACCGCCAGCAGGAAAGCCAGTCTCTGAGGGGTGGCGGCTGTGTGGAAATCTGGACAGAGATCAGCCTGCAGCTTCGGACGGCCCAGGGTGGGCTGCGATTGGATCTGAAGATCTTTCTGGGTTGGCTCAGAAGCACCAATGCCCACTAAAACAGCAGTCAGCATTCCCTTGGGCATGAGCCTACCAACAGCGGTGGACAGGTCTTGCGGGATCTGAAAAAGGAGAAAGCGCCTTGGTTTTCTGAAAGGTGGACCACAGCCAGGGAAGATCAACAGGACAGGACTTAGGGTGTGTGTGTATGGGGGGGGCAGACCACTCAGCCTGGGAGTCATGGAGGGGCTAAGCTACTGGGGGAGGGGAAGGAGCTGCTGCGTTGTGCTCGGAGGACTGTGCACTTTTTTTTGGGGGGGGGTGTGGCATTTCGGGAGAGGGAGGCTGAGTCACTAGGGCCCCAGGGTACTGGGCAGCACCTCAACCTTAGGCAGGAGGGGTTCTGGCAGAAGGACACACTGGGGTAGGCAGGGCCAGCAGCCCATTCTCCACGGCCCGAGGCTCTGACACCCACAGACAACTGTTGAGCCAGGAGGTGGAGCCTCGGAGGGTGGCATAGGCAGATGGGCAGGGGTCATTCTCTGCCCAAGGCACCTGTCCCCTTTCCGAATCCTCCCTATCTAGGCTTCACTCTTAATAGGTGCATGCACCAAACCTACTTGAAGAATGGAATTGGGGAGCTTAATCTCCCCATTTTCTTGGGAGGACTACCTGCTGGACAGAAAAATCTACACCTGTTGCTGGCCCTTTCCGGCCGTTTGGGTGGGCAACTGAGCAGAAAATCGAGACAGCGCTGGGGCACGGATGGGTGATGGCCTCCGGGGCCCGAACCTGAAGCCACGTCCCTCGAATTCACCGCAGAAAACCTTACGTCAGTCCCTCGGTGGAGGCGGATTTGTGGCCAAAGTCTTGTGGCATGAGCCCCGAACAAGCCCGGGGCCCTGGCGCGGAACCCCACATCCCCCAGAAGTTCCAAGCCCAAGCCGAAGGGCACTAGCCCTCAAAACCAGTGACGGACACTGGGGGAGGGCGCTCCTGGCAGTGCCTGGGGTCGGCTGACTCCCCCGCCCCTCGGAATGCCCCTCCAGCGCGGCGCGACGCCCCCCCACCAGCCGAGCCCAGCTCGGGCCAACCCCGGGAACAAAGCGAGAGGGACCCGGAGGGCCAAGAGTCGGAGGTAGAGAGATGCGGGAGTACGAAAAGGGGGGCGCGCGGAAGACGGAAGGAGCGGAGCGACGGAGGCGCCCGCCGACCCTGCAAGAAAAGTTACTTTGCGCCTGTCCCCAAGGGTGCTGACCCCCCCCCCAGCTCAGGTCCCAAAGTCTTACCTCTGGGGGCCGCCCCGCCAGGGGTCCGGCTGGAGGGAAGTGTTCAGTCCCGGGCACTCTGATCGCTGCTCCCACTGTCCCCCCCTCCCCTCCTTCTCCTTTTTCCAAGGCCGGCTCTGCGCCTCCCGCAGGAAATCCCGCCCCTCCCCCCTCCCTCCCGCCGGATCGGGAGCCTTCGGCCGTCCCGGCCGCGCACTCGGGCTGCCAATCAAAATCCAGAGTCCCACCCCCCTCCGCGGCAGGCTCCGCCTCCACCTCAGTCGGGGACCGAAGACCGCGGTAGGATCAGCGCATGCGCGCAGGTGAACTTGATTGAGGAGCGTAGTAATGGGGGGGTTGGGAATTGGGGGTAGGGGGGGCTTCGTTTTGCTCTGTCGCGTTGGGAATCCAGGGCTGTCTGGCATCTAGTGTAAATCGGAGGTTGGGATATCATAGATGCGGCCGTGTGAGAGAGTGTGTGTTTCGGCAGTTGTGTCCTGGGGACCCCACTTGGGGAGACTTTCTCTTTGGCCCCGCCTCTCCGGGACGCCCCTGGGACCTCGCGTGGTCTCTTCGAGCCGTCCACCTACGGGAGCTGCCTGGAGCAATGGTTCCACCTAGTGGTCATCGTGGGGGCCGGCCGGTGTCACGGGGGGGGGGAACCCCAGCCTCGAGGAGGTGCTGTTGGAGACTGGGGTGGCGCTTCAGCACCATCGTGAGTTGGACAGCGCCTCCCACCCCCACCCCACTCCAGGCCTGCAAACTGTGCTTCGGAGCCCCTCGGAAGGGACCCCCCACGTCCTATCCCGAAGGAATTCCGAACCTTCCCAGATGACTTCTGATACGTATGTGGCCTCCAGTTGGCAGCTTGGAAACCCACCGCTCTCCCTTCTCTAACAATTGCTTTTTTTTTCTTTCTCTCTCTCTTTCTTTTTTGTCTTGCCATGATAGTGAAGACCAGTCAGTCCAGGACTTCCTAGAGGAAAGTCACATGTTTAACTGTTCATAGTACACTTCCAGATGCCAAGGGAAGTTTTACTAGAGAGGGTCCCAGAAACGATGGGAACAGACTATGCGAGCTTATGCACAAATAGCATCCTGCAAGCTCATTTTTTACTCCTGAGAATGGCTGGAGGCACATGAGTGCAGGCAGGCGCTAAGACCCAGGACGGGCAGCCAGGCAGAAAGCCAGTGGTTTTGCCACGGGGAGCAGAGACGCCGAGAACGAGTCCGCCGGCGCTAGGACCGCGCAGGATTCCGGTGGTGGGCGGGGCATGGGCGCTGCGTGCGCAGCCGCAGACGGCGGCCGGATGGAGCCCGAACCCGAGCCCGGGACAGGGGAGATCTCCGCGACCGTAGGAGTCCCCGTGTCCGTGGAGATCCCGGCGCCCGTGGAGGTCCCCGTGTCCGTGGAGATCCCGGCGCCCGTGGAGGTCCCCGCGCCCGTGGAGGTCCCCGCATCCGTGGAGGTTCCCGCGGGGCGCGTGCTCAGGTGCTCCGAGAGGCTCGGGGCGGCGTGGAGTGGGGGTGAGCGGGTAGCCCCCCTGGGCTTCGGCGCGGCGTGGGTGCGGGGAGCCGATCTCGTGTCCCCTTCTCTCCCCCAGTGCCTCGGAGCTGCGCGCCGCCCGCTCGCGGTCCCAGAAGCTGCCCCAGCGGTCGCATGGCCCCAAGGACTTCCTCCCCGACGGCTCGGCGGCGCAGGCCGAGCGGCTGCACCTGTGTCGCCAGGAGCTCTGGCAGCTGCTGGCGGAGGAGCGCGTGGAGCGCCTGTGAGGGCGGCGGATCGGGGCCCGGGTGGGACGGGTGGACCCGGGACCCCTGGGCTGCCCACGCAGACGGACCCTCCCCTCTCCTTGTCAGGGGCAGCTTGGTGGCCGCCGAGTGGAGACCCGAAGAGGGCTTCGTGGAGCTGAAGTCTCCTGCGGTGAGCGGCGTGGTACCGGTAGCTTTGCGATGGGTGGGCCCTCCCCTCCCCTGGGTGGGCCCTCCCCTCTTGCCCCCCCCTCTTGCCCCCCCCTCTTGCCCCCCTCGCTCCTTTGTGACAAGTGCTCTGGGTCCCACACAGGGGAAATTCTGGCAGACCATGGGTTTCTCAGAGCAAGGCCGGCAGCGACTTCACCCCGAAGAAGCTTTGTATCTGCTGGAATGTGTGAGTGGAGCCCCAGGTGGGCAGGGAAGGGATTGGGTCTAAGGAATGGGCAGGACATTCTTATGTTGGACAAAAAGTTCACTTAGGGCAGAAAAGAAGACTTTATAGGCAGCAGGGATTGTGATCTGAATTAGAGTGTTGCTTTCCTTTCCTGAGTCACACATTCATGCTGTGGTGGTGGGCGGAATGTCAGAGACCTGAAGTTGTTGCATCTGGCTGAGCCCTTGGCCCCTCTTCTAGGGTTCTATCCAGCTCTTCCACCAAGATCTGCCGCTGTCTGTCCAGGAGGCCTACCAACTGCTGCTGAGCGAGGACACCTTCACTTTCCTGCAGTACCAGGTGTCTGCCTCCTCCCACGGAGCCTCCCATTTACTGATTGTAGTAACAAGAACCTTTAGATGCCAGGCACAGTGCCCCATGCTGGGACCTTATGTAGACAAGAGTTGAGCCGTCTCAGGCTTACACGCTAATGGTGGCCTCTAGATAGTAAGAAAGTGGCCAAATAAATAGGAAATAGGAGCTCACTAAATTTCTCAGACTGGTCTTGAACTCACGCCGCAGCCTGATCTAGACATGGATTTGTGGTCCTCTGCCTCAGTCTCCCAAATAGTTGGGAGCTACCAGAATATAGTGGGGATGGTGCTTACAGGTGGGTGTGGCCCAAGCAGTCCCAGGATCTGGAATCCAGTGTATCCAGGAAGGAAAAAGTGGGGTTACAGGGAACAACATGTGTGGAGAAGCTATTGAGTTATTTTAAAGAATGTCTACAACAGGCATGGCAGAGCATGCTGACATTTTACCATTCAGAGGCAAAAGGAGAAAAAGTTCACTGCAAATTTGAGACCAGTCTGGCCTAATGAGATGGAGGCCAGCCGGGGCAGCAAAGCTAGATATAAGGACCCTGTTGGGAAAGGACAGAGAACAAAAAGGGCCCATCTCAACTTTCCTTCTTTCTTTCTTTCTTTCTTGAGGTCTTCAGCCACCTGAAGAGACTAGGCTATGTGGTTCGTCGATTCCAACCAAGGTAAGTCCTCCTATCTTTCATTCCCATTCATTATAATCTGAGACACGGCTGACTTAGTCCCAGGTGAAAGTGGTCTCCGCTTACTTGGAATCTTTAGCTCAAGTGCATCTCCCTGAGCCTGAACTAGAAGCGTTCTGTAGAGAGGTGTGTGGGGACAGGTCCCCTCACTGCACGTTCCCCCGGGTTGTCAGACTGAGAGCAGTCTCAGATAGTGCTGGAACATCCACAGTTTGCTCCAGGCACTGAGACGATACTGCAACAACACCTGACAATTAGGGGTGCTAGCAGATTTGTGATGTGCATGGGAGCATGGGGGACCACGGGCCAAAGAGACGGCTCAGGGATTAAATCTCTGAGTTTGGATCGCGGATCCAAAGTTCTGGTTCTGGAAGATGGAGCCTGGAAAACTCCAAAGCAAAGCAAATAGGAATGAGGAAGAAGCAATTCAGGATGCTTCCCGAAGTCACCCTTGGGCCTCCACAGGCACACACAGTGCCCTCTGACACACACACACACACACACACACACACACAAATAAAAAATAAAGAATGAGGGACTGAGTGAGGAACATATAGTTGGCTTGGGATTCACATGTCTTATGCAGAGTTAGCTATCTGCCCTTCAATGCCTTAGTAATCTAACACTGCTGAGAACCACAGAGACCTTGAGACTTGAAGTGGAAACTGGTATAGCCTTTTGTTAGTTATACAGCATGTCTGCCGAGCTCTAGAACAGGCGAGTTCTTCAGTCCTGAAAGTGGACTCTGTCCTGAGGAAATAGGTGTGACCCCAGCAGAAGGTCCCTGGAGAATGTTTGCTCGCTCGGCAATATTATGAACCACTCACGGAAGCCAGGCTCCACCATTCACTCCCGAGGAAGGGCAGAGTTGAATCATAGGCCCTTATTTAGTGAGGAGCATCCGTAAAACACCATCACCTCGCAAAATCAGTGCACTTGCTCTAAGTCAGCCACGGAGGCATTAACCAGTTGATCTCTTTGAGCAATGCCCTGTAGAACTTTCTGTAGCGTTAAAAATGCCTTACGTGGGCTGTGTGCGTAAAGCGCCTGCTCCAAATCTGGTGACCTGAGTTCGATCCCTGAAAGCCTACTTGGAGGGAGAAAAGTGGCTGTGAGCCGCCGTGCACCACGGCATGCATGTGTCGCACCTTCTCTGTCTCTTTGGCTTTCTCTCAAATACATAGAATGTTTTTTAAAGTCTTAGATAGCCAACATATGTGATTCTGTGATAAGACTGAATTTATTTCTTAATTTAAAAAAATATCTATGATATAAAGAGAGAAGGCACATACATCATATGGGATCAATCTCATGTCACCAACCAAGTTTGTGAGTAGGCACTTTACCTGCTGAGCTATGTAACTGGCCATTAGTTCATAATTTTAATTGACAAATTTAATTTGACTAGATCCTAGTGGTTACTGTACTGAGCAGCAAAACATTGGGAGCCATAAAAAATTCATAATTTGCCTCACAAGCATGAGGACCTTAGAGCAATTGCCCAGAACCTATGTTAAAAGCAAAACAAAGCAGAACAGGTGTGGCGGCGTGTGCTCCTAGGGCTGGAGGAGACAGGCAGGACCCCGGGGCTCGCTGGCCAGCCAGCCTAAGCTGAGACCCTGACTCAAAACAGCAAGGTAAGCAGCTACCACACAAAAATTTACAGCAAGGAAAAAAAAAATGCTGGATTTACTAGGAATTGAGCACTCAGTATATAATTGAGTGAAAAAAAAGAGTCATATAAACCAATGTGTTGGGTTTGGGGAGATAGCTCAGTGGATAAAGTGCTTGCCACTCGGGCATGCAGTTGCAGACCAGAGCACAGTTCAGAGCCGTGTAAAGCCTGACACAGCAGTGCACATTTGTAACTGCAGCACATTTATGGCGAGATGGGAGCAGGAGACAGGAGACTCCCAGAGAAGCTCAAAGGCCAGCTTGGCCTGACGAAGCCAGCAGTCAGTAACAAGAGACCTTCCTCCTCCAAAAGGGAGAACCCGCAACCAAGATAGTCCTCTAACCACCACACCACACCTTATCTATGTACACGGACACGAACATGCATACACGCATCAAAAATATAAAGTAAAAGTTTTTTTTTTTAAATAAAAAAAGAAATCAATTTGTTACTATAGTGCTGTTTTGGTCAAAATAAAGCAAAGATTTTGCTTTATGTACAAGTAAAACAACAATGTCGTCAGTAGTTATTGCAAGGTTTTTATTCTCATCTTGGTTTTTCTGTATCTTAAGTTTTCTAGTTCCCTTCAACTTTTTCTTGCTGGTATCTTGTGCTCTGCTTTGAGCTGTACCCTCACCCCAATTAATCACGTATCGTTGAGGCTCACCCCAATTAATCACATATTGCCGGTTCTTCAGCGTTGTGTGGTAGGTGACCCCCAGAGACCTTTGTGGCTGCTCCCGGTACCCTTGCTGGGCCTGCGTGGAGCCGTACCCCCTGGGTGTGGTTCTGACCCCGGTTTCTGGCCTGTCCTCCTGGCCAGTCCTTCCCAAATCCTGCCAGAAATGCCAGTCTGAGAAGGCGGATCTGTTGCTGTTCTCCCCTACAGCTCCGTCCTGTCCCCTTACGAGAGGCAGCTTAACTTGGCGGCTACACCCAGTGCTTGGAAGACGGGATTGGCAAGAGGAAGAGGAGCTCCAGCTGTCGGTAATGCCCCCCACTGCCCCCCGCTGTCCCTCCCACCCTGAGGTGGTGGTTCCGGGTCCTCGGGCAGTGCAGGGGCTTTGACGGGTCTGGGATGGCTCTCCAGGGCTCGGGGACGTGGCGGGAGCATGGCTCAGTGATGAGGGACAGACACGTTGCTTTTCTCTCATGCCCCTCAGGTCTGCTAGTAAGAAGGTCAAGGTTCTAGACAACTCCCTGCCCCCCACAAGCCCCCCAGTCTCCAGCCCACCTGCCTGTGACACAAACAGCCAGTGTCCAGAGCAGAAACCACAGGAGTCCAGCCCTGAGAAGGGACCAGAGGCTCCTTTTCAGCTTCTGGGGTCCGCAGAACCCTGCCCTGATCGGGCTGTGGAAGACATGGAGTGTGGCCAGGAGGGCGACGGAAGACAGAACGGAGTCAAGGGGGCTCTGCGGCCGCCGCGCTGGGACTTTACCCAGATCTCCTTCCCTAACATGGCTGCAGACAGCCGCCACACCCTCCTGCCTGCTCCAGCCCCGGAGCTGCTTCCAGCCAATGTGGTTGGTCGGGGGACAGATGCGGAGTCCTGGTGTCAGAAGCTGAACCAGCGGAAGGAGAAGCTCTCCCGGCGGGACCGGGAACAGGCTTCGGAGGCCCAGCAGTTCCGGGGGGATGTGAACGCTGACCCCGAGGTGCAGCGCTGCTCTAACTGGCAGGCATACAAGGAGCTGCTCAAGACCCGACAGCGCCAGAAGCCCCAGCCTCACCCCCCACACCTGTGGGGCCAGCCCGTCACCCCCTTGCTGAACCCTGGCCAAGCAGACTCCCCAGGTACCCCTCATCCTGTCATAGTCCTGCAGACCAGTAGCGGTGGAAGGACCCTAAGACTTTGAAGAGGGATGGTTGAGCCCAAGGTGTAGGAGAGAGGTGTTGGCGGAGAACCCACCAGGACAGTCCAGGGGGTCACGGGAAGGTTTAGTGATGAGTCCGTTTCCACCAGAACTTGAGGTGACTACAAACTTTGCCTGGATCCTTAAGACCATACCCAGATAACCAGGATGGTTTTGCCACCAACTAGCTGTGAGCCCTTCCTCTCCCGGTGTAGCCTATTTAGCTGCACCGAGGCAGTGCACAGTGAGAAGTCTCAGCCAGCCGAGGAAGTCTCATTGTCTACTCTTAGTTTTAACTAACAGGACGAGCGTAACCTAAGCTAAATGTAGTCATGGACTCAGCATTACTTAAAGGCATCATGGGAATGTGGTAGATGTTAGTAGTGCCATCAGATTGCCTATATTTGAATTTTAAACTGTAACTTCTTTTTAAAAGAATAACATTCTAAATGTTGCCCAGAACATACACTAAATGTACCTCGGTAGATTTGGCTTTAGCATAGACAGCAGATTTGGTAGTTTCAGGGAAGTGGGGGTTAACACCCCTCCCTGACATACTGTTTTCACCGTCCTTACAGCCGTGGTCCTTCAACACATCTCTGTGTTGCAGACAACACACCTTGCTGATGGAGGTGCCCGGTAAGTTTCACAGCTTTGTCCGCCATCTCCATCATGACAGTCGCTTCTGGGTGAATGACAGCTGGGTGAATGAACTGATGATGGGAAAGGACAGGTGAGGGAGGAGTCCTCGTCTCAAGGTTTCTCATCGGGTCCTCAGGCTGTTGGAGAAGTCTGGAGGCTTGGAGATCAGCTTCGATGTTTACCAGGCCGATGCTGTGGCTACGTTCCGAAAAAACAACCCTGGCAAACCCTATGTCCGCATGTGCGTTAGTGGGTATGAGACGGGCACAACCCCTGGACTGTCACCAGGCCTCTGTCCCCACCAGCTTGCTCATCCCTTAGAAGAAATCTGAGATCCAGAGCGTTACTGCCCTAGTAACCCCGGGGTCTTCATTACTGGCCTTGTCTGGATAGTCTGCCTCCTACTCCATTTTGGTCCTGGGCTCACTCAGCAGAAGGGATTGATTCGAAGGAGTTCACAGAGTAGGAGTGGCAAGAGTCACTTTTATAGCTCCCTACCCAGGCCCTGGGGTCAGAATTCGTGTATCCTCAACTCTTGTTTGATGATCTCCCTTCCCTGGGGAAGGAGGGGTCTTGGAGTTCTGGGTGGGCTGTGACCAGGTCTCAGAGTAACGCTTCTCTCTGCAGGTTTGACGAGCCTGTTCCGGACCTCTGCAGCCTCAAGCGGCTGTCCTACCAGAGCGGGGATGTCCCCCTGATCTTTGCTGTGGTGGATAATGGCGACATCTCTTTCTACAGCTTCAGAGACTTCGCACTGCCCAGGGATCTGGAGCACTGACCACACAGTTGGGGAAGGGGGCAGACTGTCTGTTCTCAGGGACCACGTCAGCTGCCTCCTGTATCAGACTGACCCAGAGCCTCCGGCGGGGCAGGCCTTGGCCAGGCCTTGGCCGGGGTGTCAGCGACTTGAAGTGAAGCCCCTGGTCGGCCTGCCTGCCCTACGCCCCTGGCTGCTGCTTTGTTTGCAAGGCCCAGGCCCGAGGCTGCCTCCTAGCGACTGTCCTGCAATTTAGGACTTGATTTCAGAGGCCCGGGAGGTGGGGCAGAAGAGGGGACTCTGTGCCTTTAAACAAGAGGGTGCCTGCTCCTTCGTGCCATAAAGCCAAAGCCATTAAAAATAGTTCTCTTTTCTGCTGTGGCTGGATGTACTTACTGGACGATCCCCTCCTCATTCCTTTGTCCACTCAAGGCGAGCCACCTTACTAGCTAGACTTGAGAACAAGTGGGAGGGCGTGCCTGCCACCTCCAAATACCTCCGGAGGAGGAAGGTACAGGAAGTCACGTGGGCGGCGTCTATCGGCCCTTCCCGAGGGCAGCTGGGTAGTGGAGGGGGCTCAGAGGCTCGGATCCGCAGGGACGGGACCCCCGTGGCCCAGAGGAGCCACTAGTAGCTATAGGGTCGAGTCCCCCGTTTCTTCCCGATGCGCCTTCCATCACTCTGACCCCCTCCCTAGCGTGAGCTAAACGTCTGGCAACTTTCTCAAAGAGACAGAAGAGGGGAGTCCCTCCCCGAGGGAAGGCGGCAGGCCGAGGGCCCTACTCGCGGGTGCTGAAACCTGTACCCGCGGATCACTGTCTCCCGCCTGAGACTCCCGGGAGGAGCTGGCCAGCCTTGCTCCTCCCCCGACAGCCCGGGGGGCCTCGTGGGAGGGACGACTCGGGCCCAGAGGCCCCCGGCCGGCGATTCCAGGACTGCCGCTCATTCCAGGAACTATTTCTTCCTCCCGGAGGCGGCGGTACACTGGGCGCGGCGTACGGTCCTGCGGCCAGGTGCGCGCAGGTGAGGGCGGGGCCGGCCCGCCGCGCCTCCCGCAGGTTCACGCAGGCCCCGCCCCACGCTCCCGGGACCGCGGATTGGCCGGAGCGCGGCCCCCGCCCTCGAGGGCGCTCCCGCCCCGTCGGCTTGGCCGGAGGGAGGCGGGGCCGGCAGGGGGGCGGGCCGCTGGGGCTCCGGGTGCCGCGGGCCCCGCGGCTCGCCCTTTATGTAAATAGCCGCGGCTCCGCCCCCCGCTCGCCGCGCCGGAGGTGAGCAGGAAGGAGACTGCAGCCCAGCAAGCCGGTGGGCAGAGACGAGCCGGCGGCGGGCGCCGAGGGACGCGGAGGCCTCGGGCGGGGGCCGGCCCGGGGTTCCAGGTGAGGCGCCGGCCGGGACCCACCTAGCTCTGCCCGCGCTTTGGGGGCGCCGATCACTCGAGGGGGGCGGAGAGGCGCGCGAGGGCCGAGTTCCCTGGGCTTCTCGGGCCGGTCGGCGAGGACTGCGTCCAGGTCCGCCCGCCTCGCCGGTGTCGCCGACGCTTGGCTCCTCCAGGAGAAAGACACCTGTAGAGTGACGCCGGGAACTTCTCGTTTCCTGATCCGCCCCGATTGCCAAACTTGGGACTCGGGTTTGCACAATCGCGTTGGCTTTCGGGAACAGGCAACAGGTGTTCATCCGGGGCTGGGTGCGGGGGACACCGCGGGCGGAGACGGAGTCCCCGAGCCCACGTGCAAGGCGCGGGGACCGAGAGGCGGGCGACGCGGGTCTCCCGAGTCCCGCGCGGCGTCCGCAGCGCGCACCTCGGTGGCTTAGCCCCTATCTCTGCCATCTGTGCTCCGTCTCTGCCGGCTCTTTGTGCCTCCTAATCCTCCGTCGCTGCAGGCCCCGCGGCAGGGGACTTGTTTCTAGAGTCTTGCAACGCCCTGAGCGGCTTTGGTCACCTTTGGGCGACCCCCCTGAGATACCGAGATGCCTTCTGCTTTGCACGCCGACGCTGGCACTGTGGGACTTGGCGAGCGTTGAAAAGTGGTGCCAGAGAAGCGACTTTCTTTGCTCGGGTTGGACAGTTGGTGGACACGTCGAGGCCTTGGCCGTGGGGAGAACTGGCTGTAACTGGGGTAGCCCGAGTGTAGCTCGCAAACAGGTGAGTTTCGGGCAGGGAGGGCGGGGCTTAGGCGCCGCTCCCCTTCCCCAGGGAGATCTTACGTGCATGCAGGCTGCGGTAACCTGGGCATTCAGAGGGTTTTCGGAGCAGGAAGGGAATGGGTGTGTCCGCGTGACGGAGGGCTGCGCTCAGGCAGAAAAGCATCGGCCCGCCCAGGCGAGCCAAGGTCAAAGTGGCTTTTGAGGAAGACCGTCGGGGTCCGTGTGAGCCAGTGCACAGGAGGCGTGCGAGGGATCACGGGAGAGAGGTTCCAACTTCACGGGCAGAGTAGGTGGATTCAGGTCTGTTTTTCTTTCTTTCTCTCTCTTTCTTTCTTTCTCTTTCTTTCTTTCTTTCTTTCTTTCTTTCTTTCTTTCTTTCTTTCTTTCTTTCTTTCTTTCTTTCTTTCTCTTTCTCCTTTCTGTCTTTCTCATTCCCTTCTTTCTCTTTCTCTTTCCCTCCCTCCCTCTCTCTTTCCTTTTTCTTCCTTTCTCTCTTTCACTCTTTCTCTTTCCCTTCTTTCTTTCTCTTTCCCTACCTCCCTCCCTTTCTTTCTTTCCTTTCTTTTCCTTCTTTTTCCCCCTCCCTTCCTTCCTTTCTTTCTTTGTTTCTCTCTTCCTTTTTTCCTTCCTTCCTCTCTTTTTCTTTCTCTTTTCCTCCCTCCCTCTCTTTCTCTTCTTCCTTCCTTCCTTTCTCTCTCTCTCTCTCTCCCCACAGAACATTTAACAAGACAAACCAAGCTCTACTTGTTCTCTGAAGTCAGCTCAGGCCAATCCCAGGAGAACATTTCCAGGGTCTAGGGTCATACTACTCTTCCTTGAGGCAATGTTGGAGGTAGGTAGATAATATCATTTTAATCATAATAAAGTAGTCTTGGGCCAGTGATATGGTTTGGCAAGTGAAGGCACTTGCCACCAGGTCTGATGACCTTAGTTTGATCCCAGAGCCCACATGTTGGAAAGAGAGAGCTGCTTCCCACAAGTTTTCCTCTGACCTGCACAAGCACTTGCACACACAAGATAAATAATGTAAAATAGAAAATACTTAGTCTTTAATATATGACAGCATTAAAAGAAGACATAACCCAGAGAATCCTTGTTTATTTAAAAAAAAATAAAAAGCCCTGTGTTGTGGCTCAACTTGTAATCCTACCACTTCTGAGGCTGGGACAGGAGGATTTGATGAGTTCAGGGCCAGATATACATGGCAACACCCTCTTTCTCTCTCTCTCAAAATAAAAGGGGGAGTTCGTGGGAGTTCATAGTCAGAAAAAGGAACGATTTTAGAAAGTATATAGAGACCATATATGTGGTCTCTTTGCTTTGCCTGACGGTCTTTTCTTCAAACATGGTATCTAAAAACATTCCCAGACATTACGTGGCTTTGAATCCAGCCTTGCCGAGTTCCTTTATTTTTACTTATGAGAGTATTAACTCTGTCCTCACGTGGAGGACAGAGGGGGGCTCTGCTTCCCCCGTGTAGACTTTCTTTGGGACTTGAACTCAGGTGGGCAGGTTCTCGAGCACCGACCTCCCCCGCCGAGTCATTTCCCTAGCCCCTCGCTGCGTTCTTGCTGCCCAGCCTCAGGTCTGTTTTCCGAGGGTTGCTGAGGAGGTGAGGTGTGCGCATTGTGGCCTTGACGCTGGCGCCTTTTGGAAGCACCTGCAGGCTGAGGGGATTTGTAGGGTAGTGGCTTCTGCCTGTCACCCTGTTCCCCTGCCCCTTGATACTTCCCTTCTCTTTGGGAGAGTCACGGGTGAGGGATGGGGACCGATCCCAGGGCAGGGAACTCTCCTGACTGAAAGATGCTCAGGTCGCCAGACCTTAGCCTGTCCACTGTGCTCCTCCCAAGGGTGGGAACGGGAGCGAAGGGATTCCTGTGTGGTTCTGCTCTCTGCAGGACACTAGGAATCCCATAGTGGCCCTTCCGGCTACACTCGAGGCAAAGGTGGCCTTTCTCCTACTAGGGTTTCCTGTGCACCTATATCCTGCCTTTGGGAAATGGAGCAAGATTGGAACTTTTGCGGTCAGCTCCTGACCCTCTGCTATGCTGCGGGAGATCCTGACTGATCTGACAGGAGACTCCGGTGCCTTGCCTCCTCATCTCTCCAGGCAAGTCAGGAGCAGCCGTTGACTGGCGCCGTGGTGGAGGCTGGGGTGGGGGGATGCTTCTCTGCAGGGTGGCTCCGCTCAGTTGTGCTTGGCGTTCTCAGGAGAGGTCCTCTTATCTCCCTTAGTGATAGTTCTGCTCCCTCCTCCTGGCTGGGGAGTGACAGGTCTGCCTAGCAACGCTGTTTGCAGGAAGAAACGGGATACAGAGCTGGAGATGGGTATCCATCCCCCACGAGGCCACCTGCACGGCTTGCCCTCCCCGGTCCTGGCTCCCTAGGGATCCCAGGTTAGACCCTCTTTTGGTGCCCCGTGGCTGTGCCCTGTATCCTCCAGGGTAGCCTTTCTCTCCTTGCCCTACCTCAGAAGAACTCGGTCCTTCAAAGAGTCACGGCACTCCTTCCCCTTCTCAGAACCGATGATGAATTCTTGAGCTAGGAGAGGCTCCTCTGGGCGTGGGGACAGGGAAACTGAGAGGCACCTGACTCTACCTCTCAGGAATTCAGCAGAGATCTGAGCCTTCTCTTGAGGCACCTGACTTGGTGTTCCCGGGGTTTGATGAAGGAGACATCAGGGCACAGATCTAGTTCACTCTAGTAAATAGTATCAATATTAACAATATTATTCTAGGATATTCCTTGCCAAGGAATTGGATGTCCTAGTCTGAGGCAGGGCCCACAAAATATAACACCTTGGCTTGAGTCTTGAAAACAGGATAGAGAAGTTCCCTGAAGACCCTGCAGACCCCTCCTGAGCATTCTTCAGGGTCAGTGACTAAAGAAGACCTTTCCTAGAGAATCCCCCGGCTGTCCAGCTGTTCGATCGTTGATTTAGCAGGAACTGACTGTTTCTTGTCTGTCAAATGTGGTTCTAAATACTGAGCATAATCCTTAAAGGAAAGGGTGGGGGAAGAGGGGGCAGAGAATACATGTGGTGAATAATGCATGAGTGGGTGACATGAGCTTTAGCGTGCATAGAACTGGAGCGGTGTTGGGGTACCCCATGGTGGTGGGTGTACAACTTTAAAGGTGGTCAGAGTGGGCCTTGTCAAGAAGGGGGCAGTTGAGTGAAGACTTAGGGGTTTTTGGAAATAAGATTTGAGTGCCTTCCGTATGGCATGGGATGGAGCTTTGGACGAGACAGACACAGTGTCTTCCTCTTGTAGCCGGCATTGTCTGGCAAGCTACCTGGAATGGCTGTTCAAATTTGGGGGCTGGCAGGAAGGCCCAGAATGGGATTTGTGGTCTACCCACCATAACCCAAGTCAAGCTGCCCATCTGCCCCCCAGAATAGTTTCGTTTCTCCCTGCACCACATCCCCAGGCAATCTGGTATTAGTGCCTAAAGAGGTCTAAAGCTAGACCTTAGGGGCTAAGGGAGATTGTATGCCATTCTCCCCACCACTCAAGGGCACTAGAGGTAATATTCAAAGGGAAGCCCGGGCCCCTCTTCAGGGTAGTGGTACCAGACTGTGACCCCCTAGGATGGATGGCAGCAGGGTTGGAGGCCAACCCCAAGTGGACCCCGTACCTTCTATTCGGCAGCTCCTGGATCTGGCTTGAAATGAGGGGAGGTCCCTGAAGTCAGGCTTGTGCCGCTCTGGGCACGAGATGGTACCTTTGAAGTATTCAGAGCAGCATCTGGCACAGTTAGCTCTCCGTCCTTTTCTTGTGTGTCAAAAGCAGTGGTACCACTTCTGGAGTCTCCCGTCTGTCCCCACTGTGTTTCCGTAGCTCTCACCTACATAGAGTTTGTCCTTTAGCCAAGGTCTGCCTGCTGAGCTGCTGGTCAGAGGCCCGCCTGGTGCCTCTGGGAGATTGAGTTTCCCAGGGCAACACTGGCCCTTGCAAAACAGCCATGGGCATCTGACTTGGCACAGGCACAAGCTGGTGGGTCAGCAGCTGCCCTAGTGTCTTAGAGCCCTGCCCTGCCACTCCCATTAGTGGGAGGTGCAGGGGCGTTCTCACATCCGCCAAACAGGAGGCCAAAGCCACACACACAGGATGTTGGAGAGGGGGGCCAGTGGCTTGATCAGTGATAGACTGTGGGGAGCCCAAGCAAGGAGGGCAGGGGAGGAGAGATTGGATCTCATGATGTCTACCATTGGAGAGCAGAAGAATCCAGGTGGATTCTGGGTATGGTTCCCAGGCCTCCTGTTCGGGGGCGTTGAGTCTCACACAGGTGTGGATTCTCCCAGAAGCTTGGTGGAAATGCCTAGGGCATTAAGGGACCCTCTAGGGAACTAGCCGTCCATCCTTCCAGGACAGACGGTCCTGGAGATTGCCTGTTCCCACACAGTCACAGCAGATCTGCCGTTTGGAGCAGTGTCTAGGACAAGCCCGCCCTGTTCAGTTCTTCCCCTGGTCTGTGTGGAGCCCATGGGATGGGAGGTTGGGGGAGCTCAGCATGACCCAGAAGCAGGGTGGTACCCATGCAGGATATGGGAAGGGGCAGCAGACTGTGAATTTTCTAACCTGTCCTACCTGTGCTCCCTAGTCCCCCTCCCCAGGTGGGTCTCAGGGTACGGATCAGACCTGCCTTAGGTCGCAGAACATTCTGCTGGCTAGGGATGGTTGGAGCTGATTGAAGCAATGAGAAGGCAATTGCCAGTTGATCTGCCCACACAAAACTCTCAAGCTAATTCCACACACAAAGGTGAACGATGCGCCGCAAAGCTTGCATGGGCTGCCCCAGCGCCTGCTCCTGTGGGAACAGCGTAGGGAGCCGGCTCAGAGGCTGATCTGTTCCCAGGCGTGATGGACAGGGCTAGACACTGAGGTGGGTTCCGGGTAGCACCATAGCCATGTGCTGAGCCAGGTGACTCCACATTTCTTTCCTAGTGTCTGCCTTGAAGAGTCAAGGAAGTTCTCGTGGCCCTTGGTATTCCTCCTTGCCTCTTCCGTCGCAGTAGCTGGTTCCGTCTGCCTGACTAATGTGGGGTTTATCGGGGGTGCCTTCTGCACAGAGGTTAACTTGAGAAAGGAGCCCCACGCCCTCAGAATAGACCAAAAAGATAGAGGCAGGTCACACTTTAGGCTTCGTCTCTCCTCTTCTCTACCCTGCAGGTAAACCAAAGAAAATAAAACTAAACCCGTAAGCCTTCCAGTGTGGTGTCTGTTTCCATAGAAACTACTGGCTCTTGGAAACCTTGTGCTTCTCTCAGGATGCCAAACCTTCTATCTTGGTCCTGAATGCCCTTCATTTGTGCGTTGGTGGTGGTAGTTTAAAGTTGCTTCTCGTTCTCCTAATAGGTTACACGGCGGAGGTGATGTCTGTGGCATTGGATAAGCGGCCCCATCCAATGTGGCTCTAAGTGATCGTTTTCTTTTACCTTTTTTTTTTTTGTGTGTGTGTGTGTGTACATGTGTGTGCTCAAGTATGCGAGCAAACAGATGAGTGTGTGTCGTGCATGTAGGAGCCAGAGGCCAACTCAGACGTCATTCCTCGGGCAACGGCCACCTTGTTTTGCGAGAGAGGCCCTGGGATCTAGTCTGATTTGTCCTGCTGCTCCTGGAATTTGAAAGCTTGTCCTGGCTTGAAGTTTTGCACCTGTTCTACTTGCCTGACCCTCTCTGCCCCGGATCAGAGCTGGGGATCGGACCCAAGGCCCTCACACATGCTAAGCAAGCACTCTAGCACTGAGCTACACCCCTGCCCTGTTCCAGATCTTACTGTGCCCAGTGCTTCCTGCTGGTGTGGTCCTAAGTAGAGGCATTACCTCCTCCTTTTATTCCTCCCTCTATACATTCAGCTGGTTACAAGCGAATGCTTACTAGGGGCCTGTGCTGGGTCTCCCCATCTTAGTCCTGACTCCAGGCCATGGTGGGATGAGCAACAGGTCGCTGCAAGACCACTGAGTCCTTCCCAGGCAAACCTTATACCAGCTCCCTGGAAGTCGTGACTCCACACCTGGCCCCAAACTGCTTGGTTGGCTTTTGAGTTCACGGCCTGTGGGAGTGCGTGCGCGTGCCCCTGCCTTTTAACTGCGGGCATATAATTAGGCATCTGCCCTCCTGTAATAGCATCCTCCGCTGACTCCTTTATAAAGCCCTTCGATTTGGGAGTTAGTCACACTTGGGGTCAGAGTGGAGTTCTGCCGCTTCCTGTTTAGTGGTGGCATGGCCGGGTTCCTTCATCTGTGGCCTGAGTTTTCTCTTCTGTCAGGTGGGAATGTAACGCTTAATCTCTCTGTCTGAGCTGATATGTATCCTGCATTCACACACACGACAGGCAAAGGTGGTCAAGATCTGTGCTCGCATGTCACCGTGGATATCACAAGGAGCATTTTCTCCTCTGTAATTTGACATTTCCACAGTGATCGCAGCTTCCTTGTACTGACAGGTATGGATAGTAGTACTGCTGCAGTGCCTGGTATGCAGATGGTGCTAGGGGGGCATTTGGGTGGGTGACTGGCACTGAACTGAGCCTTACTGAATGGACACCTCTTGACCTGGCTCTCTCTCTCCTGCTACTGTCCACCCTGCGGTGTTGTCTTGAAGGGTCCTTGGTTCTCTCGTCCCCTTCCAGTAGTCTGCTGGCCCCTTTCCTCTCCAGGGAGTCTCTTCTAACTTCCTGTGGCTTCTAACCTCCTGACCTCTGCTGAGGAGGGGAGAGCCAGCACCCCAGCAGTAGCACTGCTGATTTATGAGCTTCTACCACCCTCCCCCGTGGCTGGAATGTTCAGTCGGCGCTCAGCTGTTTGTCCAGAGGCAAAGATGGCTGGAGATCCTGCTGCCTGGGGTCCGTTTCCCTGCAGTCCAGGAGCCCCCCCGGGGTTACGAGCTGGTGCTTGTTCTCTGACCCGCCGTGGGGCCTCAGATCAAGTGGGCATCGGGACTTTCCCAGCCCCCTGCCACTCCCCCAGACTGGGAGACTGCTTTGGCCTGGCTCCTCTGAGATGAGAAATCTCAACACCCCCTCCTCACCCTCCCCTGCAAGTAATAATGGCTTTTTGACTGCCCCAAGAAGGGGATAATTCTCCAAGGACTGGTCCCTAGAAATAACCTGCCTTTGCCGATCCTTTGCTTGGAAAGGATGTGGTGGGCTAGTGCCTCTCACAACAAATGCTGGGTGGAACGACCCCTCCCAGCCTGGGGAGCCTTTTTTCCTCCCCGAAGCACCCATCAGTGTCCTGTGTGCTGCGTGCAGCCGGGAGGAGCCCAGTCTGTCTGCAGAGTCCTTTCATATGCAAAGTCCCACTGGCCTGATGGTTATTTTTATTTTGTACTGTTGTGTTGTTGCCTTGCACATGCTAGACAAGTGGACTACATGCCTTGGCCCTGGGATTAATTTTTCCCACCTCCCAGGAAGCCTAAACCTTCACAGCATCTTTCAGGCTTAATCTAAGGAGCCCCCCTTTCCCAGTTCTGGCTGGCTACACCCCACATACACACCCTGCTCCAGTCCCAGGACTTAGCTTATTGGCTTATCTCTGTCTGTCCCTGTCTGTACTCAGAGTAAGCTCCGCACTGGTAGGGGCCGCACGAGTGGGGGCCGGCTTTCCTAGAAGCCATTTCTGGAGTGGACCTGTGTCCCTGTGTTCCCAGCGTGGTCAGCAGGAGGCCGTGCTACTGGAAGCCGGAAACCAGGAGCAGATGATCCTTCCCCTTCCCCCAAGGATAGTCCAGAAATAGTTTCTCCTGGGCTGGGAGGGCATTCTACGGTGGGTGGTTTGGGGGCCCTGAGCTGGTTTCTTTATTGGACTCAAATTTGTTCTCTTGATTTGATCTATGCTTCACTGGGGTCCTTGGGAAAGGGAACTCTGTGTGTGTGTGTGTGTGTGTGTGTGTGTGTGTGTGTGTGTGTGTGTGTATCTAAGTGTGTGTAAAAGAGAGAAACAGGGTCTCACTGGGTACCCCAGGATGGTTTCAAATTGTCGATCCTTCGGTCTCCCAAGTTCTTGGGGTTACAGGTAACTGTTACCACGCATATCTAAAAACTATTCTGGTCGCACCCATCAGAGCCAGAGTACTAGAACAGAAAGCCAGAGCAGGGCTTTCTACAGGAAGTCCCGTGCTCGGCTCAGTCCAGAAACCCCAACATTTCACAGAACCAGGCTTGTGTCACCAGCACTAGTGGCCCAAGTGAGAGTCCCTTGAACACCCTCCCCGAAGCTGAAGGAAGGAGGCCCCGGGCGTGCCAGCGTCCTGCAGACTCCTGCTGTGTCTGGCCGAGTTGCCCCAGCCTCTGCTGAGCCCCCCTTGGGGCTGTCTCCTCTGCTTGGCTCTGAGAGAAGCTTGTCAAGTTTCCCTTTCTGGAGTTTTATGGTTTTTCAGAAAACAGGTTAACAATTAAGCTAATTGACCTCAGGCCTCCTGGCCCTCCTTGTTCCTATAAAGCCAGGCTAAATGGCTTCCTCCCCCAGCTTCTTCGATCCCATTTTAAAGTCCGCTGGTGGCTTTAGCGCCTTTACCAGGCAGGGACAGGCCCAGGCCTCCGGGTACTTGGCCATTGTGACTT
Source organism: Typhlomys cinereus (assembly GCA_023101885.1). Classification (NCBI taxonomy): domain Eukaryota; kingdom Metazoa; phylum Chordata; class Mammalia; order Rodentia; family Platacanthomyidae; genus Typhlomys; species Typhlomys cinereus. Next base: position 162,939 of record JALPQD010000162.1, read on the forward strand.
CTCAGGCTCACACTGGAGCACACAGGAAGCGTCCGATGATGCTGGGCTTGGGAAGAGAGGCCTGAAGCTTGGGGGCCGGGGATGGCGCAGGACGGCATAGCTCTGGACCCGGGTTCAAGTGCTCCTTTGGTTTTCTCAGATCTCTAGCGGCAGCTGTGAACCAAGCAAGATGAGGCGGTTCCTGAGAGCCGGGCACGACCCCATGCGAGAGAGGCTGAAGCGGGACCTGTTCCAGTTTAACAAGGTAAGTGAGGAGAAGCAGGGGAGACCTCGGCCCGGAAGGGGGGAGGCGGGTGATGAAGATCTGACTTGGACATGGAGTGTGGACAGCTTTCTGGGAAGGGCTGTTGGGCCGTTAAGGTGTTGCAGTCCGCCTGCATGGCTGCTGATAAACAACCATCAAATGGCTTAAGGGAACAATTCCTGGTTACAGTTCTCAGTCCAGCTTGACGGGAGAGCACGCACCAACACCAGGGCCGAGGGAACTGGCCGCACCATCACCACATAGCAGCTGAGAGATGGACAATCCTTACTTGCCAGACTAGCACGTGTGGCCAAGTGTACAGGAGGATGCCATCTTCTTCATCCAGCTCTTAGTATTTTATTCACCTGTTCAGGGCCTAGTTCCACCCACCATGGCCTGGGCCTTCCCCATCAGCTAGACAATCTCCTGCAGATTTGCTCTGTGCCTAACTCAACTAATTCCCTACAAATGTGCCCAGAGCTCAAACCCTCAACGGTCAGGTTGACACCTGTGCCAACCGTGACAGAGGGGTTGCAGCTACTTGCCCAGGTCTCTCACTGGCCATGTGACTACTGCGGGTCACTCAGTCAGGCCTCTCTTCCTCCCTGTGAAAAGGACATAAAACAGTTGGCCCTGTCCACCTTACAAGGCTACCGAGGAGGCAGGACAGACAGGCAGAAAGCTGCTCTGTCCTGTGACATCGATACTGCCCCAATGTTGTCTCGGGGCCTGGGAGGACCACGCCGTGCATGGCTGATCCCTGCCTTCTGAGACTGTCTCCCCAAAGGAAAAGGCACCCTTGCAGGGCTGCATGTGGTCTCCAGCCAGGGGGGGAGAAGAGCAGGTCTGGGAGAGTGGGCCAGCTGAGCTGTACTGGTGATCCGTGCAGTTCTGAGCTCCGCACACCTACCAAAGGAGGCTGGCACTGAGGCCCTGCCAGGCCTGTAGAGTGTGGCGTGGTTCATTAGCTCCTGGCCACTGCCACCCTGCAATCTTGAGCTGTTGGGGGGTAATTAGCCTTCTCCCTCTGCTTTGATCTCTGCCCCAAGTGGGTTAGCTTGCAGGAAGGGAACACTGCGATCCTTCCCCCTGTGGTTCTGAACCTCCCGGGCATGTCCATAGGTGGAACTGTAACGTGTGTGTATGTGTGTGTGTGATGCTAGGGACTGAGCCTCAGGCCTCCATGCTAAACAAGCACTTTACTACCAAGCTCCACCTCAAGACCAGAAACGACTTTTGTTGAAGGGGCTTTAGTTTAGGTTCTCCTCTCCTCCAAAGAAACCAGTGGGTATTACAGAGTGGTTGAGAAAAATGGGGGAATTCTCTTCTTTATTTCTTTAATTCAATTTTACTTGGGTTTGAGAAGTGTGGTGGTCACAGGGCCCAAGTTCAAATCCAGGTTCACCACTCACAAGCTGGGCGGCTATCTGCCCAGTCATCTATGCCTTAGGCTTGTAAACACTTTACAAGGAATAGGATAGCTTCATAGTAAGCATAATGTCTAGGAAGCTCAGCTGCTATGTTGGTTTTATTTGCAGGGGTGTGGGGGGAGCCTCTCAGATCTTGCTGCATCAGGATTGGTGGTGCGGGGACCCAATATCTCCTGCCGTGTTCTGTGGGTTTCTTTGCCCTGTGAGAGAAAGTGTTTCATACTGACACCTGCCTCTGGAATCGGAGCCTTCCTGAGTGAAAACTTCTCCCATGGGCTGGCTTTTGGACCACGGGCAATGGGTTTTCGGGGCACCCTCACTACTGAGTTAATCATCGTGTGTAGGTGCTGGATGTGAGAACCGTGGTTTCCACCAATATGGCTGGTTACCCTCAGGTGCTCTGTTGCTTTTGGTGATACTAGCATCTCTCACTTAGAAAGGTGACAAATTCCAGCCAAAACTGGATAGACGGCTCAGCAAAGTCCTATGTAGTGGGCAAGGCTCAGGTAGGGAGAGGGTGCAAGAATCTGTTCCCTATCCTCCCCTTTTCTCCACTGACATCACCACCCTACCTCAGGGTGGGGGATCCGCTCCCCTTTTCTCCACTGACATCACCACCCTACCTCAGGGTGGGGGATCCGCTGGGATTCTTTTGCCTTCCATTCAACCCTAACCTACTGTCCAAAGCTTGGGGCTATGAATTTTGATGGTAAAGTCTTTGTTTTTCAGGCTTAGAGAGGGCAGGGACAGAGCTGCAAGCGCCTATCTGTAGAGAGCAGGAAGAGCCACAGAGCATGAAGATGGTAGAGCCGAGGGATTGGAGGGTGAAACCAGGTTTAGAAGACTTGAGACCTTGTGTCGTCCTACTCATGGTGGCCCCTCCCCAGACTTTTTCTGGCCCATGAGATTAAGGGGAGAGCGTACCCTGGGAGCTTGGGTGACTTCATCCCTCATCCCGACTAGATGTTAGTCATGATCCTGCCCAGACACTGCCAAATGTCACCTTGGGGTTAAAATTGCATCTGTCTAGGGTGGGAGAAGATGGCTCAGGGGTGAAGACTCTGCCATCTCAAGCAGATGGTCTGGAGTTCAGATCCCAGGTCCCACATTAAAAAACTGGGTGTTGGTCTGCATTTTCTGTCCTGGTGGGTGGAGTCTGGAAAATTCCAGAGTGAAACAAAAAGGAGGTAGAAGCAATTCAGGATGATTCCCAAAGTCACCCTTGGTCCTTCACAGGGACACACAGCGCCCTCTGATACACACACACACACACACACAATACATAAAATATTAAATACCTGATTGTTAAAAAAAAAATTGCTCCTGTCTGAGAACCGCTAGAGTAGGGAACTTTGTAGTGCTTCTCATTGCTGAGATCTGGTGGTAGATGCAGTGTGGTCGAGAGATGGTGGCCAAGGAAGGGAGGGGGTGACCAGAATGATACTCTGGCCTGGGTGGTTGGAAGTGCCAGGCCAGTGGGAGGGGAGTCCAGGAGCAGTGGAGAGGGAAGGTGCTCCATTTTGACAGTTTTGATTAGAGCGAGACCACAATCACCCCTGCTCAAGGGGAGGAGCTGGCCCAGTGGTAGGCGGTGACCCCAGCACTGGGCTGCCTGGTCCACCAGCCACAGACACCTCGTCTCCAGAAGTTAGGTATTTGAAGCTAGGACATCAGGTGAGGCCTAAAGAAACCCAACCTAAACCAAAGTGTCCCCCTACACATAGACGGCCAGTGGCACCACACTGTCACGTGACTGTGAAAATGTTCCCGGTCTAAGGTTGAACTGGGACTTGAGTTCTGGGGACCCTCGGGTGACGGAGACGCCATCAGACATTGGCCGCACCGGGCTGGATGCTGAGTGCCACATTTCATAGGCTAGACACAGAGTTCTCCACACACAGGGAAGAGTCGCCCCCATAGAGGGCGGGTGCCCAGGGGAGTCAGTTCACCCCTTGGGAGTTCTCCGTCTTGAAAGCCAGACCAAGGACATTGTGCTGGGGGGGGGTGCGGAGGTGCAGCAGGGAAACAGTTGCACCATTGCAGACTTGACCCCACACGGCTCACGGATACCCGATACCAGCTTCTAAACCAGCGCTGAGCCTTTCGGTGCAGCCTCTTTCAACCAAGCTCCTTTATATCCATGCCAACAAGATGCCTCAAAGAGTTGTACCTGTGGCCAGAGCAGGGGGCTGCCAGGGGAACAACAAGTCCAGTTGAGCAGGAGTTGGGTGCCAGGCATGGAGGGCTGTGCAGTTAAAGGGTTGGGTGGGGACTTGGAGCCACATGCCTGGGTCTAGGTCCCAGGTGAGCTGTTTTCTCCCTGGAGACCATGGAGACCCTGCTGAACCTTTCCGTCTATGGAATGGGAACGTCCTGGGATGTGACATCATCTCAAGTGGTGTTCCCAGGAGTGTGACTGCTTCAGGCCAGCGGCATTCCATCTGGGCTCGCACCTCATCCTAGTCACACTCACGATGGGTGAGGAAACCAGGACCTCCAGGGCTTACTCAGTCAATGGCGTATCACCGAGGACATCGCTGGGACGAGGGCCGTCTTGTCCCACTGGCTGCGTGGCCTGAGGGTGGTGACTTTATCACTCAGCTCCTTGGTTTCTTTACCTGCTGCCAGTTACCACATATGGTAAAGTCCTCGAGCGGGAGATAAGTAAGTCAGCCACGGTCTATGTAGAGCCAGTGAGGACGACCCAGGGCCCTGAGTGGGAAGGAAACGACGGGGGGGGGGGGGGGGGGGCTTGCAGTCAAAGTGAACCCCGTCCTCGAGCCGCTTGCTTTGCCGCCCTGGTGAAACTCTCGCGTTTGTCAACAGCCACTCCCAGGGGCAAGGGGGTCCAGGTGTCTGCCCTGGGCTGCTGCCCAGCTCCCTGTGTGCCACCCACCCCCTCAGCGGTGTACTGACCCGCCACTCGGGCCAGGGCCAGGATGTTTTGTCTTGGTTTTTGCCTGGATGGGTCCTGGTGTCAAGTAACAGCTACACGGGGAGGGCAGCTTGCTGGCCAGGAATCTGAGCCGACTACACCCAGTATCTGGCAAAGCCACCAGCTAGACAGGTGGGTGTGTCCCTGCGACAGCCCTGGGCGCCTCTTGGGGTTCTAGACCCTATTCCTTTCTTTCTTTCTTTCTTTCTTTCTTTCTTTCTTTCTTTCTTTCTTTCTTTCTTTCTTTCTTTCTTTCTTTCTTTCTTTCTTTCTCTTTCTTTCTCTCTTTCTCTCTCTTTTTCTTTCTCTCTTTTTCTCTCTTTCTTTCTTTCTGTCTTTGTCTTTCTTTTTCTTTCTCTTTCTTTCTCTCTTTCTCTCTCTTTCTGTCTTTCTCTTTCTCTCTTTCTCTCTTTCTCTCTCTCTTTCTTTCTTTTTTTCTTTCTTTCTTTCTTTCTTTCTTTCTTTCTTTCTTTCTTTCTTTCTTTCTTTCTTTCTTTCTTTCTGTCTTTGTCTTTCTCTCTCTCTCTTGTCTCCCTCCCTCCCTCCCTTCCTCCCTTCCTCCCCAGAGGACACTATGTGTCCCTGTGGGGGACCATCCTGGATTGCTTATACCTCTTTTTTGATTTACTCTAGGGTTTCCCAGGCTCCGCCCGCCAGAGCCAGAAGTGCAGGCTGCTGCCTATTTCCTCCTGGCATTTTTTATTTTTTAAACATGGGCCCTGGAACTCGTGACCTTCTGTTTGTGAGGCAGAGTCTTAACCCCTGAGCCGTCTCTCTAGCCCTCATACCCTCTTCTTACCTCCTGTCAGGTACCACAGGTTCCCCAAAGCCCGTGCTTTGAAGCACAGGGTCTTCCCTGCTGAGGGCAGGATGAAGGGCGCCTGTGTCTCCCTCACAACCTTCTCGCTCTTTCCTTCCAGAGACGGGCTGGGGCGTGGGTGAAATACAGCAGCCTTTCTCTCCCTCGCCGGCTAATGTTGCAGCCTGGGCTCTGTAAGCTCCTGCTCTCCTTTCCCTCAAAAGAGCTCATTGTTCTGTCTGCCTTGGCAGAGGTTACCTGCGCCCAGATAGCAGGGCAGGGAGCAGGGTTGAGAAGGCAGAGGGAGACCCCAGGGCTGTGAGGCGAGCTTGGGCTGCCTCAAACTAGGCACCCTCCGGGTCAGGTCTGTGTCCCTATCCCCATCCCCCAATGGCTGTGCCTGCTGCCCCTTGTACTCCCAGCTGCAGTTGGCACAGGTTGCCCATGTCCTGAAAGTCACGCGTGGCAGAGCAGTCCTGTGCTCGGGGCCGCCGTTGAGAAAGGCCATTTTCACGCCCCTTCCAGGGACCAGCAAGGCGGGATTCGCCATCCACAAAGAGCTCATGCTACGTTGGGGGTGGGGTTCCAAGGCTTAAAGGGTTAAGGAGGCATAGATGTCAGGGACCAGACAAGGGTGTGCACAAGGCACTGAGGTCCAGACATGGGAGCGTGCTTGGGGGTCTTTCCCTCACCTGGTTTCCCCAGGAGACTCCTGGGCTTGGCTGCTGTTCTCTGTTCTTGGCTCCATCAGCTTTCCCGCCAAAGCCAAATCCCTCCTCCCGTCCTAGCAAGAATCCTGAAGCCCCTCGCACCCCGTCCATCAGATTTCCTGTGCTCGGCCCTGGCTTTGCCTCCACGCAGATTTGCCTCATTTGGCAATTCGGGGGTCTTATTTGTGGCCCTGACTGGGGGTCCTCCGGGAGCCACACTATTTACATTGAGCCCACTTACTTGGGCCCTGTCTGGGAGAGTTAATGTGGAGCTTATGCCCTTCTTTTGCTCTCAAGGGAGCCTTGGGCGCTCTCTCAGCTGGAGAAAATGCCGGGAGATGCCGCGGACAGACAGCTGTCAGTCACCCTGGAGACAGGCCTGTGTTCCGCCCTCCCGAGAAGCCTCATTCAGTCCAAGGACGCCCTGTTCAGGGCAGTCATGGGCATCATCTGGGTGAGGCTTAGCCAGTCTGACTGGATACCGGTTCTAAACTGGCCTTTGCAGGGGAAGGAGGGGATGGCAGAGAGGAGTGGCCAGTGTCCCCAAGGCCCAGAAGGAAGTAAGGGGTAAGTAAGTACGTGTCGATGCCCAACCTTTTCCTCTCTCTGGGTTAGGGAAAGGAGTCCGCTCTAGAGCCAGAGGACGCAAGTCAGGTGTCAGGAGAACCGCTTGTGAGCTGGTAAATTGTGCACTTAGAATCCAACAGAAGGCAGGCTGGAGAGATGGCTCAGGGTTAAGACTCTGCCTCGAAAGCAGAAGGTCCTGAGTTCAGATCTCAGGTCACCTGTAAAAGTGCCAGGTGGGAATGGTGGCGGCCTGTATTTATGGCCCTGGTGGGTGGAGCCTGGGAAATTCCAGAGCAAACCAAAAAGGAGGTAGAAGCAATCCAGGGTGATTTCCTGAAGTCACCCTTGGGCATCAACAGGGACATACAGCGCCCTCAGATACACACACACACACACACACACACACACACACTAAATAAAGTCTTTTTAAAAAAAACTCCTACAAAAGCAAACTTCCTTTCCTTTTACTTCCCTCTTGATTCTGTGGCAGCCTGGTCTCGGATAGTTTGTCCAATAAGAATAAAGTAGCCATGTGTGTAAAAATTTAACATTTTCTAGCATTACAAAATGTTTTAAACAATTGAAATTTATTTTTTTAAACTTTATTTATTCATTCATTATTTGTGTGTGTGTGTGTGTGTGTGTGTGTGTGTGAGAGAGAGAGAGAGAGAGAGAGAGAGAGAGAGGGCACTGTGTGTCCCTGTGGAGGCCCAAGGGTGACTTTGGGAATCATCCTGGATTGCTTCTACCTCCTTTTTGCTTCCCTCTGGGATTTCCCAGGCTCCACCTACCAGAGCCCAGAGTGCAGGCCACTGCCATTCCCACCTGGCATTTTTACGTGGGATTTGAACTCAGGACTTTATGCTTATAAGGTAGAATCTGAACCCCTGAGCCATCTCTCCAGCCCTGAAATTAATTTTAATAATGTATTTTCTTTAATAGATCCAAAATACTAAGCTTACATAAGTAGTACAATCTACTAATGTGGCATTTTAACTTTTTTTTTTTGAGTGGTGGGAGTTAAGGCAGACCCTTTAACACACTTTGGTATTTTTGAGATTGACAGTTGAAAAATGAAATCTGAAGTGGACCTACTTGAGCCCAGTCCTGTCTTAGAATTCAGGTTGTTTCAGACGTACCTGAAAGTTTCCCGATACCTGAATTAAATATTCACTCACTCTTTTCGGAGACAGGATGTCGTCAGGCTGGCCTGAAACTCTCATCCCCTTGCACCTCCCAAATGCTGGGATTGCAGGTGTAACCTAGTTTGAAGATCTACGGTTACATTTACATTAGCTGAAATAAAGAAAGGCTTGAAGATCAGCTCCTTGGTATAGCTGTTGCCGTGTTGCAAGTGATCAGGGACTAAATGTACTATCCAGGTCAGTTCCAGGTGTGGGGTGCTTACGGACCCCCAAACTCCTGAGCACATATCCCCCAGAGTCCTCCAAATTCTACATTCCATGGGCTTTTGTCCTAAGCTGCTGGTGGTGGTATTAATAGGGAAAATGCTGCTACTTAAGAGCCTGCTTGCTCCTCCTGGGCTCAGGCAGCTGAGCCTGGCTCCCCCCAGCAACCTGGGACTGGCCGGGCGTAGCCAGTCCCCTGGGAGAGCTAGTCCCACACAGCCTGTCCATATTCTGCCCTCCTTTTCCTGGGAAATGTTTACATTCCAGACGCTGGACTATCTACCCCAGGGCTTTTCCAGGCTCCGCATTTTTGACATAGCTGAGTGGGGGACCTGTGCTGGCTGGGGGGAGGGGAGATATCTATTCAGGCTTCCTGGCTGTCCCATCCAGATACAGCCATTTGTGAAGCAGATTGTATATGCCTGACCCTCAGTCCAGCCCTTCGGATTCCCCCAAGAAGGCATTCCCTTCCTTCCTGACCTGCTTCCGTGAACCCCCGTAGCTGAGCTGGGTTGGACTGGTATGGGGGGTACAGCTTTGAGTTTGCTGTGTCTCATAACTCCTGCCACCAGGCTTATCTCTTCCTGCCCCTGGAGTCCGGTGGGGCTGCTTAGTAAAGCTGCCCAGAGATCCCCGGGTCTTGGGCGACCGCCGCATTGCCCAGCCCGGCTCTGCAGAGCCGAGTCTCCCTGGCTCACGAAGCCTATGCCGGCAGCTGACTGACAATGCTGCCCAGCTCCGTAGGGCGGTCCAGAAGCAGAACTAGAGCAGACTTTCCAGAGCGTTTACAGGCAAACACTCCGCACCTGCCTCGGAACTGCCCCGAGCTGGAGCTGCGGTAAAGATGGGGCGCCCTGGCTGCCACTAGCACAGCTGGCATTGCAGAAGCATCCTAGGAATATTCTCCAGCTACTAAAAAGTTGTTTAAAGCTTTTAAAAACTGGGCAACTTCGAGCAGAGAAACAGTCTGCAAAGCTACACAGGGGAACTTTTGTCAGTGTGACCCAGTCATAGCTGTGCGTTTTTTGCGCACGCATTCCACCCCGGGCGTTGACTCGGTGCGGTAGACGGTCCAGCCTGCTCAAGCCCGAGCCTTACCCTAGTGTTGGAAAAAGAAAAAGACTACAAAATCTTACTTTAAATTTTTAATAAATATGCACACACATGCTCTTGAACACAGAGAAGGCTCAAAAGATCTGTACCCCAAATCTAGCAAGGACGCCTCCATTTTGGGGAGTATGAGGTGCTTGTTGTCGGTTGGGATTTCAGGCATGGAGGAGGGGTTGAGATAGGGCCTCCCATAGCCCAGACTATACTTAAAGTGGATTTGTGACTAAGGATGACCTTGAACTCCTTCTAATCCTTCCGCCTCCACCTCCCAGGTTCTGGGATTAAGTGTGTGTTACCATAACCAGGCCAGATCTGGTTAGAGCCCAAAACTCTTTTCTCAACAAACAAGAATTCAAACAAGATGAGAAAGGGAGGAACAGGAGCTGGAGAGGTGGCTCAGGGGTTAAGCCTCTGCCTTGCAGGCAGAGGGTCCCGAGTTCAGATCTCAGATCCCACGTATAGATGCCAGGTGGAAATGGGGCGGCCTGCATTTCTGGTCCTGGTAGGGCGGAGCCTGTGAATCCCAGGGCAGAGAAAACGAGGAGGAGGTGGTGGTTCCCGAATTAGTCCGTGTTTCTACACATACACACACACACACACACACACACACACACACAATTGAATAAAAAAAAAAAAAGAAAGAAAGGGAGGAACAAAGAACATGTACCTGCAACTGTTCCAGAAACTTCCGTCTGGAAAGGTGGTTGAGGAACGCTTAGAACCAACCAGAGGGACCTTAGACAGTCCAAGCAAGCAGGGATGTTGCAGTGCTCCCGGGCCCTGGAGCTGTGACACGGCCAGGCTTCTTTCCTGAGGGTCCAGTGTCTCCCATGGGCCCACCCTACCACCCTCTTAGGCAGGCAGCAGGGTGCCTTTGGTAGAAGTGCAAATTCCTGTAGAGGGTCAGAGGATTGCATGATGTCGGGCAATGAGTGAGCTTTCAAAGCCGATCATGTGGACAGGGGACTGCAAGAGTTGATGATCTTGGGTTTAGCTCCGTCCAATGCTTCCTGAAAGGCTCTAATCAGTCCCTCTGCCCTCCTGGCCTGTGGCACCGCAGTGCCAACCATGGTGAGGCAGAGGGAACACCGACTCAAGGGACAAGTCTGCAGGACCGCCCACTCTCGTTTCAGACGGTGGAGCATGGCTTCCCACACCAGCCCAGCGCCCTTGGCTACAGCCCCTCACTGCGCATCCTGGCCATCGGCACCCGCTCCGGAGCCGTCAAGCTGTATCCTTTCCTCTGGCCTCTCGAGGGGCTGAGATGGAATGGGGTGGGGCCCGTGAGCTGTGGAGAGGCTCCGTCATTCCGATACACATTCTGATACACACGAACAGCCGGGATGAGAACAAGGGGAGAGAACTCTCAGAGCAAGCTCTGGTTTTTAAGGAGTGTGTTTATTTTTATCCGCCCTGGCTACTCAGTTTCCCCTTCTCATCTACAGCTGGAGGTGTGGGACTGGCCCTGACTTGACTGTGGGGCCCCAGGTGACCGACACCCAACATACCTCAGGTCTCTTCCTTCGCTTTGACAGGATGTTTACCCCATTGTTGTTCTGTGGGGTTTTTTTTGTGGGGGGGTATGTTAAGGGCAGGAAGTTCCAAAGGATCAGATGACTGCACGCAGGGGACCTACAGGTGGGGAGACTGGAAGACGCCTTCCTGGTACCCCAACTCAGCCTGCGATGGCAATGGACTTTGGGGGGGATCTCCCAAAGACAAGTGGGCACATCTCTTCTAGGGAGGTCTGGACCCTGGTCCCTTGCTGCCCCCAACTCTACCCATCCCCCTACAAAAAGCAGGTTTCAGATGACCCCGCTGGTCCTTAGGAATGTTCCAGACATCTGCTCAGGAGTCTGCCCCGAAGGAATGAGTGGATGTGGCAGCAGGCCAAGAAACATTTTCACTTGTTTATCTTTTTCCTCCATGAAAGGTTGGAGTGACGTGGCCCTGGGCTGTGTCCACAGGCAGAGGCAGGATGGCTTCAGATGGAGGAGGATGAGGACTGCCCCACACACCTCAGGGAGGGGAAGAGCCCTGGGTGACCATTGTCCAGTTGCATGGTCTTTTGTCCAGAGCATTAAGTAGCTTCAGAGGCCAGCCCATGGAGCCAGAACACAGGATCACCCCGTGGACTTTTCTTGTAGCCAACCTGGGGTGAGCCAGGCCCTGAGAGTCACGGGAATCCTCTGAATCCCCAGTCGGCCCTTCGCTCCCTGCTGCGAGAGACAGAGACCCTCCTTGGCTAGCTAGGTTGGTACTTCCCCTCACGAAGGCTAGCCCCAACCCCCCTACACTCTTTCATAGCATGGGCGAGGATGCAGGTGCCAAGTGGAATGGGTGGGGCTGGGTATACACACAGGTGGCCAGGACCAGGCTCTGCTGTGAACCAACCTTCCCCCGGCTGGTTAATCATTGCCAGCTACGTTCATGTCCTGGTTGTCTGGTGCCAAGACTCAGGCCACAACTCTAGGGGGTGCCTCCCCCCACCATGCTCTGTGTTCTCACTAGGTGCCAGCCGGCAGGTCTGGTGTTACAGCTGGGGGTGGCAGGAGTGGCAAGTAGAGAAGGGGTGGTGGCCTAACGGCTGCCAGGATATGATTTTACCTTTCTGGGTAATACTTCCCCTGCCTGCCTGGCTGGGGAATCTCACCCCAGGGTCAGGTCATCGGCCGCTGTCCCTGGGCCAAGGCTGCTGCTGCCTCCCCACCACTCCCGTATCCCTGGACATGGCAGGCCCTTCCTGTGTGTACTCCCAACTGACCCCGGAGCCTGCCTACTGGGGCGGGTGAGAGCTGACGTCCAGCTTCCCAAGCTTTTCCTGAACCTTCTCCTAGCTACGGTGCCCCAGGGGTGGAGTTCATGGGACTCCACCGGGAGAACAATGCGGTGATGCAGATCCACTTCCTGCCTGGCCAGGTGAGTGCCAGTGGGGTAGGGTCAGGGTGCCCTGCTGCTCTTCGGAGGGGGCAGTGTGTCGAGGGGGCGTGGCCCCTGGTGCTCATGGGAGTCCTGGGGCTTCCTTTAAACTCCTGCCCCAGCCTGGGCTGCCCCAGGGAGCAAAGACCTTGGAGAATGGCAGCCCGCCTTGGCCATTGTCTCCCTAGTGCCAGCTGGTCACCCTGCTAGATGACAACAGCCTGCACCTGTGGAGCCTGAAGAGCAAGGGTGGCGTGTCAGAGCTGCAGGAAGAAGAGAGCTTCACGCTGCGCGGCCCCCCAGGGTAAGGGCACCTTTCCTCTCCTGGCCTGGCCTCTCTCCCAGTCCCTGTTACACCCTTGGCAGTTCCTGGTTTGTGTTCATATCACCAGTCTCACATTCAGGTCTTCTGGGTTCAGTGGGCAGGGCTATGCCCACCACACCCTATTTTCATGCATCCCAGTTCACACACTCTGCCACCCATGTCCCAATATGGCAGAAAGTAAATTGGCAATTCATTAGGCCTGAGATGTTTTGAAACTATTCTCGGGGGTCTGGCGAGTTCTAGGGTGGGCCTTCTCTGGTAAAGACAGCCAGGAACTAGGGAGTCCTGTCCTAGTGTCCTGTGGTCTCCCATGCCTGGGCCGCAGATATCTTACGGGCATCCGTCTCCATTCACAGGGCTGCCCCCAGTGCCACGCAGATCACCGTGGTCCTACCTCATTCCTCCCGAGAGCTGCTCTACCTGGGCACCGAGAGTGGCAGCGTGTTTGTGGTGCAGCTGCCAGGCTTCCGCACACTGGACGACAAGACCATCAGCTCGGACGCAGTGCTGCAGTGGTGAGCTGCCCGCGCCCCAGAGGAGCGGTGACTCTCCCTTCGGCTCCCAGAATGGTTCAGGGGATGGAGAGGAAGAGAATCCTCACCTATTTCAACACCGTAGCCCTAGAAGGGGAGACTAGGAAGCGATTCCTAAGTCCTCATTTAGAAGTGCGCAAAATGAGGCTCCGAATGCTGCCGGCGTGGTTCATGGACAGCTTAGTCCAGTGTCCTCGGCACAGAAACCAGCGGCGAACCAGTTTGGGGGACTGTGCCGAGCTTTCAATCCCGCACCTCTCCCGTGGTGGAAAATCTGGGTCAGACGGAGCTTGGAGGTTTGCGCATAGAGAAGGGAGTGAGAGGGTCTGGAAGGAGAGGTCTTGCCCACGCTGGCTCGGTGGGCAAGGCGCCTGCTCACAAACGGTACCTGAGTTCAATGCTCAGAAATCCACATAGTGCCAGGACAGAAGTAACTTCTGAAAGTTGTCTTCTAACCTCCACCCGTACGCCATGGCATGTGTGGTGTGCCTACCCTCAAACAAATACATAATATATATTTTTAAAAATATTTTAGCGTGTGTGTGTGTGTGTGTGTGTGTGTGTATCAAAGGACACTATGTGTCCCTGTGGAGGACCAAGGGTAACTTTAGAAATTATCCTGGATATTCTTCTACCTCCTCCGTCCTTTGCTCTGGGATCTCCTAAGCTCTGCCCAACATGGCCAGAAGTGCAGGCTGCTGCCATTTCCGCCTGGCGTTTTTACGTGGGGCCTGGTGTTTTTACGTGGGGCCTGGGATCTGAACTCAGAACCTTCTGCTTACAAGACAGAGTCTTGATCTCTGAGCTATCTCTCCAGCCCATATATATAACTTTTTTTAACGAAGAGTTTGACAGCAGCTTGCCTGGTCCAGGGTGGTAATGGTAGAATGCGTTGTAGTTCTAAGAGAGCCCTGGAGGGCTCTGAACAGGCTGGGGACAGCTAGCAGACCAGCGGCAGTGAGGCAGGACTTACCTGTCCAGTTGGGTCATTGCGAGCTTGGGAGGATTCCTATGTTGGGTGGGGTCCTCTGACTACAAACCCCTCTGTCTTTTCTACTTGGCAGGGCAGGGCAAGGCAAGGCTGAAGCAAGAGCAGACAGTTTGCAGGGCAAGCGGCATAGGCGGTGCCCGGCGTGGCCTGGTCTTTGGGGCAGGACCTTAAGAGGACCTGGTCCTCCACAAGGGCCCTGCTAGGCCCAGCTTCACCCACCACGAGCTGGCCGAGGCTTGTCAGGGAGCTGGAGTGCCCGAGACCACCTTCTAGCCGTTTGAGCTTCATTTTCCTTTCACCCAGACACTTACCTAAGTACATTTTTTTTTTTTTGAGGGGGATTGTGTTTATTATTCTATGTATTTTGAAGAGCACTGAGAAGGACAGATGTGCCGGTGCCACGATGCCCCTGCGGAGGTCAGAGGGCGTCTTTTAAAAGAGGGTTCTCTCCTTCCATCACGCGGGCTTCAGGTTCGCACACGAGCGCGTTTACCCGCTGAGCCATCTCACCAACTCCAGTCTTATTTTATTTGGAGTTTTTTTGAGACAGAATCTCACATGACATAGGCTGGTCTCAAACTGTTATGTTGCTGAAGCTGGCCTTGAACTCCTGATGCTTCCAATTCTCCCTCCTGAGTGCTGGGATTGTAGCACAGGTCACCTTAATGCAGCTTTCCTGGTTTTAAAAATCGTCTGCCCCTTTAGGTCTCACAAGGTTCCATCCCAAAAGGTAAATGCTACAAAAGCCAAGGGCTTAAGATGGAGGCCTTTTTCTTTTTTGTGGCATTGAAGATGAAGGTCAAGGCCTCCAGCCCAGGCATGGAAGTTTTCTACTCCTGAACTGCACCCTGGCCCGTAGTGTTGCTTCTGATGTCATGAGATTGGAAACCGTTGACTTGCCCAGCAGTTTCCATCGCTTTAAGGATGTTAATTGCGTTCATTGAGAAAGTCCTCACCAGACTTGAGGGTGCACGCTTGTAATCCCAGCACTCAGGACACCAAGCGGGTGCGCTCTTGCTAGCACACACACTTACTAAAAATAGAACGCCTTTGTGCAAGGATTACATTCAAATTTGTGAAGTGTTTCGTATTAAAAAAAAAAAGCAAGCCAGATGCAGCAGTGCGTACCCACAGTCCCAGTACTGGGGAGATGTACCCAGAAGGGTCCCGAGGCGCCCCCCACCACCACTTAGTGTGGCCAAATCAGTGAGCTCCAGTTAGTGAGAGGCCCTGTCTCAAAAGATAAGATGAACAGCGATAGAGGAAGACCCTGATATGAACTCTGACCTCCACACAGGTTTACAACATGCACATGTGCACACACATAAATACATCCATACACATAACACCACACACACGACCAAAAATAAAGAAAGGTGGACTGAAGAGATGGATCAGGGGTTAAGACTGACTCATAAGAAAAAGGTCCTGAATTCGGATCCCAGCTCCCACGTAAAAAACACCTGGCGGAAAGAGTGGTGGCCTGCACTTCCGGCCCTAGTGGGCAGAGCCTGGAAGATCCCAGAGTAAAGCAAAAAGGAAGTAGAGGCTATGTGGGATGATTCTTGAAATTACCCTTGGTCCTTCACAGGGACATACAGTACCCTCTGACACACACACACACACCCCACATACACACAGAGAGAATAGTTAAAAACATTGTGAAAAGAAAAAAGAAAGAAGGAAGGAAAGTAAGAGGGTAGGAAAGACAGAAAGGAAATTTAAAAAAGAGAGGTGAGAAAAAAGAAAAGAGATGGTTTAGTTGTAAAGTACCTGATGCACAAGCGTGAAGTTCTAATTCAGATCCTAGACTCACATGCAAAAGTCCGTTGTGGCGTTTCATGCCTGCGATCTTGGCACTGGGGAAGCTGCCCAGCCAGCGTAATGAACTGGTGAGCTCTAGACTTGGTAAGAGACCCCATCCAAAAATGAGGCAGGAAATGATAGAGGAAGATGCCTTTGCCTCTGCATATACCCATATACATATAGGTGCAGAAAGAAAGCCAGAGAGAGAGAGAGAAGGGAGGAAGGGAGAAGGGAAGAAAGAAGAAAGGAAGAAGGAAAGGAGAGAGAGAAGGAAAAGAAGAACTGAGACAAAGCAACACTAGAAGAGAGAGCACTGTCCTGTGTTCCCGTGGTGCTGACAAGGCTCCATCCTCGTCACTGAAAAAAGAAGTTGGAGCTCATGAAATTGTCTAACACTTTTAATCCCTGCAATTATGAATTATTATTTGAATCCATTAAAAGTGTCTTTGGGGGCTGGGAGATGGCTCAGGCGTTAAAGCCTTTGTCTCAGAAGCAAAAAGACCCCATATTGGATCCCCAGATTCCATATAAAAATGCCGGGCGGATTCCACATCTTACCTTTTGAGCCCTGGAAGGGGACGCCTGGGAAAGCCACAGAGCAAAGAAATGAAGAGGTGGAGCCATCAGGATGACTCCCGATATCCCCCAGGGGCCTCCACAGGCGCACACTCAAGTGTCCTTTTGTATATACACTCGAAGCTTTTTTTCTGGACACAGAGGCAGGAGGATTGCTGTGAGTTGTTTGACCAGCAAAGACATAAAATAAATAAATAAATAAAAACAACCTGTCGCAAACAAAATAAGCAAGCGAACAGTAACAAGCAGGACCTGGCTGTGATTTGCAGGGAAGTGACGTGCGAACAGAAGGAGCTTGACTAGGGAGACCAGGTCTCTAGGGGCTGGCAAAGCTCTCTTTCCTTGCCGAGGGAGGAGCTACAGGGAGACTCGAGAAGACCACGTTAGCTGAACCTTCATACTTAGCACATTTCTGTGAATAATAAAGATGTTTTTTAAGACCTGGAAGGTGAAACTTGTCTGGGTCCTTGAACTGGACTCTCCAGGCATGGAATGCTGGTGTGAGGTCTGGAGCTCTGCAGCCAACAAATGATGGGGTAGCAGCGAAGGGTCATGAGAGATGGAGCCAGCACCTCCTCCTAAGCCATGTACACGGTGCATGCTGCCCTAGCAACTGCCTCTCTTCAACCAAAATTGGCTTCCAGAGTGTTAAAGGGAATTTCCCTCCCTCTCTTCCTTCCTCCCTTCCTTCCCTCTTTCCTTTCCTCCTTCCTTCCTTCCTTCCTTCTTCCTTCCTTCCTTCCTTCCTTCCTTCCTTCCTTCCTTCCTTCCTTCCTTCCTTCCTTCCTTCCTTCCTTCCTTCCTTCCTTCCTTCCTTCCGTGTGATACGTGCCTCTTGTACATATGTGTATTGTAAGTGCATGTGGGGATTTTCTTTCAATTTCTGGAATGTGGTTCTTGTTTTTGTTTTGTTTTGAGAAGGTCTGTGCCTAGCCCAGGCTGGCTACAGAGTTGCTGTGTAGCCAAAAATGACCTTGGATTCCTACCCTCTCCCTCCCTAGTGCTGGGATTACAGTTATAACCCACCACAACTGGCTTTTCAGTTAGTTAGCTTTTGGGTTTTTGTTTGTTTGTTTGTTTGTTGGAGACAGGCTTTTACTTTGCAGCCCTGGCTGTCATGGAACTTGCCGTGTAGCCCAGACTCACCTGGAAGATCCTCCTGCCCCCGTCTTCCAAATACCATGGTCCCAGGAGTGCACGGCTGTGCACAGCTACTTCCTTGTTATAAGGGCTCCACCTGAGGCTTCTTCACTTGGGATGGGCGTTGAGGGGACGCTCATTCTGTAGGGCACACTGGCCAGCGAACGCCCTGCCTCAGCCTCCTGAGTGCTGGGATTACAGGCGTGCACACCACACCTGCCCCTCGGTTTACACACACACACAAGCATGCACGCACACAATCATTGTTCTGTTCTATATGACCCCCCCACTCGAGCGTGACCCACCCTCCACAGGAGAGCACGCAGGGCACCCCCTGGGGTGTAGAGTGCCCACTGGGGTGTAGACTCACGGCCTCCCCTAGGTTGCCAGAGGAGGCTCGCCACCGGCGAGTGTTTGAAATGGTGGAGGCGCTGCAAGAACACCCTCGCGACCCCAACCAGATCCTCATCGGCTACAGCCGGGGCCTTGGCGTCGTCTGGGACCTGCAAGGCCGCCGCGTGCGCTCCCACTTCCTCAGCAGCCAGGTACCTGGTGTCCAGGCCGGGGCTCACCCGACCCTGCGTGTCGGGGTGCTGTGCTGATCTGCTTTCTCCTCCAAAGCAACTCGAGAATGCCAGCTGGCAGAGGGACGGCCGCCTGATTGTCACCTGCCACTCCGACGGCAGTCACTGCCAGTGGTCTGTACCCAGCGATGACCAGTCCTCAGCGCCCCTGCGGACCTCCATACCGTACGGTGAGTGCTTCGCCGTCCGCCAGGGCCCGGCCCTGTCTTCTGTTTCAGGAACATCTTAGGACTTTGCTGGGCTCAGACAATAGGGTTCCTGACTCAAAGAAGCAAAACCTGGGCCCAGAGAGGCTCGCAGTTTGGTCCAAAGCTGCACAGCTGATTTTTTGAGGCCTGCTGTGGCTGCCCCAGGGAACCGCTGAGCTCGGGCCTCTAACACAGCTCAGCTTGTGGGTGGGGCCGAGGGACCTTCAGACAGGTGTCTAAAGCAGCAGGAGACCCATTTACGCTGATGCCTTTTAGGTCCCTTTCCTTGCAAAGCCATCACCAAAATCTACTGGCTGACCACTAAGTGGGGGTAAGTACTGTCTTCCGGAAGGGCTGGGACGAGCACTGGACCTGCTTGGGGAGATGGTGTCTAGCGGACCTTAGGCAAGGGAAAGGACAGATTTGTCATTCCTACCTCTCGAGCCGTTCCCGCCCTTCCTCCCACTTTCCCGGAGAGATAGTACAGTCAGTTTGCGGCTCCTTGACCACAGTCCCACCTCTTCAGGAGAAGCAGTGGAGCAAGCGTAAGGCGGCGGCAGAGACCTGACTCCCCAGCCAGGGTGCTCCGCCTCATCCCAAACTTTCCTGGGCTGATGTGGCTGAAGAGAGATGGGAATCTAGAGTGTCCCTCCAGAGACTGGCCGCCCATTTGTCCTTGAGACCACCTAGCCCCCACTGCCTGTCCCGGAACCTTCGTCACCGTGGGTCCAGCAGGCCCTGGCTACCAGCCTGCCTCGCGGCTCTCCGGGGTTATGTGGGAGCCCCGATCCAATCCACTCCTGTGCCTGCAGGTTGCCCTTCACCATCTTCCAGGGCGGCATGCCACGTGCCAGTTACGGGGACCGCCACTGCATCTCGGTGGTCCACAATGGCCAACAGACAGCTTGGACTTCACATCCCGCGTCATCGACTTTGTCGTCCTCGCCGAGGCGGACCCTGCGGCTGGTAGGTGGAGCGCTGGCAGGTGCACAGACCGCGTGTGCCACGCGGGCTCCCAGCCTGCCTCCCTTCCGGGCCCCCTGGCCTCGTTCACCTCTTAGTGCCGTCGCTCAGGGCCCAGCAGTGTATGAGCCCTGCCTGTCCGTCCCCCCCATTCTCCAGACGGAAGCCCAGCTGGAATGTCTCCTTTCAGGCCACACCTCTTGTCCTCTTTAAAAGGGATTTGACCCAGCGGAGACGGATCCATACTGCTACCTTTCCACCTGCTAGCTTTGACAAGAGGGCCTGGCCTCGATATGGCGAGGTCCGACTTCTGGGTGGGGTAGCAGGTGGCGGTGTGGGTCCAGTTCTGAGTCAGCCTCATGTGTGACAGGACGGGCAAGACCAGCAAGGCTGCTGTTGGCACTGGGAGGAGGCCTGGGAGCTCTCCAGAGGAGTGAGGGCGGGCTTCGCAGCTGATGACCCCGGCCTAATGCACAGGAGGCCCCCGGGCGTGGGAACGGGGCCCCTTATCTGAATCCCCCTGGCCTCCCCCACAATGCTGGGGTCCCTTCTTTCTCAACCTGTTTCCCTTCTATTCTGAATGCCAAGAGCAGGACTTCATTTGTGCCACCGGGTCCAGAGCCCGGGTTCTTCTGAGGTCTCCTGGACCGTGGCTGCCCTCTCTCCTCTTGGCTGGTCAGGTCATCGATCCCCAGCACAATGTGGAGGAAGCAAGAGAGTGACTCACCCAGGGCTGTATTCAGAACCAGTGGGGATGGTCAGGCCACCTTCCTATGATTGTCTATACATCTGTAGCCCCAAGCCTCTCGCTTCTAGCAGACAAGGAGTGCGTGTGTCGGAGGGCGCTGCCCTCAGGCAAGATGTGGGTGCCCTGATCTCCTGTGTAGTGCCTTCCCTTCTTGCTCCGGGCAAGCCTTCCTACTTAGTGAGCAACTCGTGTCCGAGGAACAGACAATCCCCTCTGACTGGGCTTAAGTGTAGCGAGACAGTGAACAGGCTGACAGATAATGTCCGAGGCAAGGAAAAGACAGTGAGCAGGCTGTGGCGAGAGACGGTTCCGGTGTAGGCAGGTGGTCAGCAGGGTAAGATAAGGAGGAAAGGAGACAGATTTGAGCAGACACTAGCGTGAACTGAGGGGACAAGCTGGCTCCACAGGACCTCGGGTGCAGACATCCCCGGGTTCAGAGAGCTCTTGCTCATCAAGTGAAGTGTGGGCTAAGAGCTGGAGGGAGGGGAGTGTAACCATGGAGATGATGCCGGACGTGGCTGGGGTAGATCACACAAGGTTTATTTTGAGCAAGACAAGAGCAGAAGTGGCATGATGGGTTCAAGAGGATCGGTGTGGCTGCTACGTGGGGTCTGTCCTGTGGGGGTGGAGACAGGAGCCCTGAGAGCCAGAGAAGAGCCCTGTGCTCAGTCAGGGACCGAAGCAGCGGGACTTTGAGAAGCAGATGGGTTTCCGTAATGTTCAGCCTTGACTAATGCTCCAGAGCTGCAGAGGGCTGAAGAGCAAATGTTTTCTCTGCCACAGTAGCTCAGTTCTGCCCTTGCAGACAGGCAGTAAGTCACCAAGTGGGCGTGTCTGTGCTCCATCTGCAGGACAGGCCGTGGGCCACAGTTGTCATGGTTGGTCCCAGTTGTCAGTTTGAGTCACCTGTGGGCATCCCTGAGAGATTCAGTTGATTGCTTTAACAGGGCAAAAACTCACCCCTGTGGGCAGGCCCGTCCCCCAGAACAGTGTAAGAATGAGAACTGGGCACTTGTGCGCATGATGCATTGTCTCTTGCCTTCTCCTGGCTGTGGGTGTGGTACGGCCGCTCCAATAAGTTTCTCCTACTGTGACTTCCCTGCCACAGTAGGCTGGATCTGGAATCGTGAGCCAATAAACGTCTTCCTCTGAGTCTAAATCGCTTTGTCAGGCGTTTTGCCACAGCGCGTGGTGGAACTAAAGCGGTTGTCTAGCTGGAGATGAGACGCGGGAATGGCATCGGCATGCCCCGCCCTGGGCTTTGATGGCCGCTCTTGTCTGCTACTCTCTCCTTCGCTGCTGGGTCTCATCTAGTCCCGTGGCTTTCCACAGCTCTGTACTGTGGTATAACTGCCTGTTTCTCCTTCACTTTCAGACTCATGTTAGTGTCCCCTCAGAATTTCCTCAAACTTGCCTTCAAACTTCGTTCACCCCAAATCCTTCTCCCAAGTTTAACTCAGCTCATCTGGACTCCCCTCTTTCCTCCCTTCACCCCTACCTAGACAGCAGTCCACAGATCACAGCCCAAGGGCCAGATCTATACCACTGCCCGTGTCTGCATTTGTGTTCTGTAAGGGCAGAATTGGGTTGCTGTGACAGGAGAAATCAGTCAGGGCCGAATGCTAGAAAGAGCACCCCAAAACCCAAACCCAGCCCTTCTTTGCAACCCTGCTTCCGTCCCCGACTGAGCCTGGGCCTCCTGTCCGGCTCTCCACCCGCAAGCAACAGCCACACCACCCTCTTGACCGATCACGCCTCTTCTGCTTGAGGCTCTGACTTTGTGCAAGACAAGATAAGGCGTGTAGATGGGTGGGTGGGTCCACTCCCCGGAGCTCTTCCTGTGGTCTGCACGGGGACTGACCCTTGGTTTCCACCCCAGCCTTTGACGACCCCTACGCCCTGGTGGTGCTGGCCGAGGAGGAGCTGGTGGTGATTGATCTGCAGACAGCAGGCTGGCCGCTCTTGCAGCTGCCCTACCTGGCGTCTCTGCACTGCTCGGCCATCACCTGCTCGCACCACGTCTCCAACATCCCCCTGAAGCTATGGGAGCGCGTCATCGCTGCCGGCAACCGGCAGAACATGCACTTCTCCACGATGGTACGTTGGGCCCCAGCCCCCGGCCACCCCCACCTTCGACCCAGGTTCTCCTGAGTGTCTGGTCTCTTCCTCCAGGAGTGGCCCATCGATGGTGGCACCAGCCTCGCCCCACCCCCACCCCAGAGGGACCTGCTGCTCACGGGGTAGGTGACTTTACCGCCGTGTCCTCTTCAGGAGTCCGCAGAGGTTGGGGTGGCAGCAGAGCCCCGGGTTGTGCACTGCAGACCCGTGTGCCCTGGCTGACGTTGCCCTCACCAGGCTCTGCCCACAGGCACGAGGACGGCACCGTGCGCTTCTGGGACGCCTCGGGCGTCTGTCTGCGGCTCTTGTACAAGCTCAGTACGGTGCAGGTCTTCCTCACCGACACAGACCCCAGCGAGAACCTCAGTGCTCAGGGTGAGGACGAGTGGCCCCCGCTCCGCAAGGTAAGACCCGCAGGCTGGGAAATAGGTGTGGGGGGACCCCAGGCCGAGACCAGCCCGTGGCCACTCACAGGCCTCCTCTCCCTCGGCAGGTGGGCTCCTTTGACCCCTACAGCGATGACCCCCGCCTGGGCGTCCAGAAGATTTTCCTCTGTAAATACAGCGGCTACTTGGCTGTGGCGGGCACAGCAGGGCAGGTAATAGGCTGAGTGGGGCTGGAGGGCCGAGTGGTTGGCTGGCTTTGGGCAGTGGGGACGGGAACAGCGTCCTGAGCACCGACCACCCGCCCTCAAAGCAAACCCCGCGGCAGTGTGGGTGCAGGATCGCGGCAGGGGCGGCCCGCGGGGTGGTGGTTTCTCCTCCAGAAATGAATCAGGGCGGGGGACCGGCAGAGGCCCCTGATCCGCGGTGCCCTCCACCGAGCCTCCTGCCACCCCGCCCAGGTGCTGGTGCTGGAGCTGAACGACGAGGCGGCGGAGCACGCGGTGCGGCACGTGGAGGTCGACTTGCTGCAGGAGCAAGAGGGCTATCGCTGGAAGGGCCACGAGCGCCTGGCCGCTCGCCCCGGGCCCGTGTGCTTTGAGCCGGGCTTTCAGCCCTTCGTGCTGATACAGTGCCAGCCCCCGGCCGTGGTCACCTCCCTGGCCCTGCACTCCGAGTGGCGGCTTGTCGCTTTCGGCACCAGCCATGGCTTTGGCCTCTTCGACCACCAGCAGCAGCGGCAAGTCTTTGTCAAGTGAGCAGGACAGCTGGGGTCGGCGCCTGGGATTGGGGCCTTTCGAGGACCCCTGGACCCTGCAGTCCTGATGGCCTGGTATCCCCACCCTCCAGGTGCACACTGCACCCTAGCGACCAGCTGGCCATGGAAGGTCCTCTGTCTCGCGTCAAGTCTCTCAAGAAGTCCCTGCGTCAGTCATTCCGCCGGATGCGCCGCAGCAGGGTGTCCAGCCACAAACGGCGGCCGGGTGTCCCCCCAGGCGAGGTGAGGCCCAAGACTGGCCTTGTGCCCAGGCCGGCTCCAGAGCAGATATTGGCAAAACCACACAACCCTCCCTTCCCGAGCTCGCTGAGCTGCAAGTGCAGGATCTGGTCCAAGACGTATGAGTCTATCACCCTCTGAGGGCGGGACCTCACGTGTGCCCATCACCCTGAGGGAGGGACCTCCCATGTGTCCATCACTGTGAGGGAGGGACCTCACGTGTGTCCATCACCCTCTGAGGGCGGGACCTCACGTGTGTCCATCACCCTGAGGGAGGGACCTCCCGTGTGTCTGTCACCCTCTGAGGGAGGGACCTCCCGTGTGTCCGTCATCCTCTGAGGGCGGGATCTCACGTGTGTCATGCTCTCCTGTGCCTTTACTTTCCCACATACAAAAACCACAGTCGCGACCTGACCCTGGAGGTAAGTCCCTACTAACCAGTCATGACTGCCTCTTTCTCCCTACGCTGGGATGCCAAGCAAGTCCTTCCGGGAGAACTGCCTACTTGAATAAGTGTCTCTGGGGTCCAGGCCAGGCAGGCGGTCAGCCATGGCTGTGGCCAGCTTCCCGTAGAGCGGAACCAAGAGTCCACACTCAGGCCCAACCCAACTCTGCAGGCACAGACTGTGAGCACCAAGGCCGAGCGGACCGGCCTGCAGAACATGGAGCTGGCGCCCGTGCAGCGCAAGATCGAGGCCCGCTCCGCCGAGGACTCCTTCACGGGCTTCGTTCGGACCCTCTACTTTGCCGATACCTACCTGAGGGACAGTGAGTGTGCAGCCCGAGGTTGGGGCATCTGTGCGTGTGATGGTTTCATGCCAGTCCGTTGCTCTCTAACATGGCCTCAGACACATCAGCAAGGCTTTCTGAGTCGGCTTCCCTCTAAGTAGAACGGGGGAGGCCGCTTCCAGCATCCACGAGCATGGGCGGGGCGTGGCGCTGCTGAGGCCCAGTTAGGGTCAGGGTTAAGACGCAGGCATCCACCTCTGGCTGTTTCTTCCCTGCTGGGTGGGGGTGTTGCCGCTGTGTCAGTGCGAGGGCTGCACTGTCCTGAGTTCAGGGTCGTCTGTGTGAGGCCCCATGTGGCTGTGTGAAAGCCATCTCAGGAGACAGATGAGGCCCACACCGTCCATTTCACAGAGGAGGAAACCAGCTTAAAGAGGTTGGCCAACTTGACCTTAGAGCCTCACAGGGGGCAGTGGCAGCCCGGGTTGCCTGGGCCCACCCAACTCCAAGAGCCAAGGGTTAGATTCCCAAACCTTTACTTCTTGGCAGGCTCCCGCCACTGCCCCTCACTGTGGGCTGGTACCAACGGAGGTACTGTCTACGCCTTCTCCTTGCGCGTGCCCCCTGCAGAGCGGAGAATGGATGAGGCAGTGAGGGCCGAGCAGGGTAAGTGGTATGTGAGAAAAACAGAGGGGACCTGCCTGTGCTGGGGTGTGTGTGCGCGCGCGTGCTGGTGTGCGCGCGCGTGCTGGTGTGTGTGCGCGTGCTGGTGTGTGTATGCGCGCGTGTGTGTGTGTGCGCACGTGCTGGTGTCTGTGTGTGCGCGCACATGCTGGTGTGTGCGCGCACGTGCTGGTGTGTATGTGTGTGTGTGCGTGCACGTGCTGGTGTGTGCGTGCGCGCACGTGCTGGTGTGTGTGTGTGTGTGTGCGCGCGCACGTGCTGGTGTGTGTGTGCGCGCACGTGCTGGTGTGTGTGTGTGTGTGCACGTGCTGGTGTGTGTGTGTGCGTGCACGCACACGTGTGCACGCTTCACCAGCAAGACACCACCACGGCCTCTCCTAACTGCCCCTCCCTGACCTGTCCTCTGTATAGCAAAAGAAATCCAGTTGATGCACCGCGCTCCCGTGGTGGGCATCCTGGTACTTGATGGACACAGTGTACCCCTTCCTGAGCCCCTGGAAGTGGCCCATGACCTGTCGAAGAGCCCAGACATGCAGGGGAGCCACCAGTTGCTTGTGGTGTCAGAGGAGCAATTCAAGGTGCTTCGCGGGTAGCAGCAGGATGCCCCAGATGCCCCTGGGACCTCCGTGGCTCTCAGCCCCCACGCACAGATAACGACAGCTGCAACTCCAGGTTCTGTTGTGAGCCTGGAGTAAGGGCTACAGAGTCACAGGAGAGGGGGGGACTGAAAGGTCAGACAAGGACATCGAGGCCTGTATGGAAAGTACAAACTACCTAGACGTGGACATCAGTGCTTGCATCGCGCCGGCCCATGTGCAGGGTCTGGGCATTCAAGGGCCGGGGGGTGTTCAGCCTGATGGGTTTGCCCAAGTGCTTAAAGATGGCTGTCGGTGGGCAGGGTCCCAGCAGTGACAGGGTCTGGTAGGTGAAGCACGGTCTCGCTATAGTGTGACCCTGACCAGCCGCCCTGCGCCCCCAGGTGTTCACGCTGCCCAAGGTGAGCGCCAAGCTGAAGCTGAAGCTGACAGCCTTGGAGGGGTCGCGGGTGCGGCGCGTTGGCGTGGCTCACTTCGGCAGCTGTCGGGCCGAGGACTACGGGGAGCACCACCTGGCAGTGCTCACCAACCTGGGCGACATCCAGGTGGTCTCCTTGCCCCTGCTCAAGCCCCAGGTGCGGTACAGCTGCATCCGCCGGGAGGACGTCAGCGGCATCGCCTCCTGTGTCTTCACCAAACACGGCCAAGGTGCGCGCCGCGTCCCGGGGCCTCTGCACGGGGACAGGGATGGATGGGGGCCCTCGGGCCCTGCTGGCAGCCACTGCCAGACGCACCCTGTCCTGTGTGGACAGGGACAGAGAGGGTCTGTCCTCATCCCCCGCTGGAGAGGACCTTCTTCAGCCACAGGGCCTCACTCCCGCTCTTCTCCCCAGGTTTCTACTTGATCTCCCCCTCGGAATTCGAGCGCTTTTCTCTCTCCACCAAATGGCTAGTGGAGCCCCGGTGTTTGGTGGATTCAGCCAAAGCTGAGAAACACACCCGCCCCAGCAACGGCAACGGCTCAGGCCCCAAGAGGGCCCCCCACCAGACCAGGTGGGTGAGACCACCAGAGGTCGTTCAACAGCTTTGCCCTGCTGCTGACTGACTGAGATGCCCCCTTTCCATACCAGCTGCCAGTCCAGACCTCTTCTACCCCTTCCCAAGCCCCCCAAATAGTTGACCTTACCCATTTCTCATGGGACCAAGACTTACTCTCAGTCCCTGAAGGTCCCCCACTCTCACCATCTCTCTCCCCATAGGAACTCAGGGAGCCGCGGTGATGGAGAAGGTAAGAGAGGCCCCTCGGGCTGTGACTTGAGACACATCCAGCTACACGGGGTCAGGGAGCGGCTGGGGTGAGAGTGAGCAGGGCGTTTGCCTAGGAGCATTGGGGTCCTGGGCTCCCAGCACTCCCTGAACCCCTGTAAGGAGAGGCCCGGGCAGAGGGCACAGGACAGACTCGCCTGACCGCTCTGCCTTCTAGAGAAGAAGCCGGTTCCCGTGATGGAGCACGCTCTACTCAGCGATGAGCGTGAGTCGGGCAGCGGTGGTCGGGCCGGCCTGAGGGAGGGGAAGGAGGTCACGTGCTTGGAAGGTCGGGGGGGCATCAGGAGCCATTTCCTGGGACTCACTGGGTCTCTCCTGATTTGCAGGAGTCCTAAAGGAAATCCAGAGCACGCTGGAGGGGAACCGGAAGTAAGTTTACCTTGGCACGGGGAGGGGGGCCAGGAGAACACTGGGAACAAGGCCCTGTGAACAGTGACCCCCCATCTTTGCCCTGCAGGAGCTCTGGCAACTGGCATTCGCACCGCGTGGCCGTGGGATACAGCCTCAGCAATGGGGAAGGTAGAGCTGCGGACGGTCGAGGAGGGCCTGCTCCCCAGGGAGGGACAGGAAGAACCGCCATTGCCATCACCCCCACACACACCCATGGCCCGATAGGCCCTTGGGGCTGTGCCCCCCCCCAAAGCCTGCATCTGGACTTCGGGTGGGTGACTGGGGCGCCCCATCCTGCTAAGGGTGACTCTGAGCTCCCGTCACACACGCACACCCTTGTCCTGTGCAGCAGAGTGAACGGGACAAAGCGCCCAGACTGAGAGTGAACACACTACCGAGGCTTCCTCCAGGGCCCGCGCCAGTGGAGAGAGAGGCCCAGCGGGCCAGGGCCGCGCACCTGGCCACGAAGCTGCTGCTGCTCCCGGCCTCGGAGAGGAGAAGGCCCCGTGCCAGGCAGCTCCTCCCGGGCCTCGTCTGTCCTGGTCCTTGACAATGTTGCACAGTTTTTATTCCTCCAGATCCCCTCCCCCCACCTTTTATAGTGGGTTGGGTTTTAAATTATAAATTTTAACTGCCTCCAAGTGAAACAGAGTTTTTAATAAACACCTTGTTACCTCTTCTGGAATGGTCTGCAGACTTGAATGTCTCCATGGAGTGGGATAGAAGGCTTTCTCTAGACAGACGCTGCCTGCCCCTGGGGACCATCTATAGCCCCCACAGAACCAGCGTTTTAAGCATCTGAGTCAGCAAACCATGCTCATGTTCGAACGGCTCTGGGAACAAGTCGCAAACATGACCCGTGCAGACTCCCACGGCGCCAGATGGCCACACCCCCAGCTCATGCAGACTTGTGAGTTTGACGCAAACACATCCAGTGTGCTGAACAAAGTTTCCTGCGAAGACCAGGAACGGAGAATGTGGACCCTCAAGAATCAAGACAACAGAGGTCTGTGTGCAACTCCGTGGCAGATCTCTCGGTGTTCCTAAGCATCCGCCTCCCTCACTCCAAGAAAAGGAAGTTTGAGCGTGCGTTTACCTCTGCTTGCTTGTAGTGAGTGCTGCCTTAAGTGCCCCTTGCTTTGGAGCCTCCATGAATCAGCTCTAGAAAATGACTTCATACTGGAAGTGTGAGGGGACTGATTTGGGTCCTTCCAAGTGACACAAATGGAAAGGTTTGGCAGTTTCTACTCTAGCAAGTGAGTTGGAGGAAACTGGGCTAGCGTGGAGGACAGGGTCCATGGGAGAAGTGACAGTGATGGTCAAATACCAGCACTGAAGGGCCGAAGATGTAGCTCAGTTGACAAGAGTGCCTGCCAGGCACGCAGAAAGCCCTGGGTTCACATCTGGAATCCTAGTACTTGTGAGGCGGAAATAGAAAGATCAGAAGTTCAAGGCCATCCTCAGCTTACAAAATAAGTTCAAAGCTAACCTGGGCTACACACAAGAAAGAAGAAAAAGGCGAAAGAGATGGGTGACCTTGCGCTCCCTTGGACTTTGAAGCAGATCAGCCCTGGAACATTGGCTTTGCTGTTAAGTGACATGAGACCTGGACAGGAGGCGACCTGTTTTGTGCCTTGGTTTACCTGTAAAATGAAGAACAGTGGGGCTCGGCTCGGTGTTGTGAGGATTTGACAAGAGCTTGTACAATCACACAGCACAGGCTCCTCAGGCAAAGGAGGTGAAAGTGATTGCAGATCACAGGTAAGGCCCGGGGAGAAGGAAATGACTTCAGGAAGAGAGGGGACAAGGGTGAATGGGAAAAAGAAGCTGGGGGAGGGGCTGGAGAGATGGCTCAAGGATTAAGACTGCCTTGGAAGCAGAAGGTCCTGAGTTCAAATTCCAAGTCCTACGTAAAAACGTCGGGCGGGAATGGCAGCAACTTGCACTTCTGGTCCTGGTGAGTAGATCCTGGGAATTCTCAGAGCAAAGCAAAAAGGAGGTAAAAGCAGCCCAGGATGATTCCTGAAGTCACCCTTGGTCCTCCACAGGGTCACACAGTGCCTTCTGATACACACACACCAGGCTGGGGAGAACCAGCATCAAGACTGCCTCAGCTGACTCTGACGGTGGCTGAGGGTCATGCAGCAGGAAGGTGGAGCAGCTGGCCTTGGGCTGGAGTAGCAGGAGCAGTTCCCAAGCTGCTTCGCAGCAGAAACGCCGAGAAGCCATCACGTGGAGTTGGCAGAAGGGTGGGAACCAGGGCCAGGGAAACCTCGGTCCTCACTTCGCTAGATGGTTGTTCTCAGGTTCCCTAACCTCTCTAAGCCAGTTTCTTACCGGAAATGAGGCAGTAACCCCATCCTAGGGTCGGGGAAAGGTTAATGATGTCCAGGAAGGAAGGATGTTCGCCCGGAGGGTGATCGGGTGAAATACTAGCCCTGCCAGGGCACCCAGGAAGACGGGAGATTCTACAGGAGCTCCACCTTGTCCCGAGCTCACAGAACACTAACTGGCGCTCTCAGCAGCCAGTGGGGGCGTCTCACACCCAGCTGGGCTTCTAGAGTCAGACCGAATTGGTGTCCCGTTTCTAACACTAGCTAAGTGCTTCAAGCAGCTCACCCATAAAGTAGATGCCTTCGCAGCACCCACTTTCAGAGTGCTTTCAAGGATCAAAGGATTCACAGCAACTGTTCAGAACAGTGACGGGGTGTCAAGGCCCGAAATGCTATTAGTCATTCCAGGACAGAACAGGCTCTTTCTCGAGTCATCTTTATAATCATAGTGAGCAGCTCACAGGCGCCCAAGTATTTAAATCCCCACAAACTGACCACAACAGAACCACCCACAGCCTGAAGGCCCATGTAGACCATGCTGTCCTGGTTTCCCTATCTATAAACAGAACCCCACAGCTACTGCTCTGTCCCACCCGACTGCTTTCACTCACCATTATACTCATGAAATTACCCATACCACACTAGTAGTTGTATGCGGCTCTCAACGCTGTGTAATCCATCATGCGAGTGAATGCTTCACCTTGCATCATGCTTTTTTGCGGGCTAAACCCCTTTGCTGTCTTGGCAACGTGAAGTATACCTTCTAGCTATCTGTTGGACATACTGTTGGCCACTGATGGTGGTCTTTTGGGACAGCTGCTTTGCCCTCATGATTTGTCCTATCAATGAGGATATAAACTAGCATAAACTATGGATGTAAATTTGGAAATCTCAAAATTGCAAAAACACACAGCAGGTCCAGCAGGTCTATTCAAGGAATTGATTCATCTGAATATGGATGAAATTATATCCTAATGTTTGTAATTTAAGCAAAAGATGAGATAAAGTAGCATCCACTCATCCATCAGTAACAAGGTTAACTATAGTGTGTTAATTTGTTGAAGTGTTAAGTGACAAAAAAGGAGTAGAAAGGGAGGAAATAGTTGTAAAGAGGGCTGAGGGTGTGTGGTTCAGTTGGCAGAGGGCGTACCCCTTATTCACAAGGCCCTGGGTGCCACACCCAGCCTGAAGGGACATCAGTGAAGATCTGTGACCCCCAAGCTAGATAAGCTTTCAGTTGTGGTAAAGGGAAAATAAGACTCGTTTTTTTCCAGATGGATAATTCTAGAAAGAAATTTAAAAATGGAGAGATGGCCCAGGGGTTAAAGTCTTTGCCTCTCGATAAAAGGGACATGAGTTGTGATCTCAGTCCCCAAATGGCGGCGGCTACACTTCTGGCCCTGGGAGGCAGAGCCTGGGAAACTCCAGAGCAAAAAAAATACAGCAGGGGGAAAGGAACGGGAAAAGGGGAGAGGGAGCAGGGAGGTACAGGGAGGTGTGGAAGGAGGAAGGGGACAGGGGTACCTATTACGTTGGTATGAGCAGAAAAATAAATTTTTTTAAAAAAGGAGATACAGCAATCCAGGGTGACTCCCAATTTTACCCTTGGACTTCCATAGACACACAGTGTCCTGTGAAATACCCACACCCCCCAAAAAATGATGTGTAGTTTGCACGTTGCCAATAAATTCATGACCAAAGAGCTTAGGAGGAACAAAGGGCTTATTTTTTCTTAGCGTTCTGGTTATAGTCCAGTCCAGCTTGTCAGGAGCTCATACCAACACCAGGAGCCTAGGGAAATGGCCATATCATATCACAGGAATTGCTGAGAGAGAGGCAAACCTCACTAGCAAGACCGCAAGTCTGTCCAAAGTATGCTGAAGAATGCCCAACTACTAGATCAGTTTCCCATCTCACCCTCCACGAGCTGTGTCCTTCCACATCAGATCAGATCGTCTTCTGCACTCGGGCTCAGAATTTGCCTTAGTTACTAATTCCTCACAAATGTGCCAAGAGCTCAGTTTTCAATTGTCAAGTTGACACATAGATATCTATCACAAATGGGCAGCCATGCAGCTGAGGGTCAAGAATAGGAAAGTCTCTTGTAAATTGTGAACTGCCGGCCGGGCTGTGTAGCTGTTCAAAAATACAAAATAACCTTAATGGGGCTGAGAATTGTAGATCACTTGTGTAGCACAAACGAGGCCCTGAAGATATGGTAACACACAACTTAAGGCAGATGGGATTTATGGAGTCTGACTAGGTTCCATGACCACAAGGAAATGTGTGGACCTGTGCTTCATGCCGGCTCAAGATGTACATTAGTATTTTATGCACTTCTAGTAAATTATATTTCACACTGGAAAAAACAACTCCCTGCATACCATGGTCTCGACCTCCGAAGCCCCAAGTGAACACAGGAGCCCGAAGTTTCCTAGGCAAGTAGTGAGGCTGGGGGACAGCCTGCTCCCTCAGTCTGGCCCGGTGCCAAGCTGGCATGGCTGGCAAGAGTCCCGGCAGAGTTGCCCTGTCCGCGGCCTTTGTCCTCATATGCAGCGTCTCCTCTTTCTCCTGCCTCCACTCCATTGTTGACCAAGGGGTTCAAGACCCGCTGACTCTGCATTATTGATGCTGTGCCTAAAAGCAGCGGGGGAGGAGGAGACGGAGCACACAACCCGCCAGAGCGGAGAGTCGGAGTTAGGGGGTGCTCAACCAAGGCTTCAGGGTCTCTCCCCAAAGGGAAAAGGATCCGGGCGTCTGGAAAGCTGTTTGTTTTCCGGGGCTGTCATGGGCGGGAGCAAGCGCAAGACGCCCCAGCGCCGAAAAAAAACGGGGAGACCAGCGTCTGCGGAGCCGGAGTCCGGGTCCGCCAGTGCTGATGGCGCACCCAACCGCGACCGCCGACCCGGCCGCGGGAAAGCCCGCCGGCTGCAACGCGCCACGGAGACCGACCCCACCCGAGACAAGGGAACCACCGGGGACCCCAGGGAGCCCACTGAAGAGGGGAGCAGAGGCCTCAGAAGTGCAGGGACCGAGATGTCACCGGAGGCCGCGGAGACGCGAGGCAGCCCGCGGCATCCGGGACACGGGCCCGTGGCCCGCCGTGGGGAGCGGCCCGAGGCGGGGACCCTCCCCCGGGAAGAGGGGCGGACGGCGAAGCGCGTCCGCCGCAGGAAAGAAGAGCGCGGCCCTGCCCGGCGGGACCGAGGGGAGGCCCCGGGCGCGGATGGGGACACGTCGGGCGGGGACGGCGGCAGCTCCTGCCTGGACAGCGAAGCCCGGGAGAGCGGCGGTCAGCGCAGCCGGCGCCCGCCGCGGCCCGAGTCGGAGCTCACGGAGACCGGCTCAGAAGGGGCCCAAACCGAGCCAGGGTCGCCTCTGGGGCCAAGCGGGTCCCTGGGCAGCGACCAGCACGCCGCGGAGCTCCGGAGCGGGACGGGGCCACGGGGAGCCAGCGAGGGCTTCGGGACAGGCACAGACTCGAGCCCAGTAGGGCAGAGACGCCCACGAAAGACCCTCGGAGCGCCAAGCCGTGTCCCTAGGTCCCCAGAGACGGAGCTGGGTGGAAAAATCACAGTCTCCAGCCCCCTCGAGACCAGCGGCGCGCGTGTGCCCGAGGGTTCGCGGGCTCCTCGGGACTCCGGGTCCGCTCCGGACGCGAGTGACCACGAGGCGAAGCCACAGGTTAAACCTGAACCCGCCCAAGACTCGAGGGCCGGGGCTCAGCGTCGCCAGGCGGGAAAGGTGCAGGGGAAGGTGCACGTGGCTGGGAACCAGGGCGCAGCAGGAGCCGGAGAGGGAGAAGGCGCGCGGGGCCAAAGGCCGGGAGACGTGGCGCCTTTGGCCGCCATCCTGATGCTCCGCAGGCTCCACTCGAGGCCCCCGGCAACCCCATCTTCCCAGCTCCCGGGTGGCGGCCGCGTGGGCCTCAAGGCACGGCTCTGGCGCTGGACGCGGGCTCTGGGCCTCCTGCGGTGGCTGCGGCTTCAGCTCCTGAAACCTCGCGGCCAGGAACAGGTGAAGACGCCGCGAACCGGCGAAGCCCCGGGTCTTGGTGGCGAGGGGCGGAGTCCGGAGAGCATGGGCAAGGGGCGGGGCCTCGGAGGCACGGGCGAGGGGCGGGACCTAGAGGGAAGTGGTGAGGGGCGGGGTCCCGGGAGCACGGACCTGGGGAGGCGCACGAGCAAGGGGCAGGGTCCTGGGAGCACCGATGATGGGCGGGGCCTCGGGAGCACGGGCGAGGGGCGGGGCTCTGGGAGCAGGGACGAGGGGCGGGGTCCTGGGAGCACCGTTAAGGAGCGGGGCTCTGGGAGCCCGGGCGAGGGGCGGGGCCTTAGGAGCAGGGGCGAAGGGCGGGGCTCTGGGAGCCCGGGCGAGGGGCGGGGCCTTAGGGGCGAGGGGCGGGGCTCTGGGAGCAGAGGCGAGGGGCGGAGCTCTGGGAGCACGGGCGAGGGGCGGGGCTCAGGGAGCACGGGCGAGGGGCGGGGCTCTGGGAGCACGGGCGAGGGGCGGGGCTCTGGGAGCACGGGCGAGGGGCGGGGCCTTAGGAGCAGGGGCGAGGGGCGGGATCCCGGGAGCACGGGCGAGGGGCGGGATCCCGGGAGCACGGGCGAGGGGTGGGGTTTTGGGAGCACGGGCAAAGGGAGGAGCAGGGGCGAGGGGCGGGGCTCTGGGAGCACGGGCGAGGGGCGGGGCCCTGGGAGCACGGGCGAGGGGCGGGATCCCGGGAGCACGGGCGAGGGGCGGGATCCCGGGAGCACGGGCGAGGGGCGGGATCCCGGGAGCACGGGCGAGGGGCGGGGGCTCGGAAGGGCGCTCGCCGGGCAGGGCGGCGGGACGGGGCTGAGGCGCCGGCTAGCGTTGCGCCTGGCCGGTTTGGCCCGGCTTCGGGGACCGCCGCGGGCTCCGTCTGGCGGCGGCT
The DNA here is from genome assembly GCA_023101885.1 of Typhlomys cinereus. Taxonomy (NCBI): domain Eukaryota; kingdom Metazoa; phylum Chordata; class Mammalia; order Rodentia; family Platacanthomyidae; genus Typhlomys; species Typhlomys cinereus. Next base: position 197,330 of record JALPQD010000162.1, read on the forward strand.
CCAGTTGTCAGGTGCCGAACCGTCCAACCGCGGACGCCCCTTCCGGAGACGAGGACGCGCCCACCGATGCTAAGTTCGCGGTGGTCTTCCCCAGAATCCACGGGGCGGCGGAGGCGCCGAGCCGCAGGCGCTCACGGGAGGCCGCGGACGCCCCCCCTGGGGAGGGCAGCGTTTGGCCTGGGGCGGGGGCCGCGGCGAACGGGGAGGGGCGGGCTCGGGGCGAGCGGCCGATGGGGACCCCGCCGGCTGAGCCCCGCTCCCGCCCGGAAGCCGCGACGCCCCTGCACTGGGCGCTGGGCTCCGCCCCCCGCGAGGACCCCGGTCCTGACCCCGAGCCTCTGCTTCCGCGGCTGGCCTTGGAGACCCGCCTGAGGCCCGAGAACAGCCCCCGGGGGTCCCCCGGAGAGCGCTGGGAGCCCGAGGATGACGCCGAGGCGGTCCTGGAAAGGGACCTGGAGCTGAGCCTGGGAGCACCCCCTTTCCCTGGAGCCCCCGGAGCCGAGGGCGCGAGCCTCGGGGACGGCCTGGAAGACACCGCGGACCTAGCGCGGCTGCGGTGAGGGTCGCGGTTCCCCCGTCCCACCCCTCCCCGGCCTGCTGAAGTGAGATGGTTTTTAAAGATGCTATTTATTCGTGTGTCGGAGGACGCGGTGTGCCCCGTGGAGGTCCAACGGTGACTGCGGAGTCACCCTGCATCGCTTCTGCCACCTTTTTGCTTTGCTCTGGGATCTCCCAGGCTCTGCCCACCGGGGGCACTGCCTTGCCACCTGGCGTTTTTTACGTGGTACCTGGCATCCAAACTCAGGACCTTCTGCTTGAGAGGCAGAGTCTAACTCCGGCGCCGTGTCTCCAGCCCTGCCTTTTCTTTTAAAGATGTTATTTATTCTTTGACAGTTTTATGTGTGTATATAATGTATCTTCATCATCTTTACCTCCATCCCCTCCTAGGAGCCCTCAAAACAAGTCCCTCCACCCCCTTAGTGGACTTCTTTTCTGATTGGCACACAGCGGCTCACTAGGCCATCAGCCCCCCAGGAGATGAGTGTTCTGGAGGGAACTGGGTGAATCCCCCCAAGAACTCCACCCTCCTCTCTACTTTCTGCAGGCTGCTGTGTGACAGTGCGATGGTGTTGTGCCTCAAGAAGAGATTTCACCTGGGCCGCATCTACGTATGGGGGGCCACGTGGAGGCGGTGTGCGCTGGGTTCCCTTTCCCCTAGGGACAGAGGCTTCTCTTTCCTTTTCTCCCTGGGCTGGGTATCAAGCCAGCTCTGCAGGACATCGAGGGGGGCTGGTCTGGGGTACATTGGAGCCCCATTTGTATTAGCCTGCTCACTTTTCATGAGAGCTTTTGCTTTCTTCTCTAGACTTTTGGGGGCCCCCTCCTGCTTGCCTTGAACCCCCACCGGCCACTCCCTCTCTTCTCACCAGAGGTCTTGACCAGCTACAGTCCCGGGAAGGCCCCTAATACCACTCCGTATGTGACTTTTTCCCTTTGACCCTGTACTTACCTCCAAGGCAGCTGGGCCCCCAGTGTGGCCCATTGACTGAGGTCCCAGGGTCTGTGGAAACATCTGCACGTACCTAGGAGGGCCCCAGGTGCCTGTCTCTGACAACCGCATCCCCCTACCCTCTCCAGACACATCTTTGCCGTTGGGGCAGCAGCCTACAGTCTTTCTCAGAGCACTGGGAAGGACCCGTGTATCCTCCTGGGGTGAGTCTTGGGTGCCTGCTTGCCTGGATCCATATGTCACCCCGAGGGCACATGGGGAGGAGCATGTGGTCTGTGCTGCGGGGCAATGTGCCCGCTAAGGTCATCACAGGCGCCCTGAGTGCCGCTACTTTCAGTTGCTCTCCATAGTCCAGACTTACTCTCTCCATGTGTGTAGGGCTCTCCCAAGCTGGTGCCGCTTCGGACGTCCCATTCTAGTATCCTGTGCTGAGTGGAGCCGTCAGTCCCCTTGAAGACCCTCCAGCTTCCTGCCAGCCTTAGCTTTTCCCACCTGCAGGGGGCGCAGCGGCTCGGGGAAGACGGAAGCAGCCAAGAAGATTGTGCAGTTCCTAAGCAGCCTGGAGCAGGAGCAGAGGGGAGGCAGAGGATGCCAAGTGAGGCCTGACTGGAGATCGCCCCACCCTGGGAAACAGCAGGACCCATCCCCAAGGGACCTCTTTGGGTGTCTGGGTTAGCTCCGAGTTTTGCCAGCTGCACCATGGGATTACCCCCATAGCCAGCCTCATAGAGAATTCCTTAGTGAGTGGTGGGTACCACTGTCATCTCAAGAATACATGAATGCCCCCACCTCCATGCAGCTGGCGGACATGCTACCTATACTCAGCAGCTTTGGCCATGCCAAGACCATCCTCAATGCCAACGCTAGTCGCTTCGGCCAGATGTTACGTCTCTGCCTGCAGCAGTGAGTGATGGGGGTTCAGGTGGTCACAATGGCACCTTTTGATAGGCTCTCTTCTTGGGCGCCAAGCTGCTACCTTTGACCCTATCCCCTAGTGGGCTCATTCTGAGCAGTGCCTTGGGTGTACACCCTGGGTGTCCCTACCCTGTGTCCTGTGCATAGGGGGGTCATCGTGGGAGCCACCGTGTTCCATTATCTGCTTGAGACCTCCAGAGTGGTGTTTCAGGTAATGTCCGGCTTCCTGCCCACGGGCTCTGAAAATGGAAAAAAAAAAAGGTGAGAAGCCATGTCCTGTCCTTCAAGCCCTGCTTGCTCCAAGGCAAACCTCTCCCGAAGGCCCAGGCTGAGCGGAGCTTCCACGTCTTCTATGAGTTGCTGGCAGGCTTGGATCCCATGGAGCGTGAGCAGCTGTCGCTGCAGGGCCCTGAGACCTACTTCTACCTCAACCAGGTGTGGGCAAGGTCCTTAGGGTGCGCCGAGGGCCTTAAGCATAGCTGCAAGAACACAGGCAAGGGTGCCAGGCCCTTCCCACGTCACAGTCGGCTGTGCTCCGCAGGGCCGGGCCTGCAAGCTCCAAGGCAAGGAGGACGCCCACGACTTTGCAGGGCTGATGAAGGCCCTGCACGTGCTGGGCTTATGTCCAGAAGAGCTGACCGCAATCTGGACTGTTCTGGCCGCCATCCTGCAGCTGGGCAACATCTGCTTCTCTTCTTCAGAGGTAGGCTTCTGTGGGCAGGGGCAGCGAGCATCCTGGGTGAGCATCCTGGGTGCTCAACCAGGGGAGTGACATTGCCAAATCGTTGTATGTAAGAAATCACAGAACCCTGGGCTGTGCCAGAAAACAGATCCCTACTGCATAGGTGATGAAGCTGTGCCCGGCACATCTTTATCTCCCCGGTGCCTGTTGTACTTGGCTGCCAGCCCCAAGAGAGGTACTGGGGTTACCTGAGCTGGAGCAGGAGGGGAGTAGGAAATCGATTGACATATTTTCTTTAACTCAGCTCTCACGGCAACACTGACCTAAGGGTTATTCCTCTTTAGCAATAAGACAGTAAAAGCACAGGGAGGGAACGGGACTGGTGAGAGCCGCCCAGCTAATAGGCTAAGTCAGGGTGTGTATTCACAGCGTGTACCCAGACCCAGAGCCTGGCTCGCCAGCCCGGAACTCCACTTGTGGTGGTGGCCTTTTGAGTGTCCAGTTGGCTGGACAAAAACAAACAAAAAACCCTGCGCCTACCCTGAGAATACCCTCCCATCACATAGAGCTCTCCCTGTCTCTGTCCAGCGGGAGTCCCAGCAAATGGCTACTGTGTCCAGCTGGGCTGAGATCCACACTGCAGCCCGGCTGCTGCGGGTGCCACCAGAGCGCCTAGAGAGGGCTGTCACCAGGAGGGTCACGGTGAGTCCCAAGGGTTCTGGAGAGGTGGGGAGAGCAACCTGGAGCAGCCACAAGCCGCGGGCCTCATGTACCCTGAGCACTCTCTGGCTTCCAGGACACGCCCTATGGCCCAGTCTCCAGGTGGCTCCCTGTGGAAAGTGCCGTTGATGCCAGGTGACCGTGGGGATGGGCGAGTGGGGTCAGGCTTGGTGCACGGCTGGGCATAGCTCATGCGCGGTACCCACAGGGACGCCCTGGCCAAGGCTCTGTACTCGAGACTCTTTCACTGGCTTCTGAGAAGGATCAACATGCGGCTTGCCACACCCAGGGAGGAAGGCAGTGTGAACGTCATCACTGTCGTGGACGCCTATGGCTTTGAGGTCTCCCCTTGGGAAGGGCAGGACAGGGGTGACCTTCTCATGCTGCTGTCTTGGGGGTTGGGCTGAAGCTCCCTCTGAGCTGCTTGTCTGACTGGTCTGTGCGTTTGCTGCCTCCTCCTGGAAGGACTGAGTGGATGTTTGGCTGAATTTCTGGGCTGAGTTTGGAAGGCACTGGAAAGAGAGAAAAGGGAACAGGCTCAGCCTTTTTGGACTTCAGGGTCTGGTTGAAGCTGGCAGGAAACTTTGGGGCTCTCACCCACAAACCTGTAGCAACTGAGTGGAGAGTGTCCCCCCACTTGCTCCAGTGCCTGTCCTAAGGCTCCTGTTTCCTTCCTGAGGCTGGGCCCCTCTTGGCTTCCCTTGGAGGAGGGTTGGAGTTCAGTACCAGCCCCCGCGCCAGCCTGTCTGGTCTTACTCGAGCAGAGAGTCAGGAAGCTCCAAAGCTTCCGTGTCTAAGCCCTGCCCCTTGCTAGCTGTGCATCTCTAAGCTAATCAGTCCTCTGAAGCAGTGTGCTCATGTGTAGCTGGGATCCGAGTGACCCTAGCTTCCGGGTAGTTCCTAAGAGTAGACATTCCTTCCCTGCCCTGTCCTGTCCAGACATCGCCTCTGCTTACTTTTACAGATAATATTTGCCCATCTTAGCATGGATTTGGCCATAGCCTGACCTTGCAGACCAAGAGGAGGGAAAGGGCGAGCCCACCAGATTTCTCTAAATTGTCACAACTTACTCTTTTCCAGAAGATTTGACTTGCAAGAGTGGCAAGGAAAGGGCTGAATAGTTCTGTCTGCCCTCCGTAGACTGTCCCTGGTGCCACCCTGAGGGGGTACACATGCATGTGATCTTCCATGTATGTTTAGGGGTGGACAAAGCTATGTGAAAGAGGGCCTTCTGGGCTTGAGATAGGGACGGAAGCTGCACACTGGAGGTCTCCCTGAAGGAGGCTGCAGTGCTGGACGCAGCATCCTCGGGCTCTACTGATGAGATGGGTGCGTTCACTCGGTGGTGGTGGTGGAGCATCAAGCAGGAGTGGGCACAGGGGCAGGACTCCTACGTGACTGTGACAGGTCCGTGGTGGTAAGGCAGTTGGTCACACTGCAGCCTTGGAGCACCACTTTTTCCCAAGCCCTGACAGCAGCAGGGCAGCACCACCTGCCCTGTGCCCACCTCCTGCGCAGCCCCCCTCACAGCTCACGTGCTGCAGGCACTGAAGGCAAACGGCCTGGAGCAGCTGTGCAACAACTTGGCCAGCGAACGCCTGCGGCTCTTCTCCATTCAGACAGTGCTGGCCCAGGAGGAGGTGAGGGGCCGGGCCGGGCCAGGGCGGAGGACACAGCGCTGCCCGGTGCAGAGGTCAAAGTCGTGCGTGGGGAGCTCCACCCCAGAGCCCCCTCTCCCCAGGGGTAGTGCAGTCCTTCTGAGCCTCAGTTTACTCGTGAATATAAGGGGAGGGTCATGTCTACTGCAGGTCAATCAGCATTCCCTCCATCAGCATGCACTGTAAGTAGCCAAATGGTGTCTGTTAACAGGAGGAATGTCAGCGAGAGCTGCTGTCCTGGGTGCCCGTTCCCCAGCCTCCGCGGGAGCCCTGCCTCGACCTCCTGGTGGACCAGCCCCACAGCCTTCTGAGCATCTTGGATGCCCAAACGTGGCTGACCCAGGTGGGAATGAGGCAGTGACCCTTGGCATTGGGGACAAGGAGTGGGCACCCTGGTGGCCATGCTGGAACCTGCAGAGCCTTCTTGGGTACAGCCAAGTTATGGGGTCCAGAGACCCTGCTGACTGCCTCGGCACAGCCTGGGAAGAAGTGGTCAGCAGAAAGAGCCCTGCACCCCTGAGAACTGGGCTCACTTCTTATCTCTGAGTGACCTGGAGCAAGATCCCTGGCTTTGCCCAGTGTTGCTGGAGAAGGGGCAGAACAGAGCTGATGGGCAGGGAAGTGGGGATCTGGGGGGCTTGGAGTACTCTGTATTTTTTCATATTCTTTTTTATTAGAAGCACACACATGAGCTGTGGGCTTTCAGGGTTTGAACTCAGGTCCCCAGGCTTATGACCAGGCACCTTATCTGCTGAGCTATCTCACTAGCCCCACTGCTTTCGGATTATAGCTAAGCATCACTCAGACCTCCAACCAGGAGGGGGTAAACCCCAAGGCCACGGTTGTACCTATGCCATAGTCTAAGCTAGCCTTGAACTCCTGATCCTTCTGCTTCTAACTCCCAAGTGCTGGGATTACAGGAATTGTTGCAGTTTTTTTTTTTTTTTTTTTTTTTTTTTTTTTTTTGCTGCTGAGACACATACAGGGTCCAAACAGTTTAGGGTTTACTCTTGCTTGTAATTATTGAATGTGGTCATTGACATGGCAGCAGAAGTCACACCACCATCAGCAGCTAAGGGAGCTGCCACACCACGTCCATGTTTATGCTGAGACATAATCTTGCTTGCAAGTGTGCCGTGCCTGTGTGCCAAATACTGAGCCCGTTTTCATCATCCTCCTATCCACTTGCCCGGGGATTGGTCCCCCACGGTGGACTCTGGCTTCACGTATCAATGGTTTCCCACAGGCTCGCTCGGAGCTTAACTACTAACTCTGCCTGTGCCCTGAAGGTTCAGCCCTCACTTGTCAAGTCGACACCTGTGTCTAACTGGCACAAGTATCTATCACCACACCCAACTTACGCAGTGCTGGGGGTCAACCCAGGGCTTCATGCTTGCTAGGCAGCCGCTCTGCTAACCGAGCTACAAATACCCCAGTCCCTGCAAATACTTCTTAAGTAGCCTTCTCCCCAGCATCCTCAGCCTACCCTCTGTTTGACCTGCTGGAGGAGGGGACCCTACACCTTTCCAAGGACAGTTACAGTATTGATCTGCTTGTGTGTCTTCTGCATAGGACTGAGGTCCAGGCGGGCGGAATAGACTCAAGGGTCCAACTTTACCCATGGAGCACGTTGGCTTAATGAGGGAATCGAGGGAAGGAGGAAGGAAGGAGTGTATGTGTGCCAGGGACTATACTAAGGGTTAAAGGTGAGCCAAGTTAGCTCTCCCACCCCTGTCTTGGAGCTCACAGTGTAGAGCGTTACTATTTAAAACATGGATCGATTCATCCACCCTATATCTGTCTTTCTGTCTGTCTGTCTATCGTGGGTATAAGTTGAGTCCAGGCCATGTCATGGTACACATGTGGATATCAAAAGACAACTTTCAAGAACCGGTTCTCCCCTCCTTGTGGACTCTGGGGATCAAGCTTACGTGATTAGGTTTGTGCACCAAGTGCTTTTACCCACTACGCCATCTCACTGGCCCAGAAATAATTAAAAAATAAGAAGGCTCAGTGAGTTTCATCTCCAGAAGCCCCATGACAGGAGAGGACTGGGTTCCAAAAGCTGTCTGACCTATGTGCTATGATCATGTGCTATAGCTGTCTGAGTGAAGCTTTCCCCTTCAAATAAATAAAAAAGCTAGGCTTGTGAATTGTGCTATTTGGATACAGGTGCCAATAATTGAAGACTGAGCTCTGGACACATCTGCAAAGAATTAATAGTCCAGGTGAGCCCTAACTAAGCAAGCTTACAGGGAGTTACATAATTAATGTGCCCAGCCCACAGCAAGTGGTACCCTTCTCTGGGCAGTAGATAGCTTGGAGAGAGCTGCTCAGTAGTTCAGCGTAGTTCAGTATATTCTGGCAGCCTCACAGTTTGGCAGGTTTGTCTCTTAGCAGCCCTGTGACCACAGTGTGGTGGCTAGCAGTGCTGTGACCGTGTGGCCAGCAGTCCCGTGACCGTGTGGCCAGTTCCCTCAGCCCTGGTGTTGGCATGGACTCTCCTGCCAAGCTGGCCTGCAAACTGTAATTAGAATCATAAGAATAAAATTTCTTGCTCCCCTAAGTTGTTTGGTTGTGAATTTATCGACAAATGCACACAAACTGCAACAGAATTTGGTATCAGGAGTAGGGTTGCTGATAAATTTGCGTATGTGGCCTTTGTGAATTTTGAATGGTTTTGCTGGGGAAATGTTTAAAGATTTTGAGCCTGCGGGCTACCAAAGCTTTTAGGCAGAGATGACTGGGTCATTGGAAAACAGTAGTGCTGAGAGAGACATGAGCGGTTTGGGCTCGACTTATGATGAAGGGGACCAAGACATTTGGTGAAGTTGAATGTAAAGATGATGGGCTGATTTTCTTGGCAGAAGAGATCTGGGTTGGCAGCCTGACGTTTCAGGTGAGAAAAGGGTAGACAGCAGAGCAGCTGTGACTATTGAAGAAATTGTTGTTGTTGGAGAAAAACCTAGTATTTTGCACTAGACAAGGGGAGTGATGAGCACCACCCTGTGGAGATTTCATGTTGTAAAAGAAAAGTCTGAGTCGAAGTAGTTTCTTCCCCTTCAAAGTTTTGGTTGCCTAGAAAAGGGCTTTTCCAGGGTCAGCACATGGACCTTGATAGGGCCGTTTCCAGTGCATCCTTCATCTTAACCTTGCTGCAGACCTTAGCAGCAGCATCCAGATTGAGTCATGAAGAACAGGTGAGGCTTGAAGCTCCTACAAAAGGTGAAGGTTATAGTTGCAGTAGAGAACCCAGGATTTTGGAGATGCTGAAACGATGGGACATGTGCTGAGGAAGGCAGAAAGTGCAGACTGAAGTGGACCCAGAGAAAAGCTGTTTGTGCTGTGGCCTGTACATCTGGATTGATGGAATGACCCAGTATTTCTAGCCGGGCCTGACTACATGATGAGCAGCAAAGACCATACAGGAAGTGGCATGTTCTTTGCCAGGCTTCAATCTTAATTTTGACTTGATTCTGGTATTCATTTTGATTTGATTCTGGTATTCATTTTGATTTGATATTTTCTTGCTATGTCCTGATGTTTTCACTTTAATATTTATTCTATGTTGGCAGTATTTAACTTGGTTTTGTTTGATAGAATCATTTTTTTGAGGATTAAGGCAGAGTTTATTAGAGGAGAAAAAGAATGGAACTCATGGACTTTGAATCCTCAAGGGGCAAGAGAGCTGAGAAGAACTCACAGACTCCAGACATGAAGTCCCATGAGAGGGAAAGGAGCCCAATAAAAATCTTATGGTTAAGAAATTTCTTTTTAAAAGAAACTCGGCTTTTAAAATGTTGGAACTGGATTATTAGTGGTTATGAACATTTTAAATTCAACTGTAGGGGCAGGAGAGATGGCTCAGGGTTTAAGACTCTGCCACACAAGGTCTTGAGTTCAGATCCCATATAAAATGCCAGGAGGAAATGGTCCCATGTAAAATGCCAGGAGAAAATAGCAGCAGACTGCACTTCTGGCTCTCGTGGGCAGAGCCTAGGAAATCCCAGAGTGAAGCCAAAGGAAGTAGAAGCAATCCAGGATGATTCCTGAAGTCACTCTTGGTCCTCCACAGGGACACACATGCCCTCTGAGACAGACAGACAGGCGTGCGCGCATACACACACACACACACACACACACACACACACACACACACATAAAATAGGACCAAAAGAACATAATCCTGGACTTAGAACTTTTTATATTGAACTGAGTGGATTTTATATCATGAAATGAATGTAATATACTCAGGGACAAAGGTTGAAATGTTACAGTTTAAGAGTAATGTGTGTCAAGGTGACAAGAGGTGGAATTTTCCAGTTAAATAATACATGTCAGGCTTACAAGAGAGGCTGAGCCGTAGGCACATTTGTGAAGGATTGGTAGTTAAGGCAGGCCCAGCCCATGGTGGATGGGAATATCCCTGGGCAGGTGGACAGTTGGCGAGAGCTGGCTCAGTAGCCTGGCATCCTGCGGCACACTTTGGCAGGCCCATAGTCTGGCAAGTGAGGAAGTTTGTCCCTCTCCCATACGTTGGCATGAACTCTCCTGCCAAGCTGGACTATGGACTGTAACCAGAATTGTAAGCAAAAATAAACTTACCCTTGCTCCCCTGGGCTGTCTGGCTGTGAGCTTATCAGCACTGTGCAGACAGACTCCAGCAGTGATACGTGTGGAACCGGGAAGCTGAAGCCGGAGGATCGCTGGAGCGCAGCAGCTCGAGACCAGGGTGGGCCATGCACAGGGACTATCCCAGAGAAAAGAAAGAAAGGGAGGGGACCTGAAGTGTAGCTCCGTGGTAGATTACTGGCCTAACTTCCAAGAGATCAAGGGTTCAAAGTCATCCTCAGCTTCATCGTGAGTTTGAGGCAGCCTGGGCTACATGAGCACCTTTCTGGAAAAAAAAAAAAAAAAAGGAAAAAAGAAAGCAAACAGTGCCAGTGGCCACTTAGCTCGACCAGCGGAGCTCTGTCTTCCAACGAAAAAACCAGTCCTGAAAGTTGTCCTCTGACCGCTCCATGCACACAGCGGCATGCAGCGTGCCCCTAGAATGGGAGGAAGGAAGGAACAAACGAATGAATATAAGCACAAACGAAAAACAACAGGCAAAAAAAAAATCTTGTCACAAATATCTGAAATTCCAGGGCCACTTTTAGAAATATGGCATGTGTATCCAGTGTGTGGTAATACCCTTTAACGCTGGTATTATTTGAACAGTTTGAATGCTGACTGGAATTGTTCCTGCAAGCCACAGTTCTCATTTGTGGAGCAATAAAGGTCGAGTTCTCTCTCTCTCTCTTTCTCTTTCGTTCTCTGTTTTTATTGTTGTATGTTAGCTTCATAAATAACTTCTTAGATTTTGTTTTTACAGTGAGCATTAAAGGCTTGTTGAGAGGGTCCGCTGTCCTAGGAATGGCTTGGGCACTGTCTCAGAGTCCCCCAGACTGATTTCTTTATGACTCCCTCAGGCTTTCTCTAGGAACTGTCAAGTCTATAGCTGGCTGAGGCAGTTCATGGGCCTGAGGTTTCCATGACTTTTTAAAGCTGTGCTTGATGTTCAAAACATAGTTGCTGCGCTAAGGGGATGCTCCAGGGATAAGCCATATGCCTCAAAAGCATGAGAACCAGACAGAGTTCAGACCTCCAGAACCCACGAAAGAGCCAGGCAGGCCCAGTGAGTAATCTTGCAATCTCAGCTCTCAGGAGAATCCCAAGGTCATGATCCCAAGCTGATTGACTGGGGAGCCCTGAGTTCAATTAAGGGTACCATGTGTTGATAAATAAAGCAGACAGCAATTGAGGACACCAATGTCATATGCACGTTGGTGCACATTTATATACACACGTGCACTCCACAACCCAGATGTATGCAAAAGAAGCTCATATTGTGTGTGAAGTTATTGAGAACAAGAACTACCTTTTATAGGGTCTCAAATAGGGGCTGACTCTAACTGTGGAAGGAAGCAGTCTGGGAGGCATGGGAAGAAGGGAGATGTGTGCAAAGCCTAAAGGAAATGTGACTCACCAGGCCACGGACCACACCTTCCTTCAGAAGTGCCACTATCACCACGGTGACCACCCAAGCTACGCCAAGCCTCAGCTGCCCCTGCCCATCTTCACAGTGCGACATTACGCTGGGACCGTCACCTACCAGGTATCTATCTGGTTTCTGAGACAGACTTCAGGGTGATTCAGTGAGATCGTGTGGCCTCGATGTCCCCTCCCCATCTGAGTCACCCACAGGTGAGAGGAGTGGATGAGGTCAGTCCCGTCTCAGGTGGTATGTTTCCACCTTCGGGTGCTTGCCACACCCTGTTCTGGGTATTATTTACTGCATGAAAACGGACACACCCAGCACTACAGGATCTGGGAACCTGCCTCTGGCTTCCCCTCATCTGTCACAGCACTGTCAGGAGAAATAGCAGCAACAGGCGGCCTGGTAGGTGCTCACGAAGTAGACTTTCTAAGTTCCATGTGCCTCAGGGAGACCTGCCCCAAGAAGAGAGTCTCTGAGCGGAAGGAGAGGGACCGTGGGACAGAGGTGAGGCAGGGAACATCTGCAAGACTCCCTGGAAGAAGTTGCACGCTCAGATTGCAGAAGAAAAAAGCCAACTACCCACACACACAAAAAGAACTACAAGAAGTTGGAATAAAGATAGTCTTGAGGGGTGGTCGTAGGAAAGAAGAGTTACAAATGAAGAGAAAGGGCTGAAGAGAGAGCTCAGGAGTTAAGACAGTGCCTTACAAGTAGAAGGTCCTGAGTTCAGATCCCAGATCCCATGCAAAAAAGCCAGGCAGAAATGGCAACAGCCTGTACTGGCCCTGGATGGAGCCTAGGAAACTCCAGAGTAAAGCAAAGAGGAGGTCATACAATCCAGGGTGATTCCCCAAGTCACCCTTGGCCTTCCACACGCACATAGTGCCCTCTGATACACACAGACACACGAGCAAGCACTTGTTTCAAAAATTAAAACTTCACTCTTGTGGGACACCTTGCCAAGTGAATCTGGAAAAGTTACATAGTTCTAGCTAAAACTCTAGGAAAATTCCTATAGGATGGGGATTGGTTTGGGTGTTTTTTGGTTTGCTTTGGTTTGGTTTTGAGACAGGGTTTCCTGTAGTCCAGGCTGGCTCCTGTCTGTACCCCCTGAGGGCTGGGGCACAGGCATGCTTCACCACACTGAGGTCACACCGTGCTGGGAATGGACCCCAGGACCTTGTGCATGCTAGGCGAGTACTGCGCCAACTCAGCTGCAGCCCTGGGAATGGAGTTTGATAAAAGTTTTTCTGAAGTTTTATCTGGAGAGGAAACGCATGAGGGTAACCAAGAAAAGGTGGGGAAGAGGATTTTGCTTTTTCCCAGGGGACAGGACATCGTGTCCTGAAGACACCAGACTGAAAGAGGTCGACTTTGCTAAGGACCCCCGGGGGGGATGAATCAGTTGGGGCAGTGTGAAGGGCTGAGCTCAGGAGAGGCGGCTCTAACAGCAGTGGGGGGCTGCGCGCCCGGAAGGAGCTGCACATAGCTCTTGCCTCCCTTCACATCCCGGCCCTGTCTCGCAGGTGCACAAATTCTTACACAGGAACCGGGACTGCTTGGACCCTGCCGTGGTGGAGATGCTCAGCCAGAGCCAAGTGCAGGTGCCCTGGCAGCCCCTCCTCCCCCGCCGGGTGCCCAGCATCCCGGCCGCAAGTCCCAAGGGGCAGGTCCTCAGACCACCAGCATGATGGAGGGAGGGCTGAGCGGGCCAGGACGGGACGCCGGGGCTGGCCAGTTTCTCAAAGTCCTGTGCTGGCCCAGGATGGAAAAGCTCAGGCCCATCTTCGCCCACAGTTGGTGGGCGCCCTGTTCCAGGAGGCAGACCCCCCCACCGGGGGAGGGAAAGAGAAACCTACACTGGCTTCCCGCTTCCAGCTGTCCTTGGGGGACCTGCTGGCTCAGCTCAGCAGGTAAGAACTGTTTCCCTAGTGGAACCCCAGGGACTGGGTGGAGGGCACACCTGTGTCCTCCACTGTTACAGGAGCCACATCTATTCCATCCAGTGCCTCAGCCCCAATCCTGGAAGGGTAAGCCCCCCCCACGCTTGGTCCCAGAATCCCATCTCTCCCTCCACCCCACCTTCCCGCCACACATCCCCCTTCTTTTCTCTGAGACCTTCCTCTCGCCCACCCTCTTGGCCACAGCTCCCAGGCCTCTTTGACGTGGAACATGTGACGGAGCAGCTGCACCAGGCAGGCGTCATGGAGGCAGTATGTGCCCGCAGTACCCACTTCCCCGTGAGAGTGCCCCTCCAATCTTTCTTGGCCAGGTAGGGCCCCAATACTAGGTATGCCTGGCAAGCCAAGTCCGGGCAAGTGGTCTTGGCAGATCCGTCTCCTTCTCAGGGCCCTGTGCTTGACTTCCAACAGTTCTTCCCTACCTCTTCCTTTCATTCTCTCTCCCTCCTTTCACATGCACCCTCTCTTCCCTTCCCTGCCTCAGTGCTAACGGTCTGCGGAGGTGCTGGGTCCTTGCCTGCCCTGGAGGCTCACCATGTAGCCAAATAAATCTGTAGCTATTCCCAAAAGTCGTGGCTAAGTCAGTGAGACGGGAGCCTCTTAGATGGAGGAGGAATGCAGGTGCGGCAGCCGCAGGGCATAGGGAAGGGGCAGGGTACAGGGCACGATGAGAATGGGGACAGCTGTTCAAAAACCTCCAGGGACGCTGGTAACTATTTGCATCATTTGCCTGAACAGTCTCTTGGGAACCTTCGAGAGCTGCCTCGCCCAGGAGCTCTGGTAACTGCCCGCCATGGCATGGGACAGCCTTGGCACTGGGACAGCCTAGCAGAGGTGGAGCTTGAGGCAGGCAGTAGGGGTGTGTGTGTGTGTGTGTGTGTGTGTGTGTGTGTGTGTGTGTGTACACCTGCCCTTGAGCAGATGACAGGAAATGCCACGTGCTAAAGGTTCCCTGCCCTGGATCATTTGCTGGCTCAGCAACTGTCACTTCTTCCAGGAAAACCTTGAGGCCTGGAGGGGGGAATTTGGGGTGCGGTTGTCTTCCAACACAGACCAGGTCTACAATCTAAGGATGAGCCCCCTGCGGCTCTGGACCCCACTCCCACAGCCATGCATCTAGTAGATGATGCAGAGGGGTGTGCTGGGCACTAGGACTGACGGAAGCCACTGGTTCAATCCTATGCTCCCACAGCCTAGCTGGCCTCGCAGAGCCCCCACCCATCTCCTCTCAGGAAAGGACCTCCTGCTCCCCGCGCTGTCAGCCACCTGCTGAGCACCCGCTTCTAGCCGGGCTTCCCAAGTACTGAATAAGTACCAAGGGGCTCAGAGTATCAGTCAAGTGTGAAAGGGGTCCTCACTTCTCTGTGTCCTTGTGAAGGTTCCGGGCCCTCGGGGCCCCGGGTCAGGAAGACCTCTGTGACCGAGAGAGGTGTGGTGCCGTCCTTAGCCAAGTGCTGGGGGCAGAGTCACAGCTCTGGCACCTTGGAACCACCCAGGTAGGTGAACCCTACTGAAAGGGGGGACTAAGACCAGCGACGAGCAGGGGAGCCCCCCCCACCTGCAGCCTCTGCCCACAGGTCCTGCTACGAGAACAGAGCTGGCAGCAGCTGGAGCAGCTGGGGGCTCAGCGGCGCTGCCAAGCCCTGCTCACTCTGCACCGTGGCCTCCGCGTGTGTATCTCCCGCCAGCGCCTCCGCCTCCTGCCCCGGATGCAGGCACGCGTGCGGGGGCTTCAGGCCAGGTAGGCGAGCACTGGAGCCAAGGGCTGAAGTTGGAGGGTGAGGCTGTTGAGCAGTTTCTCAAGGTGATAGGGCAAAGTTGGGGTGATAGGGGGCTCAGGGCAAGTCTCCAGTAACCTCTGCTTGCAAAGCCCCGAGACAAGAAGCTCATCACCCTGCGTGTTCTCCACTCAGCTGCACGGACAACAGACTCAACTGTCCTTCCCTCTCCTTCCGCTCGCCACCCCCAGCACTGGAGGTCACAAGCAACATCCATGGCTTCAATATGGTGCTCAAAATCTGAACTCGGGTCCTCATGCTTGTATCAGCTGAGCTGACTCCTCAGGTCCTAGATTTATTTTCAAATGCTAAAGATGCCTTCTGGGAGGAGACCGCTCTCCCTAGATCTAGGAAATTCCCACAATGTAACTTTTTTCAGTGATATAATTTATGAGTTTCACTTTGCAATAAAATATGGAGGATAAAGTTTACACAAGTCACAGTGCCTGACGAGAGGCCCAGTACCCAGCTGAGAGTCAGGTCTTAATCCCGTCTGCTAAACAGCTTCTCAGTTTACCTGTGTTACACTTAGGAGGCAGAGGCCGGAGGTTCTCTCTGAATTTAAGGCCCAATTGGTCTACACAGTGAGCTCTAAGCCAGCCAGGATTACATAGCAAGACTATGTCAAAATAACAACAAAAAAAAATAGGACTGGAGAGATGGCTCAGGGGTTGAGACTCTGCCTCACAAGCAGAAGGTCCTGAGTTCAGATCCCAGGTCCCACTTCAAAAAAAAAAAAGCCAGGTGGAAGTGGTAGCCTGTACTTCCTGTCCTGGTGGGCGGAGCTTAGGGAAACCCAGGGTGAAGAAAAAAGGAGGTAGGTAGAAGTAATCCAGGATGATTTCCGAGGAGAACACAATGCCCCCCCACATGCAAAATAAATGAAAAGTTAAAAATAAATAAAGTAAGAAACCAAAACAAAAAAACCCTTTTCTTTCATAGCATCCTGTTCTTTTTGAAGATTTTATTTATTTGAGAGAGAAAGTATGAATGCATGCCATGGTTCACAGATGCAGGTCAGAGGACAACTTTCTAAAGCCAGTTTTCCTCTCCCGCCATGCGAACTTGCTGGAACTGAGTTGGGGTGACCAGGTCAGCTAGCAGGGGCTCGCCGCGCCGTCGCCAGCCCGCGGGCCTGTTCCCTCCTCCTGCTTCTGCGAGGTCAGGGGCTTCACTTGCACAGAGGCAGCTTTTACGGCCACGTCCAGGCCTATAGAGCCCAGGCACCAAGCAGGAGGTGTAAGTTTGGGGAGCCCATCCCCTCATCACTCGCCCTGTCCTCCAGGAAGAGATACCTCCGGCGGCGGGCGGCTCTGGGGCAGCTGAGCACAGTGCTCCTGGTGGCCAGGCCCCTGCTCCAGAGACGGCAGAGGCTACAGGTGAGGAGGGGGCCGTGGAGGCTCAGGGCAGAGGCCAGGCGGCCTTGGCTGGCCAAGCAGGCCGAGTCCCAACAGCATCTTCTCTCCGTCTGAACCCGCAAGGACCGAAGCCCAGGGACCATCACTTGCTGAATCTTTCCATATCCCTGGTCCAGCCGGGCAGGCTGGGGCTCCGAGGCCCCTGGGGCTCCTTCCTCCCTACCCCCGCCTTCAGGCCTAGCTCCCCTTTGCTGCCTGTGGTTCCTGCCATATCCTGCATCTCCTTGTGGGTCCCTCCTGCTGGCTGTTATGGTAGATGACTTCAACGCAGAGGCCATAAGGCAGCTCAAAGGTCAATGCCCACATTCTACACCCCCTTCCCTCCGTCCCCTCCCAGGTTGGACTTTGTCCGCTGGGGCCATTTCTTTCCTTCTTCCTACCTCTTCCTGAACCCTAGCAGCTAGGCAGTGACGTCCGCCACACGGAGACTGGTGAGGACTGGGGAGCGCAGGGGCAGTGGGCCCAGGACACCTGTCAGGTAGCAGACCCCCAGGCCTGTGCTATTCCTCCGCTAGTATCATGGCCCCCCTGGGATGGGGGGACTCTGACCTGCTGAATCGGGGGACTGGTGCTGGGAGTTTTCTGAGACGGGTGTCATCATCTCCTGTGTCTCCCCCACAGCTTGAGCAGTTCTGTGGTCTGCCTGGCAGTGAGGGCTGGACGAAAATGCCAAGCATGGTATGTGCTCTGGAAATGGGGTTCTGGGCGGGGCGTGACCCTCTTGAGTCTGGCCCTGCTGGGGAGAGGGTGAGACTGACAGGGATGTCCCCGGCGCTCCTGTCTGTCAAGTTCTACCCTCACGGAGGGCTGCTGTGCCCTCGTTTCCATCGAAGGCTCTGGCACTCAGATGGATATTTGAGTTCCCAGGATGTGTCCTTGTTATTGGGAGGAATGTTTATCGTCCTACGGGAGAGTGGGGGACACCTAGTCCTATTGACCCCCTCCCTTAAATCTTGGTAATCTGGTCTTTACCAGGACCTGGGACACTTGGAGATCCCAGCCGAGCTGGCTGCCCAGCTGAGGATGGCAGAAGGTGAGTCCTGGCCCTTGACGGGGGCGGGGATCTGTCTGTCTGACTCTCTGTAGCTGACGGGGACAGCAGGACACCTGCGTGTCTCCTTGCTGCCTCTGTGCTTCCCAGGCCACCGGGATGCCCTGTCCGGGCGAATCACCGAGTCCGTGCCACCTGAGGTTCCTGCTCGGCCTAACCTGACCCTCCCTCCAGACATCGACGAGTTTCCCTTCTCCAGATTCGTATCCACCAGCTTTCAGGTAAGGTTCCTGGAGCTAAGTTTGTCCTGCTGCCCCGCTGCCCCCTGGTGCAACACCTGCCGAGCAAGCCTCCACCTCCCCAGCCTCGGTGTGGGGCAGGAGAGCGGAAGCCAGCTGCTGACGAGAGCTCTTTGCATACACTGTGTTTTCAGCTGCAAAGCCACAGCTTCGCCACACCTTTGGCTTTGTCCTTAAAGAATGTTTAACAAAACTGTCCAGGTCACAGTGCTAAACACAAAAGCAGGATTCATAAACACACGTATAGGTTCTAATTCTGTTTAACGACGAAAGAGGATGGGTGCTGAGTACACAAGGCAAGACAAGAAAGAAATAGCGACTGCCAACTGTCTGTTGCTGGTAGTGTCACTGGTGGTTTGTGTTGGAGCCGGTCTTGCTATAGTGTAACATGACCTTGCCCGTCTCCTGCCCCTAGATGAGGTCTCCCTATGTAGTCTAGATTGGCCTTGAATTCATCCTCCTGCCTCAGCCTCCCAAGTGCTGGGTTCTTAGGAGTACATCACCACACCTTGGTAATGATGTTCTCTCTCTCTCTCTCTCTCTCTCTCTCTCTCTCTCTCTCTCGTGCATACATGTGTATGTACAGGAGGGCACTGTGTGTGTCTGTGGACGTCCAAGGGAATCATCCTGGATTGCTCTGCCTCCTCAATGTTTTACTCTGGAGTTTCCCAGGCTCTGCCCTTTAGGGTCAGAAGGGCAGGCTCTCGCCATTTCCACCTGGGGATCTGAACTCGGGACCTTTTGTTTGTGAGGCAGAGGCTTTAACCTTGAGCCATTTCTCCAGTCCCTTTTCTTTTTTAATCCCTTTTTGCAACATAGATATCAATTTTCTAATTAAGAAATAACTGAGCTTTATTTCTTTTATTAAACTATTTGAGAGAAGATGGGGAGAATAAGAGAGAGAGAGAGAGGGAACAAAAGAGAGAGAACAGGCAAGCACATGCCACAGCACATGTGTGGAGGTCAGAGGACAGCTCTTGGAAGTCAGTTCTCTTTCCACCATGTGGCCCTCGGGTTTGCACACAGGTGTCTACCTGCTCCATCAGTTGTGTTTCTGGGATGCTAGGCTGGTGCTCTCGCTGCTGACCTGTGGCCCCAGCGTTCCTAAGCTTGTGTTTCTAACCTGTCTTCATGCACCAGCCCCTCTGCCCCTCCCAGGGACCACCTTCCCGTTGGTCAGCACAGCAGGCAAACACTGCGTCTCCCCCCTCCCCTGCAGGAGCCCTCGCTTCCCAGCCCCGGGCAGCCGCTGGCCAAGCCCCTGACTCGACTGGATGGCGAGAACCCTCAGCTTGCCCTGGAGATCAACAAAGTGGTAAGGGGCGTGTGGGAGGGACCAGGGCGAGTGTTGCGGGGACCGGGAGGGTGCGCGGAGCCCTGCACTCCTGCCTGGCTGGTTTCTCCACAGCTGCTGCGGCTCCTGGGGGAAGCGTCCCTGCAGCCCTGGCAGGAACAGACCATGGGTACCTACCTGGTACGACAGGCGCAGCGCCGGCCGGGGCTGCGGGATGAGCTCCTCAGCCAGCTGGTGGCCCAGCTCTGGCACAACGCGGACGAGCAGCAGAGTCAGCGAGGCTGGTCCCTGATGGCCGTCCTCCTCAGCGCCTTTCCCCCCACGCCTGCCCTGCAGAAGCCACTGCTCAAGTAAGAAGCCCCGTGCGTGGGGACCTGGCGAGGGGGGTCCATGCGCCCCGCCTCACGGCGGCTCTGTGTCGTCCCTGCAGATTTGTGTCTGACCGGGCTCCTCAGGGCACGGCGGCGCTGTGCCAGCACAAACTGCTGGGAGCCTTGGCGCAGACGCCACTGGCTCCCGGGGAAGCACGAGCCCACCCGCCCACGCAGCTGGAGTGGAAGGCTGGGTGGCGTCGGGGCCGAATGACGTTGGACGTCTTCACATTCAGCGGTGAGGGCCGCCTCCCTCAGAGGCCTCCCCAGGCCTCCGCTGCCCTGCACCGTCCTTGGCCCCTTCCTTCCTCCTGCAGCGTCCCGGCCCCTGCCCCCTGGGAGCTTCATGCCCTGTGCTCCCTTCGGAACTGCCCCTCTCCCCAGCTGTTGGAGTGGAGCCCGCTGCCCCTTACCCGGCCCTATGCTTCCCCTGCAGAGGAGAGCTACTCTGCAGAAGTGGAGTCCTGGACCACTGGCGAGCAGTTTGCGGGGCGCATCCTGCAGAGCAGGTATGA
The DNA here is from genome assembly GCA_023101885.1 of Typhlomys cinereus. Taxonomy (NCBI): domain Eukaryota; kingdom Metazoa; phylum Chordata; class Mammalia; order Rodentia; family Platacanthomyidae; genus Typhlomys; species Typhlomys cinereus. Next base: position 217,482 of record JALPQD010000162.1, read on the forward strand.
TGATGGGGCGCGTGACCACAGCAGCCGTCGTCCCATCCCGTCCTCTCAGCCCCTGGTCCTGCCGTACTTCCGTCAGGGCCTAGGGACAGAGGCCGCTCTAGGGCCAGGGACGGAGTTTTAGGGTCAATGGGAAAGATTAAATTGTAGGTTCCAGGTGGAGCGCAAAAGTAGAGTCGACATCAGGGGCTGCAGAGCCTGAAGCATTGGTGCCTTGAGAGGCATGTGGGAGAGAGGTTTGCGCAGCTGAGTGAGGCTGGGTTCCTGGCTCAGCATGGAGGCGGCGGTCACTGGGTCACTGAAGGGCCCTCGGTTCCCTTCCCGGCATCCTCCACTCACACTCCTGCTTCTTTTTCCCGAGGGACGATCACCTGCCCATCTGTCTTGCTGATCCGATCTGTGCTTGCCCCTGTCCCACTTAGAGGCCTGGAGCGGCCCCCCCGTGGCTGGTCGGTGTCGCTGCACTCTGGGGACGCTTGGCAGGACTTGGCTGGCTGTGACTTTGTGTTGGACCTGATTGGTCAGACTGAAGACTTGGGAGATGCAGCTGGCACCCACAGCTACCCCATCACTCCTCTTGGCTTGTAGGTGTCACCCTGCCCGACCTGCCCCACGGCCTGCCCGACCTGCCCCACGGCCTGCCTGACCTGCCCCACGGCCGTCCTGTGGTACACAGGTGCTGGTGAAGGCCCAGCCTTCCACCTGACCTCTGTCTCTCCTGGGGTAACTCCCGCAGAAGCCCCCCTAATCTAGACTCACTGCTTCCTGCAGAGCTGAGGACATTCCCCCAGCCCCTGGCGTCCACGCCCCCTCACTGCCCCCAGGCCTCCCTCCGGTTCCCGCTCCAAGGCTGCCCAGCAGAGGTGAGCTGAGGGTGGCAGAGTGACCTCAGAGGTGGTCCCTCGCTGGGGTCAGTGAACCAACTCTCCCCCGCCCACAGGAAGCATGGGTGATTTCCTGGACCACCTCTTCGAGCCTGTCCTCTCCTCGGGCCTCAGCGTGAGTGTCCTGCCCACCTTCCCTGTTGCTCTGGGACTTGGCCGCCCCCTCTGCTTCTCCAAGGTTCCGCTTAGACATGATGACCATTGTCCCTTCAGGATTTGGAGCAAGGCCGGGCCCTGAGCAACCGCATGAAAGGAGGGGGGTCCATCGGGCCCACGCAGCAAGGCTACCCCATGGGTAAGGGGGGCTGATGCTCCCGCAGGGGCGCCGCAGCAGGATCCCTGCCGGCACTGGGTGCTCTGAACAGTGCTGCAGTGACCCTGGTCCTCTCTTGCCTGGGACTGGAGGTACGTGGGTCTGGGTAGGGACAGACCCGAGAGAGATCCCGTTCCCTTAGTGTACCCAGGGATGATGCAGATGCCTGGATACCAGCCAGCCATGATGCCCGCACCCATGCCCATGATGCCAGCAGTGGGCACAGTCCCCACTGTGCCAGGTAAAGCTGGGCCAAGGGCACTGGGAGAGCCCCTGTCAGGGCTGGAAGGGAGGGTCCTGCTGGGGTCCAGAGGACGCTCAGGACCAAAGGACTCAAGCCTGACCATTGCGTTCCCCATTGCGCTCCCTCGCGATGACGGCTCTCCTGGAAGCCATGATGGTGCCGCCCCAGCCGCAGCCTCTGCTTTCCAGCCTGGACTCGAGGCAGCTGGCAGCCCAGCAGCAGGACTTCATCAACCAGCAGGCGCTGATCCTGGTGAGAATGGCGGGGGCAGGGCCCGGGGAGGATGGGCAGAGGCCAGGGCCCCGGGAGGCACGGGCGTGTGGACGGGCAGCTGAAGTTCTTACCTGGCCGCCACCCTTCCCTCTCTTAAGGCCCAGCAGATGACCGCCCAGGCCATGAACCTGTCCCGGGAGCAGCAGACATCCCAGAAGCGCCAAGATCAAGCTCGGGCCTCTCTGGCTGCCTCCCAGGTCCTACCCTCAGCCCCCAAGCCCAAGAAGTCGCCTCCCCCTCAAGAGAAACCAGAGCGTGACCTGGGATCTCCAGACGTCTGCTTTAGTGTAAGAAGCCAAGGCGCCGCAGGTTCTGCATCTGTAGGTCTACGGGGTTGAGATGCCGGGTGGACGGGACAGTTCAGAGACATCATCAGAGAGGGGTGTTGGGAGTGTGGGGACATGGCTGGCCGGAGTTGCGCTTCACTTCTCCTTCTGCCAGGAGGAGGTCCCGGAGGAGGTGGAAGGCAGACGCCAGCGCCCCAGGAGCTTCCAGCAGAAACGGGACTATTTCCAGAAGATGGGTGAGGACTTCAAGGCGGCAGCCTGCGTGGAAACTTGACCCCTGCTTACGGCCTGGCGGGGGAGGGTGGGGTGCACCGTGCTGTCCATCCCGTGGCCTGTCCACAAGCCCGGAAGGACGGTCCAGGGGCTGCTGGGCAGACGTGGGTGACAGAGGAGGCCCTCTGGGGTGCTACAGGGCAGCAGCAGATCAAGGTGAAGACCGTGAAGCCCCCCGCCAAAGTCCAGATCCCCCAGGAGGAAGACACGGAAGAGGAAGAAGAGGACGAGGAGGAACGGAGCCCAGGTGGGTGGCTGGGCAGGGGTCTGGGGCTCCTGCACTTAGGTGCACTGCTTAATTGTCCTTTGTCTCCTGTCAGTGTCGTCTCCTCCTCCTCCTCCTCCTCCCCCAGTGGTGAGGAAGCCACTGAAAAAAGCTGGAGTCAAATCTGCGAAAGAGGCGGAGGCCGAGTCAGCGGAGGAGGAAGAGCCGGCCCAGGACACGACTCCCACCACACGAAGAAGCTCCAACCCCAAGTCCCAGCGGTCGGCCCAGGACAAGACGCCCGCCAAGCACGGCTCAGATGCCAAGCACGGCTCAGATGCCAAGCACGGCTCAGATGCCAAGCACGGCTCAGACCCCACCTCTGAACAGCCAGCACCCAGTCGGGCACCGGCTGTGCGAAGTTCTGACCCTGTTTCTCAGCGTCCACCGCCCAGCAGGGAGATTCGCAACATCATCCGCATGTACCAGAGCCGCCCGGGCCCCGTGCCCGTGCCCGTGCAACCTACCAGGTGGGCCGCAGGGGTGGGTGGGCAGGGCTGCTTTCCCCTCGGGGCGGGCGGCGCCCCATGACTCTCGACCGGTTGTCTTCTCCATGAGGCCTGTGAAACCTTTCCTGAAGAAGAATGACCCTAAGGATGAGGCGCTGGCCAAACTGGGGATCAATGGGGCCCCGTCATCCCCATCGGTGAGCCCCGTCCATCCCTTCAGGGCGTGGGTCGGTTTGCTCAGAGGTCCCAGGCGCTCGAGGTCAACTCAGTGTCCTCCGTGCCTTCTTCGTGTCTTCTAGGCGCTGTCCCCCAACCAAGGGAAGGGCTCCCCACCAGCCGTGGCTCCACGAACCAAGGCCTCCCCACGACTCGTGCCTTCCAGCTCCATCAGGGAAAGGCACGGCCCCCTTGAGAACTTGTTTGGCTCAAATCCACCGTCAGCCCAGGCACCCCCACCTCCACCGGCACCCCCACTGCCTCTGTCTGAGGAAACCAGGACCCCTTCAGTGGGGCCTCATGGTGAGAAGCCCAGGTCCCTTGTGCACGGGGGCCCGTGGGGTGCGGCAGGACCGCGGACAACCCTGGGGACCCAAGAATAAAGTCAGCTCCACGCGGCTGCAGCCAGCTGCTTGGGCTCTGGGCTCGGGAGCCTTGAGGCCCCAGCGTCTGTGTTCCTGCCCAGGACAGGGCTGGGCTGGCACTGACACTCAGGGTGTTGTCCTTGATACAGACCCGATGGCTCCATGGAGAATTCAGCAGCCAGGGACACCAGGGGAAACTCAGAGCAGGAGGCAGGAGATGGGAGACGCTGCTGGGAATGGCAGCGAGAGGGTGTGGGTCTCCGGTAGCCTGATCCTAGGTCTGGCAGCCCTTACCTGAGGCTCTTGCCCTCTCCCCACCAGCCATCATGGATGACCAGGGCACGTCCACGCGGCTCCTCATGCCTTCTGGTAGCGTGTGCTTCTCCTACGCCAACGCACCCTGGAAGTTGTTCCTGCGTAAGGAGGTAAGCGTGGTGTGGGACTGGCCTCTTTAGGGCTGGTAGGGACGTGGCAGGCTGCGGAGGAGCCCAGCTAGAACCCCACCACCCACTCTCGGGAGCCTCCTGTTCAGGCTGCTTTCCAGGCTGTCTGCGAAGGCAGAGGTGGGCTGACACGATCTCGGCTCTTCTCTTCCTCCTCTAGGTGTTCTACCCCCGGGAGAATTTCAGCCACCCCTACTGCCTTAACCTTCTCTGCCAGCAGGTGAGTGTGGTCTGCCTGCCAACCTGACACGCGCATGACAGACAGCACCCCAAGGTCTTCATACAGCACCTGGACAGGGGTGGCAGCCTTGTGAGGGTGCAGCAGTAGTGGGCACTTACAGGACTCCTCTTGTGTGCCAGGATGCCTCACGTTCTCTACAAAGTGAGGGAGACGGGCTGGAGAGGTGGCTCAGGGGTTAAGACTCTACTTTGCCAGCAGAAGGTCCCAAGTTCAGATCCCCAGGTTCCATGTAAAAAATGCCAGGCAGAGAAGGGGGGAGCCTGCACTTCCCACCCTGGTGGGCAGAGCCTGGGAAAGGCCAGAGCAAATCCCGAAGTAACCCTTGGTCCTCTACAGGGACACACAGTGCCCCCCCCTTTCTCTCTCTCTCTCTCTCTCACACACACACTAAACAAACAAATAAGCAAATAAAGTTTAAAAAATTTACTATAAAAATGTAAAAATAAAAATAAACTCAGGCGGGAACTAACAGCTGAGGCCTCCAAGCGAGAGAGCACTGCCCAGGCTGTAGCACACAGTAGGCGCCTCGCGAGCAGTGGCTGGTACTTGGCCACGTTTGTCAGGCAGTAAGAACCAATAGGGTGTCAGGGCCAGAGGCCCAGGGAAGGAGCGTGAGGCTGCAGCTCGGACGTGATTCTGGGCTGGGAATCCTCCGGCCTCCTGCGGGGCGAGCACAGCAGGGTGAAGCTCCTCCCGGGACCCCTGCTGCTTCTGTGCACGTTGCTGGCTGCCTTGGGGGTGGGCTCTGGCCCTAGGACCTAGTGGCGACCAGCTGGCTCTGCTTGCAGATCCTACGGGACACCTTTACAGAGTCCTGCATCCGCATCTCCCAGGACGAGAGACACAGAATGAAAGACCTGCTAGGTATGGGTTCTGGGGGCTGGAGAGCAGGACCGGGCCTGCCCTGAGGGGAGGTGTTGTCGGAGCCCCTGCACACTGGGAGCCCCCAGGGTAGCATGGGCCCCTCCTGCACACAGGAGACTTGGAGGTGGACCTGGACTCCGTGCACGCTGCTGAAGACAGCGTCAAGAAGCGCATCGTGGTGGCCGCTCGGGACAACTGGGCCAATTACTTCTCCCGCATCTTCCCCGTGTCGGTCAGTGATGCCGAGGCTGGGAGGGAGCACAGCCTGCCCCGACGGGCGCCGCGCGCACCAGGTCCTCGCGGCTGGATGACCGCCTGCGCGTGGGGGGAAAGACACCAGCCCCACGGAGCCCCCGGGCACCTGGGCGGGCCAGGAGCCGCCTGTGACCCTCTGCCTGTCTGACAGGGTGAGAGTGGCAGCGACGTGCAGCTACTGGGGGTGTGTCACCGTGGACTGAGGCTGCTGAAGATGACCCCGAGCCCTGGCTTCCACCTCAAGCAGCTGAAGACTCTGTGCTCCTACAGGTGTGGGCGGGGCGGGCGCAGGACAGCCCAGCTCAGCCCCCCTCAGCCCACTCAGCCCACCTCAGCCCGGCCCAGCTCAGCTCAGCCCACTCAGCCCAGCTCAGCCCAGCTCAGCCCAGCTCACCCCACTTAGCCCAGCTCAGCCCACTCAGCCCAGCTCAGCCCAGCTCAGCCCAGCTCAGCCCAGCTCAGCTCAGCCCCCCTCAGCCCACTCAGCCCACCTCAGCCCAGCTCAGCCCACTCAGCCCCACTTAGCCCAGCTCAGCCCACTCAGCCCAGCTCAGCCCCCCTCAGCCCCCCTCAGCCCACTCAGCCCCCCTCAGCCCAGTCCAGCCCAGCTCAGCCCGCTCCGCCCAGCTCAGCCCACTCAGCCCAGCCCCCCTCAGCCCAGCTCAGCCCGCTCCGCCCAGCTCATGCCCTGCCCCAAACGCAGCTTTGCCGAGGTGCTGAGTGTGGAGTGCCGTGGCGGCTCCACCCTGGAGCTGGCGCTGAAGAGCGAGCAGCTGGTGCTGCGCACAGCCTGGGCCAGAGCCATCCAGGCCATGGTGGGACAGTTCCTGAGCGAGCTCAGGAAGGCAAGTGCGGGCTGGAGGGGAGCAGGGGTCGGAGGCCGGTGCCTGGCAGCACAGCCTGTCCTGCCTGGCTTCCCCAGGCGGGCTGGGAGCTTGGAGGGAGGGTCCCTGGAGCTGCAGGTACTGGGTGGGGAGGACGCCCAGGGCAGCAGCCATTCCCGGCCCAGCCACCCATCTGCCCGCAGGACTCTGGGTATGTCATCGCCCTGCGCAGCTACATCACCGACGACCGCAGTCTCCTCAGCTTCCACCGAGGAGACATCATCAAGCTGTTGCCAGTGGCCAATCTGGAACCAGGTACCTCTGGCAGCAGGGCGGGGCGGCTGGCTCAGAGGCCGCTGTGGGCGTAGGGGCCAGGTGGCTGAGCCATGGTCTGGCCATGCCTTCTAGGTTGGCAATTTGGCTCCGCCGGAGGCCGATCTGGACTCTTTCCTGCCGACGTGGTGCAGCCAGCGGCTGCTCCCGACCCCTCCTCGGGGCAGCGCAAGAGTAAGCCGCATCAGATCGGGGAGCCCGGGCCAGCCCAGGACAGGGCCATGGAGGTGAGGAAGACAGGAGAGATGGAGACGAGACCTTATTAGGCGTCTCAGAAGGAAAAGATGACACTCCGGGGCTGCCTGCTTTTTGTGCCCTCCCTGGACTCGGTGGCAGTGCCGGGTGTGCTGCTGCCTTCTTGAGTCTCTCCTGGTTTCTTACTTTGTCTCCCTGGCAAGAACGAGCCCTCCGCGCCCCACCCCACCCCTCAGCTTCCATGCAGCATCCCATGAAGATGCTCAATAAACAGTCTTGACTTGCGCCTCGTGGTGTCACTCCTTTTGGGTCTGACGGGCATGGGGCAGGACTGTGTATGGAACCAGGGCAGAGTCTCTCCACCAGACTAGTGGGCATTTGGGTGGCATCAGATTTTCTGTGCCCCCAGCACCCCGCCCATCCCTGGAGCCAAGCACACAGTGATGACTCGGAGGTCAGCAGCCTGCCCTCCTCTGTGATCTACTCTGCTCTCTCCACCAAGTCCCACAGCTACACCATGCAGGAATTCGCCCTGCACCACTTCCGGAAATCTCATCTCTCGTAAGTACTGTGCTGCCTCTTCTGTGCCTCTCTGTCCCCAGCCTTCCCAGTAGGAGCCCTCTGCCCAGAGCCACCCCCAAACTGCTGCGCTCGCCACCCCCTCTACAGCCTGGAATGAGGGCTGGTGATCCAAGCAAGCAGGGCTGTCTTTCTCTGCCCCCTACAGACTGGCAAAGGCAGGCAGAGATGCTGAGAAGGCTGGAGCCAGCCTAGTGGAGTTCACCAAGGTGAGGGGACAGACAGGAACGGTGGCGGTGGCGCAGGAAACAATGTTCTGACACTTAACAGCGTCAGATCTACAGCTCACCCGCCCTCTTTGGCCGCAGGCTCCCATCCAGGAGTCGCTCATCAATCTCAGCACTGAGGAGATGGGCCAGAAGGCTGTGGCTGGCTTCCAGGGTGAGTGACCTCAGGCAGACGTTCTTGGTCCCCACGTCTGCAGCCTCAGACCTGGACACGGCCGCTGTCTCTCCTTCGCTTTCCCTGATCCGTCTGCTACCTCGGGAAGCTTTAGATGGGGGCTTCCACAGTTCTGACCTGGGTTCTCTACGGGGGGAGGGGTGAGTAGCACCTTGCCCAAAAGCACTGGTAGGTCCAGCCACTGGCACTCACTGCATTTGGCCTTGGGTGCCCTCAGAATGTCTCTGACCTCCTTCCTGCCTGGTGCATGCCTGGAGACCAAGGCACCCGATGTCAGGTGCCTGTGCAGCGTGAGCCAGGCCCAAACTCCAGCCCCAGCCCCAACCCAAGCGCCAGGCCAGCTTACTGCTCTCTATCCCGTCTGCAGTTCTGATGCAGTTTATGGGGGACCAGTCTAAGCCCCGGAGCAAGAATCAGCTGGATCTGCTCTATGAGCTGTTGAAGGTAGGTAAGAGCTGTATGCTGAGCCTGGGGCTCCGAGAGCTGCTTTCTGTCCTCGGGCCCCGGCCTGAATGGGACGCCTCTTCCCTTCCTACTGTTCCTCCTCCTCCCCGCTGCCCAACTGACTCAAGATACTTTACTTTCATAACAACCCACAGGGCTAAACTTTTAGGCTGTTCTGTTATTGGGCAAACTACAAATGCTTATTCAACAGCTAAGGGGCACTCTTTAGCAACATGTTTGAATAGTGAATAAAAATTTGCATGGAACAAATATTCATTTAGTTTCCATAGGAACACAAGTAAGCATGACCATCTTATCCTAAGCCTTCCATATTGCTGCTAACACTAGTGCATTTCAAAACTAGCAGTAATTAAGTTAAATGGTCCCCAATTATTCCTTTTAATCATTCACAAGACGATTGGGCACCTATAACACAGAGAATGGTGGTAAACCTCAAGAGACCAAATCCCCACAATGCACGGTCTCACTTGGGTCTGGCCAGGTGGCTTCGAGACAGCTCTGGAAGAGAAGAGGGAGCCCTGTGCACGTGGGGATGTCCTAACGAGGGGGAGTCTCAGCACCAGCCAGGCCCGCATGGCACAAGTCCAGTGAGCAAGGAAGGAAAGAGTGGAGGATGGGCACAGGTGATCATGGTCAAAGCAACGGCTTTGGGATGGGAGCTGCTGGCCAGCCTGGGAGAGGCTTCGCTTAGCAGTGTCACTCTGGCTGTTGATTCTGGGGGTTTAGCGACCCCAGCCGAGACAAGGTGCCAGCCTGCATCTGAAGACAGCAACAAAGAGAGAGAGGTGGAAAGGTTCAGAGCCGGCAGAGCTTACCGTGGGTCCGAGGCTAGAGTAGAGAGACGGCTACAGTGAGAATCATCTCCAGACTAGCAAGAAGTCTGTTGCAGACCTCTTGGGCCGGGGGGGGGGGGGACTGGGGTTCAAGGGAAACTCTGGACTTGAGGAGTCATTAGATGGTATCAGTAGAATACAGTACTTGAAGGTCAAGGAGCTAGGGCGAGTCAGGAAAGGCACCTCAAAGAAGCAGTAGGAAGTGTGTGTGTGTGTGTGTGTGTAAGAGAGAGAGAGAGAGATACCAGTCATATCAGATGACCTCAGACGTCTTCTTTGATTGCCTTCCATTTATGGGGCAGGTCTCAGCTGAACCCAGAGCTCTCTGGTCAGTTTTTCTAGCCAGCTTAGCCTGGGAAATCTCATATTTGTCTTCCAAGTGCTAGGATTATAGGCAACTACAATGCTTGTCTGCCTTTTATGTGGATTATGAGGATTTGAACTTTGGTTCCTATGCTTGTATGGCAAGTAACTCATCCAGTGAATCATCTCTCCAGTCCTGGAAAAAATCTTTTAAGGAAGTGGCTGTGTTTGGTACTGAGTCCAGTGACAGGGTAAAGAGCATTTGTCTAGCTAGCATCATCTAGCTTAAGATTCTGGCTTTCACTTCTAGGAAAGACCAAAAAAAAAAAAAGTGTCCAGGCCAAGAGCCAGCTGTTGAACCACGGGTCAACTCGGTCCCTAGCCTGCCACCATGAGCAAGATTTCTTCCTAGCTTCAGGCCCAGCCACCGCTCCGCAGCACTGCCCTGTCCCACCCCTTTGCTCTGTCTCTACAGCTGTGCCAGGAGGAGGCCCTCAGGGACGAGATGTACTGCCAGGTTATCAAGCAGGTCACAGGACACCCCCAGCCGTGAGTGGGGACAGTGGGGCAGGGAACGTGGGGCAGGACAGCATTGTGGGCCAGCCTGAACCCAGGTTCTCCACCTTGCAGGGAGCGCTGTGCTCTGGGCTGGAGTGTCCTCAGCCTTCTGACAGGCCTCTTTGCCCCGTCCACCACGCTCATGCCCTACGTGACCAAGTTCCTGCAGGACTCCAGCCCCAGCAAAGGTACCTACGGGGAGGGAAGAGGGACTTTCAGGTCTGAGTACCTATGAAGGGCGTAGACACATTTGTGACCCCCCCCCATCATTCTGGCCCTCTGCAGAGCTGGCCAGGAGTAGCCAGGAGAACCTCCAGCGCACAGTCAAATATGGGGGGCGCCAGCTGCTGCCATCACCTGGTGAAATGCAGGCTTTTCTGGTATTGGCTATGGTGGGCAGATGGGTGGTGTAGACGGCCCTGGAGGGGTTGGTGTTCAGGACCTCGGCTTGCTGACGACTGAGCTACGATCCACCCACAGAAAGGGCAAGCATCGCGCTTGCTTCGAATTCACCTGCCTGGGGGCGTGGACTACAGAACCAACGTCCAGACGTTCACGGTGAGCAGGGGCTGCCGAGGAAACAGGCTGTGAGGGTCAGTCAGTCCTGGGACTCTAAGCTCCTTCCATCACTATGGGTCCCGTCCATGTGTCCAGGTAGTAGGAGAAGTGCTGGAAGAGCTATGTGGACAAATGGGCATCACGGATCCCCAGGAAATACAGGAATTTGCGCTCTTCCTCATCAAAGGAGAAGGTGAATCTAGGGAAGGGACCGGAAGGGTAGATGTCATCTGCTGGAACATTCTCTATTCCACGGGAGGGAAATTCTACACTGAGGCAGCAGGGTGGCCTTGTGGTCAGTGCTGACCTGGGCCTCCATGCAGGTGAAATAGTTCGGCCACTGCGCCCCCACGAGTACCTCAACAGCGTGGTGGTGAGCCAAGACATAACCCTGCACAGCCGACGTCTAGGCTGGGAGACGGCGCTGCACTTCGATCACCCCACCTACATTGCTACTCATTACAGCCAGGTCAGCTCCCTGCAGGACGCCGCTTGTACTGGGGAGAGGGGTTACTCCCCCACCCCTTCTCGTGCACGTCCCTGCATGGTGTGTGCATATGCGCGTTTGAATGGGGTCCGTCCATGTAGGCACATGAGTGTGTATGTAGGTCCAAGGCTGATGCTGAGGATCATCCTCAATTGCTTTTCCAACTTACTTTTTGAGGCTTGGTCTCTAAGCTCGCTGCAAGGGCCAGTCGGACTGTTCACTTGTGGGCATTCCAGGGTTAGAACTGCAGTTGGGGGTGTGGGATGTGAGGATCCAAACTCTGGTCCTTTTGCTTGCACAAATGCTTTAATGGACCGCCTCCCTACCAGCCTGAGGGAGGAGCTACTGCCCGGGTAACCCCGATGGATCTCCCTCTCCACAATGATGGAGACCTGTGGCAGCTGGAAGGGAAGGTGGCAGGGACCGGCTGAGGCTCTAGAGAGCAGCTACCATCTGCTGGAGAGGTTGTGTATAGCTGCCTCCTCACGGCCCTGCCCCCTCAGGTGCTGCGGGACTACCTGCAGGGGAAATTGGTGGTCAGTGCCCAGGCAGAAGCGCAAGTTGCCCAGCTGGCCGCCCTCCAGCACCTCAGCAAAGACCACAAGAACATCCCCTCAGAGTGCGTGAGCTCAGCCCAACTCCTGTCACACTGCTCCCCACCTCACAGCAACCCAAAGCTTCCCCTGCCACCCACCTTATTTTCTCCAAGGCCATCCACTTAGCCATTCCTGTCCCGACCGTACTGGCCTAGAGTACTTTTCCGTACTGCCAAGCAGGGCCGGGTCTTTGCCTCATTCTTGTGCATAGTCCTAGCCTTAAACACCAGTTCAGTTATGTGACACCACGTGCCTGCCCTCTGCCAAATGGTTACCATGCAGGAGCCTAACTGACCCAGACTGTATACCTAGGCAGGAGCTCCTGACTTACATTCCCAAGCCTCTGCAATATCAGATGAACATGGCCAGTGTGAAGGATCTGGTGGGCCAGGAGCTAAAGCGACTGCAAGGACACAGCTCCCAGCAAGCACAGATCAGTTTCATTGGTGGGTCTGTGCCAAGGGGCTGCTGGGTGGAGGCTGAGGGATTGGGGAGAAGGGATGAGAATGGCGGGGTGAGATTTCTATCTGGTCACTGGCCATCTGCCCTGGGGAGCAAAATAAAGCAGGCCCTAGGGTCCTCGCAGTCAGGATTCTTACCCTGGCCCTCTCTTCCCCCAGAAACCACAAGGCAGCTGCCCCTCTTTGGCTACACTGTGTATGTGGTGTTGCGAGTGAGTAAGCTGGTGCTTCCGGGGCCCATCCTCTTGGGGCTGAACCAACGGCACCTTGTCGTCATGGATTCCAGCTCCCAGGTAGGCAGAGCCCCGCTCCTGCGCCCTCCTGGACCCTCGGATCACTCCTCCCATCCCGCTGGTTGACTTTCGCTGCACAGCTACCTCTGCCGTGTGTCCCCAGAAGCTGTGCCGCTCCATCCCCCTGAAGGACCTGCAGCGGCTGCACCTGCTGAGCCCTCTGGAGGAGGACGGAGCACCGGGCCTGGAACTCAACTATGGCTCAGCTGACAACCCCCAGACTATTTGGTTTGAGCTGCCACAGGTGAGTGACCAGAGGCTCTCCTGCCTGGGGGGACCCTGGCGCTTCCATCTACCGCTGCTGTGTAGCAGGAACTCAAGCCCCGGCCAGCGGCCCCTGCTCTGGAGCGGGGTGCGCAGAGGTAGGGTAGATGGGCTGGGGGGACCACACTGACACACCTCTGCCTGGCAGGCCCAGGAGCTGCACCACACCATCGCCTTCCTGATGGACGGCCACGTGTCCTCTGCTCAGTGACCGGGCCTCAGGCGAGGCGAGCCTCAGGCGTCTGCCTGGGTGCTGGCAGGAGGCGCCGGCTTGGTCTTCACTACCTGGCTGTGATCTAAACCTTGCCCGAGTGGAGGCATGAGGCAGGGGCTGCCACTGTGACTGAGCACATACCCTCTGGTGTGGACTGAACCCAGGACAGAAACGTGGCTTGGGCAGCTGACGTCATGCAGCCCAGGGGTGGGGGGGGATGCCCACCCAATTCCAGGCCTTTGCCCAGGTTTAAAGTCTGTATAAGCCCAGCCCCGGAGCAACAGCTGTGAAACAAATAAAACTCGACGTAAGGACAGTGTGTGTACAGCGAGCATCAAGACAAACAGGACTTTATTCTCTTGTAAACACTTCGGCTGGGTCTGGTCTTCCTGACCAGGAGCCAGGGCCTTCCCTGCTGCGGCTGTTCCCGTAAACTCTGCTCCTACGCAAGCTGGAGGCTGGCGTCCCAGGAAGAGGTGCAGGACGTGGCCAGGTCTCAACACCTTGGATCAGGTCTTGCTGTGGCTGAGCGCTTAAGTACTAATTGGAAGTCACTCCTCTTCCCCTAACAGCAGTCACCCCAAATCTTCTGACCTGGGATGTGGCCCAAGCACCCACCCATGAGGGCCGTGAGAGACAGTGGGAAAGCAGCAGGAAGCTGGTTGCCCTCTGACCTCCCACTTGGCTGGGTATCTGAGCCACTTCCAAAGTGAGGTGTGGTCAGAGGGGGAGACCTGAGGAGGCTGATGCGTGCGGCCAGTGGTGGTCATCTCTGTGGGCTACACAGGCTGTGCCAGTCGGCTTCACTCTCGCACCGGACATGATCATGGAAAAACTGCTCGATGAGGCTCTGGGCCGTTTCCTTCACTGGAGATGGAGGGAGGGGACATGCGAGTAGGTGAGGACATCCTGTGCCCAGCGGCTCCTGGCCCGGCCGAGCTGGTGCCTCCTGGCCCGGCCAAGCTGGTGCCTCCTGGCCCGGCCGAGCTGGTACTCACCGCTCTTTCCAGGACAGGCCTTCTGGGTCAACAGATGAGAAAGGTGGCGGGCGAAGCCTTTAAACAACTCCTGGAAGGCAGAGGGAAGACAGCGAAGAACAGCTTGTGCCATCCACAGCCACTGAAGGGCAAGGCCAACCCGAGGAGGGCATAAGCTGGTCTTGACGTCAGACCTGGTCTGCTCTGCCCTATTTTGTTCTGAAGTGCACATTCCATGTCTCTTTCCCCACGCCCACCCACCCTACCCAAGTGCCCCAGGCCTGGGGGCAGCCTGCTCACCCTACCTTGGATGTAAACCTGCCTTCTTTGTAGAAGGGGGTCAGATGCCTAACCACGACATCGGCCACCTCCTTCAGAGAGATGCGCGGAGCGGAGCGCTGACAGAAGTCTTGAGTCACTGCGTTGGTAGTGCTGTGAGCGCTGGCCAAGGCCCCGTCCTTGACCTCAGCCAAGACGCAAGGCCTCTTCTGCGTCCTGCCCTCTGCGTTCTCCTGGACAGGGCCACAGTGGGAGCAGTCGCTCTGGGGTTCCCTTTCCCGGGCTCTGCCTCGTGGAAGCCTGCACCTTGGCCTGCACCAAGTGGCTCCCTCAGCCTGCCCCACCTGCAGCTGGGAAGTGACTTCCCCAGAGCCCCAGGGCGCGGCAGCTCAGGTCTCACTGCTATCCTCTGCCCGCCCCCATTTCCTTGTCCCCCGGTACCTGCTGGCGCCTGGGACGCTTGCCCGCCTGGGTTTCCTTCAGAAGGCTGGACTGGTGCTCAGGGGGCCCCGGGTCTCTGGGTGAACAGGTGCTGGTCGGAGGGAAGGGCAACATCAGAGCTCCAGGTAGCCAAAGGGACAGATGGCCACAGGACCTTAGGACTGGCTACTTGGGCTCTTACCTTGGCCCTTCCCGAAAACATTCCTCAGCCTGAGGAGGAGCTGTCAAACGCCCCTGGGTTTCCTCTTCCTTCTCTGCGCACTTCTTTGACTCTGCAGTGGGTTCCTGCACCCCCTCACGGGAGGGGCTGGCATCTTCTGCTCTTGGGACTGAAGCAAGCAGAGGTGGGCTTTCTGCTTTTTGGCCGAGGAAGCGGGTGATGTTCTGAGAATCCTTGTGGGCTGCTGCGGACAGGAGCTGCTGCTTCTTGTTAACCCAGGCCTTGGCAACAGCACTGCTCTTGGAAGAACTTTTACTTCTCTTCTCAGGGGACGGCCCCCCACAATGAGTACTGCCTCTGGAGGCCTCTCCTGTGCGCGCAGGGAGGGGCTCACTCCTGGCTTCATCCTGGAGGTCAGCGGGATAGCCCAGAGGTGCCTGCTCGTCCTCCTGCACAGGCTCGGGGGCCTGTTTCTGAGCCTGAGACTGGCCCAGCAGTTCCGTGGCCGTCTGGAATGTGCAGGAGCCTTTGGGGAAGCCCGCTCCTACACGTCTGGCTTTGAACTGTAAGGAAGAAGGAGGGGAGGCTCAGAAGCCTAGGCGTCCTCAAACAGGAGTGCAGGAAGAAAGAACTGAATAGGGCATCAATGGAAGTCAGGCTGACAGAGGACCAAAAAGCAGAGATGCTCCCTGACCTTTCCTGGCCCCCCAGGACCCGGGCCGTGGGGCCAGGACAGGGCAAGAGGTTACATCTGACGTAAGAACAAAGGGAAGTGGTGTCCTCCCTGACGGAGGTTCGAGGTGCGTCAAGGACACCACTCACCGAGTACACGTGTGAGGTCGGTGGGATGTCACACTCGGTGGGCTCCTGGGGCTCTGCCTTGGCCCTGCAGCTCTTGGCACCACCTGCCAGGTCGTAGAGCTGCCCACCCTTGGAGGCCTTGTGGATCTCAGCCACCTACACAGGAGCAAGCAGGGAGATCATGACACCCACACGTCCCAGCTCAACCCAGCGCCACAACTTCCTCAGGGCGGAAGAGGAAATGGATACTGGGTTGACTAGAAACATCTCCAGGCAGGCAAGGACAGGCCTTACCCATGTCAGCGGCTCCAGGGCCTGGGCTGGCAGGCGGCCTCTATGCGTGAGAGGCTGGCCTTCCCTATCTTGAACCCATGAGCATGTTCTGCCCTGCTGCCCCTGCCCCTAGGCCCACCTTTTTCAGCACGCTGGCCTTGTACACGTTGGCCATTTTGGCACTTTGGAACATCTCATGCTCCAGTTCCACAGCCCTGGCCTGCAGGCTGGCTCTGCAGGCAGGAAGAAGAACGAGGTCACGGGGAGATCTGAGCACTCTCACTGGGCTCCAGCTAGCTGTCCCCAAGGACCGAGGGACAGCTTCAGAGCCTGTGAAGATGGGCATTTTCTAAGGTGGCATCCTGTGGGGCTACAGAGATGGGACCCTCCAGAGGACAGTGGATCAGAACACTGGTTCTCTGCCTTGGAGGCCGTAGCACTCACCCACCGGTGGACCCTGAAGCCTGGTGGTTACTGCTCAGCGCCTCTTCCAGGAGCCCCAAGCAGTGCTCGCGGGCCTGCAATGAAAGGGAAGTTCTGACTCACCGGCACCAGGGTCAGTCAGAGCCTGAGAGCGGGCGAGGAGCTGCCTTTCTCTCACCTTTACAGTGAGCCTGGGGATCTTCCTGCTGGAAGCTTCTCTCAGGGGACAGCCTTCATCTGGAGAAAGAGAAGGGGCTTCTACCTGACCACTCAAACCTCCGTTGACCATGCACGTTCACACATCAGACGTAGCCCACAGCCCCTGGGAACATTTCTACACCAACCTGGGGGTATGAATTCTTCTATCTTGGGGTCTTTGCCCTGAAAGAAGGCATGGGGGTCAAATGAAACATTCTGCCCTGTTGTAGGACATCTCCCACCCAAGGCTGGGGAAGAGCATGTGGGCAGGTCCCACCTGGGACCCTGCACGGGCCACCAAGCCACAGAGGCCCCTCCCCCTTCACCTTGCGTAGTCTCATCTGCTTCTGATAGAAGAGATTCCACTCCCGCTTGTGGGCCTCGTCTCTGCCCTCGTCACCGCTACCCCCGGAACCTTCATCGTATCTGGAAGACAGGCTAGGCGTGAGCGGCAAGGCCAGGGTCTGTCTCCCCCCCTCCCCCTCGGCCTCTGTGGGACAGCGCCGTGGCAGCTTGGGCGACACTGAGGCATAAGCCCGGGCTGAGTTGAGTCGCATTTCAGGAGCACCACTTCTCTTTGCCATTAGCACGAGGGGAATAACTATTCATTTCCAGTGGGCTGGAGGGTCCAGGCTTAACAGCCCCCTTACCTGCTGAAGCCCCCATATCCCCTGCGGCCCCCCTCATATAGCTCAGCATCAAAGCTATTCCCCTGGGAGGGCCCAATGCAGGTCTTGTTCCAGCTGCCGCTGTACTCCAAGGCCTCTAGCTGCTTCCTCACGGCCGCAGGGCTGCGGCAGTGGTCACATCCTTTGGCGCAAGCAGGTGGTGCATCCCCAAAATACTTGGCAATGGCAGCATGGCGGCACCTGGAGCAGGCAGAGCCAGGAGGGAGGGGGGAGGCAGGTCAGTGTTTGTTCACCTGAAACCCGAACATTGGTTAAATATCACCATCCACCAGAACTCCTGATGTCTCACACCCTTTTACTCACCCAGATCTTGCAAGGTATTTCTGGTGATGCCCTTGTATAGTGGGGCCACTTAGTAAAGTAGCTTCCCAGGGCCACTCGATACATGGGGTCGCTGGGACTTGGTGTGAACCCTGTCTGTTTGCTTACTCTTCTGAGCCCGAGAAGAGTTGGGGCTCTGGTGCAGATGCTGGCTCTGCTACCAAAGCTACATCTGTGGGTAAAACAATTCACCCTTGAATTCTGTGCCCTCCTCACCCGTGCTGCTGGAGGAGCGGTGGTGGGGGTGCAGGCCTCGCGGACTGTGAGAAGACGGGTGCACACACGGCCCCTGCTCATCACCAGTCTCTGGGTGGGAGGGGGAGCTGGATACGACCCTACCTTGTCTTCAGCACGCCGTCTGTCTGCTTATCTCTTTTCCTTTCTCTTTACTTTTTTTTTTTAATTATTTTGAAAGACCTCTTGAAGTTAATTATTTTCTTCTCCATTCTTTTTATTAAGAATTCTCCTTTTATATAACCGTAATGAATGGTTGTCCCTGTCCCTTATTTACTTTTTAGATAACTGATTGGCCTCAGTCTCTGGAGTGTGAGCATGGCCACTACATATGACTTCTGCTTGTATCTTGACTTTCCAAGCACACCTGATAAGCCTCCTACTTGGCCTGCTGGACCCTTGACCTAGGCTGGGCATATCTTCCCAAGAGACAGCAGCAGGAAGCAGGCGGCTATTCTGGGCTTGGTCACTAGAAGTGCCCTCTTGCCTTCTATGGTCTTAAGCCATTTATAGCCCCCTTGAGGTAACTAGCTGCTGCCCAAGCTGTGGTAGGAAGCAGCCTTCGTTTGGTCTAGGCCCAGCCAGCCTCTCTTCTGATCTCTTGGCTGAGGCTCCACCAACCCTCTGGCAGGTGAAGCAGCCCTAGAAGAGGCCGTTGTACCAGGGTCCTTATGAAGAACCACTTCCATTGCCTGGATCTGGTACAGGAGTGGGGATGTCAGAAGAGAGGACAGGCAGAGGCGGTTGTTTGGGTCACTGATCCTAAGGACAAGAATATCCAGCACAACTGCTCGAGCTGCCTGGACTCACATAATAGACCCATGGAGAACAGCTCTGAGGCGGGACAGAAGCAGCTGAAGCTAGCGCAGGCCACCAGAGGGTGCTCACGAACCCAGCTGTGTATGACAAATGTTCCCTCCACCCAAGAGTGAGGCAGAATAGTGGCCGCCTGTCCTGTCCTGTCCTCTGGCGTCCATGCGGTGTGACCACACGGCTGGACGCCTCTCTGCCCCACCCCCGCTGACTCACTGGGGTTTTGTGTTCAGATTCAAAGAGGTCCATTGACTGTGGGGCTGGGGTCAGTTTCTCCCCCTGCAGCCTGGTCTGCTGGGTGGTACAACCCCAAATGTCAAAGGGGCTGGCTACTGGGCAGAATGAGACTTGCAAGATCCCCTCTTAGGAGGGACGTGAGGCCACAAGCCAAGCAGAAAGGACACTCCTAGAACACGTTGGATCCCCACATTCCCTGCAAAGTCCTTGTGGATGCTAGCGAGAGAACGAACCCCCCAGGGCCAGCCTGCAGGGCCTGCTGACTTCCTGGGATGGTCCAGAGCTCCTCTGTTTCTTTCTTTCCCTTGGAGAGCCCAGTGGGAAGGACCAGCCAGGGAGTGGCCTGAGGGTCAGACTGGGTTGGTCAGGGACACAAGCCAAGAGCCTTCCAGAGGATTGGGGGGGGGGCGCAAGAGCTCTGAGACAGCTAAATCCCCTTCCCCCAGCAGCTCAGACTGAGCCCCCTGAGGTTATTTCCACAGGGAACCCAGGGCCAACTGCTTCTGTCACCAACCCCACCCACGCCCGCCCTCAACCCGCAGGCAGGAAGGAGAAGAGGAGAAGGTTAGAGAAAGAGGTGATCTGGGGTCTGAGTGGAGTCCACCTCCTGGGTGGGGAAAAGGCACTGGGGATGGAGGGCACAGGCCAAGCCCCAGTGAGGGCTCGCTCGGGCGCCCCCTCTCGGCGGTAACTTGACACCTGCATCTCCAGGACGACCAACAACAAAAAAACTGAAGCCGGGAGGGCAGCTGGCTATCAGCAGCCGGAGTCTGCACTGAGAGGTGCAGGGGAGAAGCGCAGGACAGGAGAGTGCAGCGCGGGTGAAGGAAGAAAGAAGTGGCGGCTAGAGACCCACAGGGAGGCACGCAGAGGCTGCGGGCTGGGGCTCCCTTCTCGGATCCTGACACCTGAGCTCCCAGGTGAGTAACAACAGGGGGAAGGGCAGTTGATGTCTGTTTCAAGGGTGAGGGACAATAATTGACTACAACCAAGTGTTTCTTGGAGGGACCCACTTGGTCACACACACACACACACACACTCAGCCTGCGCATACCTGAGCGCTCCCTTGGCCTGGGGCTTGGCATTAGGGAAGCGGACACTGTTCTGCTTGTTCTGCAGCGGAGGGGCTGGGGTTTTCTAACGTGGCCTATCAGTTAAGTCTCTTCTATTAGTGGGCTTAAAAGCCAGTCACAGACCTGGTAGCCTCCATTTCCTCAGGATTAGTGCTGAGCCCTCCCTGTTCCAGACAAGGAGGACGATCTGGGCAGTCCCAGCCAGCGCACACCCCCAGGACGCGGCAAGGCCAGTCCTGGGTAAAAGCGGCAGCTTCTGTCTTTTGCGGGTTTGGCTTGCTCAGAGCCGGTGTTCTTAGCTCGGGATCAGCCCAGGGAGGAGTCCCTGAACCCACTTAGATTCCTGGGACACCCCTGGTTGCTCCCTAGCAATGAACTCTGAATGCTGAACCAGGATCACGCACGCCTGACTCTAAGCCCAGGGCTGGAGGGGAGATGGCGGCGATATGCATGAGCCTGGGGACCCAGCAGGCAGCTTCTGCTGCTCCACCGCATCTGTGGTTCATTCTTTGGGTACCAGGAGCACAGGCCTCCTGGGCAGGGGCTGCCCACTCCTCCTGCCTCCTGTCATCTCACCAGTGTTCAAGTCCTCCCTCCAGACGTTTCTTCCAATGCAAACAAGCTGTTTTCCAGCAAGAAAAGAAAACCATCATCCAGGTTTGGAAAGCAAGGAGCAGGCCAAGTGTTCTTGGCTCGGCAGAGGCTGCTGCTTTGGCCTGTGCTGGGAGCCGGGGCACTGACGCCTGTGGTGCTGCAGGAAGCCTGTCAGAGCCGGGACGGGACTGAAGCTGACAGTTAGGCCAGGTGAAGGAGGGCACACCGTGAGCTGTCGTCCTAGGGCCCCACAGGCAGGTGAGTGTCCTGTCCACAGGCCCTGTATGCAGTGTCTGAGTGAGGAGTAGGCGAGGAGCTGGGCGTTTCCAACACGAGTGGGAAATCCTTTTCCTTTCCTGGAAAGCTCCAGGTCCGAGCAGCAGAACTGCCAATGGTGTAAGCGCCCCTTTCTGAGTTGGAGCCACAGCAGAGAGTCACCCAAACACGCAGCAGCATGCTGTCAGGCTCTGGACCCCACGGATGTCAACTGCTGGTTACCATGACTCCTTCGAGCTCCTTCAAACAAGATAATGCCGCGAGGGGCAAGAGTAGATGACACCCCGTGACAAAGTGGGTACAGCAGGCCCTTGGGGCTGTGAGCATCTGCCACTGGGCACTTCCCAGACACACACATAGCCTGCTCCCTTCCACGTGGGATTGTGAAGCTAGACTATCAGGCTTGAAAATAGGAAGCAAGGAAGATGTAGTACTGACTCGCAGCTGTCAGCCTGCAGGACGCTGGCCGCTCCGTGGCACAATTCTGCGCGCCAGAGATGCCGTGCGCAGGAACGCTGCCCCAGGCCCTTCCTTCTGCACCGCCAGCCTCCTCCTCTGTCCTGTTGGCTCTCCCCCTAGTGCTTACCCCCAGCCGCACCAAGAAGGGCTGTGCAGGCAGCCTGAACAACACGTGGGCCTCAGCTGGCAACCCGAGCTATTGTCTCTTCCTGGATAGGGGGAGCCCATACTTGCTCTACTGAGCACAAGCTGTCAGGCATAAACTATGGGTTTGGAGGAATCTGAGAGACAGAAAGTCTTGATAATACAGATTATCAAAAACTCTACTAGGCTTCCCAGCCATGCCTGGGGGGTACAGAGTCAACTGAAGCCAGCCCAGAGCTCCCACTCCCAGTAACCATAGCAGGAACCATGCAGGACTCTTCAGAGCTACAGCTGGGGCACATGCCCCTGTCACCTGATAGCCGCTGGTTATATCAGGCACCAGGCATCTGTTGGCCAGCTTTAAATAACCCACTGGGAAGACGTCTGGGGACCTGTTGGAATGTTCCTCTTTCCTCTGGAAAGCATAAGGACCCCTCAGCTCTCTCCTCCCTGTGGGCTTGTTCTATTGGAACAGAAGCTAAGTTTGAAATAACAAAATATCAACTGCCAAGCAAAGAGGGCTCTGAGTTTCAAAATAGAAATGTTTTGCCTCACTTGTGCTGGGAAAACAGGCAGACCTAGGGATCTAGCAGGCAGGACCTAGGGATCTAGCAGGCAGGATCCAACCGTGACTTGACTGGTCAAGTCCCCCCCCATGTAGCTCCTGATACGCAGCCCAAGGAAAGTCCAGGTTCGAAGCTGTGATGCTGTCCACAGTGGGTGGCTCCGTGCTGGTGTGAAACTGACGCTCTTGCCAGAGGGGAGCCAAGGCCCACCAGGCACGAATTGGCAGCTCTCCAAGTGTCCAGAACACTACCCTTGCAGTGGAGCTTCTGATCAACAACTGTATTCCTAGCACCGCAGGTGTAATCTCCGCCCACTCCTCCCTCGCTGCTCTAGAGATCTGGACATTTAGGTCTCTCCATCAATCCTAACAACACGGTTGCTGACAAGCAAGCACTTCCTCCCCCACCTCTAGCTCTCCTGAGGATTTCGGGTGGGGCAAACTGGTGAGAAAGCTCTTCCTGGCCACCAGCCTCCTGCCTACTTCCTCTTTTAAGGAGTGTCTCTGTTGCTCCAAGAGGCAATGTGGGCACAGTGCCAGCTAGGCTGAAAAAAGAAGACCAAGGAGAGAGAGAGAAGACGGGTTAAAAAAAAAAAAAGACAAATCAGTTCTGCTTCCAAACCATGTGCACATCATTCCATAAGGGTGAGGACAACATAGAGACCCCAGAACAGAGCATCCACCTTATGTAAACCTGCTCCACCTGGCCAGAGTCTCCTTTGGTCTGGTCAGAGGGATAGTCCGTGTGTATGACAGCAGGTCACACAAGATCGGTCTCCCTAGTTCACCATGTGGGGTCCTCCGCTCTGTGCCCGCACGAGCCCAGCATGAGGCCTCAATGCAGTTTTGCTGTGCTCTTATCTTACTGCTGCAGGACAGAGATGTCTCCATGCACAAGGTGTGGGCAGGGAGGGGTCCACTTTGCCTCACGACCACAGAGAAACCTCATTCTCTCAGGCCGCAGCTGTCCCCTGTGTAAAGCAAGGAAGCATGAACAGTACACCGTGGTGGAAGTGCATTAGCCCTGGAGTAAGGCTTGGGACCTGGGGTCTGAACACAGGACCCTCTGCTTGAGAGGGAGTCTTAGTCCCTGAGCCGTCTCTCCAGCCCTGCAATCCAGTTCTTGAAGAACTTTTAGGGGAAGCTCGGCCAGGTCCTAAGTGACCAAGAGGGACTCCTGGAGGTGGCAGGGGTCCAACCTGCAATGGGCCTAATCCTCAGAGGTACCCAGGCAGACCGCACATCACAGGGGAGAGCACCCCACAAACAGGGTTCTGGCACATAACCCACATGGCTTTAAACCTGTACACAGGGTGTCGGTGCCAGGAGTGACAGGCCTGGCAGACCTGGTTCTCAAGAAGAGCCAGAGCAGAGGGCTCTGTCTGTCCAGTTGAGACTAGGGCCGAAGTGGCAACCGTCAAAGACAAAAATCTGGTACAAGCACCTGTTCACTTCGCCTCGGCCCTCGGATTAAAGTAGTTGCTTTGGAGAACTGGTTCAGGACAGGCTGGTTCAGGACTGCTCCCGTCTCCTCCCATTCAGGAGAGAGGCAGGAGGGAAGCCTGATGCCCTCAGGCTCCAATTCACGAGGGTCGTGGGGGGAGGCTCTCCACACAAAGACCTCTCCTGGTGAGGACGGAAGAGCAGCTCTAGCCACTGGCAGGGCTGGCTGAGTCAGCCTGGAGTTCTGGTCCCACCTGGACGATGAGATCTCCAGGAAAACTAGAGCACTGTGGTCCTTCCTTCTTACAAAACAATATAGCACAGAAATTGGGCTGGTGGAAATGTGGGGTGTGCTGGGGGCCCTTCCCTGTAATGTTCATTTAGAGCTCACCCCAGCTAGAGCCCCATGATTCTGTTCTTGGAACCTCATCATCCTGCACACGATAAAGACAAGTATTCCAGAATCCTGAGGCCTGTCTCCCTATCCCAAGGGCATCCAAAAAAGGCACCAAAGTCCTGAGTGACCCAGGAAGGGCTGGCAGGGGTACTGTGTTAACCAGTTAATACTAGTACTGGTGTCTCAAGATAAATGTAGCAGTGCAGTTGTACCGTCTCATGGCTAACAACCCTCACTAACCATGGCCTTGGCTGGTGGCCCCTCAAGTAAGCTCTCAAAGTCACTCCTCACTGCCTCTCCTTGTCCTGGGCAATGTCAGTCGCAGCAGGGCTGAGGTTTCCAGCCCACTCCTGGTCTCCTGGCCTCCTTCTCTCTGGGCAGCCAGGGTGGAAGGCAGGAGGGCGAGACCTGACGAACCCGTTCTGCGGGCTGTGATGGGAGACAGGTTGGATCACTGGTGCTGCCTCAGCCTGTGGCCAGCTCTGTGGAGACTCTAAGGTGCTTTCTGTCTCTACCTTGTCAAAGACCAGGATTCGCAACAACATGCCGGCCAGTAACTTCTGGGAGGAGATCCATTCCCTGGGGGAGCGGCTGTTGCTGAAGCTGCGGGGACTGCCCAAGGCTGAGCCTGTGGAGCTTGTGGCCTTCTCCATCATTGTACTTTTCACAGGTAAGGGGACCTGCAGCCTGATCCCTTGCTCTGTAGGACTGGCTGGAGGGGGTGGGGTTGGAGTCCTTGATGCGAAGAATAGCCGTTGTCTCTGAGGGCAAGCTGAGAGATCCCCCCTCCTCTGACACTGAGTGGACAACGCTAGGTAGTGCTAGGAATGGGGCACCACCAGGTGGGTGAAGGAAGCCAAGCTTGGGCAGCAGAGGAGAAGACAACAGGCCAGCGGTCAAGGGCTGGGCCAGCATAGACTGCTGTCGATATCTTAAGACTCTGTCCACTAAGCCAGACCTGGGGGAAAGGTTCTAGCACGCCTCTAAGGGGGCTTCTTCAGAAGGTGGGCAGACATCCTTCCCCTCCCTGGTTTCTTAGCTCCTGGCCTCTCCTGTCCTTTCAGCTACGGTTCTGCTGCTGCTGCTGCTGATAATCTGCAGCTGCTGCTGCACTTGCTGCAGCCACCGAGAGCGAGCCAGGAAGGTCCAGGTGCAGCCCGTGACGCCGTCGTGAAGCCGGCAGCAAGACAGGCAGAGGGAAGCTGGACGGGAGCTTTCTAGGCTGCGCCACACGCGTCCTGGCCGTGTGGCTGTGTGGACCACTCCTCCCAAGATTCCCTGCGCCCTGTTCTGCTGCCGTCCAGGCGCCAGGACACTAACGCGGGAGCCTTATCAAGAAACAAGGGCTGTTCAGACACGAAACTGCCAGTGGACAGGAGAAGAAATGACTGTCACAAAGACTCAGTAAAACCGCCTCCACCCTCTCCTCACCTGCACTTTAATAAGGATGTAGGGGTCTCTACACTTTGATGGGGTACAGCCCATACCTGTGGGGTGTTTGCCCTGATTCGTGCCAAAGAGAAGCAAGCCCATTAAAGGGACTTGTGAGAGAGAGAATGGACCCCAAGCCTCCTGCTGGAGGGGAACAAGTCAGTGTTCTAGCCCAGAATTTGCCTGCTTATATCTAAGTAGAGACTTTTTGGTTGTATTTTTGAGGTTGCCTGAGCTCTTCGTATCCGGAGGGTGGCGACAGCATTCCAGGGACAGGGTCAGTGACTTTTTCTTCTAGGCTGTTGCTCTCCCTGTGCCTATGCAAGATGAAAATATCACACAGGGAGGAATGACACACAGGCAGCAGTGCACAGGCCAAGGGAGGGGCATCCGCATTCCTGTCTCCTGTGCTGCTGAGTGAGGAGGCTGCATGCCCTAGGGCAGATGCTGGGCCCAGGAACGTGCTCACATGTCCTGCCCTACCGTCTACCTTGCCCACCACACTACAGCGAGCTCAAGCCACTGGGCCTCCCGAAATCCAGTCGGACAACAGGAGTGAGGTCCTCAGTACTGTCTGTCTCTTGCGTCCTGACCCCATTCGCGTGCCAACCATCTGAACTCACACCCTCAGCCGCCACTTGAGCCAGGTCCCCTTCAGGTGAGGGCTTAATCCTGGTACCTGCTGCCTGGAGTTTCCTGGCAGGACTACGATGGCCTCTGTCTAGCTGTTCTGGTCATAAGAGCTTCCAACTATGAAGCCATGGTTTGTCCTCTACCATGAGCCCGACCCAGACCATGGTAGACTTTTTATTAAAGAATGGTACTTGCTGAAATACCTCATGTCTCTGCCCCTCGGTTATTTTCCAGACATATGTCTCTACAGATGCCCACAGCCAGGAGTGCGCTCCCTGTGCCTCCACGCTCAGCCTCCAGCTTGAAAAAGGCTCGAATTGCTCACACGCCTGTCACCTAAGTCTGTGCAGCACATACACTGCCAGCCTGTCTGCTTGAAGACAGTTCGCGCGGAAGGGCGGCCCCGCCATCTGTAGCCGCCACTCCAGGCCACGTGAGCAGGGGAGGCAGGAGGAGCCCTTGGTGGGTTTGACAGTCTGGTGTCTACAAACTGGCCTGACAGGTTTGGGTTCAAGATCCAGAAAGGAAGTGTCTTCAAAGGAAAGAAAATAATCTGCCTGTATTCAGCCCTCAAAGAATAGGACTCAAAATGACACACTGATAAAGGCAGTTAAAATTCAAAGAACTTGTATAGGCCAGTTATTGTCTTTTTTTTTCCTTCCTTCCCTTTTTTGGGGATGGGGTGGGGTGATGAGTATTGGGAAGTAAGCACTCTAACGTGGCCTTTACTCCCAGCCCCCAAGTATTGTCTTAGGCTGCTGCTGAATTTGAGTCAGAGTCTCACTGTGTAGTTAGGCTATCCCCAACTCATGATCTTCCTGCTTCTACCTCCCAAGTACTGAGATGACAAGCTTGCCTTGTCTTTTCCTAGTGATACAGTTTCTCTCTCACTATGTGGTCCTGGGTGAGAACTAGAGATGTAGATCAGGTTAGCCTCATCTAAGGGACTAACCTCTGTCTTTAGAGTGCTGAGATTACAGACAAGGCCATCACTCCCAGCTTGTCTTACACGTAGATACCTAGATACCTTCATGTAGAGGTAGGGAACTTGAACCTTAGTAATACCAGGTAATTATCTAGTTCAGTGGCTGAAAGGCAGAGCCCGCCTCTAGGGCCAATCTGTTTGGCTCCAGGGCACTCAGCCAGCCACGCCTAGGGCTCAAGGTTTCTAGGTACAAGAAAGTTCTTACTCCATTATCTCCACCAACCTACATCCAAACACCTCCACCACCACCCAAACTTCACCTGGAAACTGTTTCTGTGAGTGGGTGGGATCCAACAGGTAGGGCCTGGTGCGCAGCCCACCTAGGTGTCAGAAGAGAACCCCAAATACAACGGGAAGGACAGAAACCTCAGCATTTTTCCTACTTAGTTGGAGGGTCTCAGAACCCTCTGTCAGAAGCAGACTGGCTCCTTCCCATCTCTTTTGTAAGGTTTCCTTAGCATCAAGCACTGGCCCCCCTGGAGGGTGGCTGAGGCTACAACTGCACTGGAAGAGATTCTGACTCCTAGTCCAGGTGCACAGTGATGCGCTCCACGAACAACCCTGAGAGAAAGGGCATGCCACCTACAGCTGATCTTGTTGCACCTTCCTGCCCGTGCCAGGCATTCCTAACTGCTAATTCAATATAAGATGCTGTCTTCCCACCCTGTTCAGGTGAACAGGCTGCTCTAAGGAACGGCATCTGGTGCAGTTGTGGGATGGACAGTTCCTAGCACAGGTATTTCTTGGGGAGGAAGCAGATGACCCCCCCATTGTGAGAAAAACAAGTCGCTGCAGACCTGGATTGTCTGAAAAGAGACGGCTGCCTCAGGCTCGGGGCAGGCCCAGTTGAATCCGTACCTACCAACTAGTCTCCACTGCGGCCTTCTCAGTGATCTCACCAGCCCCCCAGACCCCCCACCATAGCCTCTGCTCCACCAGTGTCTGTTCTCAGTTCCTCGGAAGAGCTGTTCACACCATGCTGAAGGTCTGCTGCTTTACTGCCTGCACGTTGTACCTTATTACAAACTATACTAAAGTCAAGACAAAAATCACTGCGGTACTTAACAGAAGGGCTGGAGAGATGGTTCAGGGATAAGACTCTGCCTCAAAAGCAGAACCTGAATTCAGATCCTGGATTCCACACAAAAACACCAGGTGGAAATGGAAGTGACCTGTACTTCCAACCCTGGAAGCAGAGCTTGGGAAACTCCAAAGCGAAGAAAAAAGAGGTAGAAGCAATTCAGGTCCACTCCCAAAGTCACCCTTAGGCCTCCACAGGCATACAGGTGCTCTCTGATACACACACACACACATACACACAGACATAGATATACATACACACATATAGATACACACACACACACACAAAATAAATAAAAATTTTAAAAATGCTTTAACATTTGGCAGAGCACAGAAAAGTTTTCTCCTAAATCTGTTTAATTGTAGCCCTTTTTTTTTTTTAACGTATGTATGTATGTAAGGATATACATGCGTGTGTGGGTATGTAGCCCTCAATTGCTAACAGTTTAAAGCAATCTATAATAAAAAACCATCATGGTGACACAAATGGGTAATACAGATTTCAAATCATAAAAAATGTGGACACAGCCTGAAAACAATGAATCATAAATCATAAGTCAGGGAAGGGCTCACAGGGGGCCTACCCTCTCTAGTGAACTACTGGCTACTGATGGACTCTGGGGAGAAGGGCAGTCACTGTCTTAAGTTGTGTCCTCACTGATGAGTTCATCAGGCTGCACAGTTCTAAACCCACAGTCACACAGAGGGCCCTGGTTAAACTCAGTGGGTCACAAAATAAAACCAAAAGACATGAATATGGGAAAGAGACTTGTAGAGAGGATGAGAAGGAGAAAAGGGTGGGAGAGAGGAGAAAGAGGTTTGGAGGTGATAAGAGTATCAGGATGTTATATACATGTATGAAACTGTCAAATTTAATAAAAGTTACAAAAAAGGTCAGGAGAGGCAATAAGTAAAAAAAATTTTAGAAACAAAAAGTGGCAGAATAAAACATTTTTAAAATAAGAACATTAATATACAAGTTTCTGGAAATATACAACCAAACAAAATTACGGAGAACACCGAACGAATGAAACTTTTTGAGAAAAAGCAGACAAGGACTAGGGCTGCAGTTCAACATTAAGAAAAAATTGGACAAATTAATTTTGTCCCAAAAATGTCTTTCCCCTCTCCTTAGATCCTGCTCCACATGGAATACTGTCCCTAAGTCTCTGTCTTGGAGACCCCACTTGCACGTCACCTCCTCCCAGAGGACTCCAGAGCACGGACAGAGCCGTGGCACCTGTGCCAGCAGCATCCTTCGTGCCTTCATCGCTCTCTTCACGGATCACGGGAGCCTGATTACTGGGTATTAGTTTAAAAAGCTTGCAAAGCAAACTTCCTACACATCGTACATGTCTACATGGTCTCTGCACGTCTCGTTGGAAACAAACGGGCATGCACATGTCCTGGCTGCTTTCTAGGATGGGGCGGGGTCTCTCCCTTAGGGTGGGCTTGCTGCCGGGCATTCCTACAATATTTATTTTATAGTCTTGGTTTCATGAAAGATAAAGAATTAAAAATATGTGCAAAGGAATAAGTGGAAAATGAGTTTTAGAAAATACATCCAACTTTTTTTTTCAGTGCATGTCTGTACTTCTTTTGACAGAAATATGAAGTGATTCCAAATCAATCACACTGGTACTACTAGAACCATCAGCCTGCTCTGAGGTGTGGGGTTACAGAGCTCAAACTCTGGACGCCTAACTCTCAACTCCAAGCTGTATCAGCTGTGTGGCCCTGAGTAAGTCACTTAACCTCTCTGAGCATGTCCCCATCTGTGAAGTTGGAGTTTCAGTCTTTAGTATTACAGCACGTCACATTCGATTTTGTAATTATGATAAATAGGCATAACTCCCATAAACCGGTTTGAGAACAAACAACTAACTCTTGATAAGCACCCTACTTAACTAAGGGAACACAAGTACCAGGGTGTGCCAGAGACTGGCCTGCTGGCTGCATGCCTTTGAATGCCAGGGATATTTGTCAGCAAGTTTTACACCAGGAAGTAGAAAGCATCAGATGAGCCAGGGGTCAGCTGAGCCCCCAACAGTAAAGAACACTTCACTGAATTAGCTCATCATCTGCCAACCACTCCTGGCTAAACCTAAGGAGTCACCCTGGAAGGCTTAAAGCGTGGTACCTTGGCATCCCAGAGACTGATGTCATCGGGCATTTCTCAGAGCTCAGGTAACTTGGTGTGCTAAGGGTCTGTGGGCTAGAAGAAGCTGTGCTGGAGGGCAGGACCCACTCCCTTGCCTTGGGCCTGGACGCAGTGCCTGGCAGAAGCAGGTCCACACTTCCGAGCTTGAAGTAGTCGAGTGGTAGATACCAGGTTTCCAGCAGCACGCTGGATTATCCCCTCCTAGCTTCCCTGTCACGCCAAGTGGAGGGAAGTAGCCACACAAAGCAGCCGAGACAGGCACCAGGAGAAG
This sequence comes from Typhlomys cinereus, assembly GCA_023101885.1. NCBI lineage: Eukaryota > Metazoa > Chordata > Mammalia > Rodentia > Platacanthomyidae > Typhlomys > Typhlomys cinereus. Next base: position 247,574 of record JALPQD010000162.1, read on the forward strand.
ACAAGCTCCAACAGTGATAAACACTCGCCCTTCCAGGGGACACGAGCCAGAGCTACAGTCACTCATTCACCCAGACCACAGGAAGCGATGCCTTCCGAGCTCTAGGCAGGTGAGCAAGACCCAGCTGTACGCAGGTGAGGTGGACAGTGACTGGGGTCCAGACCCTGCAACCGGTCTCTTCCACACCCCACCAAGTCTGACTTCTCTCAAAGAGGTCTCCTTAATGTGTCTCTACAATGGCAGAATACTGCTGACGGTAATGAGAAAGGGAGTGGTGGTTGCCAGGCAACCAATCCGAGCCCACCTTTGTTTGCTCTGGTGGCAGCGGGGAAGGGCTGGTCAGGCTGCTAGGCAATGTCCCTGCCTCTTCCTCCCAACAGCAATTTCTCTGAGTCGGAGTGCAGCTGCGGTCACCTGCAGCCTCTTCTGCCTGGACTCACAAGGTGTGGGGCCTGCGGAGCTCTGGTTTGCCTGGACTCACAAGGCGTGGGGCCTGCGCAGCTCTGGTTTGCCTGTGCCCTCGTAAGACCCGGGCTGCTAGCAGCAGAGCCAGGTAACGGCTTCTCCCTCCCCTCAGCACTGTGCCCTCCTTTCAGGTGCTCCAGGCGGGGGCCTGACTGCGCTTCTGTGCAGCGCGGCTCCCCCCTGCCCTCTCCTATCCGCCAACACCTTCTTTCTTCTCCCCAGTTCTTTTTTTTTTTTTTAGATGAGGTCTTATCATCTGGCCCGAAATTCCCAACTGACCTGAATTCTTGTGCTCAGGAAATCCTGTTACCTTAGCGTACCCCCACACTGACTTCACAAAATGCCTCCCAATGTTAGAGCAGGAAAATCAGAGGCTCTAAAGGGGTGCATTTTAGGCCCTGGCCAGGAAAGCCTTGGGGGTGGGAAAGACAAGCTGGCTCCCACCAGGGATGTTCAGGAAGGAACAGAGCGTCCCGAGGTGCCTTCAGAAGGACCCGGGGAGTGCGCGACGGAAGAACCCTCAGTGTGTGCCAGGCCCAGAGATGACCATCAGCCCACAGCTGCCCAGAGGTGGCGGCTGGTGGCGCAGAGAGCTGCAGGGGGCAGAGGCTTCCGGGTGCGCTGCACTCAGAACCTGTCTCCTCTTTTTCAGCTTCCCATGGTTCAGATGGTAACCGAAGAGAACGCCTGGAATGATGAATTTGGGCAGAACCCTTGGAGCCTGGGGGGCCTGATAGTGGTTGTCTTGTTCGTGTCCACGTTCCTCTTCTTCGTCCTATTTGCTATCATGTTTGGATATCTCTATTCCAAGACAGAGACCCAGTGTGAAGAGTGACCTGACCTTCTCTGGCCCAAGAAGGTGGCAGGGAAGGCGCTGCCCCACCTGCCCCACGCCCCCCACCTGCCCCTCGCCACCTCATCGGTCCCCTCTGGCTCAGGGAAGAATCTAGTCGAATATTGGATGTGGCTTAGGGGGCAGTCAGGGTAGCATGAGACTAGTCTGATGCCAGCAGCACCCCGCGAGCTCGTGGAAAGCACCTTTCCTCGATCTCGGGGGAGAGGAGTGATGGCCAACAAGATCCTCTACCAGGTCTCTGCTCGGCCAGCAAGTTCGCCAGTCCTCGACCAAGAAGGATACAGAATAGCACGATGAAGTAAAGTTCCATTTCGAATCTGCTAGCCTGTGAGAGCTCATTTTCTATGTACATGTGGCTACCAAGCCAACTTCCCTAGCAAACGTCGCCAAGCCTCGAGTCCTCACGGGGCCTCGTCCTGAAAACAGAATCAGCTTCACCAGCTGCTTGGCCTGTTCTACGGGTTCTATGCGATTTCAGTTCCTGAACACGCTGTGGTTTTTCCTGCCTCAGCGTCTTTGCACGTGACATTTCCCTTGCCGCGCACTGTACTCCACGGCCTGGTTAGTGCTTCCTCATCCTGTGGCTCTCAGTCTAAAACTGCCTGCTGTCCCCTGACCCTGTCCCTTAGACTGGGGTAGACCTGCTTGTCATTTACCCTCAAAGGTGGATTTTTCTTCAAATTCCTCCCATGGAGAACTATTTTCAATGTACCCGGCAAGTGTCACATGTCTGCCACTGTCTTGGCACAGAGTTAGCATCAATCAATATTTACAGGTTGAATGAGTGAACGGAGGATCAGATGGGCACACAAATGATACACTGACAAAGCTGAGCTTTTGGACTCCCTGGCCCAGAAACCAAGGAGACGAATCCAGACAATCACAAAACTCCCCTTGCATCTTACAGTGCTCGGGCCAGGAGTCTGACAACTATTCCTGCAATGCTGAAATGTAAAAAGCCTTGGTTTGGAAAATGTAATTTAGGGAAAGTAGCTATGCAAACCACTGGCTGATCCGCCCTGGCCTGGTCTCATTGGAACTGATGAGTATCTTTTCTGTTGATCCCAGACCCCTCCCTCCATATCCTACTCCACATCACCCACACACCCTGTTCCTGCAGCAGCTTCTTTGGTCTGCCCCTGGCTGCCAGATGTCCTAAAGGAAGCTGGTGGCGAGCTGGAGAGGTGGCTCAGGGGTTAAGCCTCTGCTTTGCAGGCAGAAGGTCCTGAGTTCGGATCCTACACCCCACATACAAATGCTGGGCAGAAGCCGAGACAGCCTGCATTTCTGGTCCTGGTAGGACGGAGCCTGTGAATCCCAGGGCGGAGTAAACAAGGAGGAGGTGGAGGCGGTCCATGGTGGTTCCCAAATTCGCCCATGGTTCTACACACACACATATACACACATATACACACGCACACATGCACAATTGAATAAATTAAGAAAAAATTTTAAAAAAAGGAAGCTGGTGGCAATAACCACCTCAATCTATCCTTAGAAAGGAACAACTTTTTTTTGAGGATTAAGGCAGAGTTTATTCATAGAGAGAAGGACCAGAACTCATAGACGTAAATGCATAAGGGGCAAGAAAGTTGCCATAAACTCATAGACTCCAGCCATGGCCCCATGAGGGCCAAGGTACTAGGAGCGACAGGGAGGGGCCTTTTTCCTTCATGCCATATGCTGTTTTATACACTAGAGAAACATTCTCTTTCATTCAAATAGCAGTGGCTGAGACATGGCAACAAGGTTTACTCTACTTGAGGCTTGAGAATCTGGGATTCATGTGGCCAAAAAGATGGAAGCTATGAGGCTGCACACACATCAGGGGAAGCCGTCCCCATGATGCCAGACCTCACATTTTCAACTAGCCCACCAAGGCACTAACACACCTCCAGCAGAAATAAAAACAGATCACAGGGAGGCTGCAGCACTCTGGGGCCTCTCACAAGAAGGGCCTCTGACAATTAGCAGGAACACTGGTCTCTTCGTTGTTCACCAGGATGAGAGCCTGTTCACGGAGCCTGAGCAGCTGCTCCAGAACCTACTACAGAGGGCTCTTGTGGCGTGGCCTTAGGCAAGTGTGCACCTGGCACAGCAGGACCACTTTTACTAGGTGTGGCCCTGCCACAGAGGTCAAATTAGCAATGGCCATGTCTAGAAGGAATTACCTCAATCTGACCCACCAACTCATCAGTGGGTCAAATACAGGGCCACATAAGTGTCCCTGTGTGTTTAAGGGACACCTAAATATAGGACCACGTAAATGTCCCTATATGTTCAAGGGACACCTAAATATAGGACAAATAAATGTTCCTATGTGTTCACGGGACGCCTACAGCACCTGGTGTACTTACGTACTTCATCACTTAAACATTTGGTATACCACATACTAATCAGCACTCTAGTGTTGGGGAACAGGGGTTACAATTCAAGGCAGAGTGCACCACAAAAACAGACACTCTCTCCTCCTCTCAACATGACCAAACCCAAGATGGCATCCATGAATACACTTGATCTTAGCCAAAAGGCTGGGAAGCGACTGGCATCCATGTATGAAATAAGCATTCTCCTGAAAATCAGGTGCCCAAGTTTAGTAACTTCTGTGAGCTTTGTGACCATGACCACTCTGGAGCTAGGCTTATTTATTTCCAAGTCTGAAACAATCATTTCTGTTTGGTTCCCAAAACTGCTTCATGAGATCAGATGAATCTAAGAGTTTTACGGAACAGAATAAACAGAATCTCTTGGTTGTCCCTCACAGGAAATGGTAATGACTACATACATATATACCTGTCCTGACGTTTATCACTGAGTAGGGTCATCAGGATCTTTCCAAGACCCACGGTCTCCAAACCATGGCTACAGATGCAGTGAAAGAGACAAGTGGGCTCCGCACAGGCAGACAGGTCAAAGCCTGCGACCCTACGCCTCACTCCACGGTGGATCCTACTCTCTGATGTGGGCCTGTGAGACTATAGCTCACCAAGCATGTGACGCACACCTGTAACTCCAACACTTGGGAGGAGGAAACCTGAAGGAGGATCAAGAGTTCAAGGTCAATCTGGGCTACATAAGACCCTGCTCAAAAACAAACAAAAGGAGGCTGGAGAGATGGCTCAGGGTTAAGACTCTCTTGCAAGCAGAAGGTCCTGAGTTCAGATCCCAGGTCCCATAAAAAGCGCCAGATGAAAATGGTGGTGGTCTGCACTTCTGGCCTGGTGGGCAGAGCCTGGGAAATCCCAGAGCAAAGTAAAAAGGAGGTAGAAGTAATATAGGATGATTCCTAAAGTTACCCTTGGTTCTCCACAAGGATACACACATGCACACACACATTAAAAAAATAAACAAACAAATAAAAAGGAATATAATTCAAGTGAAGCCCAAAGTTCCACAATGGCTCAGAGCATGCCAGAATTAGTTAGGAAAGTTGATGATCACCCAGAAGGCTGACTAAATCCTCAAACAGAGGAGCCAGCGTTTTAGCGGCCTCCAGCAGAAAATAGCAAGGGTCCTGACTTCTACATTGCCTTGACGTGTGACCTTTGTAGGCAGGAGTCCCTCTGTGGTCAAAGGCTTAAATTAGCTAGTGAAGTTATATTTGCTGGAGAGGAAATGATCTGACACTTTGTTCCACATCCAAAATAATTCACTTATCACATTTGTTTTTTCCGTTCTAGAATCAAGCCAGGCCCTGGGCCTGTAGACGAGCACTGCACTGTTTTGCTCCACCCCCAGATCACTTACCCCAGTTCTTCACAGAAGGTGACGAGGGCATCAAAGGCCAGCACAGCAGCTTTATCAGATGCTTTGTTCCCTCTCTTTTCCTAGAGAGAAGATGACTGTTAAGCAAGTGCTCCAGTCTGCCTTGCTGTCACAACAAGTAATGAGAGAGAAAAAAGGACAGTAATAAAGCCACTTGCCAAGCACTTACCCACTTGACAATGCACCAGAATTTCCAGGCTACTAAAATGAACTTCTGAGAGCTTCAGTCTCCAATACTCCTCAGGTGATTCTGATACAAAAGGCCGCTCGACTAACATTTAGGAAACTATGTGATCTCCTTTCCAAATAGTAGGTACACGTGTTGGGTATTTAGCTATGTATGAACATACATGCAATGTATATACAAGAGTATTAGACTAAAATGTTAACACTTGTTACTTCTGAGTGATGAGATTATAGATTGCTGCCTTTTCTAGATGTCTGTTTGCCAAAAGTTCCTTTTAAGAAAATTCTCAATTTTAGGGCTGGAGAGATGGCTCAGGGGTTAAGACTCTGCCTAGCAAATAGAAGGTCCTGAGTTTGGATCCCAGGTCCTGCATAAAAATCCCAACTGGAAATGGCTGCAGCCTGCACTTCAGGCTCTGGTGGGCAGAGCTTGGGAAATCCCAGGGCAAAGCAAGGAGGCAGAAGTGATCCAGGATGATTCCTGAAGTCAACCTTGATTCTCTATAGGAATACATAGTGCCTTCTGACAGACACACACATACAAAACACATACAAAAACACAGAGTAAATAAATAAATAAAATATTTTTCAAAAGGAAATTCTCAATTAAAAAAAAACAAAAAACAGGCCAGGAGGATGGCTCATTTGGTTAAAGGTGCTTTCTGCCAAGCTTAGCCACCTGAGTTCAATTCCCAGAACCCATATGGTGGAAAGAGAAAACTGACTCTTGAAACTTGTTTTCTGACCACACACACACACACACACACAGAATATGAAAAATATAGAAAACAGACATTGATATCTAAGATGCTATAGACTTTTTACTTTGAGATCATTCACTCCCCTCCCCAAAATGCAGACTTCATAGGGAGGGGGACAAAAAATGGTAGGGGGGCAAAAATGATCTTCACACATGTGAAGCCTATTACTTTGTAGTACAGTAAGATAAGAGTATGGATTAGGGCTACAGCTCAGCAGTGAAGGGAGAAGTGCTGACCTAGCGTACATGTCATGGTTTGAAATGTGTGCCCCACAGTCTCATGTGGGATGGACAGTTCCTTTAAGTAGGTGGAGTTTTGCTGGAGGAAGGGGGTCACAGGGAGTGGGCCAGCTTTGGCCGGCCAGCCAGCCATGCTGCCTCCAGCATGAAAGACTGTATCTCCCCTCTGGAACCATAAGCTGAATAAATCTCCCTTTTGTCCCTTAAATTGTTTGACTTGGGGTGGTGTCTCACAGCAACAGAAAAGAGTAACCAGTACAGTACCAGAGAATCTAAATTCAGTCTCCAGGTTAAAACAAACAAACAGCACTCTCTGTCCTCTTCAGCAATACTAAGGATTGAATCCAGGGTCTCCACCATGCGAGGCAAGCACTCCAGCACCGACGCAGCTCTAGTGCAGAGATCAGCGCTTTCCTCGGTCTGGCTATGCCGACACTGCTCCAAGCTGAGCTACAGGATCGCATTTTCGCACTGTCTGTGATCACATTGTCCTTCTTGGACAACTTTTGTTTCCTCTGAAATTAATCACTGTTTCCCCCACCACCACTTCCTCAGATTTCAAGGTACACTAACCCATCCCTACATGTCCTAACATAACAAAGAATTCATTTCAAAGGAGCCAAAGACATCAGGTCAATTTTGTTTTCGGAAGACTTCCTGAGTCAGTTGTTTGGTATGATTTTTCTCTAGGCTTGGGCCATCTGACCACCGCTGGACACTGTCTTGGGTTGTCCCCTTCACCTTGTTTCCAAGTTACACATCTATTTTCCTTTTTAATCATGGTTTTTTAAAAGATTTATTTGTTTTGTATGTATGTGTGTATGTGTGTGTCTGTGGAGGACCAAGGGTGACTTTGGCAATCATCCAGGATTATTTCTACCTCCTTTTTGATTTGTGCTGGGATTTCCCAGGCTCTTCCTACCAGGGTCGGAAGTACAGGCTGCTACAATTTCTGCCTGGCATTTTTATGTGGGACCTGAGATCTGAACTCAGGATCTTCAGTTTTCAAGGCAGTGTCTTAACCCCTGTGCCATCTTTTCAGCCCCCCCTCCCCATTTTCCTCTCTGACTTTGGTGGAGAGCATCCCTTAGTAGTCTGTGAGGCACAGTGTGTCTGTACTTGAAATTGCCTTCATTCTACCTGAACGCTTCATCAGCTGGCTGGACAGAACATTCAGATTGGGCGCTGGAGAGAGGGCTCAGGGTTCAGACTGTGTCTTATGAGCAGAAGGCCCTGAGTCGGCAGAAATGGTGGCAGCCTGCACTTCTGGCCCTGGTGGGCAGAGCCTGGGAAATCCCAGAGCAAAAATAAAAGGAGGCAGAAGCAATTCAGGATGATTCCGGAAGTCATCCTTAGTCTTCCACAGGGACACACAGTGCCCTTGATACACACACACACACACACACATCCATATTTGTTCACTTTTGAGACACAGTCTCACATAGGCAGGCCAGCCCCCAACTCCCTATGTGGCCTAAGATGACCTATAACTTCTGATCTTCCTGTCTTCACCTTCCAAGTACTGGGATTAGGCATACACCACCATGCCTAGTTTTATGTGGTACTAGAGATCAAATCCATGGCTTTGTGCTTGACATAGGCAAGCAATTCTACCAACAAACCTACATCCCTGTTAATATGATATTTTAAGAAATGAAATGGAGGGGGTGGCTTAGTCAGTAAAATGTTTGCTGGGTAAACAAGAGGAAATCATTTTGAATTCCAGATCCCATGTAAAAGCCTTGCAAAGTAGTATGTACCTCTAGTTCCAATGCTAGGGCGGTGAAGACAGGAGAATTCCTGGGATTGCTAGTATCTAGCATAGCTGAAAAACCAGAAGTACCAAATTCAAAGAGAGACTCTACCTCAAAGGAATAAAGTGGAGACTATAGGAAAGGGGTTAAGGGGGTTAAGCAGTTAAGACTCTGCCTCACAAGCAGATCTTGAGTTCAGATCTCAGGTCCCACATAAAAAATGCCAAGCAGAAAACATCTGGAACCTACACTTCTGGCCCTAGTGGGTGGAGCCTGGGAAATCCCACAGTGAAGCAAAAAGGAGGTGGAAACAATCCAAGATGATTCCTGAAGTCACCCTTGATCCTCCACAGGGACGCAGTGGCCTCTGATACACACACACACGCACACACACAAAATAAATAAATAAAAAGTTTTTTAAAAAATGCTGGGCAAAAGCAAAAGCTGGAGAGATGGCTTGGAATTAAGACTCTGCCTCCCAAACAGAATGTTCTGATCCCTGGCCCCACATAAAAAAAAAAAAAAAAACACCAGGCAGAAACAGTGGTAGCCTGCACTTCCAGTCCTGGTGAGCGAAGCCTGGGAAATCCCAGAGTGAAACAAAATGGGGTAAAAGCAATTCAGGATGATTCCCAAAGTCTCCCTTGGTCCTCCACAGGAACACACAGTACCTCTGATACACACACACGCACACATAAAATAAATAAAGTTAAAAAAAAAAGGAACACACAGTACCTCTGATACACACACACATAAAATAAATAAAGTTAAAAAAAAAAACAAAACAGGCTGGAGAGAAGCTCATAAATTAGGCTTCTGCCTTACAAGCAGAAGGTCTCGAGTTCGGATCCTGAATTCCACATAAAAAAAATGCCAGACAGAAATGGTGGTGGTCTGCACTTCCACCCCTCAAAGGCAGAGCCTGGGGAACTCCAGAACAAAGCAAAAAAGAGGTGGTGCAATCCAGTGTGATTCCCGAAGTCACCCCTGATCCTCCACAGGCACACAGTGCCCTCTGATGCACACGGACACACATGCAAAAATGAAAAATGAAACTTTACCCCTTTTCACCAATATAGCCCCGAAAGTAAAGGAGGAGCTCCTGCCCTTCCCAAAGCTGAAGCCAAAGCCAAGGCTTTGAAAACCAAGAACGCAGTGCTGAGAGGCGGCCACAGCCACAAAAAGAAGATTCGCAAGTCACACCTTGCGGTGGCCCAAAATGCTGTGGCTTAGAAGACAGCCCAAATAGTCTCTGAAGAGCGCCCCCAGGAGCTACAAGCTTGACCACTAAGTCAGCCATGAAGAAGACAGAAGACAACACACTTGTGTTCACTGTGGTCAAACAGGCTGTAAAGACGCTTTATGACACTGATGTGGCCAAGTGAATACGCCCCTCAGGCCTGATGGAGAGAAGACAGCCTGCGTCCAACTGGCTCCTGATTATGATGCTTCAGATGTTGCCAAAAAATTGGGATCATCTAAACTTGAGTCCAGCTGCTAAGTACACATCTTTTTCACGATTAAAAAAAAACAAAAACTTTAAAAAATGCTGGGCAGGTGTGGTAGCCTGCCTGCAATTCTAGCCTGACGGTGTGCTCTGGGTTTAGAGACTGAGGCTTACAACAGTAAAATGGAAGAAAAATCTAGGATGATTCCTGGTATCTCCCTTGGGCCTCCACAGTTACACACACTCAAATATGCTCGTGGACATACATTCACCCATATATACCCGCCTACATGCAAAAACACACACACACACACACACACACACACACACACACACTACCCACAAGAAATAAAAATCTGCACTGGCAAAATGGCTCACGGGTAGGCACACTTTCAATGCATCCCCAGGACGCACATGAAGGTGGAAGGAGAGAACCTCCTTCCCAAAGCTGCCGTCTAACCTCTATACGTACACTACGACGCTGACCCAACAAACACACATAAAATAATAATAAATCTTAAGGGCCTGGGAGATGATTCAGTGGGTGAAGACACTCACTGCCAAGCCTGACAACCTGAGTTCAGTCTCCAGAACCCACACTCCCTAAAGTTGTCTTCTGCCCTAAAAAATGTTTATTTTAAAAATAAATTAAAACTTTTTAAACATTTCAGTTGCCCTCCATGTATGTGTGCTTGTGTGTGTATAAGTGTGTGTATATGGGGGGGGCACTATGTAATCCAGCCTGGCCTTAAACTCTCAATAATCCTCCTGCCTCAGCCTCCCAAGTGAAGCAGGAACTCACGAAAGTGCACCACAAGCTTTACCACTAACCCATATCCCAAGCCCTTTAATTTTCTGAAAAAGGGTCTTACTATGAACCCAGGTAGCCCAGGGTGGTCTCGAATTCTCAGTATTCATCACCTCTGCCCTGGGTGCTGGGATTGCAGGTGTTTACCACCATGCCCAGCTGGCTTTTGTTTTTAAAATCTTCTCTTTTTTGTTCTTAATCAGAGCCTAATACTGTGCCTGTGGAAGCTTAAGGGTCATTTCAGAAATTACCCTGAATTGCTCTACTTTCTTTTTGTTTTGCTCTAAAGTTTCTCAGCCTCTGCCTTTCAGAGGTGCAAGTACAGGTCACCACATTTCCTCCCGACATTTTAGGTGGGATACGAGATCTGGACTTGGGTCTTTCTGCTTGTGAGGCAGAGATTTAACCCCTGAGCCATCTCTACAGTCTAATTTCTTATTTTTTGAAATATCTAATTCGAACTGAAATTTAAACATATATGGTAGCAGAAAGGGCAGTAATTTTATCTTTTTGTTTTTTCCAGCACTAATTATTTAAGTTCCTCCCTTTCCTGTTGATTTACAGTGCAACCTATTTTACTTATATCCTTTATCAGAATGGGTCTGCTGTTAGGCAACCTATAATTGTATAACCAGTACAAAATCGGGGCCAGTGAGAAAATTCATGTGCAAAGGCATTTGCTAAGTAAGCCTGATGCATTTGATCCCCAGAAACCATGTAAATGTAGCAGAGAAACAACTCCACAAAGTTGTCCTCTTACTTACACGTGCTGTGCCTACACATCATGTAGTGCATACGTGTGAGTGCACATACACACACAATAATAATAATAAATAAATTTTAAAAATCACATAAATAAATAAAGGAAAAAAAGAAGATCTATACCATGGGAATATATTTATATAACAAAACTCATTAAAATAAGGCAAGACTGATCTTGACTACATAAAATGGCACATATGCAAAAGACAGTATTCACGTTAGTTAAATGTTGACAAAGAAAAGAAGTGTGATCTAGTTTGTCACCAGCATCTGCAAATCCCAAACACCAATGCTCCTCACTGTGCTTTCCAGGCCAGGGACGACTTCCCTACCTAGGCTTGATAATAAGCTGTGTGAGACTGAAGTGCAAGGCTGAAAAAGAGCTTCTGCTGCCTGGAACTTACCTGGAGTTTTGCTATTTCCTTCCTGATCAGGAAGCTGACTTGGTCCCGGTCATTCCTAGAGTAATAGAGTCGGCACCAAGAAGGCTTCCCATCCCTGCCAGCCCGGCCAGACTCCTGGTAGTACCCAGCCATCGACTTGGCAATATTCCAATGGGCAACAAACCTGCAGGAGCCAAAAGGACAAAACATGTTGTGGAAAAGCTGAGGCAGAGTTGCTGGGTACGAAAGACATTTACAGGCCTTCAGCGGGGCCTCCCGGGAGCAGCCCAGCTTAGAGGCTACAGCAGGAGTTAAGGGGGAAATTACAGAATATATGGTGACAAAAAATAAAAGAGCCAAAGGCCTAGCAAAATAAATACAAAACTTTAAGAACGAAACAAATGAAAAGGAGATTAGGCACTGCCGCTTATGAGCTACATGACCTTAAACCCTCTCATGCTTTCTCTGCAGAAGAAGAGGGGTAACGTGCTAAGTCTCTGCTGTGTGCCCAGTGACGTGGCTCAGCGAGTAATAGCACTGCCTGCGAAGCTGGCATCCGAATTCAGTCCCCAGCGCACACACGACAAGGGAGTCTCGCACACTTCCTCTTTCAAATAAATAAAGAAAAACATAAAAAAAGAATTTTGAACAAAACGAAACCAATTCCTAATGTGCAGCAGTTCGTGCATTTGTCTCATTTAACTGTTTGTCAACATGTGAGCCAGCCATTCTAGAGACGATAAAGAGAATCAGAGAGGCAAGTCAGTGTAAGCATGCAGAGAGGAAACAGTGCAGTTAAGGCTTGAGTAATAAGGCTGGAGACAGGGCTCAGGGGTTAAGACTCTGTCTCACAAGCATAAGGTCCTGAGTTGGATCCCAGGTTCAATATAAAAATGCAAGGCGGAAAGGGTGGCGACCTGAACTTCCAGCCCTGGTGGGCAGTGCCTGGGAAATACCAGAGTGAAGCAAAAAGCAGGTAGAAGCCATTCAGGATGATTCCTGAAGTCACCCTTGTCCTCCACAGGGACACACAGTGCCCTCTGATACACACACATAAAATAAATGAATAAATAAAGTTGTTTTCTCTTTTTTAAAGTCTGACTAAAGTATCTGACTTCAAAACTGTCTCTAGGGACTGGAGAGGTGGCTCAGGGGTTAAGCCTCTGCCTTGCAGGCAGAAGGTCCTGAGTTCGGATCCTAGACCCCACGTATAGCCGTAGGGGGCGGCCTGCGTTTCTGGTCCTGGTAGGGCGGAGCCTGTGAATCCCAGGGCAGAGTAAACAAGGAGGAGGTGGAGGCGTCCATGGTGGTTCCCGAATTCGCCTGTGGTTCTACACACACACACACACACACACACACACACACACACACACACGTACAATTGAATAAATAATAAATAATTTAAAAAATTAAAAAAAAAAAAAGCCATGGAAGCCAGGATTCATCTCTTTGAATCCACAGTCTAACTTTTCAAATGAAGCACAATGACTAATTCCTATGCAGTGACATGTGAGTTTAGCACGGCCATGTATGTAGAAGTGCTCTATAATTATGCATGGCCCTATTACTAGAATCAGGACAAAGGGCTTCAGGCTATAACCCAATTTTCTTTCCCAGAGATCAAAACATCAAGGAAAAAAAAAATTCCCAAGGGTTGCCAGAGTGAGGCTAGGATGAATCCCAGGACTGTCAATAAAGGACAACAATTGCAAGACCTTTGCCTCTGATTTCTCACAAGAAAAAGTTTCAAATAGTTACTTCATTCCAGGCCCTTTGCAGGCTAACTTGAAAGGTGGGAGTGAACTGAACTCCCTTCTGCATGCTGCCAGCTGTCTCAGAGATGGTGAATTTTGCTTGAGTCCTGGGAGCAGGCCCCCAGTCAGCACTCGAGCTACAGAGAGCACCTGAGGACTCTCCTGTAGCTTCCTCCCCTCTTGACTAGACAGAGAAATTGGACTTAGAACTTAGTACAGAGCACTAAGCAGTCCAGAAAGAGCCAGGCACGACTGGAACATCAAGCAAGAACTGAAGCTCACCTGACATTGGCTTTGTCCACTCCCATCCCAAAACTGATAGTTGCAACAATTACAGGGACCTTTTCCTCCATCCACTCACTCTGCACCTGTGTTCTATCGGAAGCCTTCAGCCCTAGAATGGAGAAGGCAGTCAAGGGACTCACATTGCCACGGGCTTACCAGGGTTTTATCTTAAGTTTGGCACCATCCAGGACACCTAAGTCTTCTATCATTACTTCCCATCTGTTCGACTTTTGGACTAGGAACTTCACCTCAAGGAACCTCAACTAATAAAGACTTTAGCCTTAGAGGCACAACATGTTTAGTAAATTCAAACCCAAGTCCACTGGCCTGCAAAGAAAGTCTGTGCTCTCAACTTGACTTTTTATAATACCTGCGCTTATAAAAAAAATCCAAGAGTCACAGACTCTCATTTTAGACCTCATTCATATTTAGACTCGATATATTGGGTTGAAGTGACTTACTTCAGCCACATGAACACTTGGAAATAGATAATGGGCCCCCGGATATTTAGGGTTCATAAGGAACATGCTAAGAAGCACACAAGAGTGAAAAATGGATTGCACGGCCGGGCGCCTCTTACCTGCGTGGTAAGCCTTGGCATTCACACCCCTGCTGCTAAGCTCGATGGCCAGCTGTTCACAAGCTTCTCTAGTCCTGCAGTAGACAATACCACAGCCAGATGACTGACCATGGAGAGGAAGGGAAAAAACAGTCAGAGGGGAAATGGAACGACCGGCCCACTACAATGAGGCCTGCTCCAAAGCTCTCTTCACTCTCCTCAACCTCCCCCAGTCTCCTCTGAGGCAGACTCAGTTGCAATTTGCTAGTTAAAAAACAATCAAATGAAATAGAAAAACAGGACCAAAGCAACTCCAAACCCAACCTTTCTAATACCTCTGCCTCCTTCCTAAAACCCTGTGTGCGACTGCCTCCCACAGTGGGCACCAGGATCAGAGAACCCAGGGAGGACAATGCTAGGCAACAAAAGGGCCCTAAGACACCTGGTTAGGAAAAACAAAGGGCTTGGACAATCAGTATCCTTTTCTGCATTATAGACACCACTTTGGCCGTCCAACCCTACCACCTCACCTTTTTATCAGCCTTCTGCCCAAGAGCCTGAAGGCAGAAGTCCCTGAGGTTCCCATAGAGGTCAGGAATCAGTTCCTTGAACTGCACATCGTAGAAGAGATTGGCCCGGAAGCAGGGAGTCTTGAAAGAGGCCACCGGTTGCTTGAGGTGTAAGGCAGCAAACACATCCTCTTGGACCTGAGGGGTAGCTGTGGCAGTCAGAGCAACACACGGGGCGTGTGCCAGTCGGGAGCGCAGGGTACCCAGGCGCAAATAGTCAGGACGGAAGTCATGTCCCCACTGGGAAACACAATGAGCTTCATCTACCACCAAGTAAGAGAGCAGGTGGCGGGACACAAGGGAATTCAGGGTGGGCTGGAAGGAGGCTGAAGCTGCCATTTCTGGGGTGATGTACAAAAGCTTAGTTCTAGGTTTTTCTCGCTCCAGGTCAGACAGCAGCTCCTTCCTCTCCTGTGCTGAAAGCTTTGAGTTTAGGGAACTCACTCGGACCTTTAAGGCCAGCAAATGATCCACCTGGTCCTGAGGAAAGAGGAACAAACCCAGAGTGAGGCATATTGGCCCTCAGGACCTGGTAGTGAGCATCACTAGAACTCCCTGGGGAATTGCTCAGTCCCAAAACACCCTCCTCCTGCCTTCTGACATGGCCTCTCTCTACCAGGAGTGTGGACGGTACACAGGACAGAGCAGACTCCACAGTCACAGATAATCACGTCTCACCCTGGCTCACTTAAATCTCCACGTGCTCTCGGCTATTTTTTAAAAATATTTTATTTGAGAGAGACAGTACATGTATGGACGCCAGAGGACCACTTTCACAGACCTGGGAATGGAACCCGGGTCACCGGTTTGTTCACAGGTGCTTTTACTCTCCTAGCTCTCTCATCAGTCAGCTCTGGCTATTTCACAACCTCTGAGATGCAGTTCATTTTCATTTTTCACACGCAAATAGTAACCACCTAATGTGATTAGGGTAGGAAGCAAAAGAAACTTTGTCTCAAAGGTGAAATGGATGCATGTACAGTAATTGGCATAAAGTCTGTGATCCAGTGGACATTACTGTTACTCACCATCTGTCTAACCACATGGCCATGTTCCCATTCTGACTCATTCTGTGGGCACTATATATAGTCACAACATCTGCAGAGAGGATGCGAATAACCTCCCAATCAGTTCCTCGTCTTCTGTCTGTTGCACACACTGTGCCCTTGTCCAAAATAAAGTATGATGCCAGACATTGCCTGTATTGATTTAGCTGTCTATCCACCTGCATGTTGTATCTTTACATCACAAGTATACTCAAGTGAATGTTTCAATACTCTGGACAATAGACAACAGAGATAATAAGAAACCTCAAGTGCTCAAAACATAGAAGTTCATTTGTGATCCAACATGGAGATAAGTCCAGTGGGAGAATCCTACATTTGGACAATTCGGAAATTCAATATACAGAGAGTAACATAGGCAAACCAGAGAAAAGAGGAGGCAAAGACCAAATAAAAAAGCAGTGAAATTTCTAAGACTAAAAGTCCTTCCCCTCAAGCTGGACATGTTGTCACACAGCTGTAAAGCCAGCATTGATAGTTGAGGCAAGAGGACTCAACGTTCAAAGACAGTCTAGGCTACATAGTCAGAACCTGTCTCAACCAAAACAAAACACTTTCCCTCATCCATTCTTGGGGTGTTAAGTTTCATTTATCTAGGCCTCACCTGAATCAGAGCAATGAGAGGAGAGACTACAATGGTGATGCCTTCGGCCAAGAGGGCAGGGAGCTGATAGCAAAGGGATTTTCCTGCCCCTGTGGGCATGCATATAAAAACATCCTTGTCGCCTGCAAAAATAGAAGATAATATATCAATGCATCCTGCCTGTCAATCAAGGTTTTTCAAAATATTTTTTTTCTTTTTTTTTTTTTGGCTATGAGCTTAGAACTCAACGTGTAGACCAGTTACTCTTGAACTTGATAGATTTCCCTGCCTTTGTTTCCTGAGTGCTAGAATTACAGACTTGTTCCACTAAGTGGTTGAAAACTAATTGAGAATGTAGTAAAGGAATCCAGCAAAAAGTCTTGAACATGCGAATGCCTCAATATCATGTAAAACTTTTCTTCTTCTATGAAAAGTGCGGAAATCTTGGGATATTTAGACATGCATAAACCATATCTGTAATAGTTTTACAGTGGTAATAAAAATAACGTAAACAAATAAAGTTAAAAAGAAACCTACAAGAACAGTAGTCGTTAGGCCCCTGGGACAAGACTACTTGAATAGTCATCAAAGCAGAACATTGCTTGGCTCTCAAACATATTTTCATAGACACACAAGGTCAGAAGTTTCTGTTTATAAGTATTTTAGAAGTGTATTATAAGTGCTGCTTGCTTATGGACAACCTCCGCTGATCTCCGTATCTCCAGCTTATATTATCATTCCTTCCTTCTCTATCTGGGACCCAAGTCATTCAAACCTTCAGTAAGATTTCCTAGTAGTCCAGTGATAAGTTAGAACAGACTGGCCACAGATACCACAGCCTTTACACCAATAAGACTGGGAGTCTAAGTACAGATTTGAAAGACAATCTGTAGGTCTGGCTATGAAGGAAGCCTTAGAGCTGGATGATTTGTCATTTTAACTGCAAACTTTGGCCCACCCTGTAACCCCAGCATTAGAGAGCAGAGGCAGGAGAAGCGCTTCAAGTTTGAGACCAGCCAGACCACCATGGTCATTTGAGACCAGCCAGACCACCATGGTCTGTTCTGGGTCAGCCAGGGCTGTATTGCTACAGTCAAAGAGACAAAGTGGGAGGAAAGGAGGGAGAGAGAACGAACCACCAACACACAAAGCTCGGTAACTTTTGGTAAGTCTGAAATTTTTCCACACCAGTTATGCATCAAGGGTTGAGGGGGTAAGCCAAGTCAAGAAGAGGGAGCAGTACGGTGATGCATCGAGGAGAAATGCAAAGGCAGGTAGCGGGATATTACCTCTCACTACAGCCAGGGTCGCACTCTCCTGTAAAGGGGTCTTAAAAGAATCAAACCCAAAGACCTTCTTCAATACGCTCCGGACTCGCTGCTCGCGGTCCAGAGGAGTGGAGGAAAGACGGGTGCTCATTTTGGCGAAAAGCAGGAATCTAAGGCCCTGGAAAAGGTGGTCCACGAGGACCCTGTTCTTTCGCTTTTAAAAATACAGCTTATGTTTCTCCCGTAGGCATCGCCCGCTGCGTGGCGCCCACCGTTCCTTCTAACGCCCAGCGAGGGCACATCCCTCATCACCCCCAGCCGCATGCAGTCGGCGGTGACGCTACATCACCGCAGAACCCCAAAACTCTTTAGACTCGATGGAGAACGTGGAGTCGTTTGTCCAGAGCCCACTATCTACTCGTCGCCCCCATCCCTCCCTCTTCTTCCTCTGAACTTCCAAATCCAACCGTTTCCTCCCTTCATCAGCCGCACACGCTTTCTCTGCACCCCAAAATATCAGAACCAGTGGTGGGAAGCCCCGGGGTCTGGAAGGACCGCGGGCGAATAGGCGTGTCCCCGGGGCTGCTCACGGAACCCTAAAAAACCTGCGGCTCAGAGCAGCCGAGCGCCTGAGCGGTCAGGCAGATAGATGCCGCAAAGCTTCGCCTCCGTCGCGCAGTGATGACGTTACAGGACGCCAGCGCGACGGGGGCGGGCCGGGCCCAGCAACGTGCGCTCTGATTGGCCGTCACTCCGTCGCGGCCCTCTCCGCGGATGCGGAAGCAACTGTTTTTTCCGCTCGGAAGTCGGCGTGGAGTCATAGGGGTGAGCCGCGCGGACCTGGGAGGGCAAGATGGCGGGCAAGAAGAATGTCTTGTCGTCGCTGGCGGTCTACGCGGAGGACTCAGAGCCGGAGTCGGACGGCGAGGCTGGGGTCGAGGCCGTGGGCGGCGCCGCAGGTAAGGCCCAAGCTGGACGAGGAGCCGGGTTCTTGTCCAGAAATGCCGCTTCTCTAGCGGGGTGCGCAGGAAAGAGGGGCGCAGAACCCCGCCGCGCTCGTCCGAGGTTAGGCGGCGCCTGGGAGACCCGGTAAGAATGCTCCTCCTTCCCTTGGTTCCTGCGGTGCTGCTGGGGTGCAGACGTGGCTGCCAAGCGTCGTGCCGGCAGCGGTGCGCGGGACGGGAGCGGCAGCCCAGGCAGCGCGCCGCCCGTGCCCTCGCCCGCCCGTGCCCTCGCCCGCCCGTGCCCTCGCCGGCCCGTGCCCTCGCCGCCCGTGCCCTCGCCCGCCCGTGCCCTCGCCGGCCCGTGCCCTCGCCGGCCCGTGCCCTCGCCCGCCCGTGCCCTCGCCCGCCCGCGCCCTCGCTCAGGTTGGGGGAGGAGAAAGATGAGTGGGACGGTGGGAAAGCGGGGGTCTGTTGGTAACTTATTAAGAATGGGCCCTAAATGCACCTTAGATTTTAAAAGCAATTCTTACCTCCAAAAGGAGTAGTTAAGGAGATGGGGGTTTAGAATCCGCCGGACATCCTTGAGTTTTTGTTGTCTGTTTTGTTTTGTGTTTATTTACTTGCGGCGGGGGCGTGCCCTGATCGGCGGGTAGAGGTCAGAGGACAATTTGGGGGAGTTGCTCTGTTTATTTTCGCCCCGTGTGTTCCGAGGGTCAAGTCGGGTGGGCGCCTTTATCCTCAGAGCCGTCTCGCCCTTGAGCTTTTTAAAAGGCTTCTGAGCAATTGCGTTGCTTTGTTTTTAAAGCCAGTCAGTAATTCTGTTGCCCTTAGACTATCACAAAGGGAATCGATTTCTTTGGAGCAGGACCTGGCAGTTTCCTCCCCTAGAAGTTGAGGGAGACTATCTTGAAAAGAGAAAGCAAATTCATAATTTTTTGTGCTAGAGAAAGAGTTCAGCTCAAGCAGCTGTTAGACTGGTTGAGAGAAGGCTTCAATTGGCCTCTGTTTACCCCCACTACCCTCAGTATTAGGAGTCAAACCCAGGGCCTAACACATTCTAGGCAAGCACTGCACCATTGAATTGATCCCCAGCCTGAACTGAAAATGTTAGGGGGAAAAATTAGTGTTTGGTTTTCTTCCCTGTTCTTAATTTTGTTCACTAATTAATTGCACAGGAAGTTACTGACTTGCAGTATAAACTGTCCTAACCCCACCCCACCGCGCTTCTTTAAAAATTGATTGTGTATGTGTGTACTCGTGCTGTGGTTGGTGCACATGTGCGGGTCAAAGGACAGCTTTTGGAAGGTGTGCACTCAGGGATGGAACTTCAGAGTTGTCATATTTAAGCGCTTTACCTTCTGAGCCATCTTGTGCCCCTTCCCCCCAGCCTTTGTTATCCTTGTATCTTCAGAAATAATTCTAGCCATTCAGTTTTCAGGAAAGTTTCCTACATTTTTTTTTCTCTCGTCCCTGTTTCAGAGGAGAAAGGCGGATTGGTCTCTGATGCCTATGGAGAGGATGACTTTTCTCGCCTAGAGGGTGATGAAGATGGTTATGAAGAAGAGGAAGATGAGAACAGCAAACAGTCGGTAGGTAAACCTGCCAATCCAAGAGTTATTCAAAGCACTGATTCATTTGTCAGAAACTGAACTCTGTATGCCTGCAGTATGCATTTCATGACCAGTGTCATTATTTGTCCCTTTAGTTTGGAATAAATACCAGCTGGGGATACAGGTCAGTAGTAGAGGGCCTGTTTAGCATGTGTAAGCAACTCCAACATAGCGAGAAAAAGGAAAGTGAGATTGAATAGCGGTTATTGTTTGAAAATTAAAATTTTCAGAGGATGGAGAGATTGCTCAGGGTTTAAGCCTCTGCCTTGTAAGCAGAAGGTTCTGAGTTCAAATCCCGGATCCCACATAAAAATGACAGGTGGAAATGACAGCATCCATTCCTTCCCTAAAAGGTGTTGTCTGGCAAACTCCAGAACAAAGAAAGCAACGAGGAGGTAGCCCAATCCAGGGTGATTCCCAAAGTCACTCTTGGGCCTCTATAAGCACACAGAGATAACGTATAAATTTTTTTTTTTTGAAAAAGACTTTTCACATGGTCAGGTTTGCATGGTTGTTTAAATTGATATTGGGGATTTATGGTGAGCTTTCTGTTTTTGTTTTTTGAGACGGATCTCATGGAATGCAGGCTGGTCTCATACTTGGTATGTAGCCAGGACTGGCCATGAACGTCTCTCCTCCTACTTCAGCCTCCTGAGAAGTGGATTATAATGAAGAGTCACCATGCCTGGCTGGGTGGACTGTTTTGAGGATATTTGGGGTGTAGGTGTTTTGAGTTAGTTTTTTCCTATTTAAATAGTTTGCCCAACTGTAACAATGTGTTCCTCCTAATGGGTGTATCATTGATATTTACAATCAACTCTGTATTATTTTTTATTCCTGGTTGGGACTTATTTAAATCCTTCAGTTTCTTAGAAAGGAAGGAAGGAAAATTGTTCTGTTATCATCCACCTTGATTCTTCTGTCATTATATTTCACTTGCTGTTTTTGTTAGAGTGCCCTTGGTTTTTCCCTGAAGTGGCTACTTTGGTAATAAAAAAAAAAAATCCTGTTTATTATGATTGACAAGAAAGATTTAGGATACACAATCACCTGAGTAGCATGAGTCAGAATTTTAAAGTTTGGAGAATAGGTAAGGAAACGCAGGCTATTGCTTAATACGAAGACGTATAAAACTGAATATTGAAGCTGGCTACTTAGCAGCAGCTTTCATTGAAACACAGTGAGATTTTTCTTACTAATTGAAATGTAAATACTGCCATTAAAATGCTTTCCAGTTAGGCACAGTGCTGCATGCCTGTAGTCTCAGCACTCAGGGATCTGAGGAAAGAAGAGTGGAGGTTCAAATCCAGCCTGGCTACATTGCAAGACTTTTGTCTCAAAAAGTGAGAGCGGGGAGTTTTGCTCCATAGCGTAGCACAAGTCCCTGGTTTGATCCCCAGTGCCACATAAAAATAAAAATTTTCCAAGTTAAACAGAAATGCATTTTGTTATAAGTTCTTGGCTTTTTGTCACTAATGGATATATCACCTTATTATCCAAACCTATTTCTTCAGTGTTTGCATGTGTGTTTTCAATATGTAGATCCATATTTGCATTTTTTGTTGTATTTAAGTTACATTTGTATTTTAGTAAAATACTGTCATCAAACATTTAGACATTCTAAACTATGATTGTGTTCTACCAAGCTTCATTTGTGATTATTTGGCAGGTTGATTTCGTTTCCAGGAGATTGTGCACATTGCATTTAGAGCCTTTGATTCTCTGGCCCTTGGGGCACAGTTGTCTCAGAACCATCAGTATCTGTTCAGTCACACCTATGTGGTTCCTGTTAACATCTGGAATGCTATGTTATGTTTGGATTAAAGTATAGCCTTTTGGAAAATAACACTGCCAAGTAAAACCCCATATTCCTAGGCATTTAGTTCAAGGCTTCCATGCATTGGGAATGTTTCAGGTGAATAAAATAACGTGGATTTAGCTAGCTAATACGGTAGCTGGTCCAGCATTTACTCCTGGTCTTTCAGCCTTTATTGCTGCAGTATTCAGTGGAATGGTGTGCTTGCTTTGGAAAATGCTCATGGTTCTTTGAGTCAGGCAGTCCTCATTTGGGTAAGAACCAATGAATCAATGGCAGTAATGTGTGCCCCAGAAAAGACTGTGTCTTATCCTTTAGTCCTGCCTTTCCTGTGTCACTTGCTGTGGTGCCTTGATGCTCACCTCCCTGTGTTCATGTTAGTGTGAATTGCCCACTGAGTTGAGGTCCTCAGGTAAAGCCTGTGTGAGTCACAGCACTTAGATATTGAGCAGCATAATAGTAGGTCCAAGTCTGATGTACATATGGATATGAAGACAGAAAGGGGCTTGAGATTTCTGGTAATAAGTAGTGGATATTTCAGCAGAAGCACTGTGCCTGTTTTCTCCTGTGACTTGATCTTAACCTTTTTCTAAAGCATATTGTAACTTCTCTCTTCTCTCTATGTGATTTTCATCTGGGTAATTGTCGTTGATGTGGATTATGACACCACTGAACTAACTTGTGGCATTTGAGCTGTTGATATTTCTTCCAGAACATCTTTTCTCTTTCTGTAGTTTCTAGGTCACGTGTTGGGAAAGGGGTTCTTGGTGGGATGACCCCAGCTGGGTAATGGAGCTGTTTTCTCCAAGCCCTGGTTATGCATGTGAAACTGCTCAGGCCCACTCCTTTTAAGTTTAATCCTCTAAATTCTTTGTCTTGTAGGAAGATGACGATTCAGAGACTGAAAAGCCTGAGACTGATGACCCAAAGGTACTTGGTGTTGCTGTGGTGGGGTGGCTGGTTGCATTCGAGACTTAACATCATGGCTCAGCTCATGTCAGACCAAGATCAGACATGTGCAGCATGTGGACATTTTCTGGGAAAAAGCTAGCTTAGGAAGAAAGAAGCTCAAAACCAGTTAGGAGCACATCCTGGGTCCTATATATTTCCCAGCGCTTCAGGTTGTGTGAGACTCTAGACTACAAAGGCAGGAGGCCTGTCTGAGCCCCACAGCCCATACACACTCTCCATTGCCCAAGGACCTCTATGGGGTTAGATAGAGGTGGGGGGGTTTCTAGAATCATGTCTACTGTGTCCTAATTCTGCAGGAGATTTCTAAGAGCTGTCCACCATGAGGCCTCGCCCAGCGGCAAGTCCAGTTCTCATGTCCACCATGAGGCCTTGCCCAGCGGCAGAGTCCAGTTCTCATGTCCACCATGAGGCCTTGCCCAGCGGCAGAGTCCAGTTCTCATGTTCCCAGTGTCTGCCTTTCCACCCTTAGGCAAGCCATGAAGAATGGTTTGTTTTGAATCCCATGATTATTCCTTCTCATAGCTCCTTCCCAGTCTCAGCTGAGAGTAATTAGCGGTAATTTCTGTCACAGCCTTTAGTAATCCTTTGGAGTAATGACCCCTTGTGCTAGTTAAGCTGTATTGGAAATGTATTTTTTGAGGAATCATCCCTTGTCAGACAAACATTTTTTCCTCCAAAAGACTAATTCTATTGGGAGAAAATTTAGCACATTTTGCAGCTAAAAACTGTTTTGAAACCTTCCAAACGGCCTAGTAAAATTTAGGAAAATTCTTCTTGTCTGCATTGTAAACTAGTAGTCCCTAAGTCCCTAAGCCCCATGGTGATTGGTTCCAGGACACCCCACCTGAGATACCCTGAACTACTCCATGTGGACACTGTGACTGGATACAACTGTGTATGGCCATTCAAGTTAATCTGTTAAAAAACTGTACATGATTCAGGTAACATGCTTAGAAGGAAAATAAGTTTTTATACTAGCATACAAGAAAAGTAAAATATGAATCCTAGAAATTAAATATGAAAACTACTTTCTGTGCAGAGTGAAGAACCCAGGTCTGAGAACTCGCCTGGCAGGATGATTTGGTAGACCTATGGCCTAGTTCAAAGATGGTATTTATTTATGTATTTGTGCACTGGGTCCTTGGTATAGGACTATAGGCGATGCTCTACCAACTGAGCCTTAGCCCTAGCCAGTGGTAGTGTTAATAACAGTTTTCTTCTGTTATAGGGATGCACTTTTCATTGCGAATGAAAAGAGGACTTGGGGGACTTAGAGCCTTTGTATGTGCTGTTGCTGGCTGGAAGGCCACCGGGGGACGTTAGTGTACACTCGACTACTAACGTCTTCTGGCTATTTTGATTCTGACAGCAATTCTCAAGCACAGAGGTGCACTTGTAAGAGAGGGTAGTCCCATGAAAGATAAGCAGACTCTGCTGCTCTCAGTAAGAGCATAAATAGAAAACAGGGAACACACACATGGACACATGTCGTAAATTTGTTTTTTTGTGCTTAGCTCCCCTTTCTCACTTCCTACACCAAGCCTGGAAAGACTTCCAATTTAAACTTGTTCCTTAACCATGCATGGTGGTCTTAACCCCTGAGCCAGCTCTCCAGCCCTGATTTCGGGAGTTTTTGAGCTCAACTAGGAGTATAGTATAAGACCCTGTCTCAAAAAAACAAACAAACAAAAAGCAAGACAAAAAAGAAATAGACTTTCTCCTTGGCAATGTGCTTTTGCACTTCATTCAGTCATTTGAATTTCAAGTTTAGTCTTCCAGTGGCTTGTAGTCTTCATGCAGTAATTTCTGTGAATCCTTCAGAAATCAGAGTACAGAATCCAGTCCTTGGATTTACTCCGTCTGGAGGTTGACTGTGGAGGGTGTAGACAGAGCCTGCCTGCAAAGACGCCTGCAGTGCGCAGGGCCTGCCTCACCTGGGGAGTACTGATTGACACGGCATTTCTGAGAGCCAAGCCGCCCCCTGAGTCTTTCATGATGCTCCTGCCCTACCTTCCTCCTGCGGATCATGCTGTCTTCAAATCGAGAATTTTCCTGGCACATTTAAGTTTCATTCTAATTTATACTTTGAGATGTTGATGTTCTACACTCTTGGTTTGAATATTTCTAACAAGACATGCTACTGGGGTCTTAATCTGTTTTAGAAGTGACATGTTATTCCGCTAATGAGCTGTCATAGCTGTCTTTCCCACTAGGTGGCACTCTCCTTTCTACTTTGACTTTTCACAATCCACTTTACTGCCAGTGAAGTGGCTCAGTGGGTAAGAACACAAACTAGAGTGATGAGAGGAGAGAAACAAATCCACGGAGTTTTTCTTTGACCTTCACACACACTCTGTGGCACTTGTTCACACACACACACACACACACACACACACACACACACACACATATATCATGCATGTATTTGTGTGTCAGAGAGCACTGTGTGTCCCTATAGAGGACCAAGGGTGACTTTGGGAATCATCCTGGATTGCTTCTGCCTCCTTTTTGCTTCACTCTAGGGTTTCCCAGGCTCTGCCCACCCGGGTTGGAAGTGCAGGCTACCACCATTTCTGGCTGGTGTTTTACTTCGGGCCTGAGATCCGAATTCAGGTCCTTCTGCTTTTGAAGTAGAGTCTTCAGCTATCTCTACAGCCCCAATAATAATTTTTTGAAGATTAAGCTAAAGTTTATTAGAAGAGAGAAAGAATAGAACTCACGAACTCTAGACATGGAGTGCCATGAGGGGCTAGCAAGCCCTGGAGAACTCATGGAATCCATCAGGCCCATGGAGCATCTTAGAAATGAATTCATGGACTCCATATGTGGAGTGACATGAGAGGCAGGTGCCCCCAATAATAATTTTTTTAAAAGGATAATTTTTAATATTTTTTATAGCTGTTCTCAAAACATTCTGTTTTCATGATAGTTGAAAACTGCAGGTGTCAAAGAGCTTTTACTCATTTTGATTTTCTGTGTTGTATCCAAGAAGCTAAAACTGAGAGCAAGGAATGATAATAGACATTTACTACCTGGCATATGGAAAGATGAGGTAGGAGATTAGGAGTTCAAGACTATTTAAACTACATAGTGAATTCAAGACTAACTTGGGGGGCCAGAGAGATGGCTCAGGAGTTAAGTCTCTGCCTCGAAAGCAGAAGAACCTACAGGATCCCTTTTAAAAAGACCAGGCAGAAATGACGGTGGCCTGTACTTCAGTTGTAGAAGCAATCCAGGGTGATTCCCAGAGTCATTCTTGGTCTCCACAGGCGTGTGCACACACACATGCCCCCCCCCAAAAAACTAGCCCATGCTATAAGAGATGATGTCTCAAAAAATTTTAATACAGGAAAATTTATATTTACTTACAAAATAACAAAATTTTGCCCATTGCATATTAATATAACATTGTTATGAAAAATTGTTTCTACAGTGAGTGGCATGAGTTTTCTATTTACAAGTCTCTTTACTGTATCAATGGAACTGAGCTAGATTCTGAGAGCTGCATTTACTTTACTCAGTTTATTGCAGTATGTTTAAGTTGAAGTGTTTGAAAATCTGTCTTTACACAGATAGTTGAAAAAGGGAGACGTTAAAACCAAGCGTGGTCATGACACACATCTGTAATTCCATCCTTCGGGAGGCTGAAACAGAAGAATAAGTCTTGAAACCAGCCTGGGTTACATAGCCAGTCTTTAGAAGTACAGATTTTAATAGCCCTTTCAGTTAATTGTGGATATTCTTACTTTGTCAGAACTCCACAAGTGGGGTTGCTAGGTACAGTGACTGCCACACAAACATGAAGACCTGGGTTTAGATCCCACAGTCTGTGAGTCTAGAGCTCATTGGCCAACCATTTTAGCCGCATGATGATGTCCAGGTGCAGTGAGAAGCCCTGTCTCAAAAAATAAGTAGAGAAGCTTGGGAGAGGGCTCAGGGTTTAAGCCTGGGCCTCAAAGCAGAAGGACCTGAGTTTGATTCAGAGCCTGTGCCAAGTGGAATTGCAGCAACCTGTGCTTTCAACCCTGGAGCCTGGGAAACCCCGGAGCAGCACGAATAGAAGGTAGAGCAATCCACGGGCACACGGAGTACCCTCGGATACACAGTAAATAAGCCAATCCCAGATAGGGAGCAGTGGAGAAAGACACCCAGAATGACTCCGACCTCTGGCCTGCACACACACAAACTTAACAGATTGTAGTTTCCTAAAGCTGAGTTGTAATAAGGAATGTGATACCTTATTAGTGAACTTTTAAAAATCTGTATGTGGGCTGGAGAGGTGGCTCAGGGGTTAAGCCTCTGCCTTGCAGGCGGAAGGTCCTGTATTCGGATCCTAGGCCCACGTATAGACGCCAGGCGGAAGCAGGGGCGGCCTGCATTTCTGGTCCTGGTAGGACAGAACCTGTGAATCCCCGGGCAGAGTAAACAAGGAGGAGGTGGAGGCGGCCCATGGGGGTTCCCGAATTCACCCATTCTACACACACACACATACATACACACACCCGCACACACATACATGCACAATTGAAGAAATAATAAACAATTTTTAAAAAACTTTAAAAATCTATAATGTAAGTTCATGCTGGTCATGAACTCCTTATGTAGCTCAGATTGGCCCCAAACTCAAGGATTCCTGACTCAGCCTCTCGAGTACTGAAATTGGAGAATCGTCCACTGTGCTCAAACACAGGTCTGTTTTAGCACTGTCATTGGGGATCAAGGGGTTAGCTCAGTGGTAATCAAGCATAAGGCCCTGGGTTTGGTCCCCAGCTCCCCCCCACACACACCCAAAAAAGAAGCTAGCACTATCACTGGGTCTTTTTCTCATGCATGATTTCATATCATCAGGTGATTAGAAAACTGTCAGCTGACTGAGTTAGGTAAATCTTTCAAAATGTTGACACTTTGAGCGCTCAGGGTGCTGTTTATTTCATTAATATTTTACATATGACGTGTATGGTTGTAAGTGTGCATGGAGGTCAGAGAACAACTTTATGGGGTCAGTTTTCTCCTTTGCCTTCATGTGGGCTCCAGGGATCAAGCACTTGTACATCTCAACACAGGCTTTGTTTTATAATAGCCCCAGAGGTGTACTTTGTAGTGCGTTACTGCTCTCACCTGACAGGTTGTGCAGTATTAGGAAGTGTCAGGTTGACAATGTGCAGTATTTCCAAGATTCTAGAAGTATTCCTCGAGAGTTTTCTATTATTGCCAGCAAGCACTGTCAATTTTCCTTGAAGTTTTCTCTTTATTTTTGAGGAAATTCTGCCAAATATCCAAATTCAAGTAAGCTTGTCAGTCATCCTTTCATGTAAAAATGGTGTTCTGGTAAAAAAAAAAAAAAAAAAAAAAACACTCGTTTAACATCTTGGAACTCACTATTATAAACCATACACTTCCAACGTACTGTAGTCCTCCAGCCTCCGCCTCGAGTGCTGGGAGTCCAGGTGAGTGCTCCCACACCTGCCTGCAGACCCCCTCTGAGGACTGCTACTCTAAGACTGAAGTTGTGATATTAAGTAGTAATTTGATTACTGTGTTTATAATCCTGCAGAATTCCTAAGTTTTTCCCTTTTGATGTCTTCAATTCATGGAATGGCAGGTGGAGTTTCCAGAGTGAGACGTTTCAGCTCAGCATGTTAGACACTCTGCCTGGGGGTGTCACCTTCGGTCTCCCTCCTGTGGGAGGTGGGCATCCTGAGGATCAGCTGAAGCACCCAGAGTAGCTTAGGTGTCCTGTGTTGAGTAGCTGCCCCTGCTCACTTCCGGGCCGGTCACTCCATGTCATTAGCCTAAAAAATGGTGAGTGCCATATTTTGCCGTGCAGCGTGCTCAGAGAAGAGCACTTCACTCTGAAAAGTAAAACCCTGTTCTGGGAGAACAGGGAGCTGGGAGGGGTGCAGGGGAGCTGATAGAGTCTCGTGTGTGAAGGCCCAGGAGGATAGGGGTGGCAGCCAGGTGCAGCTCAGTACAGAGACGCTTGTGGAAGGTTTGCTGTCGCATGGGAGAGACTTTATGGCATCTGTGGCCAGAGAGAGTTGAGTTGCTTCATGAAGTAGCGAGTTCGCTGTTTGTGGAAGTTTTTCAGACAAGATATTTTTTGTATTTATTTTTTCATCCTGTGTGATGTATACAGATATGTACATGCCATGATATGCGTGTAAAAGTTATTTTGTGAGACAGGATCTTATATAGCACAGTATCGCAGACTGACTTTAAACTCTGACCTCTGGATACTGTGATCTCAGGCATGCGCTGAAATCCAGCTGAAATTGACCTAATTGTCATTCTGATGCTGGGCCCTTCCTTCTGAGTGCAAAGTCTCCCACAGGAGTTTGAATAAGAGGTAGTAACTCCAGGTCACCTGTGCAGGCGTCTTTAGTTCCACCATCAGTCTGGGATGGCAGGGACCAGGCTGTCAGGCGCTGAGTTCGTTGCAAGGCAGAGAAAAGAGTCTCTCTAAAGCTTCCGGCCCAGAGCCAGTTGCTTCATAGGCCCAACTTCAGTCTCTGAAACCCACAAGGCGAAAGAAGAGAACTGACTCACAAAAGTCGCCCTCAGACCTCCACACACACCTCACATGCAACAACATACATATACAATAAATTTTCGAAAAAAGTATTTTAAGATTACCAAAATGTTTCTGCACCTGCTCTCAGTAAACAGGCTGGCCCTTCTATGCTTTAACTTCTCAACAGAAGGTGGAGCTGCTGTCTTGGAAAGACAGACTGGCAGTGGCGGTCCTCCCACAGCACCCCACTTCACATAGTCGCTCAAGCATTCGCCCACCTGCTTACCCTCGGCATGTGGGCATCCCTTCTGCCACTCCTCTCTCCATTCTTTGCCTCCATATCACTAGAACATTCTCCTGTGTTTATTTTTTTTTCCACTCCTGCAATTCCAGTGGATAGAGGTATTTCCATTGACTGTCCCTGACACGCCCTTCCTTTGAAACAAACACAGGGATAGATGACCTGGAATAAGAAGATGTTGCCAGCTGGCTGGGAGGGACTGAGATTACACTCCCTGATCTAGAAAAAGAATCCGAGAGGCCAGCATCTATAAAAACAAAAGTGTCTCTGAGTTGAGACACTAACAGTGGATAGGGAAACTGTTCTGATGATTCTGAAAAAGGTGTGTGATCCCAATTAAAGAAAACATCTTTAAGAGTCTAAGACAGGAAGATCATGAATTTGAGGCCAGCCTGGACTACATAGAAAGGTCTAGACCAGCTTGGTCTGCTTAGTGGTCTCAAAGGAACAGATTCTTAGATCTCTAAAGTAGAGCTGAAAGAATGGGGCTTCAAGCCAGGATATCGGCCTTACAGCCAGAAGGCCTGTGGGGTGTGAAGCTGTGTGCAGACACACTCTGCCCAGCATGCTCATCCACGACGTCAGGATGGTGACACTCTTCACGGTGGGAGAGGTAGCCATCGGGAACTGAGGGAACTGGCCCTGACATATCCACGGAAAGAGCTGTATATGTCAGCTTTCCGATTGGCCAAAATTCCAACCAGCTCATTGCTTCATTATCTGCCTG
This sequence comes from Typhlomys cinereus, assembly GCA_023101885.1. Lineage (NCBI taxonomy): Eukaryota > Metazoa > Chordata > Mammalia > Rodentia > Platacanthomyidae > Typhlomys > Typhlomys cinereus. Next base: position 277,963 of record JALPQD010000162.1, read on the forward strand.
ACCAGGGAATGGTCTCACTCATAATTAGAAAAATCTACACGCTTGCTCAGAGCCTTAACTAAATTAATTTTTCATCGACATGCCTAAACGCTCAGCCTTTGGTTGTCAGCAAGTTGATGCCTAAAACTGACTGCCACACCCACTTTACCAGGTGGCTCCAGAAAGTGACTCGCACAGAAGAAAATGGGGGAGGGGTGCTCAGCTTTTTCAGCCTGTGTCCAGTGATGATTCATCTTCCTCCTTGGGCCAGAAGTTACCATCGTACCTCACTCACTAGACCTTGGTCCTAGAACAAAGAAATAGCTAGCAGTGCTGTTTTTAAATCATTATCTGAAGACAGCATTACTTTCTCATGATTCACTTGCTGCTTGGAAGGTCCCAGGTAAAGTCAAGGGTTTCCTGAAAGAGTGTTAAGTCCGGGGCGCTTTGTGACAGGCTTGCCCCTCACTGGAGTCTTGTGCTCCCCCAGGAATGTGGAGAGCATACGGCCGGCTCAGACCTGGTGGCTGTTCTCCTGTGTCTTCAGGACCAGCCCTTCCGTTCAAGTCCACTCAGCTGTTACTCACTGAACGCAGACTGAGGAGCAGCTTCCCTGATCCGCATAGCTGAAGGGTGGTGGGGTGGCCAGCCTGCCCTTCAGGAGGTTCAGCCCCGTCCCTCCCCAACGTCGCGGTTTTCCTGCTTGTTCTTTGCTGTCAGCTCACCTGACAGTTGGAGAAATACTTCTGCTTGTGGTTCAGCGTTGCTGTTTACTAGGCAAGCTTCCTCTACTTTATCTCAGCTCACTCATCCTCATAGGGTTATTGTGAGACTGAAATAATGAATGTTACCTTTTTAAAATTTGGGTTTAGGGTTTAGGGCGCCAGTTGGATGAGAGAGTACATGCTTGTTGCCTCCGTCTCGATTTTATTGTCCCACGTGGCCCATGTTCTGTCACTATGTCCCATGATCCTTTGAGGAAAAGGTGCAAAGCCAGTGAGATAAAACACATGCTTGTAGGTCTAGAAACCTGACTTTGATTCCCTAGAAGCCCACATGGCAGAAGGTGAGTTATCCTTTGACGTCCACCTTTGCTTTCTTCTCTCCTTCCCCCCGCCCCGTAAGTAAAATATTTTTTAAAAGAGAGAAGAAAAGGATACAGCCCTAATTCAACTAGGATCAGAGGAGGAGATGGCCCTTGATTATTGCTGTTTTGGAAGACATCCATTCTGTCTGGAAGTTGTAATGTGACCTTTGAACTACTGAGAATGTCTACGCCTTCTTAGCCTGTGACACCTGGTCTCAGTACTAGGACTGTCCTTACAGAAATAGAATCCTGGGGTTTCTAGGAGTCCGTGCTGAGGAAAAACCACCTAGACTGGGCCTTGGGTTTGCCTGGGCGGTGACCAGACCTGAGCAGCAGAAAGAACAGGCAGAGAAGCTGTGAGGTCCTTCTGCTGTCCAGAGTGGGAGAATCGGCGCCAGGTGCTTTCGCTTGCGGCCCTTGCAGAGCAGCCGAGCTCTGCTGGGAGAAGCTGGGCTGCTGAGGCTGAGACCCCGAAGGAGGGAAGAACCGCCACATTCCGGCCTCTCCTCGCCTTCACCACACCGCCTTCTTGACTGCACTTGCCCCAAGTACACTGGAGTGAGGCTCCCAGAAGTCCCGCCCCACTCATCTGCGGCTCTGAGCTGGAAGATGCCCCTGCATGCCCGGTCTGCCCCCCTCGGTCCTGCAAGCCCCAACGCACCTCCTTCCTTCAGGGCCAGATGCCACGGATTGCTAACCGAGGTGTGTCTGGGCCCCTCCTTCCCCAGCTGGGACTGATCTTTTTGAAATTATATGATGCAGAAAACTGTCTGTCCTTAGGGATCTAACATTTTCCACCTTTCTTGTATGTTTTCCTCCATGTCCCTTGAGATGTGGTTGGCTGTGTGATTCAGAGTCTGAAAAGATTTTGCTCATTTGTAGACTCAATTTTTGTGGGTTTTTTTCCCCAGCCAGGCTTAAAGATACTGGCATTTCTCTCTCATGGCCCCTATTCTGCCAATATGTAATTGATGACCAGCTTATCCTCCCCCTCCTTGGCTCCGGGTATGTCAAGTATATGTGTCCCGTGCTAGCTGACAGCTCAGCTGGTGCTGACCTCAGACTTGATGACCATGTGAAACTGTCTCAAAGACTTACCTGTCCAGTCTCAGCCTTACAGTTATCTTCTTCTCCCTTGTCTGGTTCTCCCTTGTCCTCCAAAACTACCAGCTTAAAGACTAGAACCCTGCATGGTCTCAGCCCCCCAACTCTGTGTGTGTGTGTGTGTGTGTGTGTGTGTGTGTGTGTGTGTGTGTGTGTACAAGCTCACGTGTACACCATAACCCACCTGTGGGAGATAGAGGACAGTTTTCAGGTATTGCCCCCCCCCTTAACACTTTTATTTATTTGTGTGGGGTGCACGTGCACATCAGAGCACTCACCGTGTATCCGTGTGGAGGGCCAGAATCATCCTGGATTGCTTCTACCTCCTTACTCGGGGATTTCCCAGACTTTGCCCACCAGGACCGAAAGTGCAAGCCATTTTGGCCTGGCAGTTTTTACATGGGACCTGGGATCCAAACTCAGGACTTTCTGCTTACAAAGCGGAGTCTTAACCCTTAAGCCATCTCTCCAGCCCTCAGGTGTTGTTTCTTGCCTTTCATCTTGCCCAAGATCAGGTCTCTGTTGCTACTACGTAAGTGAAGCTGAATGGCCTGCACTTTTCTAGAGACGTCCCATTGTCCTGGACTTAGAGGTGCTCAGGCCGTGTTGGTGGGAACTGGAGCCGGGCTCTGTCCTCGGGCTCTATCCTCGGGCTCTGTCCTCGGGCTCTGTCCTGGGCTCTGTCCTCAGGCTCTGTCCTCAGGCTCTGTCCTGGGCTCTGTCCTGGGCTCTGTCCTCGAGCTCGCACAGCGTTGGTTCACTTACTGAATCTTTCCCAGGCTGAAACCTTGTTCTTGTGGGGAGTGTGGACTAGCGTTTCCTCCAGGGACTTGTGCAAGTCCACCCGTGGCACTCCAGGGTCAGAAAGAGAGGTGCATGGCGTGGGCCTCTCTGACCACCTTCAACAACACTCGAGAAGGCAGACAGACTTCAACCTCTTCAGTCAAGTATGGAGCGCACTGAGCAGTCGACTGGTAAAACGCTCCCTTCTGGAGATGAGATCTGGCGAGGCCTTACGCTCGCAGCTGGTTGGTTTCCACGTGTGTGAGGATCATACACAGCTTTCGCTGAGCCACACTGGCTTCGTTTTAACCAGACTTGTCTGAAGAGAAAGAAGCCATTTCCTGTCTCCCTCCCTGCCTTTTCCTTAGTCCACAAGGCCATGTTGGAGCTGGCTGAATTTGTTTTGGCAGACTCCTGTTTAACCCTTCCCGGAGAAACTTCCTCGGCTCTCATTGGCAAACTGAGCCTTCCTGTCTGCGAGCTGTCTAGGAGTGAAGGCGACTCCATTATATCCACCGCGGCCCCACCAGCTTCCTCCCATTTTTCTGATAAGTGCCGTGTTTCCATCCCTGAGCGGGCAGTGTGCCCACGGAGGGGCCAGTGCTGACCCACAGGACGCAACTGAAGGAAATGTGCTGGTCATGGCTTTCTCCGCAGCTCCTGTGGGGGCAGCTTCAGGACCGCGAGGATGTTCCCACACTGCGTTGTTTTGACTTCTCCAGCCTTCTCTCTGTTGGCCAGAACAACGCTAGTTAGTCCAGAATCGCCGTTCCTTGGTGATCTAAACTACTGTATCCATCTCAGAAAGCCTTGCTTTTTTGTTGTTGTTTGGTTTGGTTTGGTTTTTGCTTTGGGTTTTTGGGGGTAGGGCAGAAGGTGAGAACCGTGATTGTCTTGCTAGAAGAGAGAACATGCATGTCTACACATAAGTGGAGATCAGAAAACAACTTTCAGGAGTCAGTCCTCCCCTTTCACATGGGCTCTGGGTCAAGTTGCATTGCAAGCTCTTTCCCTGCTGAGCCACCTCTTACCAGCATGATACGGTATTATCCAGATAACCTCAAGACAAATGTTTTCTTTTTTTTCCTGGCAACACTAGGATGATTGCAAACATGACAAACACTCTACCGCTGAGCAACAGTCCCAACCTTCCGCTGCTTTGTAGTTAGTTTGTTTTTAAGGCAGAATCTCACGCAACTCAGGGAGGCCTCAAAAATCCTGATCCTCCTGCCTCCACTTCCCACGGTAGCCATGAAACCCCCTGGGAGTGGAGAATACGTTTTGCATGAGGATCTGTGTTTGAGAGCCTGAAGCCAGGCAGCTTGTGAGCATAGGACATGGGTGGTGCATCCTCACTGTCGGACAGGTAGGCGGAGATAAGCTTCCTCAAAGTCTGGATTGCGAGGGACCTGCTTCCCGGGAGGGGAGGCTGGGAGCAGGCTCCCGTGGAAATGGGAGGACACAGAAGGCTGAGACAGTCAGTTGGTAGGACCTCAGGCGATGGTGAAGATTCTTTGGGGAAGTGGATTTTTTGGGGGGTGTTTCAGTGTCACTCTGTAGCCCAGGCTAGCCTGGAGATCACAGCAACCCTCTTGCCTCAGGCTCCCGAGCGTCTGCATCACAAGAGTAGGCCGCCATGTCTGACTCGGAGTGCTCGTCTTTAAGCAGGCTCCCAGTGAGTTGTGAGGCCTGGATAACAGCAGAGCTGCCTTGGGTCTCCAGCAAAAGCACCTGATGTGTGTGCCTGCCCCGCTCACCCCTTGCATCTGGCCTGTGCCCTGCTTAGTGCTCTCTCCCTTTCTCCCCCCTGATGTTTCCAAAGCTGGAAAGACAGCATGGCGTGTACACTGGCAGAATTCAGATGCCTGTGTTGTGACTCAATTTGTTGCTGGAGCTTTGTGTGGAGCTGGTTCAAGAGGGGCTGCGAGGGTAAGACTGGCTGTGAATGAATAGACTTTGGTTCCCCGGCAGGCCAGCTGCTTCCCTGCGAGCAGATCCTCTCAGTTGAAAGGCAGCCCCAGCTTCGTGGTTCCTTTCAGCCCCTGCCAGCCCCGCTGCTGCTTGGTTTCTGTGTTCTTGCCTAGAAGTCCCACTCCAGGTTCTGTTGATGGACAGCAAGGGCCCGCCCCGCCCCGCAGTGTGGCTGGCGCATTTCTTACGTCTCAATCATAATTAGAGAATCAAGTTGGCATTTTCACAGCACTGCTGTGCAGATTACTCCAGCTGGCGCATTGGCTGTTGGGACTTGAGTCTCAGGGGAGAGGAATCCTTGCTTCCGAGTGTGTGTTTTCTCTGTCTTTTGAGACAGTCAGTTGGCCTCAAACTCCTGAGTTTGCACTACCGCAGCTGACTGTGTTTTGGTTTTTTGAGCCACGGTGTTGTTAGCATAGACTGGCCTGGGGCTCGCAGTCCTGCCTTAGCCTCCCAAGGGCTAAGGATTACAGTGTGGGCCCCCGTGCCTGGCCACGGGTTAGTTTCATTTGTTGGCCCATTCGACCTGTGAACCCTGCTCATTTTTTTCCTTCTTTTGTTAGCTTTTCATCTGCTTCTGCTGAAAAGCTGTGGATTCGTTGGATTTGAACTGGGGATCGAAGAGCTTGACCTCCTTTTCTCCCTAGAGCTGCTCCCCTGCCTAGGCTGTTCTCACCTCTGGGCTGCTGGTTTCAGGCTGGCGTTGAAGAAGACAGCTGTCTGGTAAATAGATCTCTAGTCTGAGTTAGTTCTTTGAGGTATCTGTACAAGTGCAGACAGGTCTCTCTGGGCATTTTGAAACGCTGCGTCCTTGTGAGGTCTTGCTGGCCTCCCAAGTGATGGCAAGTCTCCCTCCTAGAGCAGGTTCTGACCGCAGGCTTCTTTTCTTACCCTATTGGCAGTTTAATGGTGTGAACTCTTCTTCTATCTCTTTGGCTGCTATTACAGGACTTCATCCTATGTGCTTCCTGACAGCTATCGTAGATGCTGGGTTAAGTTTCATGCAGAATTCCTAGTAGCTGGCAAGACTGAAAAGAAAATGTCCTCCTGGATTTTTCTTTTTATTGTCACATACACACCCTCCCAGTTCTGACACTAGTGACCTTTACTGGTCAAACTGCTGTGCCTGAAGTTACTGCTTTTATTGACTGAACCTTGTCTCAGTAGATAATTGCATATAAATGGCTCTGAAAGGCATCTTTGAAATGGGAGACGGAGAGAAGTTGCTTGTTTTTGTACTGCTGGGGATCAAACTTAGGGTCTCACACATGCTGGACAAGTTTCATGGACCACCCAGTCCTTGAAAAGCATATATCCTTGGGATTTTTATTCCCATCGGCACTGGTTCCCCTTCCAGCTGTGCTTTCCTGAGTACGATTGACGTCTGGATCTGTCTCCATTGAAGAACAGGTGATCCTGTGACTCTGGGCCCTTCACTTCTCATGCCCAGGGCAGGTGCCCCACGTGAGAGCAGGTGAGGTTGCTTTGGCGAAGTGTGCACCTTAGGAAACCAAAAACACAGGGGGTATTATCTTCAGGGGTGCCCAGCTTAGTGCCATAGACACCGGGGCTTGCCAGTCTCGTACCCAACTTGTTCTCAGGGCAGAAAAACCACCTTCTGAGACATGGCAGGTGTGGCTACAGGAGGCAAATCCTCAGTGTGGAAGACTGCAGGGCCGCGTGTCTGGCCTCACCCTGAAACTGTCTGGAGTGGCTTCAAGACTGCAGGCCGTTTATACATTTGACCTAGGACAGGAGAATATTCTGTTGAATTGGATCTGTGATTTGTTGACCAATCCTGAAGTAGGAGAGACAAAAAAGTACCAGGCCTAAGGAGCCAGGTTCCACTACAGTAAGTTGGGTGGGCCCGGGTTATGTACATGGAAGAGTTTAAATTGAAGAAGTGTCTCGTGCCGTAGCTCCAGCAAGCGCCCATCTTTCAACCACCCTTGAACCACCCATTTAGTGCTAAGAGGATAGAGTAGCAAGCACTAGACAGTCAGCTGCCGATTTTCCCCCCTGAGTAGAAAGATTAATTTAGAAAGAATGAAAGCCAAGCCATTGATCAAAAGACTAAAGGAGGGAAATGTGCTCTGCCACGTCTTGTCTTCTTCCAGAGACGGGCCAGCTAAGCTGGGCTGCCCTGTGTGATAAACAAGCTCCACCCTTCATCAGCACATGCACTCCCCTTCCATCTGATGGCAGGGAAAGCTGTAAAAAGCCACAGGAAGGTCCTCGCCTCTTACTCTGCACAGGGAGCTCCTGGAAAAAAAAAAATTTTTTTTTCATTGGCTGAAACGGGACGTATCTCCTTACCAACTTTTTGTTATTCTGGGACAGCTACTAGATGGATTATAATTCCAGTCAGTGTCAGGCCTCTGCACAGTGCTCTAATAAGGGTTGACAGGTGCGGGGGCCTTAGGAAGGGGTGAGTGTGAGCTCATAAGCCAGTCCCACTAGGCGACCAGCCAGGTTGCTTGGAGAGGTATACAGTAGAATGTCCCTACAATAAGCACCCAGAAACTGTCTCCCAGAGGAAAATAAAATAAAAAGAAATTTTGCAGACCCACATTTTGTTCCTGACTCGCTCTTTAACAGTGATTTCTCCCCAAGCCACTGCTACAAAGGGATTGTTGTTGGTTCCCTGAGAGATTGGCTCTGTCTACACAGCTGTGGATTTATGACTCCAACCTGAACTTGCTGTGGCAGTCCTCCAGGCCGGCCTCCCAGCCCTTCACTTCTCTGGCCAAGTCTGAGCCTCCTCTTTGCCCACCTGATTGTCTAGGAGTGTGTAGCTAGGAGGGGTCAGGTTGCTAAGCAGCCTGGCTTCAACGTTGTGCCCTTGTGGTTTGAATGAATAGCTGCAGTGTTCAGAAGGAAGGGACTTCAGGCCTGTATTAAATCAAAAGTGACTTTCTAGAGAAGGGGATCCGGTCTCGGCACAGGACATACATTAGCCAGAGAGGGAATTTGGAAACCATCTTCTCCACACATCGACCCTTCTGAGGCTGCTTCAGTGAGCTTCAGTGCTTCACCTGCTGAGTGAGGGGAGTCCTGCATTATCAGTCTTGTCTTCTCCCTTGTTAAGCAGAGATAAGTAGGCTATAATGCTGTTCTGTGAACTCAGCCTTTGCCATTCTGATCTTTAGCTTGTAATTGCAGTTGAGTTCCTGATCGTAGAGTTACAAGAGAAGCAAGTGTGTGTGCGCCATTTTATGTTTTTGGCTGACAACCATTTTATGTTTTTGGCTGACAACAGCAAGGGAAGGCTTCGTGCTGTGCCAGAATTGTGTAGCTCGGGGATGTAGGTTATTTCCTTCTGGTCTTGATTTGGTTTGGTGAAGCACCTAAAGAAGATACTAGATAAAAAGCCCTTGCTTTTGGACTTCTGCAGACAAGATGAAGTAACTGCATAATAGGTGTTCAGAAAAGCTTTTCTTTGGAGAGAATAGAAAGTCCATGTGAAGAGAGCAGAGAGCCAAGAAAAGCCAAAGAACCACCTCAAGCCAGAGGACCTTTCTGGGGTCCCACTTAGCAGTCCCTTAATCTTTACGATAAGGTCTGCCTTTTTTGTTCTTTGAAGTAAAATAGGGGAAGGGGCTGTGAGCTGGCTCAGCAATGAAGGAACCTGTTGAAGCCACCTGATGCTATATACATATTTCTCTCTTTTTCTGTGTATGTGTCAAATAAATAAAATATTAAAAATAAGCAAAGCGAAAATAGGGAGTTGCAGAGATGCCTGCTTGTCATTTAAGCCTTTGGCAAAAGGACCTGAGTTTACATCCCAGATCTCGCATAAAAACACTGCACAGAAAAATAGCAGCAGCTTGCACTTCTGATCCTGGAAGGTAGAGCCTGGGAAACCCCAGAGGAAAACAAGAAGGTAGAACAAATTAGGATGATTCTTGAAGTCAACCTTGGGCCTCCACAGGCACACATACTGCCCTCTTCTACACACACACAATAGGAGAATTCTCTCAGGAGTAACCAGTCTTGGGAGCTGGATGTTATAAAGGAGTTCCCCTTGAAGTCCTCCTTAGCAGAGTATTCAGACAAGCTCTCCAAACACAGGGAACCCTAGAAAGGACAGTAAGTTGATTATCGTACAAGTGGCTGGCTGGACTCTTGGCTGTGTGAGTCAAGCTGTGCTGCTCCCAACTGCTGTGATGAAGGGGAAGTGCAGACTCGGGGACCCTGAGCGTCCCTGGAGCACTTGTTAGTGTGCCGGCAGTGCTTTCCCTCTCCAGTTCTGCTGAAGCCCCGGGACCTCAGCCAAGAGAGTCATTGTCTCTAGAGCCCAGTCTCACCTCCACGTTGCTTTCTGTCTTGCAGGATAGTGCAGAAGTTGAGAAGCGAGATCCCCAGGAATTAGTTGGTAAGTACCCCAAGAAGCCCCAGCAGGCATACTTCTGACCTTACCACTGGCTTCTATCCATGCCAAGCCTCTGCCCCTTGGAACATCTTTCACTATGAACAGTCTCCCTTCACACCCCCTCTTGGGGCCTTTGGCATTTCTTAGGCTGACTGGGTAAGATACCCCCAGGCAACAATTCTTTGAAACTATTTTCTTCATGCTGTTTGTTGTATTGGGCTTTGGTCAGTTGCCAGTGCTGTCAAGAGAGCTCAGGGTCCCTTCAGCTTGAAGCTCATCTTCCCTGTTCCTGACCTCTGCTTCTGTACCTCTCATCTCCCTCCACTAGCATACTCGTGGTGCACAAGGAGTTAGCCCGGATCCTCTGCTGGCTCTTCGCTTTGTCCCACATGCCTCACAGCCTTGGCATCTTGGGCCATTTCTGGAAAACACATGCCATCTGTGTCCTGTGCCAAGCTCAATCTCTTAATCCTTTTAGAAAGCCGCTCAGCTCCTTTAGTTTGGTCATGGACATTGGAACAACTCCCAAACTTCCCACCTTGGGAAGTTCTGGTGAATCCACGTCAAGCCCTTCCACCGTGAAAGCTATTGCCTGCTTCCGGTTGCTGTCTTGTGATCTTCCAAAGAATACCTGAGAAGCCCACCCCTGGGTAGCCATGTTTGTATTCAGCGCTCACTCATTCCAGCCCAGGGACTTGACCTGGAAGTGTTCCTCCAGTGTCCCTCCCACCTGTACCTTTTCCAAGGTTGATCTTTTTTCTGGAGTAGAAGTGAGAGCTCATTCTGGTTTTCTGTAACTAAAGTCTTAGGAATTACTCATTCTGTTTGTCTTCTGAGGACTAGTTGGTAGAAACATGATTAACTCGGAACAACCCAGACCCTAATCAACCCAGACTCTGATCCTTCAGTTCTCTGATAGATGAGAGTTCAAGATGTTCGAATACTATACAGCCATTATTTTGTTAAAGTTTGCTCTTTAGAAAACATTACTGTTGCGCTGCAGAGACGGCTCAGGGATAAAACTTTGCCTCCCAAGCAGAAGGACCTGAGTTCAAATCCCAGATCCCACGTAAAAAAAAGATGCCAGGCAGAAACAGGAGCAGCCTGTACTTCTGCCCTGATGGACGGAGTCTGGGAAATCTTAGAGTGAAGCAAAAAGAAGGTAGAAGTAAAAGTAATCTAGGTTGATTCCCAACGCCATCCTTGGTCCTCCACAGGGACACACAGTGTCCTGAGGGAGAGAGAGGGAGAGAGGGCAGGGGAAAGAGAGAGAGAGATTAAATATTACTGTTGAAATATGACAGTTGGTTTCAAGTACAGAAGAGAAAGGTAAACAGTTACTAGGAATCCAGTGCCTGCCCCTAGTTGCCTGGTCTATAAGGCCAGATGTGGTCAGAACTGCAGCCTCTTCTCCCTAACTCTGCTCTAAATTTACTGCTGAGAAACGTCAATGCGGTTGTGGGTCAGAGAGCAGCTTGCCTGTGGTGAACACAGTGATGTCTTCCACTCAACACTGGCCGCACTGGCAAGTGGTGGAACATGTAGCTGGCTAAGCCCCCAGCTTCTGGCCCTTTTTGCTTTCTGCTGGTGAGGTAAGAGCGCTGTATGTAGCCCAAACTGGTGTCAGGGCTATGTAGCCTGTGCTGGCTTTGAACTCACATCCTCTGTCCAGCCTCCTGAAGAGCTGTTATCACACAGGCCTGCTCCACTGCACCCAACCTCTACACTGGGTTTCAAAAACAGCTTTTATTAGGTGTAATTCATAGGGGAAAAGTTGCTGATTTTAAATTGACATTTGGTAGATTTTGATAGTGTGTGTAATGTGTATTCACCCCACCACAGTCATGACAGACACTTTCATCCCTCCTAAGATTTATCTGCTGCTCTGTCAGCCTCCAGAGAAGTGATCTTTATGAAAGTTTTTCCTGTTTAAAGATTTCACGTAAATCAAGGCTATGTTGACACTTTGAGTTGGAACATTCCTGCCATCTGTGCCATCCTGTGTCATCCTAAACATTTTAGGATGTTTAAAAGCAGAATTCTTCTCTACTTATTAGATACCAGAATTCTCCCTTCCTCCCCAGATGAAATGATAGCATATCCCCAAACATTGTCACATGTCCCCTTAGAGAGCAAAGTTACCCCAGGTTGAGCCTTGGTTAGAATCATAGTTTTCCTGTCTCCCTTCCTTTAGTTGGAATTTCATGTTGTTAAATGGAGTTTTTGTTTTGTTTGCTAAGAACAAGGACCATTTCGCTGTAGAATATTCACTCCCTCATGAGAGACATAGGTACACCTCGAAGCCACCTGGGCTTAAGTCCTATTTTCTTTCTCATTGAAGAGTAGGTGTAGGCCCATTTCCTCTTGGTCATTAGTGCAGAGTAATTTCTGATCATGCTAGCCTCTCTACCTGAACTCAGCTCCATCTGTGACTGACGACTCTGGGTGTCAGGATTTGAGTCCTGGTTCGAGGATCACTCGGGAGCTGGAAATCCACTGTCTTCTAGCCCTCAATGTGCGCTGCAGACATCCTCAGCTCAGATTCCTGCCTGACAGTCCATGAATACTGCAGATGTTAGTGGTCTCCCTCCCTCCCTCCTTTCCTCCCTCTTTCCTTCCTTCCTTCCGGTCTCCCCCCCCCCAATATTACAAACACAATGAATACTAATCTATCCTTCCCCTCCCTTCATCGATCCATCCCACTCTCCTGTCCGTCTGCTTCTATGTTTCCTGGGGTTCCCTCCGGATCATCCGTTCTGGTTGGGGGTTCAGACCTCTGCAGCAGACCAATTGGCCTTTCCTTTGGTAGACCCACCAATAGGGGCACTCCCCTTCACCTGTCTAGTCCTAGCCCCTAAGATTCTTACTGCTTGAAATTATTCTCCTGAGATCCTCGCTAGTCTAAGGGAGCATGTTGATTTGTCGGTCATTGTGCAGGTCTGGTAAGGCCAGGTCTCACTGCAGTGAGTTCCTGCATGCAGCAGCCCTGCCTTGAGTGGAATGTCTTGTCAGCAGTGGCCTCCCCATCTTTAAGCTCTTGCAATCTCTGCCCCCGCTTCTGCAATACTCTCTGAGCCTTAGGACGGGGAAATTTGGCTGGCTTGACTCTAGGTGAATGTTGCAGAGTTGCCTGTACTGGCTGCTGTCGTCTGTTTCACTGTTCTTGCACGTCCCCGGGCTGTGTCCTGTCTGGATGTTCAAATCCTCTTCTATCCAAAGATTTTTTTAAAAATTGTTTAAAAAAAGAAAGCCTCGGGCTGGAGAAGTGGCTCAGGGGTTAAACCTCTGCCTTGCAGAAGGTCCTGAGTTCGGATCCTAGACTCCACGTATAGACGCCGGGCGGAAGTGGGGGCGGCCCGCGCTTCTGGTCCTGGTAGGGCGGAGCCTGTGAATCCCGGGGCAGAGTAAACGAGGAGGTGGAGGCGGTCCGTGATGGTTCCCGAATTCGTCCATGGTTCTACACACTCAATATACATACTCACACATACATACACACGCACACCACATGCACAATTGAATAATAATAAAAAGAAAGCCTTTATGTAAGAAAAAGCTTAAAGGAGAGAAAAGAACAGGAATAGGCACAGTAGAGTGGGGTTGGCCTCCTTATTACCAACCACCTGCTTACTAACCTCTAACCCCTCCCACCCACACACATACCCAGATGTCTTTCTTACATAGACACCCACAGGGCATGACTCACACTGACAATAGGCTTCTCCAATCCTGAGTACAGCCATCTTTCCCAGACCACCCCACTACGCAGCAGCCACGGGCACTGTTTCCCCCTCCCCCACACACCAGTACCTATGGCTGCATTGCTTGGCAGGTTTCCTGGCAGAGTGGTTTGGGGCTCTGCTGCTCCAAGCAATGAATGGGTTTGGAATCTACATTGGACTCCTTCTGGGACTTAGGGAACAGAATTACTGAACAAGTTTTCCTAAAATCTGTGCAATAAACTTTTATTTTCCAAAATGTGTTCCCTTACTCTTGTTTCTACCCCTAATTGAAAGAGGCTTCCCTTCCGTTACACTGCCTACCACTTATGCCCAGAGGGTGGGGGTTGCTACAGGAATAGTGTCACACCCTGTTTTTCTACAGAGCTTTCCTCTGCAAACGCCAAAGGGCATTCTTTGTCTCCTCTCACATGCACACGTATCCACTCCAGCCCAGGGAAGAACTTCACCCGCCTTATGTGCCCAATCCTGCCAAGGCCTCCTTGCTTTTTATACTTAACGCTTTTTTTTTTTTTTTTTTAATTTTTTTTTATTCATTTGTGCATGGAACCACCATGGACGCCTCGACCTCCTCCTGTTTACTCTGCCCCAGGATTCACAGGCTCTGCCCTACCAGGGCCAGAAGCGCAGGCCGCCCCCGCTTCCTCCTGAAGTCTATACATGGGATCTGGGATCCAAACCCAGGACCTTCTGCCTGCAAGGCAGAGGCTTAACCCCTGAGCCACCTCTCCAGCCCCTACTTAACGCTTTTGAGATGCCAGAGCCAGCTCTTTCCAGCTGCTGCTACTCTGGATTGACCTCCCGTAGCCTGGTTGAACTCAAGCTTAACTTCTACCTGTCCCAGAACAGGAAGAAAAGCGACGTCCAAATGTGGCTTGAGCTTCAGCCCGAGCCAGCTGTGTGGTGCCCTTGCCTGAGGCAGGAAGAGACAGAAGAAAGGTGCTGGGCAGACAAGCTCGTACTCTCCTGGCAGAAGTTACTCTTCAGCCAGAGCTGGACCTTTGATCTGTGTGTCACTCAGTCTATCTTTAGGGTGTGTCCAGTAAGAACCAACGATGGCATAGAAAACCAGTACATGTCACCTGTGTTTTTGTTTTGTCTTGTTTTTGCATGCACTCAGAGTGTGCGCAGGCGTCTGTCCGTGTTGAAGACAAGGGATGACTTTAGGAAGGCTCCACCTTCCAGAGCTGGAAGTGCAGACTACTGCCATTTCCACCTGGCATTTTTATGTGGGACTCTGGGATATGAACTCGGATGCTTTTACTTTTGACACAAAACCCCTGAACCATCTCTTCCAGCCCCCATATACTTGTGTTTTAAGACTGCTCTGGGACTGACTCCTGATCTCAGCGTTTTTGCAACATGCACAGGATAAGACCATAGCAGCTAAACTAGCAAAGCCTTCAGAATCTTCAGATTCCTGACTCCAGTCTTGCTCCGCACTATTTGTCACAGTAATGGTAAAACAAAGAAGAGATTAGAGCACTTCATCTCCTGAGAAAACATTAACCTGAACTGGGAGCCACAACACTCAGAATCACAGCTAATGCAGGCTAAGACAGGAAGGACACTGAGCCCAGGACTTTGGGCCAGCCTAGAGCCCTAAGTGAGGTTTTCTTTTTTTTCCCTTGAGACCTGGGCCCAAAATCATCATCATCTAGCCTGGTACAAGAGACCATGAAGGCCGGGTCGAGTCGACTCCTTCTACCCCGTACCCAGCAGCCCTAGAGCTGCTCTAAGAAAGAGCTTTGGCCAGGACTTGCACGCAGTGGTCCCCGTAACATCCCAGCTGGATGTTATTGGTAGTGGTTTGTTCATTCTTCCCTCTTGCCCCACCCTATGCTGCCTGCTGTTTGTTCATTGTGTGGCCCTTTTCATGAGAGAATATTTCAAAGAGCACAGACGGAATCCTAGAACAAGCAGCACATTGTCTGTGATCCAGAGCTGGACTCTGCGGTCCCAGGGTGGCCAAAGGTTGCAAGGAAGGGAGTGAGGAGAGAAGGGGCGCGGCTTGGGTGGGCAGTGGCAAATCTCATGGGGAATTGCCCTTGGGGGTTGTGTTCCTCTCCTCAGAATCAGGCCTTTTGTTCAAGTCTGTTTAGGTTCCAAACAGTTGGGGGACCCAAAACTTAGGGAACCCTAAGCAGTTTGTCTCACCACCCAGGCATTGGCCTCTGACAAGTCAGGTAGCACTGAGCAGCGCCGACTCCCAGAGTCCTAAGGGTGATGCTTTGGGGCTGCCATGTGGAGCCCGGACGTGACTTACGCGAGAACTGGCGCATTGTCTCTTCCATGTGGGTTCAGTGTCTTCACACTGGTGCTTGAGATTGACTAGGGCCAAGGAATTTACACTGCAAGAATTCCGAAATGTTTCACATAGTGGCTCCCCCCTCTCCCCATTTGACTGTTAAACATTTCTTGGCACATCACTGGACAGACTCTGTTAGTCTCTGGAACTTGGTAGCATTTTTTTTTATATAGCTTTCCTTCCCTCAGTTGGGTGCGACAAGATCCCTGTGACCATTTGGTCTCAGCATAGTAACATTCTCCAAGAGGCCCACTCAAACACACTTCTCCTGATTCCACAGCACACGTCCCTCTCTGGAACTTGCTTGAGTTTTTATTGTCCTTGTCATAACCTGTCACCAATAGAATTTCCTGTTCTCTCTACAGCCTCCTTTTCTGAAAGGGTCCGGAACATGTCACCTGATGAAATCAAGATCCCACCAGAGCCCCCTGGCAGATGTTCAAATCACTTGCAAGTAAGAGCAAGGCGCAATGCTGAGGCGCATGTGAATGCATGAGCTGGTGGTCTGTTTGGGTCATGACCTTCAGAGGCCGTGGCAGGCAAAGTTTTCTGTCAAGTTGCCGAGTGCTGAAGAAAATGTCTCAGGATAGGAGTGCTTGCTGCCAGTGTCCACGTAATGTCCCAGCATTCCTCTCACCCAAGCACTTAGCAAAAAAAAAAAAAAAAGCTCCGGTTCAGTGCGGCCTGTGCCTCGGATGAGAAGGACAGCGCACACGCGGACCCGCACAGACATCAGCGTGCCGCTTCTCTGCAGCTCGGCCTGCTCACAACCGAGCACCCATCACAGTGTCACTCGTGTTCTGTACCGTCTGAGTCACTAAACCTCTGTTGCCCTTACGGAGATAGTCCTCAGTCCTTGCTTAGCCGCGCGCAGCCTGAGGTCCTGAAATCCCGAGGAACTGCTCCTTTGCACTGTTACTTCCTGACCAGCAAGACAGCTGAGATTCCAGCCTGGGGATGTTTTCTCCTCGTCCTGCTACGGAGTCTCTGTGAGTGGGACTTAGTGATACCCCAGGCTACATGATCGTGGGCCCAACCCACAGCTTCCGCTGGGCGCCTCCAGCGACAGCACACGCGCGTGGTACCACCCCAACCCAACGGATGGATGACTCATGGGTCCTGGGCTGAGGAATGCAGCAGGCCAGGGGAGGGCCAGAGTCAGGGCGAGGAGCTCAGCACAGGTCTTCCCTTCCCGGAAGGCTCCTCCCTCTGGTGAGTAGGCTACCTCCTCTCTCATCGGCCCTCAAGATAGCGTCACCATGCATGCCGGACAAGTTCAAGCCTGTGTAGACAATTTCCAAAGACCTGCTAGGCAGAGACAGTAGCCTCTCAGCCCTCAAGTTTAGAGTAGATCTTTTTGTGATCTTTCTGAGGGTAGAAACCATGGTATTGAGTGAATTTGCCCTGGAGCTCCAATTATGTCCGTAGGAAGAAAGAGGCTGGCCTCCTTGCTGAGCCTTCTGTGTAAGGCCTTCTCCAGTTCCCTTAGAGGAGACAACACAGGAAAACTGGCCGCATCTCTCTTCCCGGCAGTTGTCACTGGAATCTCTCAGCGCTTCCTCCCACCTGCCTCAGAGAGGGACTCATTCTTCTGAGCAGGAGAGGGGCCATCTCTCCTGACAAGTCCTGAGGAGCACTGCATGGGACCTCCAGCCCTTCCCACCTCCTCTTGCAGATAAAACGTGTCCCAAATCTTTTCCTTCTGGAGACTATTTAACTGCCAGTAGCAGGGAGGCTAGCTACAGTTAGATCTTGGATGGGACGCCCAGGTACCGTCCCAGGTACAATCATTCTTTTCAGGTAAGACTCTGCCTCTTCACAAACAGTGATGCCATTGCCACAGGCACCTTCCCCTGAGCCTGTGGGACAGACATTCGTGTGGACACCTGATCTCTGGCCTCAGGGATCCTGACCAGTGGCTCTGTTTCCCCTCAGCAGCTAGCCAGGCACCTGTGGGGAAGTTGGTAAGCTCCCAGGCCTCGATTGTGATCCCTGGTAAACGCATGATTCAGCTCGTCTCCTGGAAGATACTCTAGGGTACAGCTCAGAGGTAGAGCATGTGTCTGGCCCGCTGAAGTCCCTGGGCCTCATTCCAAGCACCACCAAAAGATGACTTTCTAAAAAGTGTGTGAGACTGCCTTCAAAGTCTGCTCCTGCTTTCCTCTGAAGTGGCACAGCCTTCTAAAGCTCACACTGAAATTTGAATCCTGCAGGATCTTTGCAGTCCTTTGAGTCCCTGGTTTGAAATAGTCCCTGCACAGCGATTCTGAGTACCTCAGCTCCTCTTCATGTGATATGGGAGCTGGCAACAAGTGGTAGACTTATCGCCTTCTCTGTGGGTTGTCTTGACCTTCTTCCTCCAACAGCACCGACCGGAGAAGGTCGCGTAAAAAGCACCAGTGACAACGCACTGGTTTAGGTTTACCTTGCCTGTCTGACTGGTCAAGGACCAGTAGAAGATGAAAGTGTGGCTGGCTGTGTGAGAGTCCAGTGTTCTTGGGTAGCCTGGATTGTGGGCAGATGGACTTCTGCTATACACACCCCTCTGTCCCCTCATAGGACAAGATCCAGAAGCTTTATGAACGGAAGATAAAGGAGGGGATGGATATGAACTACATTATCCAGAGGAAAAAAGAATTTCGGAACCCCAGGTAAGTTTCCTGCAAGCCTGCAGGCAAGTTAAATCACTGCTGCTGGGTGGGGACCAGGAAGCTCCCTCAAGGTGACAAGAGGGCTCCAGCTTTGATGCCACCTGAGCCTGGAGGGCCACCGCCTAGACTGTGGGCGCTGGGAACCTTTAGATAAACCATTAGCTGACAGGTTGCTGGGAAGATTCTGGTTCAGTGTGTGAGCCAGTCTGCAGTGATGGCTGCGGGGTCCTGGCTGGTTCTGGTCACTGCCTTGGTCCTAAAGGAGGAAATGCTACCAGGTGGTCACCATAGATTCTTCCAACTCTAAAACTTGATTTACCTCTTGGTGAAGTGTTTCAGGGACAGAGCTTTGTCTGGGTCTTACGTGATGAAATGCTCAAGCTAGTAACACACCCAGGAAGGCCTCCTTTGTGTGACAGGTACCTGGCCTTTGTGTGGGTCTGCATGTGGCCCCAGCCCAGCGTGCCAGTCGTGACCCTCACATCCTGTTCCCCAACTCCTGTCCATCTGAGAAGAGTGGAAAGCGAGGCAGTTCATTGGAAGAAGTGAGCTAGATTTAAAAGTCTGTACCTGGACACGGGACTGGTCCAGAACTTTCTCGGTGTGCTGTTTTTGTTTTCTTTAGCATCTATGAGAAACTGATCCAGTTCTGTTCCATCGATGAGCTGGGCACCAACTACCCAAAGGTATGTTCCCCACACACAGACTAGAGGGCAGCGGGGCTTCTGTCCTGGGCGTGCCCAAGAACCACAGGAATATTCATAAAGCAGCACTACTGGTTCTGAAATAATCCAACAAAGGACCTAACTAGGTGGAACCCAGATGTGGACACAATACTGCTGTCAGCCAGCTGTTGATACTACTGAGTAAATGTGTCATTTCTTACCTCCCTGGCCACCCTGTGACTGTTGATAAGGGGTAATAGTTGAACCCTTATGCTATTGAGGGGATGGGGGCTCCAGCCTAGGAAAGTCTGTGTATAGGTCACTTGTTACTTGATGGTCTCCGCTGGCTACAACTTAACCCTTTTTCAGGATATGTTTGACCCCCATGGCTGGTCCGAGGACTCCTACTACGAGGCATTAGGTATGTTGCCTTCTCTTCACCTCCTCGTACATCCATCTTCCACCTACCTGCCCATCTAGTCAGCCGGTGATGGAGGTGGCCCACATTTCAGCGTCTTCTCTGTCAGTCTGTGTCCAGTGGCTGCTGGCGACTCAATCTTGAACAAGACAGATTGTCTCTCTGGGTTATAAGACGTCGATCTGGCAAAGAAGACAAATAGTTGAACCAGTAATTCCAACATTGGCGACTATTCACAGGAGCAGAGTTGTGGGCACAGCAGGGGGCTTTTGGCAAGCTGTGTCACTTGACTTGGCCAAAGGGCTAGGAAGAACCTAAAGTTTAGAGGGGTGCAGTGGCCAGGCAGGTGTGGGCAAAATGTGCCAGGCCTGGGGAGGTTTGTGCTGAGGCCACTGGGCACAGCATGGAGAAATGGAGTTTTAGAGTCTAAGTCTTTAAATCACCAGGATCAAGCTGGGAACCCCCGGACCAGACCCTAGCTTGTATTTATATGTTTCCCTAATTCTCGCTTTTGCAGTCAGTTAGGAAGTTAGTCCCACTGGGCCTGCATTCCCTGGAGCTCAGAATAGCTGATCCTTCCTAACAGGATGTGCAGCCCTGCCTTGGGAGCAAGACCCAGGCTCCATGCTACCAAGGGCCAGCACTTCATTTGGCCTCTGCAGAAGGATGCCGAGCCCTGAG
Organism: Typhlomys cinereus; assembly: GCA_023101885.1. Classification (NCBI taxonomy): domain Eukaryota; kingdom Metazoa; phylum Chordata; class Mammalia; order Rodentia; family Platacanthomyidae; genus Typhlomys; species Typhlomys cinereus. The sequence goes on from JALPQD010000162.1 coordinate 297,719, forward strand.
GTCATGCAGACAAGCGTAGACTGCAAGCTCAGGGCAGCGAGGCTCCCTCAGTCACAAGCTGCTCTGAGACCCTTCGTGTGTCTGTCTTGTCTCCGTAGCCAAGGCCCAGAAAATTGAAATGGACAAACTGGAAAAGGCCAAAAAGGAGCGGACCAAAGTAAGTGACGATAAACTCCTGGGATGAAAAAGGCAGGCGTTCAGGGCACAAGTTGTGGCTGAGCCCAGAGTCCTAGGCCCCGCCCCTCCTGCTCCTCATTGCCTGGAGAGTTCTGAGCAGCCCTGGCCGTTCCTTCTGCACTGGGCAGCTGTAACTCAGTTTGTAGAAGCTTTTCCGTGCTCTGTTTTAATGGAGGTAGTTCCCTGCCTCGTGCCCTCCCCGTCCAGCTGCAGAGCCCTTGAGGCTTTGTCTCTGCGTGTCGCTGGTAGCCCTCCTGAGCTGATGGAAGTTGGTATTAACCTTCAGGGAGTGTGGGGGCCCAGGCAGTTTGTTTGTTTCCTGGCCTGCTGATCTGACCTCTCTAGGTAGCCTATGGGTGCCAGGCCTGATAGTCAGGTGACCCTCCTCTTAGGACACCTCGCACTGCCTCCCCAGCAGCGTGGTCGGGGTCTTTTAGGAGCATCAGTTTCAACTCCAGTCTGACAGTGTCCGCAACAGGAGCTGGGCATGGACACCAGCTCCCCCTTCCTCAGGTTAGGCCCGAGGACCTCACGGAAGCTGTGGTCCTTAGTATGGCCCCTCGTCTCCAAGCAGAGGGATGGAGCATGCGGCTGTCCCTCTCCGAGGCCTTGGTTTGCAGGCCAGGAATGTGGGGAATGGTGCGAGGGGATTTACCCGTTCTTAACCCTTGATCGAGTCTCCCTTCTCTCTCTCCCTCTCCCTTCCAAATCCCAGGCTTACTGCAGGGACGTGTCTGCAGCACCTGGGGACCAGCGCTGTCCTTCCCCTGTGCGGGGGGCACCCCCTCCTCCTGGGTGTGAGGAGGAGGGGCCTGGCCGATGGTTTTGCGCATGTGAGGGGCAGCGGGCAGGGTGCTGGGCGTGTGCAGGAACCTGTGTTGCTGGGAGGGAGCCCACATCTGCTGGGAACGCTCCTTAAAGAAGGCGAAAGCCCCTTGGGCTCTTCCCAGGCACTCCTGCATCCCCGTTGTCCCCGCTAAGTGGTCTTCAGGGCCTCCCGCGTACTCCAAACTCCTGTGCCAGAAGCACACGGAGACGAGGAGTGGACGAGCGCTGTGCCCATTCTTCTCTCTTCTCCAGATTGAGTTTGTGACGGGCACCAAGAAGGGCACCACGACCAACGCCACAGCCACCACCACCACCGCCGCCAGCACAGCTGTTGCAGGTAGAGGCAGCTGTCCACCCACACAGGCTGTACTTTGGGCCACGTGGAATGAGATTTTCCTGAGCCTGTGGGGAGGGTCTGCGTCTAGGCTCAGCCTCAGCTGTGCTCTTAGCTGAGCTGGGGGAACCCAACCTTGGAGCCTAGGGTAGCCCCGGTTGACTGTTTGCCTTCAGGCTTCTGAGCCAGGGTCCTTCCATGTCTACCCCGAGCCCCCTCTCGCCTGTGGGCACAGCTCTGGGTTGGCTTTGATCTGACTGCTCCCGTGCATTCTCTGCAGATGCCCAGAAGAGAAAGAGCAAGTGGGATTCCGCCATTCCCGTGACGACGATAGCCCAGCCCACCATCCTCACCACCACAGCCACCCTGCCCGCTGTCGTCACCGTCACCACCAGCGCCAGCGGCTCCAAGACCACCGTCATCTCTGCTGTGGGCACCATTGTGAAGAAGGCCAAGCAGTGACCAGGGACACTGTGGGACTTGACAGGACTGTGCAGCCCAGCGACTTCTGCCCACTGGGAGGTGCCACTTTGTGTATTTCAGGACTTGGACATGATCCCAGGTGCCTTCTAAGAGGAGCCTCTGTGTGGCATTCCAGCCAGGACACTAGCAGAGGCAGTGGGTGCAGTGGACAGGGTCTGTCCCCACACCTCTTGGGGGACGAGTCCAATTAAAAGTACTGTATTCTTAGATCCTGGCACGTCAGGTGCACTGACCTCTCCACTGGCCTGTTTTCAGACAGATGTGAAGTTCAAGTGCCCCTCTGTCTTCTCAGTTTGGGTGTTGCCTCACAGTGAACACTGTAAGGATGAAGAAGTGTAGCCCAGGAAGTCGCCGTGGGCCTTCCCAGAGTGCTTCTTAGCATAGGCACGCGGGAGCCCAGAGAGGCGGCCAGACTACACGCGCCTTGCTGCCTGCTTCCCTGATCCTAAAACCAGCAACTTCTCAGGCAAGAGCAGAGTGTCTGCTCCCTTGAATTGAACGCTCCCCTCACTACTTCCAATACACACCCAGGCTTTTGAAATCAGCCAGATACCATAGGGCTGGGGTGATTCTCAACCTGTACAGGGAGAAACCAGGATGCGGGCACCTGGCCAAGGCTGCCCTAGTCCTCGGTGCCCGTGAAGGTGGCTAGCGGGATCCTCACAGCAGGGGAGATGAATCACCTCCTGCTCTGGCTGGGCAGGAGCTTGTTGTTTACATGAAAGCCTGCTCTTGGGAGGGCTTCTGCCACCCCGCCCTTCCTCTGTCCTTATCTCTGCCCAGCAGCAGCCCCTGGGCAGTACCGAGGCCACCGGGCTGCTCTGGGGCCCAGACAACTTTCCAGTCCTTGCCAGCCTAAGAGCCTGGAGGAAAGAGTTTCGTGCCCTGTGGCGGCTCTCCTCCAGCGGAAAGGCTGAGTGTCGATGAGGGAAGCCAAGCTGTGAAGAGCTGCTGCTTCCACAGGGCCAGCAGAGGCGGAGAAAGGTGGTCCTGACAAGTCACGTGACCTGGAGAGAGTGACAGACTGTCCCTAAGGCCCCTCAGGAAAGCAGTCGCACTCACCCCTCCTTCCTTTGATGGACTTCCGCTGCTGCTGCTGCCGCTGCCACCACCGCACCGCTGCCCCTCCCCAGGCATCTGTGGAAAGGCCTGCCCTGCAGCCTAGGCGGGGGCCTTCTTGTTGGCCAACGGCACTGAAGCCTGTGGAAGGTTCGCAAGGTAACGGCTGTTAAAGGCATCAGCAGTTCCGCTCTGGAGTCCAGCAAGTGGCCTCCACTGTCTCAGCGCGGTCACAGTCATAAGCTCCCTAAGATGGTCTTGAACCAGTGAGGTAGATGCAGGAGCGTGTAAACTGTTTTAAACAGAGTTAGCTAGTTAGCCATGGCCCCATTAGGGTTGTCTCTGTCAGATCTCTCGACTAACGGAACCTGACCTTCTGCCTCCACCTCCCAAGGGCTGAATTACAGGTGTACGGCATGGTGCCTGATTCATGTGGTGCTGGCGGGCAGATCAGGTCCCTCGGAGTCTGGCGGCAGGGAAGGGGCTGAGGCTGAGTGTTGGACACCTCCACCTGCCATTGTGCTGCCGCTTTCAGCTGGGACTTCCACGGGGGAGGCAGGATTCATAGTCCCAAGCTACAAGTGCTTTCTCCAGCCCTGTGAGCTGGGGCAAAGTCTTCCTCTTGGATTCACTGGCAAAGGTGCCTGTCTAATCCCAGTGGGGATGGTTTCAGTGAAAACCAGGTGTCCAGGGCACTAGGGACCAAAGTTGTCTCTGACTGGCCTCTGTCCAAGCATCTGCGCTGGAACCTGTGCTCTCTTGCACCTGCGCCCCGTGGGTCCCCTCCAAAGCCCTTCCTCCCCTTTGTTACTCCTAGTACGGCTCTCGGCCAACCCTGCATACTGTTCCCTGCTCCTAAGGTGCTGCCCAGTCTCCCCACTTCCTCCCAAAAATCAAAAAATGAAGAATTGTGAATCCTTCTGCCCTGTTTCCATCAGAGGGTCTCCAGAATGGCCAATCTGCAGCAGTCTTTGGCGTGGTCTAGCCATCAGATTTGAGAAAAGACCGTGTAATAAACAGCCATCTAGAAGAGCAGCAGCCCAGAGCAGCTGCAGCTTTCGCATGCTAAGAAGTCTGGGTGTGCTGCTGAAGATCAAACCCACAGCTCTGTGCCTCCTACTGAGTGGCATCCCTAGCCCCGATCCCTGTGGGGAGGGGGGTGTCTCCCTGTGTACATGCCCAAGACTGCCAGATACTGTGAACACAGGATGTACTGCATCTGGCTGCTTTTGGCTTTTTGAAATGGAGTCCTGCATTGTTGCTCAGGTTGATTCCAAATTGGATTCAGATTATCTTCCTGTTTCCTAAGTAGCTAGGACTCATGTTTTGTTTGTTTGTTTTAAAGGCTACTGAGCCGTAAAGAAGAATGAAACCTTCATGGACAGGCTTGGAGTGATCATCAGGAGAGTTTAAATAAAGACAAGGTGCAGAACTCTATACAGTATGTTTCTTTTTTTATAAAGGGAAGAAATACAAACTCCATCCAAAGAGCTGGATGGAGAGAGAGCTCAGGGGTTAAGTTTCTGCCTGCAAGCAGAAGGCCCTGCGTTTGGATCCCAGGTCCCACATGAAATCGCCAGGTGGAGATGGTGGAGCCCTCTACTTCCAACCCTGGAAAACGGAGCCTGAGGAACTCCAGAGCACAGCAGATAGGAGGTAGAGCAATCCAGGGTGATTCCCAGAGTTCCCTTGGGCCTCCACAGGCGCCCACATAAGTGAGGAATTTGGGGCTGGGTTATAACTCAGTGGTAGAGCAACCCACAGGCACAAGGCCGTAGCCTGCATCCCCAGCACAAAGAGAGGGAGGGAGGGAAGGAAGGAAGGAGAGAGAGCAAACAGGACGTAACACCTGGATCTCAATTGCACACTAAAAGACGCTGACAATCTACGTGGGGTGGGCTAGTTCCAGAAAGCAAGGAAGTGTACGGAAAGGTCAAAGGAGCTGCTTTTGTTTTTTTATCGGAGGAAGAGGAGAGAGCAGCATGCATTGCTTAGAGGAGAGCTTCTGGAAGCTGGTTCTCGCCGTCTGCCACGTGGCTGCGGGGCTTGAACTTGGTCAGCGGGCTTGCAGCTGGGCACCTTCACCTTAACTGTCCCTGCTGGTTTTTGAGGCAAAGTCTCCGTCATTCCAGGCTGGCCTGGAACTAGTAATGTTAACCTAGGATGCCCTTGAAGTGGAGCAGTTCTCCTGCCTCAGCCTTCCAGTGCCAGGATTCATGTGTGATCGTGATGGGCACAAAGAGCTGTTGCAGCCTTATTGATTGGTTTGGCTTCTTGGTTTGATTCAGTTTTTCAAGATAGGATCAAAGCTGCTTTGAAAAGATGTCTCATTTCCTAAATTTTGTCAAATATAAGCTTTAAGAAAGAATGACTGTAAAGAATTGTAAATTGTTGAATAAAGTTTTTAAAGTTATTTATATAGTCCTGTCCACGGCAACATTATCCACAAACAGCAACATCCAGAAGCAACCCAAATGTCCATTGACGAGTGAGTGAGCAAACATACGCAAAGAACACTATTCAGCCTTAAAAAAATAAATATTGTTCAACATAAATGAGTCTTGAGGACTTTATGCTAATGAATAAGCTTGTCTTCCAAGGACAGATACTGTATGAGTCTACTTCACTACTGAATTGTACTTAATAATTGGGGGGCTGGAGAGATAGCTCAGGGAGTAAGACTTACAAGCAGAAGGACCTGAGTTTGGATCCCTGATCCGATGTGAAAACACTGGCCAGAAATGGAAACAGGCTGCACTTCCAGCTCTGGAAGGCAAAGCCTGGGAAATCCCAGAGCAAAGTAATAAGGAGGTAGAAGCAATCCAGGATGATTCCTGAGATCATCCGTGTATCTCCAAAGGCACATAGTGCCCTCTGATTCACACACAAACACTGGAAAAACTTTTTTAATGATTGTATGGGGCCAGTGAGACGGCTCAGAGGTAAAGACATTTGCTGCCAAGCCTGATGACCTAAGTTCAGTCATCAGAACGAATGCACATAGTGGAAGGAAACCAATTTCTGCAAGTTGTCCTCTGTGCCCTACAAATGTGCCAGGGCACTCGTGCCCCCACACGCAAGTAATGGAATAAATGCTTATGATGAAAATAAAATTTAAATGGTAAATTTCGCCAGGTGTGGTGCACACCCCTGTTAATTCCAGCACTTGGGAGAGGGAGGCAACAGGATCAGGAATTTAAAGTCGTCTTTGGCTGAAAATTAAGTTCAAGGACAACCTGGACTACATAAAACCATGTAGGAAAAAATCCTGCATTTAGAGAGGATATAGTTTTTTTTAATCAGAAAAATACATTCTCAATGAAAAATGTCTAGGGCTAGTAACGTAGCTCAGCTGGAAGAGTATTTGCCTGGCGTGCGCAAAGCCCTCGGCTCAAGCGCCGACACTACGCACAACTGGATGTGGTGGTGCGTAAGCCAGCGTTGCAAAGTTAAAAGCAGAAGGATCAAAAGGAAGATAGGTTAGCAGGTAACGTAAACGGTCACAAATCAGTGACGTGAGTTCAATCCCTAGAAGCCTATATGGAAGGAAGAACTGACTTCAAAAATCTTCTGACCTTTACCCATGTGTCATGGCATGCATGTGTTTTTCTCTCTCTTCTCTCTCTCTCTCTCTCTAAAAATAATAAAATTTGGGGAGTGAAGAAATGGCTCAGGGGTTAAGCCTCTGTCTCAAGAGCAGAAGGACCTGAGTTCGGATCCCAAATGCCGCATAAAAACACAGACAGAAATAGCAACAGCCTGCACTTCTGGCCCTGGAAAGTGGAGCCAGGGAAACCTCAGAGCAAAGCAATAAGGAGGTAGAGCAATCCAGGATGATTCCCAAAGTCACCCTTGGGTCTCCACAGGGACGTCTACACACAGGTACACACCTACAACTAACTTCACGTGAAAAAGCAAAAATTTGCCAATAAAATTTTTTAAGCTGCTTCAACAAGCCGTGAGAAAAGGAAGAGGTTGCAGAAGTGTATCTGATCCTAGACAGATGGAAAGGGGCTGCCAGGAAGCCTCCCCAGAGAATAGGCCTGAGCCACCATCCTTGTGACCTGCCTTCCTCCAGGGCTGGTAGATGAGGAAGGCAAATGTCTGCTCCGAGAAACACCACCAGACATGCACCGTCACAGAAATGAAGGGCCGGCCATGCTGGACATGAAAGTGAAGGTATGTCTACACGAGCATTGCAGCGTCTTCACAGGCAAACAAGGTTGTGCTGGGATTCCCTCTGCAGGAATCCGGCTTGAATGACATGCAGTTCCATAAATAAATATATCTGTCTCATATTTGTTAAAGTATTCAAATAGTCTACTCCCGTATGCACATGGAATGTGTTCATGTGCGTGCTTATGTGTGCGTGTGGCCTCCAAAGGTCAACCTTCAGTGCTCTCACCTTGTTTGCTAAAACCTGGGGTTTACTGATGACTCCAGGCTGGCTGAACATAGAGCCGTGGGGTCTTCTTATCTACCTACCCAGCACTGAAAGTACGTGCTACCACATCCTGGCTTTTAGCGATCGCACTCAGGTCCCAACACCTGAGCAGGAAACACTTTACCTACTGAGCTCCCTCCCCTACCACTTACTACAGTTTTAATAATTAAGTTTCAAAACTTGAGTCTTCAAGATAAAATTTTGAGAGAGGTCTCAACTAGTGACCTGGGGATGATCTTGAACTCTGATCCTCCCTAGTCCAAGCGCTGGGATGACAGGCATGCACCACCACACCCCATTTTTTGTGGTGTTGGAATCAAACCCAGAATTTCATATATGCTAGTTAACACTGGACCAACTGAACCATCCCTAGCCTTACTCTCCAGCTACATGTAATTAAATCACAAAAACTCTGAAAAGGTCAGTGTGGAGTGGGGAGTGAAAAGAACTAAACTGAGAAAGAAATCAAGTGCAGTCGGTGACAGGACCGGCTGGGATTCGAAAGCAAAGCATTACACACGTTGGACAAGTAAGAAACTGTGAGCTTGGATTTCACCACAGGTTTAGCTGTTGGTGTTCTTAGGTGTGTGAGGATTTGAGATGTGTGCTACGTACAATTATTCTTGGAGATCATTCTGGAATAGATGAAAAGGATGAAAAACGGAAGATGTAACCATATGCAGCAAGTGTGAATCAGTGTTACATACTGAATTCAGGTGGTTAAAAACGAAGGTGATCTTTTGTATTTCAGTATTTTCATGTGTTTGAAAACGGTCAAGATGAGTCTAGAAGGTAGGCACTCGATAGCACATGCACTGTAATCCCAGTTGCTCAGGAGTCTGAAACCAGGGATTAAGAATTCAAGGCCAGTCTAGGCCACAGAACAAGATTCTGTCTAAAAGCAAAACAAACCCATAAAAACAGTATGTCCCTGGAGGTTACAGCACCCACTCTGAAGACTCCAGGTTAAACGATGAGCTCCACAAAGAGCAGGTGGAGGGTCTCTTTCCGCTTGGAGCTTGTTAAACTACTTGTCAAGTGAACAAGCAATGAACCAATGTTTCATTGGTGTGTGTGTGTGTGTGTGTGTGTGTGTGAGAGAGAGAGAGAGAGAGAGAGAGAGAGAGAGAGACTAGGGATTGACTCTATGGTCTTGTGCAGGCTAGGCAAATACCGTATCACTGGACAACATCCCTGATCCTCTTTTGGGAATTTTTTGTTTTGCTTCTTCCCCCCCCATTTTCATGTGGAAGGTGTGTGTGTATGTGCATGTTCACATGTGTGTGTGGATGCATGTGTACGTCCATATATATGGAGGCTCAAGGTTCATATTAAAATCGTCTTCAATTTCTCTCCAACGTACTCATTTTGAGACAGGATCTCTAATCAAACCCAGAGCTCACCAATAGTCTCACAAGCAAGTTTACTCGTTTCATACAGGATCTGGGATCAAGCTCTGTCCTCTTGCTTGCAGGGCAGGCACTCGAGTGCTGAGCCATCTCCCCTCCCTCTTTATTCTTTTTGTGCGTCTGTGTGGGATGTGAGGAGGTGCGTGCGTGGGTGCTTGTGGGTGAGGGCTCACACGGGCAGGCACATGTGTGTATTCACGTGTGGGTGCAGATGCACATGCAGAGGTAGAGGGACAGTTTTAGGGTGTCAGTCCTCACCTCTCCACCTTGATTGGGTCAAGATCTCTCAGCTTCTGGAGGGCTCCTCCTCGCCTCCCACTTCACCAGGCATGCCAGGGTTACCCGCTTCAGCAGGCATGCCAGGGTTACCGACAATTGAGCTGCCATGTCCAGCTTTGACGTGGGTTCTGGGGATTTAGGATCAGATCATAGAGTTATGTAGCAAGCACTTTTTACAAAAACCATAGAAGCGTATTCTCTTTTATTTTTAAGATATTTTATTTATGGACCCCCAAGATAGCTCAATGATTAGGCACATGCTGTCAAACTTGGTGACTTGAGTTTGATCCCAAGAAGCCCACATGGAGGAAGGAAAGTTGTCCTCTGGTTTCTACCTACATACCATACATATGTGTGCATTTTTCTCTTGCTCTCTCCCTGCCCCCAGTCTGTCTGTCTGTCTGTCTCCCTCATAAACAAAATACTTTTGAAATATTTGACTTGTTTATTTATTTGAGAGAGGAGGGTCAAGAGGATGAGATGTGTGTGCATGGCATGAGGCATGGGTGGAGGGCAGGAAAACCAACCCCTCTTACCATATGGGTTTCTAGGGTAACCTTACCCACTGAGCTATCTTGCTTAAACTTGTTATGTAACCTAGGCAAGTCTTGAACTTGTGATCTTCCTATCTCAGCCTCCCAAAGAACACATGTGGGGCACCAAATCTAAGGGTATTTTTTTAAATGTGTGTCTGTGTGTATGTTTCTGTGTGTATCAGAGGGCACTGTGTGTGCCTGCAGAGGCCCAAGAGCGACTTCAGGAATCACCTTGAATTGTGCTTACCTCCTCTTTGCTATGCTCTGGAGTTTCCTAGGCTCCACCTTCCAGAGACAGAAGTACAGGCCTCTGCCATTTCTGCCTGGCATTACATGGGACTTAGGACCTGAACTCAGGACTTCCTGCCTACAAGGCAGGTGCTTAACCCCTGAGCCATCTCTCCAGCCCCAAGTTTACTTATTTTTATAAAATTAACCTGTAGAACGTCTATATTCCAGTGTGGACTGAGCCTTCTGGGTGGCTCATGTCCACAGGCCCCTGAGTTGGGTTGGTGCAGGAGACATAGGTGCTTCGACCACATCTGGCTCCTTCCTCAGCACTCCTACTCCAGATCCTAGTCTGAGCATCTGGTCTGTGCAGAACAGTGCTCAGACGACCAGGCAAGGTTGCCAAATAGTGACCATGGCTCAGGAATTTGCAGTAAATACTTAGAATGAATCCGCTTATAAATGAGGTCTTGGGCATAAACTCCAATGTAGAGAAGCTAAAGGACAGAAAAGAACTCGTGACAGCTCCATTCAGTTCTGTCACACTTTTTCCTGAGTCCTTATGCACCAGGCTTTGGCCTGAGCTGTGGGCAGAGCTACACGTCTTCCCCTGGGCACCAGCATTCCCAGCCTCCAAGCTCCCTCGAGTACCCAGAAGCCTTGACGTTCACAGTTCACAGTACACCAATGGAATGATCTTTTCAAACCAGTGTGACAATTGCCACGAAAAAGTCATGTCACAGGCTAGGAGAACAACTCACACGGTTAGAGCACATGCTTAACATGCATGAAGCCCTAGGTTCTGTCCCAGCACCACGATAGAGAAAATATAATAAAAGAGCCAGTACGGAAGGAGGAGAAAAGGGAGGGGAAAGTCAGGTATGGTGTGGTACATGCCCGACTACCAGCACTTGGCAAGCAAACCCTCCTGGTCTGTCTACATGGTAACAGGCCACTCTGGGCTACAGAATGAGACTCGTCGTCAAAGAAACAAAGCAAAAACCCAAGATAAAAACAAAAAAGGCATACCCTTTGGACTCTAACTCCACCTAAGGAATGCGAGGTCAGGAAAATCTCCCTGGAGCTTCTACAGGGTCTTAAGGATAGGAGTTAAGGGAAAGGCATTCCCTGGCTCGGGATTGCATGTTTGAAGGGAAGCCTTTTGGGGACGGGGGTCCTCAGCCCACAGATGCTGCCGGGCATGGCTAGCAGGTGAGACTAGACAAAAAGGAAGTTGGGGTCTCCCAGCGTCTTTCAACGGGAGCCGGCAGCGAAGGGGTCAGATGTGTGAGTCGGCTTGTCAAGCATTGCGGGAACACTCCAGCGAGCGCCCCTCCGCTGGTCGCTCGACCTCTTCCTGACCGTACTACAGCTGAAAGAGGGTCGAGAACACCCGGACCATCACGCTCTTGCCCCGCGCTGTCTGAACCCGCATTTTGAGAGTCCGGGAGACTGAGAGGATCCGGTGACTTGCAGAGCAAGGATCTGAGTGCCAGGTCTCCCTTGGCTTGGGGCTGGCGCGGTGGCAGCCACGCACAGGCTTAAGAAGCTGTCCCCCAACCCGGGACGGGCTGGGTACTGCGCCCGGGAGCTTGGAGGGGTGGGAAGGCGGGCGCCTGATCCCCGGCTGCAGAGGGTGGCTCCTCCCCTGATCCCCTCCGCCAGAGCTCGGGGCGACGCGGGAGCCGCAGCCCTTTCCGGGGAGGCGGGCCGGCGGGCGGCGGTGCGGCCCGGGCTCCTGCCCCGACAGGTGGGTGCAGGCTGAGCGCAGGAATGCGACCCGCCTGACTCACCAGCGCCTCCTTCCTACCTGCGCCCGCCCGGCCCTTAAAGCGCTGGCTCTCCCGCCCCGCGCCCGCCCTCCTCACCGGGTCCCAGCGGCAGCCCAGGCGCGCAGGGAGCGCTTCCCGCCCAAGTAGGTGGCAGCCCCCGCCGTGGGACAGGCGCCGGAGGGCACAGCGCCTTGCCCCTGTGCCCCGGGACGGACGCCGGGGCTGGCAGGAAAAGTGAGTACCCACTCCAGCCTGAGCTGCTGCGCAGGGGAACCTCCCGGCTTTTGTTTCTCGGGCCCCTTCCTGAAAGCTGGCAGACTCTGGCCCACTCTGCCCATGCTACCAGGACAGGTGCCAGACTTGCCAGGACGTGCCCGGGGCGGGGGGCAGCTGGGAGAAGGGCAGGGGATCTGGGTAACCAGGATGGTGGCTGTCAGATCTCTCTGCAAGAGGAGGGCGTTGGTGGGTATGCTGGAGGGGGTCGGCTCTGGCCAGCCTCTGAAGCTGGCTGCCCCCCTCCGTAGGGAAGTATAGCGGCCTTGCCGCAAACACCCTGCCGGTCTGGCTAGGCAGGGCCACTGCATGTGAGGTGTGGGGAGTCCCTGATTTTTCCTCTTGGCCAGCAACCAGCCCACTCTCTTCCCAAAGTCAGCTCCAGGAACCCTGGCTCTGGGAGACTTGGGGGACCTCACCCAGCAGCCCCCACTGCAACCTCCCCCCTCCCCAAAGGAGGCCTTGTGGCTGTCACTGTGACTTCAGGTTCCAGATGGCTCCCAAGGGCAGGGACAGGGCTCTTCCTCCTCCCCCATGGCCCTGCCACACCCTGGGGCAGCTCCTGGCTCAGGTGGCTTGGTTGTGGCTGTCCTCCTCAGAGCCGAAAGTGAAGGCGGAGTCTCCCGCAAGGTGAGGGGACAGGAGCGCCCAAGAGACAGGGGGAAGAGAGCCTCCAGCTCCCTAACCCTGATTTTCAGGGGTAGCAGAGCAGGAAGGAGAGGAGGGTGGGGTTCGCTCTATGTGCTCAACTCTCCCTGGTGAACTTTTGCATGAAATCTCATTGCTTCTTAAGGGCAATAACTTAATACTTTTTAAATCCGAATCAAGTGAAACAACGCACTAAGTATCTCTCTAGACTTCTGTCATCACATAGCTTCTGTGTATGATGTGGGAGTGCAATGCAGGTCCCCGCTAGACCCTCCCAATGCTGGCTGCTGGAAGGTGGGGTTGGGGGACAGCACAGCTTTTTGCACTCCATCTGCCTGGGGGACAGTCATGCAATGCCTGGGATCCGATGTGGACCGTGCCTTAGCGATTCTACAGTTAAGCACCTAACGTGTGTTACTGAGCCCTGTGTGCCTGGGCCTGTGAGAAGAAGTAGGCTTGTCCCTCCAGTGCCCATACCTGCCTGGGTAATGGTGCCCCAGGGAGGCCCAGTCTTCAGCCTGCATTGTGTAGCATGTGGGTGTGGTGCCTACGCCCTGAGGCTGCAAGAAGTCATTTCTCGGGAGCCACCCCTCTGCTGACTCAGGACTCCCCTTCTGGCCGCTGCCTTGGTAGGCTTCTCCCTGCCCGCCTGCCTTCTGCCCACGTGCCCAGAGATCATGCCTTGGATGAGGGGACCCATGCCTTTGCGCCCTTTGCCTGCCTGGACAGTCCAGCTCACAGGCCCTGCGGTTTGTCTTTACAAGTACGGGGCTAAGAAAGAATCCAAAGAGGAGGGCCGGTAGGCACGGCCCTAGAAAGAGAGGTGTGGCCTGGCCTTTGTCCCCTGCCATGCAGGTTGTGCCAGCTCTCTAGCCATCCTCTTCCTTTCCCGAGGCTTCAGGCTGCCCATCTTTTCAAAGTGGTCTAAGATTCCTGGGCCCACCCAGAAGGTTGCTGGCTCACTGAGAAGGTGTAGTAATGAGCCAAGGGCCACCAAGGGCAGAGCAGTGGAGAGCAGGGGCTCGTAAGCCTGTCCCGGGACAGGTCTCTCAGGGCCATGCAGACTCAACCGTAGGTAAGTAAAGGTTATGGAAAGAACAGGGGATTCAGATAGTGCGCTGACAAGCCAGCCATCGATCAGTGCACAGCCCTGCTGGCCCCTCCCACTTCACAAAGGAAAAGACTAGGGCACAGCCAGGGCCCCTCTAGAGGCAGCCCATTTGTTGGGTGACCGTATCCCTGCCCCACTTGACCCAGGCCCACGGAGATCTGAAGGACGAGGACAGAAAAGCACCACTCTGCCTTTGGCGAGACCGGTACCAAGAGCCCTGACCCCAGGACAGACTTGGGGCCCGTAACCCACAAAAGCCAGAGAGGGCCTCTCTGGGAGGGGCATAGACAGGACCCCTGCAGGGACCGGCAAGGATGGAACAGTGGAAAAGACAGGCACCACCCTCCTGGTTGCTGCCACTCACAGCAGGACACCCTAGTAACCATCCCAGGCCTTGGCAACCTCCACTTCCTCCATCTTTCTACCGCTGGGCTATAGGCATGAGCCGCCATGTCTAGCTTGAGCCTCCGTTTCAGCGTCAGCACACGGGGTGGTCTTTGGACCATCTCTGGAACGCCAATGACACCCGATGAGCTCATGCTGCGCGCTGCAGACCACAGCCTCAGAGGCGTCGTGCATCTACTCTTGGTTTTGCAGAATGAAGAGGATGGCAGGGCCGGGGTCCCGCCCGTGGGCAAAGCTGCTGTTGGTAGCAGTGCTGAGCGCCAGCCTCCCTGGGGTCGTGGGTGAGTCCGCACATCCCTGCAGCCCCTCTAGGCAGCTCTCGAGGCATGACCCTTACGCGGGAGTCTCGCAAGTCATTCCGCAGATGGCACCTACATACCGCCCACGTGGGAGAACCTGTAGACCCCTACCCTTCATCTCTAGAGCCATGAGCCCTGCTGTAAGTCCTGGGTAGCAGGAAAGAAGGCTGTCAGGGAGAGAAGCTGCGCATCAGAGGAAAACCTGAGGGTTTTAGAGGACTCTGGAGAAAGATTCTTTTGAGCGTCGCTGGTTGGCCAGCTCCTACCAATTAAATTTTTTTCCTATCAGTTGAAGTTATGTTCATAGCTTGAAAAAGACTGTGGTGGGGACATTTATACCAAGAAGTTACCAGGAGGCAGGGCTTCCCCTCACTTGCCAGAGCAAGTGGCCTGGGGCCTGGACACATGACCCCCCTCCCGTGTGCTGTGGTACATAGGAGCGCTTACAGCGGCTCTGCCCGAAGAGAACCATGGGGAAGCTCTGTAGTATCTATGTGAAAATTAGGGGTTTCCTCATTCTTTTTTTTTTTTTATTCAGTTGTGCGTGTGTGTGTGTGTGTGTGTGTGTGTGTGTGTGTGTAGAACCATGGATGAATTCGGGAACCACCATGGACACCTCCACCTCCTCCTTGTTTACTCTGCCCCGGGATTCACAGGCTCCACCCTACCAGGACCAGAAACGCAGGCCGCCCCCGTTTCTATACGTGGGGTCTAGATCCGAACTCAGGACCTTCTGCCTGCAAGGCAGAGGCTTAACCCCTGAGCCACCTCTCCAGCCCCATCTTTTGCTGAGAATCTACCATGTGCCTGGTCTTGTCCTAAGAATTGGCATCCTACAGTATGCTGGACTCTTTCATATGAGAGAGATGGAGAGAGAGAGAGAGAGAGAGAGAGAGACAGAACATGCCATGGTGCACAGGTGGAAGACAGAGGACAACTTTCAGGGGTCTGTCCTCTCCTTCCACCATGTGGACTTCCAGGGATTGTACTCAAGTCTTTAGGTCTGTGAGCTGATGCCTTACTGAGCTATCGTGCCTGCCCTATTTTGTGCTGGACCGTCTTTTTGCCAGGTGATGAAGAAGACAGACATAGTCTCCTTCCAGGGAGAGGCTTCAGATGAGTCCAGAAAACAGGAGCCAAAATTGGGAAGAGGGCCTAGCAAGGGAAAGAGTATGGTAGATATGGCTTGTCATAGGAAGAGGGAGCATTTGTAGGGCCTGGCGGTTGTGTCCAACCTCTTAACATTGCAACACTACATTGATGTCTACAAAACCCAGGCTTGAGCTGGAGAGATGGCTCAGGGGTTAAGACTCTGCCTCAAGAGCAGAAGGTCCTGGGGCTGGAGAGGTGGCTCAGGGGTTAAGCCTCTGCCTTGCAGGCAGAAGGTCCTGAGTTCGGATCCTAGACCCCGCTTATAGACGCCAGGCGGAAGCGGGGGCCACCTGCATTTCTGGTCCTGGTAGGGCGGAGCCTGTGAATCCCAGGGCAGAGTAAACAAGGAGGTGGAGGTGTCCATGGTGGTTCCCGAATTCGTCCGTGGTTCTACATACACACACACACACACACATACGCACGCGCGCACACATACATGCACAATTGAATAAATAATAAACAATAAAAAAAAAAGAGCAGAAGGTCCTCAGTTCAGATCCCAAGTCGCACATAAAAACACCAGGCAGAAACAGTACTTCAGGCCCTGGTGGGTGGAGCCTGGGAAACTCTGTAGCAAAGCAAAAGGAGGTAGAAGCAATCCAGGATGATTCCCGAAGTCACCCTTGGTCCTCCACAGAGACACACAACACAGTGCCATCTGAAACACACACACTCACACACACACACACACACACACACACACACACACACACACAAATTTAAAAAAACCAAAAAACCTCAGGTTTAAGAACCATGTACTCAATTTGAAAAAAAATAAATAAATCTCATGTTTTAAGTAAATTTATGATTTTATGTTGGGCTGTGTTTATAGCTGTCCTTAGCCTCATGCAACCCATAGACCGGACATGCCTTGAAGGTGTTAAAAGGCAAAGGGATGGTCAGAGTATTGCAGCCAGCATGGTCAGTTCCTCCATCTAAGACCCCCATCCATCCCTCCAGACTTAGTGGAAAGTCCCAGGTTCATGACCTGGCTCTGCTCACTCCTAGCTAATGTAGCCAGAGACCCTCTATCAGCTCAGTAGGTGGAGCAGAAGTCATCACAGACTAGATGCATCACAGTGGGCCACACAAGGGAAAAGATCTGAAAATAGGAGGGGGTCTGGCAGGGGAGATGAAGGGTTGTAAGGGGAAAAGAAGAGGGGATGGAATTTGGGACTAAGGGTTGAAAATGTTTATGAAGTCGCTATATTCGTGTATACGACATTAAAAAGAATAATAAAAAATAAAAGTAAAAAGATCAGTAAGAGCAGAAGATCCCCTCGTCTCCGGTGAGGGTATAGGCGGGAAAAGGTATGGTCCCGGGTGAGGCCCCTCCCCCAAGTCTCTGTGCCCTCTGCCCAGCCAACCGCTGCAAGAAAGCTCAGGTGAAGAGCTGCACCGAGTGTATCCGTGTGGACAAGGAGTGTGCCTACTGCACAGACGAGGTGAGCCGCTGCTGGCCAGGGGCCAACCTGGGCTACTCTCAACATAGGTGTCCACCACCCCATGCCCCGCCCGGGCTCCAGCCACGCCGTCAGGCCAGCCCCAGGACACATAGGCGGGGTGGGAACAGCCAGAGCATGGCCACCGCCTGCCCTAACCCCATCTGCTTCCGGACAGCTGTTCAAGGAGCGGCGCTGCAACACCCAGGAGAACCTGCTGGCCGCGGGCTGCCGGCGGGAGAGTGTGCTGGTCGTGGAGAGCAGCTTCCAGATCACAGAGGTGGCTGCGGCCGGGGCGGGGGAGGGAGGGCCGCGCTCCCCACGAGGAAGGCTGCTTACGGAGCTCTTGGCAGACCCCCCCCACCGCCTCCTCGGGTCTCTGGAGGGACCCCCCAGCAAGCTGTCCCACTCCCCTGGCCACAGGAGACCCGGATCGACACCACCCTCCGCCGCAGTCAAGTGTCCCCGCAAGGCCTGCGGGTTCGGCTGCGTCCCGGTGAGGAACGGCACTTTAAATTCGAGGTGTTCGAGCCCCTAGAGAGCCCGGTGGACCTGTACATCCTCATGGATTTCTCCTACTCCATGTCGGACGATCTGGACAACCTCAAGCAGATGGGACAGAACCTGGGTACGGCTCTGCCATGGTGCACAGACAGTGGGGTGGCGCTTAGGGTCAAGCCTGTTGCACGTACCCCACGAGGAAAGACCAAGCATCTGAGCCCCCCCACCGAAGTACTCCCTCCCATTCTTAAGGGGCAGGTCCGGGCTAGAACCTACCTGACATTCGCAGGGGGCCCGGGCATGGTGGGCAGCAGAGCCAGCTGACTAAGCTTAACGAGGAGGCCGACCCTTGCCACGAGGCTCTCCATCAGCTCCACGGACTGAACGGAGTTCAGTGCCCAGTGCCCCCTACTCTCTGGATGCTTAGCTCTAGGTCCCCCCGCCCCCGTCCCATCCTCTCATCTGAAAATACGGAAAAGAGCTACGGATGCATGTTCAACATGGGGATGTTATCGGAAGGTGGCGCCTTCTCTTCCTCCCTCCTGAGCTAGCCAAAGGCCCCTTGTGTCTATGAGAGGACGGTGGGGCTCAGTTTTCCTCCCTCCCCCCTTTTTTTTTCCTGCCGATGCCCAGCCAAGATCCTGAGCCAGCTCACCAGTGACTACACTATTGGGTTTGGCAAGTTCGTGGACAAAGTCAGTGTCCCTCAGACAGACATGAGGCCTGAGAAGTGAGTGACCACGTGGGTGTGGGTGGGCGGGGGTCCCTGTTCGGGTGGCCCACCTCTCCTCGTGTAGCTAAAATGAATCATGGTCACTCTCTTTGACGCTGTCTCTCCCTCTATATCTGCCCAGGTTGAAAGAGCCCTGGCCCAACAGCGACCCCCCCTTCTCCTTCAAGAATGTCATCAGCTTGACAGACAACCTGAAGGAGTTTTGGGATAAGCTGCAGGGAGAGCGGATCTCAGGCAACCTGGATGCCCCGGAGGGCGGTTTTGATGCCATCCTGCAGACAGCTGTGTGCACGGTGAGCATGGGCGTGGCCCTGCCAGCCTAGCCCACGCCTTCCCACGGGAGGGCATGAGCTGCTGCCTGACTTGTCCTTAAGACGTCACCCAGGCACCTGAGGACCCCATTCCCTAAGACACTGTGCACCCCAGCGGCCTTCGATTCTAATGCAAGTTTTGACGTGGTGGAAGCCAAGACCCCACCAGAGAAGTCACAGCTGTTTTTGTTTTGCTCTTAATTTATTTGTATGTGTGCATGCATGTGTGTGTGTGCGTGTGCATGTGTATGCATGCGTGCTTGTGCACGTGTGCGTGTGTGACCAAGGATGACTTCGTAAATCATCCCGGATCGCTCCACCTCCTTATTGATTTGCTCTGGGGTTTCCCAGGCTCTGCACCCAGAGCTGGAACTGCAGGTAACATTTCCACCCGATGTTTTTTACACGGATCTGGGATCTGAATTCAGATTCTTCTTGGGAGGCAGAGTCTTTATCCCTGGCCCATCTCTCCAGCACCACAAGCCTGTTTCTTATTGGTCAGCGAGAAGGCATGGATCTTACGGTTCTGAGATATTCATGGCCGTTCCCCAGGGTCTGTCAGTTTCCCGGGCCCCATGAGCTGTCACCAACTATGCTGGTAGTTAAAATGACTGTTTCTTTTTATGCGCATATCACCTTCTTTCATTTTTGAAAACAAAACATATTGCTGATGATTTAGAAAACAAAGAACAGGAATTTCTCACAATTTCACTATCATCGAACAGCCATTCTCTTGGTATCCTAGCAGCATATTTTGTTCCCTTTTACACACACACACACACACCCCTTTCATGATGGCACAAGCTGTTAACGCCCACTGGCCTCCATGACAAAGGCTTGTCTGTTCTCAACAAGCTGTTGCTCCACGGGCCCCTCCTTGCCTTCCCAGGGGGCCATTGGCTGGCGTCCCGACAGCACCCACCTGCTAGTGTTCTCCACCGAGTCTGCCTTCCACTATGAGGCTGATGGTGCCAACGTGCTGGCCGGAATCATGAGCCGCAATGATGAGAAGTGCCACCTGGATGACACGGGCACCTACACCCACTACAAGACGCAGGACTACCCGTCGGTGCCCACGCTGGTGCGCCTGCTCGCCAAACACAACATCATCCCCATCTTCGCCGTCACTAACTACTCCTACAGCTACTATGAGGTGTGGAGCTGGGGACCCACTGGGCAGATGGGACAGTGCAGAGGGTCCATGAGACTTCTCAGGCATCCCGCCCTTCCGTCGTCCTCCATCCCTTCTTAAAATTTGTGGGTCTAGTAGGAAGGTTATGTGCCCCTAACTGAGCTTCCATGTAGATGAGTGCTTAAAGGGCAGGCTCTGGGACATCCTGGCGTTTCCAGGCCTCAGTTTCACCCTGCATAAAGTGGGGATAATGGGGTGCAAAGTGGAGTGGCTTAACCCAAGCCTGTCTTGTCTCCTGCAGAAGCTTCACAAGTATTTCCCGGTGTCCTCTCTGGGAGTGCTACAGGAAGACTCCTCCAACATCGTGGACCTGCTGGAAGAGGCCTTCTATGTGAGGGGCCGTGTGGGCGGCAGAATCACAGCCTTCCGGGGCAGGGCAGGAGGGAGGAAGCGGGCAGGGGGTGTTCATGCCACGGCTGAGGGTCTGGGATGGGCCAGTAAGGAAGAATCTCCAGCCATCCGCAGGACTTACGTTCCTGGAGAGTCTGACACTGACCACACACACGCGCACGCGCACACGCGCACACACACACACACACACACACACGCGCGCGCGCACACACACACACACGCACACACACGCGCACACACACACACGCGCGCGCACACACACACACATGCACACACACGCGCACACACGCGCACACACGCGCACACACACGCGCGCACACACACATGCACACACACGCGCACACACGCGCACACACGCGCACACACACGCGCACACACACGCGCACACACGCGCACACGTGTCCTCCATTGTGAGGAGGGTGAGGACATCCCAGGCTCACTGGGACCCTCGTCACCTGCCCTCCCTTAGCGCATTCGCTCCAACCTGGACATCCGGGCCTTGGACAGCCCTCGAAGCCTGCGGACTGAGGTCACCTCCAAGATATTCCAGAAGACAGAGACGGGCTCCTTTCACATCAAGCGGGGGGAAGTGGTATGTTCCTGTGGGTACGGGGGATGACAGGCATGAGACGGGCCAGGGCTGGTTCTCTCACAGTGGGCACACATGGGACTCCTGGGGTCAAGGCGGGCCCGTTTCAAATCCCCCCGGCGTCAGCCCCTTGCATGAGCTTGGTTGGCATCCCACTGCTCGGCCAGACCCCTCCATGTGGCAGTGAATGTGTTACCAAGATGAGCAAGTGGACAGAAGTTACAGAGTCGCAGGAAGTGCTCGTTGCCAACACTGTTGTTGTAACTGTGATGGGAGGAGGACGGGAGGAGGCCGATGGGAGGGAGGACGGGAGGAGGCCGATGGGAGGGAGGACGGGAGGAGGCCGATGGGAGGGAGGACGGGAGGAGGCCGATGGGAGGGAGGACGGGAGGAGGCCGATGGGAGGGAGGACGGGAGGAGGCCGATGGGAGGGAGGACGGGAGGAGGCTCTTGGGAGGGAGGACGGGAGGACTGATGGGAGGGAGGACGGGAGGAGGCTCTTGGGAGGGAGGATGGGAGGACTGATGGGAGGGAGAACGGGAGGACTGATGAGAGGGAGGACAGGCAGGACGCTGGGTGTCAGAGACACCAGTCCATCCTACGAGCCTGACGGCCGAGGACCTCAGGCACCGGTGCCCCTGGTCATCAGGGTAGGGCCTGCCTTGGTTGACCAGCACGGTTCCTGCAGGGCACGTACGATGTGCAGCTGAGGGCCGTGGAGGACATAGACGGGACGCACGTGTGCCAGCTGGCAGAGGAGGACCAGAGGGGCAACATCCACCTGAAACCCTCCTTCTCCGATGGTCTCCGCATAGACGTGGATATCATCTGTGACGTGTGCGCCTGCGAATTGGTACGAGTCACCCCTGCTGGGTGGGAGGGAGGAGTGGAGCCGAGCGCTGGGACCCCCGTATAATGAGATAGAGACCTCCGTGGCCACACCTCCCTGGTGCGCTGTCCTCAAGGCACGGAGGGCAGCAGAAGTACCCACTGGCAGAACAAGCCAGGCATGGTGGAGGGCTCCGAGTTGGAGGTTAGCCTGGACTACATAGGCTAGCCTCAGATATGTAGTGAGACCTTTATTAAAAAAGGGGGAGTTGCCTCACAGCCTTGTTCCTGCATGCCACACACCCCTCTATGGTTTTATTCCAGCAAAAAGAGGTGCAGTCAGCCCGCTGCCATTACAGAGGAGACTTCATGTGCGGACACTGTGTGTGTAACGAGGGCTGGTGAGTGGGGGAGACGAGGTCACCCTGGAGATGTCCCCACAGGGCCCATCTCGTATGCCCAGTGAAGGGTGAGATGGCAGATCATAGAACGAGCTAGGCTGGGAGTACACTCAGTTGTTATATGAATCCAGTTCAAAGCATTTAGAGTGGTCCCTACTTAGGATAGTTTATGACAAGATTTTTTTTGGGGGGGGATACAAGGTCTTACTCTGTAGCCCAGGCTAGCCTCAAACTCATGGTCCTGTCTCAGCCTCTTAAGAGCTGGGATTTCACAAGCCTGTGCTACTAGACTTGTCTCTGATTTGGGATTTTTTGTTGTTGTTGTATTTATGATGTTGCTAAAATGATTGACATTGGACTAGGCTGAGTTCTGATGTTTCTAGGGAGGTGGAATGCATGCGATTCAGTTTACAGTGGGTTTGTTGGGATCACCCCATCATAAACTGAGGAGAAACTGTGGGCACATTTCCACAGCTGCAGGTCTCGCCGCTGGAGGAGGGACTGAATGAAGCAAAAGTGGCTGTCAGGGGCGTGGCCTGAGCGTTCCCAGCAAGCCAGACTTATCTCTCACTGCCGATCTTTTACACCTTTCACTTTCCAACCCTGTCCAAACGTATCACCTCCTCAGAAGTGAGCTCGTACATGAACGTTAGAGATTCTAAAAGCGTCAGGACACTTGCTCGGCCCAGTAGCCTATGCCCCTGGTGGTCTCAGCTGGGGCAGGAGTGTTGTTTGATCCCAGAAGTTAAGGCTTCATTAAAAAAAAAAAAAAAAGGTTAAGCATGCCTGACTTTGCGTGTATGCGCATGTTAGTAATCGTGGGACTGCGGAGGCAGAGACAGGGGGTCAATGAAGGCTGAGACTAACATTGTGAGCTGTAGGTCATCCAGGACTCAGAGCAAGACCCTGTCTCAAAATAAACATTAAAAAAACTTTCAAAAGACTGAGGAAGTCTGTCCTGACACAGGCAGACGAACACCGAGTGGGTGGGGACGGAGTCACTCACTGGGGGTCAGCCGGGCCCTGAGTTCTGAGTCTCGGCTGTGTCGTTGGGGGCCGCATGGCCTGGCTGTCCTCAGCCCTCAGGCAGAGCCTCAGTTTCCCGCTGTGTAAGCTGGGAGAGAATAAGCCCCCAGCCTCCCCGGAGGCTGCGTGGAAGTGACCGGTTCCTCCCCCAGGAGCGGCAAGACCTGCAACTGCTCCACGGGCTCGCTGAGCGACACGCAGCCCTGCGTGCGCGACGGCGACGACAAGCCGTGCTCCGGCCACGGCGAGTGTCAGTGCGGGCGCTGCGTGTGCTACGGCGAAGGCCGCTACGAGGGCCCCTTCTGCGAGTGGGACAACTTCCAGTGTCCCCGCACCTCCGGCTTCCTCTGCAATGGTGAGTTCAGTGGCCTCGCCCAGGGGGCGAGGGCGACTTTGCCTGCAGAATCTAGGATGGGAAAGCGCCGCCCCACCACTCCTCGCACCCCGCCCCAGTGAGACTGAGCCCCCCTCTTCCAAGTCCTACCCCAACCCGGACTTCCGGTCTCTCATCTGCCACACTGATGACCGCAGGATAATCCTCCTGCTTCAAGACTCCCAGCTCCCCCTGGGGGTGTTTTAGCCATTCAAAGACACCCTCATTTCCCGCTCCTCCATCTCATCAAGATCCCAACCCACCTGGCAGGGGAGACGGGTCAGTGGTTAAAGCGCTTGCCACACAAGCAGGACAACGAGAGAGGTACGAGTGTGAAAAAGTAAGAAGTAAGGGCTGGAGAGATGGCTCAAGGGTTAAGACTCTGTCTCGCAAGCAGAAAGTCCTGAGCCCCGATCCCAGGTCGCGTGTAGAAACATCAGGCAGAAATGGTTGGCGGCTTGCACTTAGAACAAAGCAAGGAGGTAGAAGCAATCCAGGATGATTCCTGAAGTCACCTTTAGTCCTCCACAGGGACACACAGTCCTCTCTGATACACACACACACACACACACACAAAATAAATAAAATATAAAATACTTTTAAAAGTAAGAAATAAAACTATCATTATTAGAGCAAGGATCAGGAAGGTATTACAAGATATCTAAAAATGACCCGTGCGTAGCTCAGTAAGGCACCTACTCACAATGACCTGAGCTGGATCCTTGGAAGCCCAAATGGTGGAAGGAAAGAACTGACTTTTGAAAGAAGTCACCCACCCGTGCCCCTGGAATGCACATGTTCTCTCTCTCTCTGGCTTGCCCCCCATCTCTGTTGGACTTGGCAGCGTGCACCTTTAACCACCGAGCCGTGTCACCAGCCCCTGTTAATGACCTGACCAGAGGAGCCGGGGGGGGGGGGGGGCTCCATCACTCTGACTGCAGGGCTGACCGCGGAGGGAGGGAGAACAGACCAGCAAACGGAGGAGGCGGCGGCTCTGCTCTGGGTCCTCCCGAGTCCTGCTCCGTCCTCGGGTGTGAACGCGGTGTCCTCGCCCTCCCTTCTCCTCTCTGCAGACCGGGGACGCTGCTCCATGGGCCAGTGCGTGTGTGAACCCGGCTGGACAGGCCGCAGCTGTGACTGTCCGCTCAGCAATGCCACCTGCATCGACAGCAATGGGGTACGCCCGGGCTGTGGGGCAGGGGGCGTGAGCAGTAGAGGGGGGCCCCGGTAAGGGCCATGTGGGCACACGGCACGCAGAGGGACGTGGCGCACAGCTGGCTCACTGAACGACTCTCCCCGCACCAGGGCATCTGCAACGGGCGTGGCTACTGCGAGTGTGGCCGCTGCCACTGTAACCAGCAGTCGCTCTACACGGACACCACCTGTGAGATCAACTACTCGGCGGTGAGGCCACGACGGCTGGGGTGTGGGCAGGGAAAGCCCAGGCACGGGGTGGGCGGGAGGAGCTGGCCGGGGGCATGAGGTCCACCCAGCACAGTGCCCGTCCGCGCCTCCTCTCTCGCCTCCCAGATCCGCCTGGGCCTCTGTGAAGACCTGCGCTCCTGCGTGCAGTGCCAGGCCTGGGGCACCGGCGAGAAGAAGGGGCGCACGTGCGAGGAGTGCAGCTTCAAGGTCAAGATGGTGGATGAGCTTAAGAAAGGTAGGTGGGGGGGCCGGGAGCTCAGGTGCAGACCCCAGGCAGCAGGCGCCCGGCTGGGCAGAAGGGTCATGACCCTGGGCAAGAGGCAGGGAGGTGGGGAAGTGAACCTGGGGTCACTTGCAAAAAGTCTCACAGTCCCGCCCCGCCTCGCCCCTACATGCCAGGTGAGGACATAATTTAAGGAGACATATACTCTCCCCTGGTCCCGTGGTGGGCTGCAGAGGAGGCTGGGGGGGGCTTTAGGGGAGGCGGGCCGGGGGTCGGGGTGCCTGGCTGACTGTCCGCGTCCAGCGGAGGAGGTGGTGGAGTACTGCTCCTTCCGGGACGAAGATGACGACTGCACCTACAGCTACACGGTGGAGGGCGACGGCAGCCCGGGACCCAACAGCACCGTCCTGGTGCACAGGAAGAAGGGTGAGCCTCTGGGGGCTGCAGGGTGGGCGGGGCAGCCGGGACAGGCAGGCAGCCTTCCTCCTCCACTCTCCCCACAGACTGCCCTCCCGCCTCCTTCTGGTGGCTCCTCCCCCTGCTCATCTTCCTCCTGCTGCTACTGGCTCTGCTGCTGCTGCTCTGCTGGAAATACTGCGCGTGCTGCAAGGTGAGCCCCCCCCCCCGGGCCCAGCCCACCCCTGGACTCTGTTCCAAACGGTGTCGACTTGGAGCCAGTGACTTAACTTCTCCGTGCCTCAGTTTCTTCATGTGTGCAGTGGAGACGGTTGAACCGACCCCAGGAAACAGTTCAAATAGGTTGTGCAGAGTTCTCACAAAGGGATTGGCTCTCATTGACACCCTGTTCAAACTTGGCTCGTTCCCCCCCCCTCTTGATCTCGGCTTCTGAAAAAGACTTGAGCCCGCCCGGCCCTAAACCCCTCATCCTTCCAAAAGGGGATGGCAGTGAAACGGGGGTTTTGACTGTTTCTAGTGCCTTGGCTTTCAGAGCCACCCCCGCTGCTGGTCCAGCTGCTGCTTCAACTTAGTGTGATAGTCACGAGTGTGTTTGTGTGCGTGTGCGTGTGTGTGCATGCGTGTGTGTGCGTGTGTGTGTGTTCAAGTGGCTTCCTGTCTCTCCCTTTGGTTACTCCCATGAGGCTAAGTAAGCAGACCCCTATGACAGACAGAGACACGGAGGCTCAGAGGGACGGACCCTCTATTTACGTGGCCAAGGCAGGACAGACTCCCATGTCACACACCGCTGCCCCAGGCCCCCTCGCCTGCCAGCGGTTGCCACGTCCCTTGGTCCACTTGCCCTGAGGTCAAGACCCTGCCAAGGGCCTGGGAGTCACATCAGGAAAGGCGGGACCTGTCAGGAGCCAGGGAAGATGGGCCGAGGGGAGGCGGCGTGGTGGGCGGCATAGCATGGAATGTTGGGTTTAGGGACAAAGGTGTCGCTCATCTAAAGCATGATGGTGGGGATCATGCGTGTGTTACATACAAAGGAAGCTCTGTGCTTGAATTCACTCGTGAAGCAGGTATCTTCTCTACAGGACTTCTCAGAGCCTTTGCCCTGATCGTTTGTGCAATGAACCATCCTGGGCTGGGGGTGAAGGTACTGCTCTACTCAGTTGGTAGAGCACTTCTGCCTGGCCGACACAGAATCCCGGGCTTCCATCCCCAGCACCACATACACCGGGCATATGGTGGTACACAGCTGTGATCCTACCACTCGGGAAGTGGAGAAAAGGAGATCAGACATTCAAAGCCATCCTTGGCTACATAACTAATTTGAGGCCAGTCTGGGCAAAATGAAACCCCATCTCAGCCTTAACCCACCATTTTTTTTTTTTTTTTATTAAAAATTTAATTATACATTTTAAAATTTTTTACCAGTTCCCTCCCTCCCCCCTCCCCTTCCCCCAGTGTCTCCCCCCCAATTCCCAGAGAGTCCTTTATTGTGTGCGCCTAACTCTCCACTGGGTCCTCCTCTCCGATGACATATAAGGACCCAGTGGCATTTCCATAAGCCCTTTCTCTTGTTCCCCTTAATCATAAGATTACTACTATGGCTGTCAATCCCTTGCCTCCAGGGGTCTCGGTGCCCTTAACAGATGCTAGACTTTATGAGGGCAACAGTGCGCTGGACATTGCGCAGGGCATGCAAAGTTCCATTATGATTGCTTTGGCCCCAACTATTGTTGAGAATCTTGCAAATCGTTGCTCCTCCCATCCTTTTGCTCTTACAATCTTACCGCCCCCTCTTCCGCAAATGTCCCTGAGCTCCAGGATGGGGAGAGATTAGGCTGTCCTAGTTCTATGTGATTGATATAGAGTCTCTGAAGTTCTGGATTGTGGTTTGTTGATTTTCTTTTGCAGTTTTTCTGCTCCTGCAATTCCCTTCACTCCATTCTGCTGGGCACTGTATGTCACCCCCTGGCCAGAGACAAAAAGCTGTTAAACTGGAGTCTTGTTGTAATAGCACATTCAAGGGTAGATGTAATAAGAGTAGGAAACCTCACTGAGGGCGGGGTCCATCACCCATTTGCACAATGATTACTTTTTATCTGCTAGACTATATGCCCTCCCCTTCTGGTGAGATCAGGAAAGAACGTCTGTGAACTTAACCAGGTTTCTCATTACTTACTTGCAGACCTTGATGGAGGCCTATTTTCTCTGCTGTAACATGGTCTCCTCTCTCCTTGTTTCTGGTGTGGCCCTCCTAACCCATCTCTCTTGTTCATAATCCTTGCAATTACTGTGTTACATAGGTTTACTTTTGAGTGTCCCAATGTGGGCTGGGCGAGTTTGGTACTAGGAGCCACCTATTAGGGAGTACATACGGCGCTTAATTTTCTGGGTTTGGGATACTTCACTTAATATAATTCTTTCTAATGACATCCATTTCCCAGCAAATTCCAGTAATTCATCATTTTTGATGGCTGAGTAGTACTCCATTGTATAGATGTACCACAGTTTCCTTATCCACTCGTCAACTGTTGGACATTTAGGTTGATTCCATGACTTTGCTATTGTAAACAGTGCTGCTATGAACATGGTCGAGCTTGTGCTATCGAGGCGAACCTCTGCTGCTTGGGGGGTTATTCCCAAAAGTGGGATAGCAGGGTCATACGGCATTTCAATCTTTAATTTCTTTAAGAATCTCCAGACGGCTCGCCAGAGTGGCTGTATGAGCCTGCATTCCCACCAACAATGTAGGAGAGTTCCCCTCTCCCCACATCCTCTCCAGCATTTGTCGTTGTTTGTACTGTGGATTTTTGCCATCCTGACCGGGGTGAGATGATATCTCAGGGAAGTTTTGATTTGCATTTCCCTGATGGCGAAGGAAGTGGAGCATTTTTTAAGATAATTGTTAGACATTTTAATTTCATCCCTGGTAAAGTTTCTTTGAAGTTCCAGGGCCCATTTTTTAATTGGGCCAGTGTTTTCCTTGGAGTTTAATTTTCTAAGTTCTTTGTGCACTCTGGACAGTAGAGCTCTGTCAGATATGTGGTTAGTGAAGATTTTCTCCCATTCTGTGGGTTGCCTTTGAGCTCGTGCGACAATCTCTTTATCTGAACAGAAGCTCTTTAATTTCACAAGATCCCAACTGTTGAGAGTTGGTAGCAGTGACTGTGCCATTGGATGTCTGTTTAGGAAGTGTTGGCCTAGCCCAATCAGCTCGAGGGAGTTCCCTATCCTTTCAACTATGGCTTTTAAAGTCTCTGGCCTGATATCAAGGTCCTTGATCCATTTGGAATTAAGTCTTGTACATGGTGACAAGTACGGGTCCAGCTTTAATCTTCTGCATGTGGAGATCCAGTTTTGCCAACACCATTTGTTGAAGATGCTGTTCTTTTTCCATTGGATTCTTTGGGCCCCTTTGTCAAAGACCAAGTGGCTGTAACTTTGTGGGCTTATATCTTTAACCCACCATTTTTATCTCCTAGGCCTGCCTGGCGCTTCTCCCTTGCTGCAGCCGAGGTATGAGATGGCTGGGGTCTGACTGTGCTGGCCTCCCAGCTGGGGTGGAGGAGAAGTGGGAGGGAGGGTGTGGCTGGGCAGGTCTCTGGGAGGTGCCTGTGCTGAGGACCCCTCCCCGCAGGTCACATGGTGGGCTTTAAGGAAGACCACTACATGCTGAGGGAGAACCTGATGAGCTCCGACCACCTGGACACGCCCCTGCTGCGCAGCGGGACCCTCAAGGGGCGCGATACGGTCCGCTGGAAGATCACCAACAACGTGCAGAGGCCTGGCTTTGCCACGCACGCCGCCAGCACCAACCCCACGGAGCTGGGTGAGCGTTGGGGCTGCTGCTCCTAGCAGGGCCCTGGGATCCTTGGGGTCTCTGTTCCGGACCTGGATTCCCGTCACTCCTGTTCCCCTGAGTGCTGAGTGCCGGCCAAGGCTGGGTCCCCGCTGTCCCTTCCGGATGGCACCTCTGGCCTGGGTGCCTGGGATACAGCTGGCCGGCTGTCCCCAGTCCTAGCACGTTTCTGGAGGGCAGACTGTAAGTAGGGGCTGTTGATGCCCTTTCCTCCCGCCCACCTCTAGTGCCCTACGGGCTGTCCCTGCGTCTTGCCCGCCTCTGCACCGAGAACCTGCTGAAGCCCGGCACTCGCGAATGCAACCAGCTGCGCCAGGAGGTGGAGGAAAATGTGAGGCTCTGAAGTAACGGGGCGCGGGGGGGGGGCTGGATGTGGGTATAGGGGCAGCCCGCCAGGATGTCGAGGACCGCGTCCTCGGAATCTAGGCTTTTCCAGGCGGGAAAGTGAGAGGGCCTGGGTCTCAGGACTTAGCTCCCGGGCTGTGACAGCCTTGAGCCCGCCCAGCCCTGCCTCACGCGCCTCCCTTGCCTGGCAGCTGAACGAGGTGTACAGACAGGTGACCGGTGCACACAAGCTCCAGCAGACAAAGTTCCGGTGAGTCCCAGGGAGTCCAGGTTGAGTGGTGTGTGTGTGTGTGTTTCTGTATGTGCGGGTATGTGTGTGTATATGTATTGTGTATATGTGTGTGTGTGTATGTGTGTGTGGTGTGTGTGTGTTTGTGTGTGTGTATGTGTGTGTGTGTGTGTGTATGTCTGTGTGTGTGCGACTGCACTGAGCCTCAGCAGGAGACACCCAAGATTCCCCGGAATGGTTGGGAGCTGCTCACTCAAGTCCCCAGGGGACTCTGACCTACCTCAGGGATCAGGTAACTCATACTTTTCTCCTTGTCCTCACAGGCAGCAGCCCAATGCTGGGAAAAAGTGAGTTGAAGCTACCAGAGCTGGGGATAGCCCCTCCTCCTCTCCCTCTGTCCCCAGCCCCGACCACACGCCCACGTGCCTCTCTTCCATCTCTAAGCTCCTCGTGGGTCAGGCCCTTCCTTCCTTTCCTGTCCTTCGTCATTCCTCCACTTACCAGTGAGACAGACTGACCATGAAGGACAACAGACAAAACCACACGGACAAGTCCCTGTCGCCCTAGCGCGGGGTCCTGCTCCTCCAGGTCCCTCGGGTTGAGCTTACGCAGTGCGAAGGTGGCAGGCAGATGGGCCAGCAGGTCTCAGAGTAACTGGGTCCTGTCCTTCCTGGGGTGGGAGCGCGTGAGACGAGGCCCACGCAGAGACTGCAAAACTGAAGTGGCCGCATGTGACGCCAGTGAGCCTCATCCCGCCAGCTCTCGGGGTGGCTCCGCGTGCCTGGTCGTCTCAGCCGACCTCAGCAGCCTTGGGAGCTGGGAGGGTCCCTTGCTGCTCCCCTTTCCTATGAGGAAACTGAGGCTCAGAGCACATAAGCCGCTTGTCTGAGGTCACCTAGCTGCCACGGACCAGAGGCAGGATTTGAACCCAGGCGGTCTGGCCTGCCATACTCATTTAGCACTCACATCACCAACCCTCCCCGGTGAGGTGGGCGGGGATGGTGAGCTGGGGAGGTGCAGTGGCTGCCGACAGAGTCCTGACGCCCATGACCTCGTGCTGGTCTGAGTCTTGTCCACTTGGACCTGTCCCCAACCCAGGCAAGACCACACCATTGTGGACACGGTGCTGACGGCGCCCCGCTCGGCCAAGCAGACCCTGCTGAAGCTGACGGAGAAGCAGGTGCAGCAGGGGGCCTTCCACGAGCTCAAGGTGGCCCCCGGCTACTACACCCTCACTGCAGAGCAGGGTAGGTGGACAGACGCCCTCGCCGCTCCTCGGCCGCTCCCGCCCACGCGCCCCCCCCTTCCCTACCCTGAGATCCACATCTGACTCCCACTCCAGATGCCCGGGGCATGGTGGAGTTCCAGGAGGGCGTGGAGCTGGTGGACGTGCGGGTGCCTCTCTTCATCCGGCCTGAGGATGACGATGAGAAACAGCTGCTGGTGGAGGCCATCGATGTGCCCGTGGGCACCGCCACCCTTGGGCGCCGTCTGGTGAACATCACCATCATCAAAGAGCAAGGTTGGTCAGGGACAGAGACGGGGAGGCGAGAACCCAGGTCTGGGCACCCGGTCCCCGATATCCACGTGGAGACGGGACAGAGCCAGCAGGGCCCTGGCGGCCCATCAGATCCTTGAGCCTTCCGTTCTCCATCTGCGAACGGACGCCAGGGAGCTGTGGCCGTGCTTCTCTTCACACAGCTCCGACGTGCTCATTAAGCGGGAGCCACTACCACGTCTCCCCTTTTTCTTTCCCCTTGGTGGGGTTGGGATAGAGCTTCACTCGGGCTAGCGCGCCAGCACTAAGCAACATCCCCAGCCTAGGTGAGATCGCCAACCATCAACGCCATAGCCGGCCACACACGCCCCACCCTTCTTCCTGCTCCGAGGAAGGCTGGGGGCTGCAGAGATGGCTCAGGGGCTAAAGCCTCCGCCTCACAGGCAAGAGGACCTGAGTTCAGATCCCAAATCCCAAGTGAAAGCACGGGTTGGAAATGGCAGGTGGCCTACACTTCCGGCCCTGGAAGGCAGAGCCTGGGAAAGCCCAGAGCACAGCGTTAGGAGGTGGAGCAACCCAGGGTGATTGCTGACATCCCCCTTGGGCCTCCACAGGGACGCCCGCTCGCGTGCCTCTTCTGCACACACCCACACATCACACACCAACACTCACACGTGTGCCTCTGGAACACGGCAGCCTTCCAAGTCCATGTCTCTCCCTCCTACCCCCACCCCCCCCCCAAAAAAGAAGAGGGCTTGGGCAGAGCGCCGCAACACAGATACCTGGAAAGTTGGTGACATCCAGAGGGTCCCAGCCATGCACACAGCGTCCTGTCCTCATTTCGGGGCGTCCCTTCAGCCCCCGCCCTCAGTGCTCTATCTTGGCTGCGGTCCTTGCCGGACCTTCCCACGCACCTGTTGGTTTCAGCCCCTCCACTTTTTCTGGAAGAATTTTCCATTCTGTACCACTGGAGTCTGGGCTAGATTCAAGGGAGGGAAGGACTTGAAAAAGGGTTAGGACCAGAAACCCCTGACTAGCATCTGGGTTCCTTACAGCCAGTGGAGTGGTATCCTTTGAACAGCCCGAGTACTCGGTCAGCCGCGGGGAGCAGGTGGCCCGCGTTCCTGTCATCCGGCGCATCCTAGACAACGGCAAGTCCCAGGTCTCATACCGCACGCAGGACAACACGGCACAGGGCAACCGGGTAAGGCTCCGTCAAGGGCTGAAGGCGCATCTCATGGGCCCGACTCAGAGGTACCACCTACTGAATTCCTAGCTCAGAGCAGGGCATGCAGCTGTCTCAGTCCATGCCGGTAGCGTCCCCTGGCCATCTTGGTTCCCCCCACCTGGCCATCTTGGTTCCCCCAAAGCACCACAGCACACTGGATGGGTCCTCACCATTTGCCAGGACCAGGGGCCACTTCCTCCTGCAGGGAACTTTCTAGACCATCTGTCAGTCCTTCAGAATGAACCCTGTCTTCCCAGCCTAAAAAGCCTTAGGACTTTTCTTTCCTTTGTATCTCTTCCTCCTTTCTTTCCTTTCCTCTGTGTGTGTATCTTTTTTTTGTTGAAGAGAAAATGCACAGGGATACAGTACCATGACTCACGGGTGGAGGTCAGAGGAAACAGAAGTCAGCTCTCTCTTTCCACCATGTGAACTTTTGCGGATTGAACTCAGGTCATCAGGTTTGCAAACAGACACCTTACCTGTCAAACTATCTCACCAGCCCCTATGAAAGCCAAGTTTTAGAGGTAGACACACGGGTTCTTTTGTTTTTAATTTTGAGTTTAGCTAGACACGATGGGACATGCTTGTAATTTCAGCACTTGGGAGACTGCGCAAGAAGATTATGAGTCTGAGCCTAGCTCGGGCTGCATAGCACCATCTCAAAAACAAAGCACAAGTCGGGCGTGGCAGCAGGGGCTTGCAACCCCACACTCAGGAGGCCAGCCTAGTCCACATAATGATGCTCATGCCATCCAGGAGATGCAGCTGGGTGGGACAGTAACTCGCTTAACATGTGTGAGGCGGTGAGCTCAGTGCCCAGCACAGAAATGAAGTATTTTTTTAAAAGGGGGCACACTAGACGATTCAGCAGGTAAGTGTGCTTCTGCACAAACCTGGCACCTTCAGTTCCCTCTCCAGTGAGTTCAGTCATGGTGGAGAGTTTGCTCACGACTTCCAAAAGTTGTCCTTTGACCTGCACACCTGTACTGTAGCAAGCATGTGGCTTCTCTTTCTCTCGTTCCCTCTAAGTAAATACATAATTTTTTTTTCAAATTAAAAGTCATAGAATTAATCAAAAACAGTTAAATAGGGCAGGAAAGATGGCTCAGGGGTTAAGATTCTGCCTCCAAAGCAGAAGATCCTGAGTTGGGATCCCAAGTCATACCAGGCGGAATGGTGGTGGTCTGCACTTCTGGCCCTGGTGGACGGAGCCTGGGAAATCCCACAGCGAAGCAAAAAGGAGATAGAAGCAATCCAAGATGATTCCCGAAGTCACCCTTGGTCCTCCACAAGGACATATAGTGCCTTCTAATACACACACACACACACACACACACACACAAAAGAATTTTAAAAAACTATAAAAAAGAATGCAAATCCTTTTAAAAAAAACAAATAAATGAAAAGAGGGAGCTTAGGGAGATGGCCCAGTAGTTACACGGTTGACCATGCAAAATGCCAGACAGATGGATGAAAACTCACCTGTTATTCCAGCCTCAGAAGGCAGAGTCTGGGAATCCCCAGAGCAAGCTGGCTAGGCAGACTAGTCCTATTAGCAAGATCGGTATTCCATTAGAGACCCAGGCTCAAAAGAATAAGTGGGAAAGAGATCAAGGATGATCCTTGCTAGCACCCTCAGGCACATCTGAACGCACAAACATACCCCCCCACACACACATACCTGGTAAACATTGCTTTTGTTTGTTTGTTTGGTTTTTGTGAGATGGGGTTTCATCAGTAGTCCAGGGTGGTCTTCAGACTAAAGGCTCCTCTGATTTAACCTCCCTAGGACACCACGAGCCCCGTGTCTCTGTATTTTCTCCCCCGATTCCCCTCCAAGCTTCCTTTCTATTCCGAGATGGGCCTCCCAGGAGACCCGGAATTGAAAAGTTAGTTGGAGCGCCCCCTGGTGCTTCTTTTGTGAAA
This sequence comes from Typhlomys cinereus, assembly GCA_023101885.1. Taxonomy (NCBI): domain Eukaryota; kingdom Metazoa; phylum Chordata; class Mammalia; order Rodentia; family Platacanthomyidae; genus Typhlomys; species Typhlomys cinereus. The sequence continues at coordinate 332,047 of JALPQD010000162.1, forward strand.
TGGCCTTTCCCCCCTTCTAACCACATGATGAAATCTGGCACTGATCAAAGCACTCGACTCAGCAAGGGTCTGGGGCCCGGCAGACCCTAGACTTCACACCACAGTGTGGGACAGTTCTTTTCCTCCGGGTAGATCTGCAATCCCAGCTGTCCAGGACTGACTTCCTGCCTGTGTGGGAGACCGCAGGTCATCTGTACGGCGTGTCTCTCTGTGCTTGGTTCCCATCTGCCGCTTCTACCTGGGTGAACTCAGCGAGCGCCTCATTGCGCGGGGCCCACCTGTAAGCTAGGACAGCAATCCCTGTCTCTCAGTTAAAGTGAGAATGCAAGGTGCTGTGTAAACACGAACCATCGTGTGTCCCCAGTGACCGTCTGTGACACGCGCTGTGTACAGTGACCCAGCACAGCCTCTCCTGTCCCCGTGGACTGTAATTCTGACCCTGACTCTCCCTTCTCCCAGGACTACGTCCCCGTGGAGGGAGAGCTGCTGTTCCACCCGGGGGAGACCTGGAAGGAGCTGCAGGTGAAACTCCTGGAGCCAAAGGAGGTGGACTCCCTCCTGCGGGGCCGTCAGACACGCCGCTTCCACCTCCAACTCAGCAACCCCAAGTTCGGGGCCCGCCTGGGCCAGCCCCACTCAGCCACAATCATCATTGGGGAGCAAGGTAGGCAGAACCTGGGGTGAGTATAAACAGATGGAGCAGCAAGCCATAGCCCATCAGACACAGAGGGCACTCTGGGCTAAGAGGAATTTCACATAAACAACAAATATTTGCAACATAAGTATGTCCCTACAATATTCAGGGCATGCTTGTTGAGAAAGAGAGAGAGAGAGAGAGAGAGAGAGAGAGAATGTGTGTGGAGGTCAAAGGACAATTTTCAGAACTCAGTTCTCTCCTTCTATCATGCGGGCTCTGGAGGATTTGAACTCAGGTCACCAATTTGCATATAGGTAACTTTATCCACTGAGGCATCTTCCAAAGGAATATAAGTGTTCTTAGAGAAAAAAAAAAAAGTTTATCTTGGGTCAAACTTTAAAAACAAACAAACAAACAACTTTTTAGACATCCTATGCTCTTACTGCCCTGGCCTCAGCCAGAGTAGCCGTAAGTCCTCTTTAGACTCTAGTGTTTTGAACTCTAGTGTTTTGACTCTAGTGTTTTGAACTCAGCGTCACGCATCGATTATTGGAAGGAGTGCCAGTTAATTCCTATCGGTTCTTCATCTCCAGGTCAGGGCCGTGTCTGTGAGACCCACCTGGAGAGACTGAGGGGACAGGGTAGAGATTTCCTCAGCTGCCATTTCTTGCCATGCTGATCTCAAATGAACAGGGAGCCCAGGTGTTTAACTTGGGTCTCCTGTACCCCCTGGTGGTAAAGACTCTCAGCCAGCGGTTCCCCTCTATGCCCCTTTGATTAGATGAAGTGGATCGGAGCCTCATAAACCAGACCCTTTCTTCACCTCCATCCCATGGAGACCTGGGTGCCCCACAGAACCCCAATGCCAAGGCCGCTGGGTCCCGGAAGATCCATTTCAACTGGCTGCCCCCTCCTGGCAAGCCAATGGGATACAGGGTAAGGTGAGGGGCAGTAGGGAGGCCTGCCACTCACTGCCCACCGAAGAGGTGGGCAGCACCAAGGGAGGGGCCCTCTTGGTACCGGTGGGCGAAGGAGCCAGTCTGTCCCCCCTGGAAGAGGGAAGACCCTGTTCCGAGTTCATCTTTCACCTTCTGGGAGACCCTCTGCCCTGCCTGCCCCCTCCACCTCCTGCCCCGACGTGAGATCTGAGGGCGCCAGTGTCTGGTGTGTGCAGGGGGGACATTCCCGAAGGGTAAGTGGAGGAACCGTGGCTTCAGCACTTGACCCTGAGCACTCCGACGCCTGCAGGTAAAATACTGGATCCAGGGTGACTCAGAGTCGGAAGCCCACCTGCTTGACAGCAAGGTGCCCTCGGTGGAGCTCACCAACCTGTATCCCTACTGTGACTATGAGATGAAAGTGTGTGCCTATGGAGCGCAGGGCGAGGGCCCTACAGCTCCCTCGTGTCCTGCCGCACCCACCAGGAAGGTGAGTCCTTGCCGCACCCCGCGCATCCACTCGACTCCCCCGCTGTCATTAGACCCAGCCCTCCGCTCCCCGTGTCCCTCACCCACTGACAAAGCTCTCCCCGCGCAGTGCCCAGCGAGCCAGGGCGTCTGGCTTTCAATGTCGTCTCTTCCACGGTGACCCAGCTGAGCTGGGCTGAGCCAGCAGAGACCAACGGCGACATCACGGCCTACGAGGTCTGCTACGGACTGGTCAACGAGGACAACCGTAAGGACCCCCCGGGGGGTTAGCAACAGCGGAAGGGGACGGCCGCGACGTAGAGAGAGGTCTGGGTCCCGAACGGTCCAGGCCTTTGTTTGGGCCGCTCATGAGCCTGAGGGATCAGCAGGGTCTGTTCGCGTGTGTCCGGTCTGCATTCCTAGGGCGCTGTATTGGTTCCTTTTATCCGTTGCTGTGAGACAGCACCCAAGGCCGAGCATCTTAAGGGAGAAAGGGACATTCATTCAGCCCAGGGTTCCAGAGGGGAGACAGTCTTTCACTGGCGGAAAAGGCCTGGCTGGCCGAAGCTGGAGGCAGCTAAGTCACTGCAAACATCTTGGAGGCTGAGAGCTGCAAGACTCCCACTGTAAGAACAGACCTCTCCAGGAGGTAGGGTGGGGCTCATCGCCTCAAGGCCCGCCCTCTGTGACCACCTTCCTCCAGTAAGGTTCCACCTCCTAAAGGTGCCATGACTTTCCCAAGCACACGAGACTGTGAGGGACACGTTTAAAACCATGACAGGCACCTAGCATCATACGTGTTCACAAGGGTTGCCTTCCTTACGGATAACCAAGGTGACTCATTTTCGCACAGTACTCTCACGGCAAGCGCAAGATGTGGGACAGGACCACTGCCTGTGCCCGAGAGTCCAGGCCAACCTGGGCGAGACAGCGCAACCTTTCTCCAAAAATCAAAACCAAGGCTGGGAAAGCAATGCGTTTGGTAGCATGCTTGCTAAGCATGCACAAGCCCCTGAGTTCAATCCCCAGCACTGCATAAACCAGGAGTAGTAGCACATATCTGTAACTCAGAGACAGGAAGACTCGGAAAGAAGTTCAAGGCCAGACTCAGCTACTTTTCCAAGTTAGAGACTAGAATGGGACATAAAAAACAGCATGCTACGAATTTCATAAATATATGCATATCTTAGAATACTTCATTCAATAATTCACCCAAGGCCAGAGCACCTGGCAGAACTGTTTCCTTCCAGTCGTGGGAAGGGGGCAAGGGTGGGTAACCCTTCCCGGCCAACAGTCGAGTGTCCGGGGACAGAGACATCACAAACGCTCGCCTTTGCTAGTTGGTTCCAGTGAAGTACGGCTGAGCACCCTCACACCACCCGTGGACCCCCGAAGACAAGGAGCCTTCTGAGGAGAAGAACTGCTTGTTGCTCCTTACCAAACAGGCACCGCCCTGGCGGACGGCTTCTTCACACGCTTGCCTTGGGTTGACCTTGACATTAGTCCATTCTCAGCCCCCAAACGGGAAGGCCCAGCTGACCTGGCCTTTAACCCAGGAGTGACCCTGAGCCCCAGCAAAGAGTCACCCACGATGGCGACTCTTCATGGTCCAGCCGGCTGAGGCCTCAGCCACGTAGAGCAATATGCTACCATCTCCATCAGGGTTCTGGGGTACGCTTTCTCCTTTTACCCATGAGCTGTCAGAGATGTGAAGAGAGTGGGTCAGTGGTCGTCCCTCACTGTGACTGTGGGTGTTGGAGACGCACCATTAGTCCAGGCTAGCCTCAGACTCCAGGAACCCTCCTGTCAGCCTCCCGAATGCTTGGGTTACAGGTATGCCCTCCCTCGCTTGGCCAGCTGTGACTTCTTCAGTTGAGTTGTCACTTTCCAGCATTTTCCTCTGGACATCTTGGGAAACTGGAACTTTCCCGGATCTCCTTTTGTGTTTTCTCTGGTTTCTGGAATCCTCCGATACTGTATTGTGCCATAGGTGGCCCATACTTAGAACTACTTCACTGAGACCTCTGCAGGGGAGCCCGAAAGTCTTCAGCATAATGGCATTGGGGGCTGTGCTGTCAGCCCTGAGCACAGGCGGGAGGCTGAGGAGGTCCCAGGAGAGCTCTTGCCCACTGAGCAAGCTTTGCGTGGTGGTGATGCTTTACCGCGAGGGGGTGGCAGGATCACCTGCATCTAGTGCCTGCTTCACCTCGTACTCGGCAATGAGTCCTTTGGAGAGAGCAAGCGGCTCTTTCCCCAGGGGCGGTTCAGGCCCGTGCCGCCATCTCCTTAGGTCAGAGAGAGAACGGAGACCAGCTTAGACATGGGGTGACCCCTCTGAAGCACCCTCCCGCCGCAGGACCCATCGGGCCCATGAAGAAGGTGCTGGTGGACAACCCCAAGAACCGGATGCTGCTCATCGAGAATCTACGAGAATCCCAGCCATACCGCTACACAGTGAAGGCTCGGAATGGAGCGGGCTGGGGGCCCGAGCGGGAGGCCATCATCAACCTGGCCACCCAGCCCAAGCGGCCCATGTCCAGTGAGTGCGCGCGGGGACACGCAGGGTGGACTGAAGACCAAGAGGCTGCGGCCCACCCTGGCTTACCTCCTCCCACCCGCAGTCCCCATCATCCCGGACATCCCCATCGTGGACGCCCAGGGCGGAGAGGACTACGAAAGCTTCCTCATGTACAGCGACGACGTCCTGCGCTCCCCAGCCAGCAGCCAGAGGCCCAGCGTCTCCGACGACACGGGTGAGTCGGCTCCAGCAGTGAGAGGCAGGAGTTCTGAGTGGGGCAAGGGGCCGGCAGCGGTTAGGCATGGAGGAAACGGAAGCCTCCGCTCAGCTTCAGGCCATCGTCCAGAGCCCCTGTTTTGAAACTGCAGAGGGGCCAGAGCCGTTGTAAGCCACATGTCAATGCATGCACGCCCATGTTTGAGGGCACATGGACAGATACACGAGGCCGGTGCACAGAACATAACTTGTCCTCTGACGACTCACTTAGCTGTGCTGTGTCAGGACGCGCAGGATATTTCCCAAGCCTAGGTCAGAGCGGGCGGTGGGGCCCAGGAGGGAAGTAGGGAGTGAGTGAGGTAATAACACATCCACTTTTTGGTTCTCCCCACGATGTTGTACAAAAAGAGCCCTCAGCTGGGACTCCCGGGTACCTGGGCTCCACTGGGAACCCCTGGATGATTTGCGTACCCCACCCGCAGGGGGCTTACCATTTGTTCATCCACATGGCCTTCCCTGTCCATGTCAGATGCCCCTAGTGGGCAGAGTTTGGGATGACTGAACCACATTTTTTTTAAAGAGTAAGTAGCAGGTTTGAGATAGGCTCTTGCTAGGCAACTCTGACCGTCCTTGAAGCAGGAACATGTAGCCCAGGCTGGCCCCCAAGCCATCTCTGGCCTCCCAGGTGCCAGGAACTAACTGCTTTTGAGGGCAGGCGCAGTTAAGGAGAAATTTCTCCACAGCTACCAGCATCCTGGCTGGACGATCCCTGGGACTTAGGCAGGGACGACAAATAACTTTTCACTGTACCTTTGGGTAAACAGGCTCAGAAGCCAGGGGAACGCCCAGCAGTTACAGCACTCAGGGCCCCCAAGTCTCAGGCTGCTGCTTCTTAGCCGCGCTTGGAAGGGCTCCAGCAGGGTGCGGACTTGTCTCCGGGCTTCCCTGCACCCCTGGTCGAGCGTCTGGTCCTCCTCCGCCCGGCCCTCCCCAGCGCCTCCGCCCCTCGTCCCCGGCGGTGCCAACGCGGCCCTTCGTTGTTCCCAAGGCGGCAGCTGGAAGTTCGAGCCCCTGCTGGGGGAGGAGCTGGACCTGCGGCGTGTCACGTGGCGGCTGCCCCCGGAGCTCATCCCGCGCCTGTCCGCCAGCAGCGGGCGCTCGGAAGACGACGGCGTGGGGGGCGCGGACGGGGAGGGCGGAGGTCGCACCCGCAGCGGAACGCCCAGGCCCCCGGGAGGTGACCGCCTCCGAGGCCGCGCCCTGTCCCACCCAAGCCCGCTGGCCCCCGCTGCTGGGGCCTGGACAGGCGCTTGAGTAGCCTGGGGTGCTAGCCGCCCAGCGCCTCTGGAATCACAGGGCACCCAGCCAGGCTCTTGGGCTCTCCCCTGGGGGGCACAGGCCGGTAGACCCCATGGGGGCTCTCGGCAGCAGACGTGTCTGAAGGAACACTCTGGTACAAGAGCGGCCCGGGCCCTCCGGGACTGGGCTCTCTCTAGGGCCAGGGTGCGACTCCTGCAGTCGTCCCCCAGCTTTGCAAACACGGACCGGACCTCCGTGGAGCCAGGAGGCAAGCCTGGGTGCGCCCGGATGCTTCCTTCAGGCTGGTAGCTTTCCGCAGACTGGCCGTTCTCTGTCCCATCTACAAACGGCAGGGCGTCCCCGCGTGCCCCGGAGGGCTTGTCTGGTGCCTCGGCCTGTCTGACTGACTTCTGTCCCCCACGCAGAGCACCTGGTGAACGGCGGCCGCACGGATTTCGCCTTCCCGGGCAGCGCCAACTCTTTGCACAGGATGACTGCAGCCAACGTCGCCTATGGCAACCACCTGAGTCCTCACCTGGCCCACCGCGTGCTGAGCACGTCGTCCACGCTCACGCGGGACTACCACTCCCTGACCCGCACGGACCACTCTCACTCATCCACGCTGCCCCGCGACTACTCCACGCTCACTTCCCTTTCCTCCCAGGGTAAGGACCCCACCCCCTGCCTCATGGTCTTCCTTCCAGCTCCAGGAAGCCAGGCTGCCCGCTCGCTGGGCCTGGACGGCTCAGCAGGCCCCCACTGTGCACTTGTGAGCACACCCACACTCTCACTCACTCACACACCCACATACACTCACACACCCACACTCACTCACACACCCACACTCACTCACACACCCACACTCACTCACTCACACCCACACTCAAACACCCACACTCACGCACACACCCACACTCACGCACACACCTGCCCCTCTTACTCTTGTTTTGTCCCACCCTAGGCCTCCCTCCCATCTGGGAAAACGGGAGGAGCAGGCTTCCGCTGTCCTGGACCCTGGGGTCCTGGAGTCGAGCTCAGGTGAAGGGGCTCCCCCCCTCCAGGAGCTCACCAGACTCTATAATCCTGGCTGGGCAGCCAGCGGCACCTTCCTGGGGTCCAGGTAGTACACAGGTGGTCATCACGCCCCACGGCTGTTCTGTTCCATTTGCCAGCCAGCCACCTCGCCACGCTGTGCCCGCGCACTGCCTGCGCCTCACTCCATTCACAAGACCCCCGCCTGCCCACAGGAGCTAACCACTGCCTGCCCTCATCGGTGCTGAGCCTAACACAGCCTCTGCCCTTCCGGGGTGTGCAGCCGGAGCCGGGCAAGAAGGGGGCCGGGCCAGCTCCCGGGTGGGAGGAAGGGCCAGCAGGCTCCCCAGGTTCTACGGCCATGAAGTGCCGGGCAGCCTGATGGAGTCGTAGTCAGCCGCCTGGCCAGTCTGGACCGGCCAAAGTGAATGAGTCAGATTGTGCCGCCACAGAAGCCCCGTCCCTGCGTCTCAGATCTGTCCTTCTGCATCCAGGCTCTTATGCGGCTGCGGGCGTGCCTGACACACCCACTCGGCTGGTATTCTCCGCGCTGGGGCCCACGTCTCTGAAAGTGAGCTGGCAGGAGCCGCAGTGTGAGCGTGTGCTCCTCGGCTACAATGTGGAGTACCAGCTGTTAAATGGAGGTGAGGCAACGTGACTGGATGGTCACCCTTCCAGGTCAGGCCCCACAGGACAGACAGGCCCATTCCACCCCCCACCCCACCCCCGCAAGGAATCCACCCAAGTCCTCTTCCCTCGCTTCCCTTGATTGCCTGTTTCTGAGACTTCGAGTCTCCTTGGGCCTCTCCTAGTGATCTCTAAGCCCGGTTCTTGCTTAACAAGGTTGTACAGACCCAGGGCTTCTGCTGGTTTGAGTGGCCTTTGTGAGACCTGCAAAATGGCATATACCTGGATCCTTCACCGGGGCATAGAATTTGCCCCAAAACATGGGTGGGTCTGCACACCCCACTCTGTTCATTCTCTTTCCAATCAAACCCAGCCCCTTGTGCATGCCAACCAAAAGCTCCACCTCTCAGCTCCACCCCCAGCTCCCTCATCTCTTGGATGCTGACCAACCACGTCCTAACCAAGACAAATGGCCAGGTGCTGCTGGCACCTGGGCGGGATGGGATCAGGCGCACCGCACGGTGGATGTAAAGACGCTGTCCTCTGCCCTCATTCTACCCACCAGGAGAGTTGCATCGGCTCAACATACAAAACCCCAGTCAAACTTCAGTGGTCGTGGAAGACCTCCTACCCAACCACTCCTACGTGTTCCGAGTGCGGGCCCAAAGCCAGGAGGGCTGGGGACGAGAGAGGGAGGGAGTCATCACCATCGAGTCACAAGTGCACCCGCAGAGTCCACTCTGTCCCCTGCCAGGTGAGCATCTCCCTCTGCAGCCGCCGCCACCTCGCCCTCCACCCTCCACCCACCACCCACCAGCCTTCTCCATCTGCCGCTCCAGGCTCTGCCTTCACTCTGAGCACCCCCAGTGCCCCGGGCCCACTGGTGTTCACTGCCCTGAGTCCGGAATCTCTGCAGCTGAGCTGGGAGCGGCCACGGAGGCCCAACGGAGATATCCTTGGCTACCTCGTGACCTGTGAGATGGCCCAAGGAGGAGGTGCCAGCCCACGGGGGTAGGGTGGACATAGAGGGGTAGAAAGGTACCACGGGGGCTGAAAGCATCTTCCCCACTCAGGATCGGCCACCACATTCCGCGTGGACGGAGACAACTTTGAGAGCCGGCTGACGGTGCCGGGCCTCAGCGAGAACGTGCCCTATAAGTTCAAGGTGCAGGCCAGGACGACCGAGGGCTTCGGGCCAGAACGTGAAGGGATCATCACCATTGAGTCGCAGGATGGAGGTAGGTTGGCCCCCTGCTCGCATCGCACCTCTCCGCCCATGCCTTCTCGGGGCACCGTCCCTCGACTCAGTGATCTACCCACTGTAGGCCCCTTCCCGCAGATGGGCGGCCACTCCGGACTCTTCCAGAACCCGCTGCAAGGTGAATACAGCAGCACCACCACCACCCACACTAGCTCCACGGAGCCCTTCCTCACGGGTGAGTCGCCAGGGGCTGTGAATCCTGGGGACGCAGACCCACACGGGGAGGGGCGGGGACCCGGACAACCCTTCCAACCCCTCGTCCTACAGATGGACTGACGCTGGGGTCCCAGCGCCTGGAAGCCGGGGGCTCCCTCACTCGACATGTGACCCAGGAGTTCGTGAGCCGGACGCTGACCACCAGTGGAACCCTCAGCACCCAGGTGGACCAACAGTTCTTCCAAACCTGAAGCTCCCCCCACCCTCTTCAGGTTCCTGGAACCAGGGCTCCCTCCCCGCCTCCTCTCGCTAGCGCCTCCTTCCTTGGCTACCCCACTCTTGGACCCCCAGGGGCCTAGATGCCGGCCGCTGCCAGAGCCCCCTGTGGCCACAGAGCAGGGGCTGGCGTCCTCTGGGAAGCTGAAAGGGGACAGAGGTCACAGAAGGCCTTCACGGCTGTCTCTTGGCCTGGGTCAAACCCATTTGTAACCAAAGAACTGGGACCAGCACAACAACCCAGTCTTTGTTCTGCACTTAATAAAAGGTTTTGCTACTGCTTAGCTGCCTTCTCGTTCCTCCTCCCAGGCCTAGGAGGCTCCGGCCTGGAACAGAGCACAGATTCTGACAATGTCCCTCTTCTGACCCACCAGCACACACCCACCTCTAGAGGTAGGTGCCCACCACAGTAGGAGGCACAAGTTTATTGAGCACCCGGTTTGCAGAAGGCCGAGGCCAAAGGCAGAGCTGCAGGACCTGCTGCCTCTGCCCTGCCTGCGTGTCCATCTCAGGGCGCCTCACAGACTCAGCACCTTGGCTCCGTCGGCGGCCTGCGAGAGGTAGAAGGTGGCCGTGCCGCTGTACTGCTCCTGGGGGAGAGGCAAGGCTGAGCGGCGGGTGGCCCCGGCGCCACCTCTCCTGCCCTCCAGGGCCCTGGCATTCACCCACCTTTATGTGCTGCATGGCGCGGGAAGCAGCAGAGGCTTCTAGAAGCGTCACTGTGCAGCCGCCAAAGCCACCACCAGTCATGCGACTGCCATAAACCCCGGGCGCAGACAGCGCAGCCGCAACCAGTTGGTCCAGCTCAGGGCAGCTCACCTCGTAGTCATCCCTGCAGAGGATACAGAAGGGGTCTGGGACCTGCCAATGCCCACGAAGCACAGGGGACCCGGCGGGTCTCACCTGAGCGAGTTGTGACTCTCCACCATGAGTCGGCCGAAGGCTCTGTAGTCTCCACGGCTCAGGGCAGCTGCCGCTTGGGCTGTGCGACGGATCTCACCCACCACATGTCGTGCCCGCCGGAAACCCTCCTTGCTCATCAGCTCTCTGCCCGCTGGAGAAAAACTAGGTTCAGCAGCCCTGCCTCACATCACCTGTAGCCCCAAGATGTGGGAGGGCCCCCCCCCCCCCGGTGTGTGAATCAGAGGCTGTGTACGGAGCCCTCCTAAGAGAAATGCAGAGTCCAGGAGCAGGCTGGGCCCGGTTACCCTGGTTGAGGGCACCTCCAGGCTCCCTTTCTAATCGTGAGACTGGACACCTCTCTCTATTTCTCAGAGTCCAGCAGGCAGGACTCTCTCTCCACAGGGAATCAGCACAGCAGGTGTTCAATACAAAGAGCTCGAACCCCTGTTCTTTGGGGCTTTCAAGATGAGTGGGACCCAGGGCAGACTTTGAGACCAGGAGAAAGCAATCTTAAAAGAGTTCAGACAGAGCCGGGATGCGGTCCCGTGATGGGGCGCTTGGCAGTACATGCAAGGTCCTGGGTTCAAATAGCCCTGCTGAGAGCTGAGCCCTAGGTGGGTAGTGTTTTGGAAGTGGGCAAAGCATGATGATGACGGATGTGGACATAAGGCGACGGACAGCAGGGTCGAGGCCGCAGGAAGCCTGGCCGCCTCCCGGCCAGAAGTCAGGATCTCACCCTCCAGCTCCTCCAGCTGCACCTCTCGGAGGCTCTCCTTGCCCAGTGCCCGAGCCGCTTCTTCGCACTGGCGCCGCCTCAGGGGGTACTCACTGGAGCCCAGCGAGTGGCGCACGTTGGAGTTGGTGATGAGCACGGCCAGTTTGGGGTCCGCCAGCGGCACCAGACTTGTCTCCAGAGACCTGGGGTGGGGTTGGGAGAGCGGTCACGGTCCGTTTGCCAGGCTAGGCAGCGGGTACGGTCCACCCAGGAGGTCCTGATTACAAGGTGGATGGGGGGTGACCAGGGGAGCCCCTGACCTGCAGTCAATGAGTAGCGCATAGCCTTTCTGCCCCAGCAGAGCGATGAGCTGGTCCATGATGCCACAGGGCACCCCTGCGAAGCTGTGCTCGGCCCGCTGACACACTTGGGCCCGGGCAGCTATAGCCCCCGAGTCTGCGACACAGGGTGAGGTGGGGAAGCTGGGGCCCAGCCAGGAGGTGGCGCAAGGGTAGCCATGATGGAGCAGCAGGGGCTCTTACGACAATCCGAGGAGATGCCCCACCTTCCCTCCCTAAGCCAAGCAGGGGAGAAGAGAAGCCGCCACAGCGGCCTCGGGGAAGGCAGGGTCTCGGTGACGATACCTGGGCAGAGCTGCTGGAGAAAGGTATACGTGGCCACTTCCAGAGATGCTGAGCTGGAAAGCCCACCCCCCAGGGGCACTGAGCTGACCACCACTGCACTGAAGCCAGGGAGAGGGGCAGCTGCGGGGGAAAGAATGGTGCTGGTCAGACAGACGGCTGGGAGGATGGACAGAAAGGGCATGTGTGCCAGCAGCTGCTCCAAGGGTCCACCGGCCTCCGTCCTGCCACCCTCTGAGTTTACTGGGGGCAATCTTCCTAGTTATCTTCCTAATGTAGGCCGAGGCAAGTTGGAGGATGAATTCCTCCAATTGTGTAAAGATTGAACCCAGAACAAGCTCAAGAACCTCCAGGGACCTGTTTCCTCAGCTGGGACACTGGGATGCTCCACCAGGGTTCGTGGCTGTCAAATGGGATTTCACCTATTTTTCACATCACCTGGGTAATGCTGAATCACTCCTTTGACATAGTTGGCCCACTGGGGGGTCCCAGGCTCCAAGGATCGCAGGGCTGTGGGCAGTGGGAACTGTAGTCTCTGGGGCTCATCAGCATCCTCAGAGGTGGTGAGAAGAGAAACGAGCCCATCTGATCTTGGGCTGCCCACGATCAGGGTGACAAGCTCCAGTGCCTAGCAGGAGAGAGGAGGTACAGCCTCCTATCAGATGTCCGGGAAGTCAGTCCTTTCAGGACCGCGTCGCAAAGTCCATTCTTAGCCATCGAATACACTGCTTGCAGGGTAGACACATCCCACTGTACAGACACAAAACTCAAGTCCTGAGAGGGGGGTGGGAGAAGCCAGGATCCTGCCTGGGAAAGTCGGGGACACCGAGGGACTCGCAGGAACAAGCTCAATTTGCAGGGAGTGAGACGCGGGGCTTACGGAACAGCTGTGAGTGCCGAGCTGCCCTCGAGGGCTTAGAGCTCCTGGGTGTGCGGGGTGGGGCCAGCTGCAGCCAGAGAGCAAGCCTGGACTTTGTCCTGAGCAGCGCTCCCAGCTGTGGGGCAGAGCACGGAGAAGCCGCCTCGAGGGAACACGGGATCAGGGTGCTCCGGCCATCCCATCTAAGGACAGCCGCAGGGCATCTCCCAAGCTGCACCAAGGGGCTAACAATGACCAGGTTGAACGCGGGAAGGAACGGCTGCGTGAGCCGGAGCAGGTCCTGTCGGGGGTCGGAGCTCTTCACGGCGGCGGGAATGTGCGCGGCCAGGACGCCTGCGGCTCCATTTACACAACACTCTCTGGGGGTCCAACAGCCCCTCCTTTCTGTTTGGAGACAGGATCTCCGCTGTAGCCCAGGCTGGCCTCGGACTCGTGACGACTCTCCTGCCTCTCTTTCCCGGGTGCTGGGGTTCTTAGGCTTGCGGCATCACGCTCGGCTCAGCGAGGCCCCTTCCGAGCTCCACGGGGCCCCCCACTGTAGGAGGAACGGCCGTCCAGGTGGAGAGCTACGATCTACAGCCCCCAGAGGCGGGCTGGAGAGGGGAAACGCCCGCAAGCCCTCTCCGGGCTCCGGCTTCCTGGCTTCGCACGTGGAAAACCGCACGTCTCCAGGTCTGTCGACCCCCTGTGCTCGGGGGCCCCGCCTCCCAGGGCGCCCGGCCCAGGCGCGCCCGCCCGCGCCCGGGAGGCGCCGCCCCAAGCCGCGGCCCGGCCCGCGCGCCCCAGGCCCCCCCACGCAGCCCCTCACCATGGGCAGCACTAGGCCCTGGTTGTAGTCCGTGTGCTCCCCGATGAGGTTGACGCGGCCGGGCGCCGACACGGCCAGCTCCGGCTCGGCCCCGAACTCCTCCCGGAAGGCCCGCCGGGCCTCGGCCAGCAGCTCCTCGACCTGGGGCGGTCTCCAAGCAGCCATGACGCCGGTCTGCAGCGGGGCGCGCAGCGGGATGCTGGGGGCGGGGCCGCGCGCACACATTCCTGCCGGACGCCCCGCCCGCCGCGTCGGCCCCGCCTCCCCCGCAGAGCCCAGGCGCGACCTACCTGCTGGGCGCTTCGCTCTCGCACCTCCCTCTTGGGTGGGCAGCCCGAGGAGGTGCCCCCGGGGAGAAATCCGTCTCCAAGGATGTCCTTCTCTCTCCGACTTCGGATGCGCCCACTTGAACGGCACTTGGCACTATTGGGAGACCAGGACTGCCCATCCCCGACCCTGGCTCCTCGGGACAGGCTGCCCGTGGACCACCAGAGCAACGAAGCTAGTAGCTCCGGGGCCAGAAGTGCAGGCCCCCGCCATTTCCACCAGCGTTTTTACATAGGATTTGGGATCCTGCATGGGTCCCCTACTTGTGAGGCAGAGGCTTTAGCCCCTGAGCCATCTCTCCAACTCCAGGGAGCCCATTTTTATAGTTCGCTCCCAGCAATGGAGGACTGAAGAGCTGGGCAGTGCCCGGGAGCGAGCACAGACCTGCCTGGAAGAACCCGAGCAGTCGCAAAGTAGGGTTGTGCTGTTGGCGGCAGCAGGAACTTCTTGGGTCTCAGTCACCCGCTTGCCCAGAGCCAATACCCCTCATGCCAGCTTGGATTTTAAACCTTCAGACTGGCCCAAATTTTACTTGGATGCTTATCCACGCTTACTCACGCCGTATGAAACCTTGGAACAGAAAGACATGTAATCAGCCTGTTCGGGATTACAATGGAACTTTGCAGTGAACTGTGGCAGGGATATAGCTTGGAGCCTGCTCAAGAATTTGTCCACAGAATGGGGAACTGTATTCAAAAGGCAGCTTAGGGGCCGAAGGTGTAGCACAACTGCCAACATCCCCATTAAAAAGAAAAAAAAAAGGGGGGACTGGCAAGGTAGCTCAAGTTTGCTCCCTGCAAACTTACTGACCTGAGTTCGTTCTTGGGAAGCCCATATGGTGGAATGAAAGTTGTCTTCCGACCTCCACCCGTTCACCTTCTTTCCTCTCTCTCATAAATAAATATTTTAAAGAAGAAAAAGACAGAAGCAGGCTGGAGAGATGGCTCAGGGGGTTAAGACTGTGTCTCACAAGCAGAAGGTCTTGAGTTCAGATCCTACATCCCACCTAAAAAATGCCAGGCGGAAAAGGCAGGCTGTCTGCACTTCTGGCCCTGGTGGGCGGAACCTGGGAAATCCCAGAGTGAAGCAAGAAGGATGAAGCAATCCAGGATGAGTCCTGAAGTCACCCTTGGTCCTCCACAGGGACACAGAGTGTCCTCTGATACACGCACACACACACACACACACACTAAATAAATAAATAGATAAATAAGTTTAAAACAAAAGAAAGAAGGTAGGAAAAGAAAAGAAAGGCAGCTAGCAGAAAAGTTAGGGTTAAGCTTTTGGACCTTGAATAGAATGTAGCTCTGTGGTCCATGAAACATACACAGTTTCGTGACTTTGAGTTAGGCAATGATTTTTCAAATATTACATCAGAAGCACAAATGACAAAAGAAAAATAAATTGTATTTCATCAACAAATGGGAATGGAAAAATATATTGTATTTCATCAAAAGTACAGAAGCTCCAAGCCAGGAGTGGTGGCATGTTGTAATCTCAGCACTCAGGAGGTTACGTAGCCATTTAAAGTCAGCCTAGGCTACATAAAATGTGGAGAACCCTGTCTTAAGACAAAACAAACAAAAATTTAAATGCTTTCTGCACCAAAGGACATGTTGATTAAGGAAGTGAACAGAAGGCTAGGGAGGGGCTAAAGTCCTTGCTTTGCAAGCAAAGAGACCTAAATTCAGATCCCCCATCCCACATAAAATTTTAGGGTGGGCGTGGCAGTCTGCCTTCAATTCTAGCCCTGGGAGGGGCCTGGGAATCCTCAGAGTAAACTGGCAAGCCAAACTAGCCCTAATGGTGTGCTCTGGGTTTAATTAGAGACCCAGGCTTACAACCAGATGTTATCCAGGATGATTCCCAATACTGCCCTTGGGCCTCCACAGATGCACACACTCAAGTGTAATCCCAGCACCCCGAGAGACTGAGACAAGACCCGATCATATACACTTGTAATTTCAGCACTTGGGAAAGAGGCAGCGATGCAAATTCAAGGTCAGCCTACTCTACATAGGGGATTCCCAGGCAGGGCTTCGGACCTTGTCTCAAAAAGAAAACAAAACACACACAAAGGTGTGGTGGCATGTGATTTAATCCCAGCACTAGAGATAGGAAATCAGGCGGTCTGGGACACAAGACAAAGGACACAAGACAAACCATGAATGGGAAACCCTGGGAATAGTTGAAATGAAAGTCTGTCTCCCTACAAGGTATGTCTTCCCACAAGGTCTCTTCCTGTTGGGGTGGAGCTGAGTGAAGCAGTCTCTTCTCAGCACACGTCTCCATCTAGTTCAGCTTTGAAATTCATCCAAGCCCAAATCCCCACGCTACTGTTGTTTGATCTCAGGTCAATGACTTTACCTCTCTGAACCCTCATTTTCTCATCTATGAGACAAGGGTGATGTCTCCTGGACAAGCTATTGTGAAAGGAAGTAAGGGGGTTGGTAATCTAATCTTTAGAGAGCGCCTAGTCCAGCACTGGATACATAGCGCAGAATAAATGTGTGCTATTATCATCAAGTTTCCATCAATTCAAACAGGCATCGTTGGACTTGTCTATGAGCAGCTGACCATAAGATACAAAACTTCAGGGTCCCACCATCTGGTTGGGTGGCAGATAGTCTCAACTGTGACCTCCTATGACTGAGATAAATGCTATGCTAGATTGGGGAGTATCATGTGCGGTGTGTGTGTGTGTGTGTGTGTGTGTGTGTTTGGCACAGGGTTATACTCTGTAGCCCAGGCTAGCCTTGAACTCTTCTTGATCTTCATACCTCAGCATCCAAAGTGCCTGAATTATAGGCATGTGTGGGTTAGAGTAGAGCTTTATGACAAAGAAGAGACAGGTGGGGCTGGAGAGGTGGCTCAGGGGTTAAGCCTCTGCCTTGCAGGCGGAAGGTCCTGAGTTTGGATCCCAGATCTCACGTATAGAGGTCAGGCGGGAAGCAGGGGCAGCCTGTGGTTCTGGTCCTGGTAGGGCGGAGCCTGTGAATCCCAGGGTGGAGGAAGTGGAGGCGTCCATGGTGTTTCCCGAATTCCTCCGTGGTTCTACACAGACACCCGCGCGCACACATACATACACACACACGCACAATTGAATAAATAAAAAAAATTTTAAAAAAAAGGAGACAGGTGGGCTGAAAATATGTCCACACAGAAAAGAAAAGAAACTGTGTCCGCTGGCGCTGGGCAGAGATGCACACCTGTAATCCAGCACTCAGGAGACAAAAGCAGGAGGATCACTGCAAACTCTGGATTCTGGGCTCATCAATAAGATCCTGTCTCCAAAAAAAGAGCCCACTGGACACAAATTCATCTTTCACCCTCTATTGTTTCAGTTTTTCTTTGAAGAACCTTGATGTAGCCTAAGGGCTCCAGGTAGACTCTGAAACACTGATTCTAGCAGGGAGACATTCTCTCTTCTGTCTCCATTCTCTCTCCCCTCTCTTGCTCCCCGCCGTTTTCCCTCTCTGAGTCTCATGTTTTCCACACTGAATTTGAACTCACTCCACAGCCAAGGATAACGTTGAGCTTCTGCTCTCTCATCCCCGCCCCTACTGCTGGAGTTAAGCGCGTCAGCGTGCCTAGCTTTACACAGTGCTGGGGACTGAACCAAGCGATTAAGGCATTCTCTCTCGCTTACTAGGCAAACACTCTAATGAATTACATCTCCAGCCCCGCCCACCCCTGTCTTTTCCAGAGCTGGGGATGGATCCCCAACATGTTACAGGTTCTCTACTACTAAGCTATAGCCACAGCTCTACTTTCTTTTTATTATTTTTTTTTCTGCTGTACCTGGCATTGTGGGACCTGGGATCCAAATTCAAGACTTCTGCTTGTTAGGCAAAGTCTTAACCCCTGAGCCATCTCTCCAGCCCTTTAATATTTTTTTGTCACATACTTATTTCAGGGCTTTTTCTTTAGTGTGTGTGTGTGTGCATGTCTATCTGAGGGCACTGTGTGTCCCTGTGGAGGGCTGAGGGCGACTTCAAGAATCATCTTGGCTTGCTTCTACCTCCTTTTTGCTTCACTCTTGGCATTTCCCAGGCTCCGCGCACCAGGACCTGAATGGGACCTGAGATCTGAACTCAGGACCTTCTGCTTCGGAAGCAGAGTCTTAACCTCTAAGCCATTTCCCCAGCCTCCTACTCTTTTATTTTGAATCCTGTTACAGAAAATTTGTTCAGACCTTGGACCCTCAACCGATGTCCCAGGAATCATAAGAGGGCAGCGCCCCTGAGGTCTGTTCTCGGTTCTGCTGGACAAGTAACTAACTTGCTTCAAAAAAGGATGGTGTGCAGATGGTTTCCTGTAACACCCACCACAGGCACGTACTGTGCAGGATGGGATACTGCTGATGCCAGCCAGGGTACTTGGAGGTCTACGGCAACCCAGAAATTGCCAACGATTATTTGTCCAGGACATGGCAAGGCCTAATCTTCTATTGACAGATGCTCCAGAGATGTCTTCTGAGAATCACATCAGTCACCCAGGCCAAAGCCAAAGTCTTACCCTTCAGGCTGAAGAAATGGCTCAGGGGTTAAGACTCTGCCTCACAAGAAGGTCCTGAGCTTGGATCTCAAGTCCCGTGTAAAAACATCAGGCAGGACCAGCAGTATCCTGTACGCCCCACCCTGGTGGGCGGAGGATAAATCCCAGGGCAAAGTAAAAAGGAGGTGGAGGCAATCCAGGATGATTCCTTAGTCATTCTTGGGGACACACAGTGCCTTCTAATACACACGCGCACGCACACACGTTTAAATAAAAAAAATTTAAAAGTCTCACCCTTCGTCCTCTCTTGCTAGGGTTTCTTAACTCAGCTCCAGCTTCTTATGGATACAGCCTCATCTACATGAATGATTCTGGAACGTGTTTGCTCTTGGCAGACCGCACATTATCTCACCCTTTCTGGAGATGTCTCTAATTCCCAGGGGGGTAAACCTACTTCCTGCTTGGATTCCTTTGGTCCTCCTGTGGTGTATACAACAGCTCCTAAAGTACTGATAGGGCTGGAGAGATGGCTCAGGGATTAAGGCTTTGCCTCAAAGTCCTAAGGTCCTGAGTCCAGATCCCATGTAAAAACATGAGGCAGAAATGGTGGTGGCCTTACCTTCTGGCCCTCATGGGCAGAACCTAGAAAATCCCAGAACCAAGCAAAAAAAAAACTGAAGCAATTCAGAGTGATTCCCAGGTCACCCTTGGCCCTCCACAGGGACACAGTGCTCTCTGATACATATACACGCAAAATAGGTACCAATGATAGCAGGCACAGAACTCAAGTCAGCCCATACTGAAGGGCTGAGATCCTTCCAAATAGCACGTGCAGTGTGTCTGTTCTGATTGCTTGGGGCTCTCAACTTCTGTGGTCCAATAATTTCAGTTGTCCCTAATACTTACTAGAAGGCAAGCTGTGTTACATTAAGTCCTAGCAGGCCTATTGGATATATGTGCTTTTATTCCCATGAATAAGACTAAAGAACGCACTCCAGAGGAGTCGGCCTTGAACCTGGGAACGCCACTGAGCCTGCTTCGGCCACCATCCCCTTCCTGTGAGTAATGCAGCTGCTACAGCCTCAGCCTAGAAGCACCAAGATGCAAAGCTCCGCCTCTTCCCGGTGGGGTGCAAAAGGCACGACGCTCAGACCACTGGAGCCCTAAGCCATGTAATAAGCAAAGCTCTGGGAGGTCAGGCGGATTCTTTGCTGTGCCAGAAGACACTTGGCTGCTTTCCTGGGATCTCAGATCCTACTGTAAAGTACCCAAGGGAGGTGTGGAGAGGACTCACCTGTACCCCAGAGAATTGACTCCTTTGGTGAGGGACAGTCGTGAACACTCCCGCTCCAAAGGATGGTGAGGTAGGTGACACAATAAACCAAGTGGGGGTCTCAAAGCTCTCATGTCCAGTGGACCCCACAACCACTGTAGAAGGGTAGAAACTCCACCCAGCCCTTTTTCTGTGGTAGGCCAGACAGGCAACAGGCTTTACTTCTGGTCCAATAGTCACGCTGACGGTCCTCCTCCCTCTGCAGCTCTACCCAACCATGACCCTGGAGAAAGGGCCCTGCTACCAGATGCTCCCAGACCCAAGCCTGGACCCGCATGCCAGGCAGGAAGTGCTCACAAGGGAACAGGGCAGAGGCCACTGCTGCAGAAAGGTGAATGATAAGATCAGGGAACCTCTTCAGTCCAGCCAGTGACACCCTTGTTTCCCACACCTCGGAGCCCTGGCCAGCTGATTGCCTTTCTTCCCATCTCCATTTTCCAGTATACATCCCAGCCACACTTCTAGGGAAAATATTTCTCCGTCACCTCAGAATTGCACATGGACTAAACATGACTTAAGGGCATTTTATCATGTCTTCTTTGAGAACAGGTCTTACTGTGAAACCTTGGTTGGCCTTGAACTTGCGCTCATCCTTCTTAAGACTAGGGGTTAAAGATGTAGGCCACCACACGGAACCCAATTTAAAATGGTATAATTTCTGAACGGAGTCTATTTCCTTGGCATCTACTATTAAACAAGACTCACTGGGTTCCCAACAACGTGCTAACATTCGTCAAACTGGGCCAAAGGAGGGTATATTACTTGTATATCCACTCCACAAGAATAAACTGGTACTGTCCTGGGCAAACGGGTCACCCTGAGGCCTGCCCGTCTACTGTGCTCCCTTCCCTGCTGGGGCAGAAAGCAAGCATACAGGCTGGGGATGCAGCTCAGTGGTAGTTGACCTGACATCGCAAGGACCGGCTCAAACCCTGACACCCACACAAAAGCTTCCTAGACATTGGGAGACATCAGTTGTCAAATCACAGTTGTGAGACCAACTGGCTACCTTGCATCAATTCCAAACCTTGAGGTTCCAGTCCACTGTCCTTACTGAAGGACGTTCAGTGTGGGAAGCTTCCTAGAACTAACAATGATGTGCACTCAGGCACATTGCCTTGCTCACGGCGCTTCAGGCGGTAGACCTGAGACATTTCAGGTGGTAACCTTGCACGTCCATCCCCATTGCACATCTTTGATCTTTTCTAATAAAACTGGTCTTTCAGAGCACCAGGAAATGGTTGGAACTGGGCCAATGAGCCTACTAGACACTTGTCTTTGTGCTGGCTGTCCCTTTAACGCATGCACTACCGATTGTTATTACTACCTTGCCTTTTAAGAACCTTGAATCAATGCAAACTGACTTTGTGGCAGGTGTGGCTTAGACCAGAGGATTCAATTATCTGCATCACACAGTACGAATCTTAGAACAATCTAGGGTTCACAAGATGGCTCAGCTGGTAAAGATATCCAAGCAAAAATTGTGTTCAACTCCCACATCCACACAAGGAGAGAACTTCCTAACTTTTGTATAACCATCTGTGCAGATAAAAACTTGAAAAAAACTGAGCAGAGCAAGTTTTTACAGCTATTAGTATCTGCTTTTAATCAGTTTTTCCAGCATCCATTAACAGGTAAGAAAATTGGTTTCATGCTCAAAGGTGCCTTAGAATACTTCATAACAAAATATATACTTGTATGCCTCAAAGATTTACCC
Organism: Typhlomys cinereus; assembly: GCA_023101885.1. Lineage (NCBI taxonomy): Eukaryota > Metazoa > Chordata > Mammalia > Rodentia > Platacanthomyidae > Typhlomys > Typhlomys cinereus. The sequence continues at coordinate 353,296 of JALPQD010000162.1, forward strand.
AACCTCATCAAACCCTATAAATTTCTAATAAGCAACATTAGCACTATGGGGGCTCTACAATCTCAGACACATACAGCACCCTGCTTTTATCATGAAAACACAGGGTTTTATGCTGGATAAATGCTTTAAACCACTGAGCTCTAGCCCCAGCCCCTTTCAAGAGCAAAGAGTTTTACAGGCTTTCTGCTATTATGTCCAAAGCAAAAAAGCTGCAATTCTCAAGGTTATGTATGAATCTGAGCAATTGTATGTACCAGTTTTTACATTCGATTTAGGTTTTTGACACTCAGTTGGATAAACAAGTTTATTTGTAAATTTAGTCAACATACATAATTGACTTCAATAGGTAAGTTTAAAAACCACTTGAGGGCCATCTTCTCTAAAAGGGATTTTCCCAGGACAGTAACCAGATGTAACCTAGCCCATCTTAACTGGCAGAGGTCAAAATGGGGCTTGCTGCTCTCCCACACGAATTTTCACTAATCTACACAAGGAAAGAACAACCTTGTTTTGTTTCGAGAAAAAAAAAAAACCCTAGATATGAGATCAACCACAACACAATGAAAAAAAGCTGCACTAACTAGGTTAAGAAACAGATGATGCTGGTGTGATTTTTTATTTTATTCTAGAGCCCTTATAAATAAAATCCCCCCGTTAGTGTGTGCATTCTCAGCTAGAGGGTTAGTTAACATGTGGTAGAATGAGGACTTATGCAAGGTTCAATACGCACAGCATTTTTCTACTAAGAAAACAAGTGCAGTCTAGTTAGAGAAACCAACTGGACTCTCATTTACACACCTTAATGACAAGACCCCACCACTTACAAATGTAAAACATTTAATTTAAAAATGTTGACACTACAATATATAAAATAGCTATTATAAATGCACATAGTGTATTCTATAGCTGCCAGGTTTACTTTTTTTGTTTTTGTTTTTTTTAAGGAAACTGTAAGTTACACTGTGGTTAAGACTTGCATCTTCAACTCTTGAAAAAGCCCACATTCTGTCACAGTGATGTATGGTCAGACTTAACAGCCCCAATTGTTAAACACTTGGATCAAGTCATAACCAGTTTTATTGCAAAAGGACCCTGTACACATTTATCAACTCTAGTACCTTAATAGCTACCCAACAAGTCATTAACGTACAGAAACATGCATCATGAGAAGCAAGAAATATCACCCATCCCTTCTGCATATTAGCAACTCGTCACTCCGAGCCACAGTGCATCACTGAGGTCTGTGAACAGTCACTTTCGCGTTCATCCTGAGTGAAAGATGGAATGACTTAAGTACAAATGCAACATATTATAAACAATTTCTTACAAAAAAAGTCACAAATTAAACCAAAGTATTTTACAGAATTTACTACAAAACGCCATAAAAACCGCCTTCACTTAAGCTCTCTCTCCCCGTATCCGGCGAGCCAACTGGATGTCTTTGGGCATGATGGTGACTCTCTTGGCGTGGATGGCACACAGATTGGTGTCTTCGAACAGCCCCACCAGGTACGCCTCGCTGGCCTCCTGGAGGACGAGAGCGGCATCAGCGCCCCCCATCCCCCTCCCCGCGGCCCCCGCGGCCCCCGATCCCGCCCGCCCGCCGCGCACCTGCAGCGCGCCGATGGCCGCGCTCTGGAACCGCAGGTCGGTCTTGAAGTCCTGCGCGATCTCCCGCACCAGCCTCTGGAACGGCAGCTTGCGGATCAGCAGCTCCGTCGACTTCTGGTAGCGGCGGATCTCGCGCAGGGCCACGGTGCCGGGTCTGCGGGACAGCACGGCGGGGCGTGAGGCGCGGGGCCAGGGCCGGGGCCGGGGGCGCGCGGGGGGCGTCCGCGGGCCCCGCCTACCTGTAGCGGTGGGGCTTCTTCACCCCGCCGGTCGAGGGCGCGCTTTTCCGGGCGGCTTTCGTGGCCAGCTGCTTGCGGGGGGCTTTGCCGCCGGTGGACTTGCGAGCGGTCTGCTTGGTTCGGGCCATCTTCTCTCACCTGCGGGGAGACGGCGCTGGAGGCGGGGCGCGGGGGGCGCGGGGGGCCGGGGCCGCCTCCCGCCCGGCGTCCCCTCCCGCCCGCCCGGCCGCGGCCGCGCCGATCGCGCCGCCCCCCGTGACTCAGGCGGCGCCGAGCGGCCTCCGGGCGGGGGAGCGCGGGGAGGAGTCACTTCCCCGCGGCGGGCGGGGGCCGCGGCCCGGAACCCCGCGGCCCGGAACCCCGCGACGGGACCCGAGTCACCGCCGGACGGACGGCCGGACGCCGCCGAGGGAGCGGCCCCCCGACCGCACGGCCCCCCGACCGCACGGCCCCCCGACCGCACGGCCCCCCGACCGCACGGCCCCCGACCGCACGGCCCCCCGACCGCACGGGCCGCGCCGATCCCGCCCCCGCGGCTGCCAACGGCCGCCCCCGCGCCCTCAACGGCCGGCGAGCGCCCCCGCGAGGGACCCGCCGCTCACCCACAGCCGAGTCTCGGGTCGTGCTCCGCCGCCGCCGCTGCCCAAGGAGCCGGACGCCAAACGACAGAATGACGCTCGCCCAACGAACGACCAAACCGCTCTGCGCTCCAAATCCCCCGACGCCTCCGCCTTTATACCCACGCTTCACGCTGCGTCGCTGCGTCACAGACCCCTCATTTGCATACACCAACGACCCTTCCTATTGGCCGGCGCTTTCGCCGACGCGCTGACATCTCCCGACACAAAGGCCGTGCTTCGGGGCCGTCTCCTGATTGGTGGAAGCTCAGGTCGCTGATTGGCTGTTAAAGTTGCCTTGTGATTGGATGGGTGCAGAGAGGAATGGACGAATCACTGTGTAGCACGAGGCGGCTCTCCTGATTGGTTAAAATGGAGCTATGTTTGGATCCTTCCCTTGGTTCCAAAGCTCTACTGTAGAAAGTCAATGCAAATGAATTGAAGTGGTCCCTGTCAGGATTCAAGAAAATCTGGAGAAACGAGAGACAAATTTATTTGCGTTAGGCAGTTTTTGTTAAAAATTTCCAATGTGGAGCAAAATGTGTTCTCTTATTTACTTTTTGTTACATTTTAATCTTTAGTGGGAGCATATGATGAAGTAAACCACATTACAATGTACAGTGTTTTTTGTATCATGAAAATGTAGTTTAAACCAAAAAGCAGTTGACAAATGTCAAAAGTGGTTTTTAAAGTAGTGTTCTGAGACTAGCAAAATACGCAGGTGCCTTACCTGCTTACAAACCTAACAACCTGAGTTCTATCCCCAAAAGCCCATATGATGGGAGAACTAACTTTCCAAATTTATTCCAGCCATGGCATATATATCTTCTTATCTCTTTCTTTAAAATAAGTATTTAAAATACTTTTTTTCCTCCAGTATTGCCCAAACCAGCCTTAAGATATATGAGTCTGTCTCAAAAACAGATTTTTGACTTTTTGTATGTTATTGCCCCAGTAACATGTTGCCTGAATTATGTAATTCAATGGGATGAGAAGAATATGGCAGAAAAAGAACATACGGTAGTACTTGCATGTCCATAAAGAATAAGCAAAAGGTAGTTAGATTAGATGGCTGTCCATGCATAATGAAGATAGATAGATATTTCTGACAAATGTGTAAACATCATCTTCACCCTTGCTTAAATAAGCATCTTAGGTAGTTTGCAATGTTCAGTGCTTCAGATGGTTCAGTATATAAAACACCAAAGCCGGTCCAGCAGAGTCCAGAGAACTCACATTAGCTGCCTGGACCGCTCAGTCTTCCCATCTCTGGCCTCTTAAGTGGATCACAAGTGTGGCCCACTTCACTGGGTTGAAATTTACAAACTTTTTGTTTGTTGGTTTTTTGAGACAAATTACGTAGCCCAGGCTGGTTTTCACATTCAAGACCTTCCTAGCTGTCTCCCAAGGGGTGATTTATAGCGCATAGCACAATAACCAGAGACAGCTGAAAAATTCTAACCGGGACCCTAGAAAGTTGCTTTCAGACTGAAACCGAGCTGTTTATTATCATTAGTGATCCTTTCCATATAAATACAATGAAGAGCTTGTGATGCATGAATCTGTAATTTGTAATTATGATCTTCACTAGAAACTGTGTAGTTTTTTTTTTTAAGCCGGTATTATATTGAGAGATAAAGAAAGAGAGAAGGGCCAGGAGAGGTGACACGTCTTCCACGTACACATGTGGAGATCACAGACAATGTCCACCATGTCGACTCCCAGGAGTAGAACCCAGGCCAGGTTTGCTGCACAGGTACCCACAGAACCATCAGGCCTGTGTCTCTTTATCTTCTAGAGTTACTGGGAGGAAGCCCACTGTGAATTTTTATCTTGGCTCAGTAGACCATAACTAAATATTTTACATGCTGAATCCTAAAGAAGTTTTGCGTGTGTGTGTGTGTGTGCGCGCGCATGTGTGTGTTTGCATGAAAAACAAGGTGCAGGTTGTACATTGGTCCACGTGAGGATGGTTAGTGGAAATAGTTTTTAGTCTGTCCTCTGACAATCACACAGGTTTTTCTTTTTTCCTAAGTGGGCACAAGGGAGAAAAAGCAACACAGGAAATGGGAAGAATTGGGAACAAACAAACAAACACACACACACTGGAACACTCAGGAACAAATAGAGTTTGGGGTGAAGTCACTCCTGAGGTGGTAAGGGTCAGATCTCAGAAGTTGTCTCTCTAGAGGGGAATAATCATACTTTATAGCCTACCAGAACGTTCCCCCTCTGCTTAACTTCCACTTTGTAGCAGCCTCAGGCAGGTGGGAAGAAGGGATTATTAGCTTTATCAGTTCCATCTTATCTTCTATCTAGAAGTGCTACTGACTCATCCACTAAACTCAAGAGACTCCTCTAGAGATTCAAATCATACTCTCCTCTAAGGTCTATAAATGAAAGGAATTTCCTTGTTTCTGTGGGTTGCTGTGAGATCCTCTTACTCCAGTTTCTCTGGTTGCAAGTGACCCACCATTATTAAAGGACTTGATTACTTGACCTCCATCTTAGCACATCTATCAGTGGAAACTGGAAAGAATTCTGTTATTTAAAACAGTGAGGAGAACAACCCATATTTCCCACCCCTTACATCCCAAACCCTGCATTGCACCAAACTGGCCAAACAAAGCAGTGATCCACACGATGCAGCATTTAAACTGATGTTCTCATTTCTCTTCCATCATTAACTGGCTGGGTAACTTTTTAAAAATATTTTTAAATATCTTCTATCTATCTATCTATCTATCTATCTATCTATCTATCTATCTATCTATCTATCTACTATCTATCTGTGTGTATCAGAGGGCACCATGTATCCCTGTGGAGGCCCAAGGATGACTTCAGGAATCATCCTGGATTGCTTTTACCTTCTCCTTGCTTCGCTCTGAGATTTCCCAGGCTTCCCTGGAGCCGGAAGTGCAGACTGCCACTGTTTCTGCTTGGGACCTGGGATCTGAACTCAGGACTTTCTGCTTTCGTGACATAGTCTTAACCCTGAGCCATCTCTCCAGCCCTTGCTGGGCAACTTTCTGCAAATGATCTTTTCTGGGCTTCCATTTGGTCTTCAGTCAAGCGAGCAGCTCAGATGATACCATCTTCTAATCCTACAGCACCTGCTTATTCTGAAGTTTCCCATATTCTTTTATTATTGAAAAGCCAGTGATGAGAACTGTAGTTTCTGTATGTGATCACATACTTGGTATTTAAGGGTAATATAAACTAGTTATTTGGATTGAATCATAGTATTAAAACAATACTTTTAAGGTTTTTTTCCTTTTGGAATTTTTCATTGTCAAGTAGCTCTAGTGGGTAAGCAATCGATTTGGTTTGTTGAAGAAATACTGGTTTCTCAACTTTTGTTGGCTGAAAATTTTCCAGTGTGCGTTACATTGAAGGATGCGCCACATTCAAACACTAACAATTTTCCACTTGTCATGCCATCCCTCGCCCCTAAAGATATTTTAAAAGCATTTTTTTAAAAACATAGTCTTGCCATGAAGTCCTGGCTAGTTTTGAACTCACTCTCTTTGACCTTCAACTTTCTAGGATCTTCCCCGAGGCTTTGAAATGTTAGGTGCTGTCACACTGAATTAGATATTTCTTCTGTTTCTCTCCTCTCCTGGTTCCTCACTCTCCTTTTCTCCTTCTTTCTGCTCCTCCAGAGAGGTTCAGGCTAGTCTAAAATTCACTGTGCTGCCAAGGATGACCACTACCTTCTGACCTTCCTGCATCTACTTCCTGAGTTCTGGGATTGCAGATATATTCTACCCCATCACTTTATTTGATGCTGGAGATTGAACCCAGGGCTTCGTGAATGGTAAGTGAGCACTCTAACATACCCTCCAAACACAATGTGTTGTTTGTTGTGTGTTGTATGTGTTGTGGAGTCCAGGGTCATCGACATATAGAGCTCAGAGGATAAAATGAGGTCTTCTGGACCTCCACACAAGTACATTTACTCATTGAGACATCTCACTGGCTAGAATGTGTTTCTGTAGTGAGATGATTACCAGTTAACATAATCTCATCTACTAGACCGTAAATTAATTTTGAAAAAAATGGATTCAAAATAGATCAAATGTGCAGAACAAAGTTAAAAGACAGATGTTACATATCTATGGAAAGATTTTTTTACAGCTTATTATTATTTGAGATAATGTCTCACTATGTAGCCTAGACTGCTACTGAACTTGTGTCTCCTGTCTCAGTCTCTCTCCTGGTATTAGCATGCATGCCATTTTACCTGGCTTGTGGAGATTACTTAACAGTTACAGAACACAAATATCTAAATCCAGGGCAACTCTTATTGTTACAATGAGAACAACTTTGCCTGTTTGGCGGGTGATGCTTCTCGATATCCCTGATCTTTGCCAGCCAGCGTATCTCAGACTGCTGTAAAGAGAGATTAAGTTCGGCCTCCGGCCTTAATGTGCTGGAAACAAGTTCATCCCGCCAGGTGAGGGTTGAGAAGCTATCCAAATGGAGAAGTTCCAGGTTTCGGGGTAAATGAAGAGCGGGAACAATGTGGTGTAGTGTAACTCTAACGAGGCAGTCACACTTCTAGTGTCTTTCAGGTTGGTACTATCTCAAGGATTAGGATGTTGGACAAACCAACTCGTGGGCACTGCTCCGAGTGGACATTAGAATACATGCACAAGCTGTACTAATAAGCAGCAAGGGAATTTCGCTGCTGGCTATGAAATTACACTTGGAACTGCCTCGGTAGCGTCGTTAAAACTTCCCTAGCTCTGGGCCCCTTGTACTCCAGAGGTTCCCATTTCTTGGAAGGGCTCACTTACGAAATTTAACAAACGCTAGTTACCAGTAACAGCGACTGGACTACAACTCCCAGAAACCATCGCGGGGCCTCCGCATCCGGGCCACCGTCCGCAAAGGTCTCTGGGTATTGTGGTCCCGAGCTTCAGTAGCTACCCTGTGCCTACGATAAAATTTCCGCCGAACGGAAGACCACAACTCCCAGCAAACCTTGCTGCTGCGCGGGGGGTCTTCACGTTCTCGTGGCGCGGCGCAGGCGCTCTGGGTCTTCGGCGCGGACCGCGCAGACTGAATAATAAAAGGGGAGCGGCGAGGAGGCAGGAAGACAGGACCATGTCGAAGGGCCCCGGGCCCGGCGGCTCCGCAGCTTCCTCGGCGCCCCCGGCCGCTACCGCCCAGGTGCTGCAGGCACAGCCCGAGAAACCGCAGCACTACACGTACGTAGAGCCCCCCCCCGCCGCGCGCGCACGCCTGACGTCAGCGGCCAGCGTGAGTCACGCGCGCAGGGAGAGCGCGAGGCGGCCTCTTCCCTCCCCCCCCTTCCTCCACCGGCCCGGCCCAGACCGGTTCCAACCTGCTGGGGCCGGTCCCAGCTGCCTTCAACTGTCACCAGCCTCTCGTCGTGCCGTGGGGCGGGAGTCTCGGTCCCAGCCTGCGTGCGGGGAGGGCAGGAGCCGGGGATGCCGAGTGCACCTTTCTCGGTTGAGGCCTTTGGGGCCTGGCTCGTCCCAGACCCTAAAACCACAGCGCCCGGGGGGGCGGTGACAGACCCGCCACGCGACCCAGACGAGTGGCGTGGGGCCAGCCGTAGGCCTCTGCGAGCGAGCATGTGCTGGAAGTCACGCATCGTGCACAGCAGGCCTTTCACGTCCCCGAAGGCCTGTAGGCTGTCCACCGCCCCTGCTGGAAGTCACCCCTTGCAGACCCCCTGCCTGGCCTGAGCCAGTAGTCCTGCTGTATCCCTCCTAGAGCATGACTGCAGGCCCGCCCACAATGTTGAAATAGAGGGAGCCCCAAATACTGTCGTTGAAAGGGGAAACAAGCTGGGGGGAAAAAAGTCGTGCATACGTCCACATGTAGGTCGGGTTGTGATTTCCTTTCAAGGCCCCTACCCAGTAGGAGGAAAGCCAACAGCGCAGTTCTTGTGCAGAAATATTTTGGGTTCCCCTATTTTAGCAGCGCCTCTCGTCTCTGTGGGTTTCCAGTGGTTTTGCATGTTTAGAAGAACAACTGGTGGAGGTTTTGGAAACAGGTTGAACATCCCTCAAGTTCTGTAAATAAAGAACAGGAAGCATCTTTTGGGGGTAGAACTTATAGACAGGAGGAGTTTTTATCTCTTGGGAAACTGGAAATGGGGACATTTGGTTACAGGAAGTGTATTGATTTCTTTGTGAGAGTCGTTCATGTTGACTGAAAGCATCTAAGCTTGACTGCAATGTGATTCAGGTTATCTATTCTGATACAGTCATCGTTTGGCACAGTTATTTATCGTGTGTGTGCACACAAATGCCCTGGCACATGTTTGGAGATCAGAGGGCGACAAAGTTGATTCTCTCCTGGCGTGTGTTCTGGGCATCAAAAGCAGGTTTGGTGAGAAGTTTTCCATATACACACACTACTGAGTAATAAATATCAGGACCCTGTTTGTTTATAAGGAGGAGAGAGAGAGAGCAGAGCGCCCGAGAAGACACTCAGTGTCACCGTGTTGGTGAGAACTGGGGGTTGGAATCTTTTCAGAAGTTGATCTTCACCATCCACTAATGGTCAGGTTGTGCCTTGGGGCCTTCACCCAGCCCCGGGGGTCTTTTCTCACTCCAGCTCTTTCTTTGCCTGCTGCTCTGCTAGGAAGGGCTGGTATCTCTGGAATTAATCTGCTTGCACAACAGTTGTCTTGATTGACAAATCTGTAAACTTAATTGGAACTTTATTTTTCAGTTTGCAGTGATGTGGATTGAATTAGGCATGCCAGGCAAGACCTACTAAGCACTGCATTTGTTGCCTTTTTTTTGAGACAGGGTCACTCACTAAATTGCCTAGGCTGTCCTTGAACTTCAGTTGTTCCTCAGTCTCCTGAGTAGCTGGGGATCACAAGCCTGTGCCACCAGGCATGGATCTGGAGTGTAAAACCTTTGTAATATCTGGGTGTTTGGATTGTGTTTTTCAGTAAAATTCCAGACACATTTGAGTAAAACTTTAAAATTTTGTTTTTAAAACAGGGTCTCAATGTGTAGCTCCTTCCGACCCAGAACCTAACGAAGCTGTGCAGTTGGCCTCCAGGTGGAGAGCCTCCACCTCCCGCGTGCTGGGACGACAGGGTGCAGCCCCTACACCTGGCAGCAGCCTGTTTCTGAGTTGCCTCTTGTCCCTGAATATATGAGGGCATCTCTATTAGAATGGCTTGCTGATCTTTTTGAAGTGAACAGCAGTTTAATTTGTCCTCTTGATCCTTACTTGTTTGGAATCTGTCTTTCCAATTCCTTGGGGAGTAAGTGCAGAGTTGTGTGACTTGGTTCCTGAGGCAGCTTATAAATCAACAGGAATATATATGGCCCAGTGGGATGGTTCACCACATAAAGCACCTGCTGCAAAACCCGAGAAGCAACCATGTGAAAGGAAAGACCCTGCTTCCAAAGTTGTCCTCTGACCTCCACTCACGCACCATGCATGCATGGGTACCCTTTCTTTTCCGCTATACCCAAGTAAATAAATTGAAGCAGGAGTAAACTGAAATGATGGAGGTTACAGTGTCTGGTTTCTTCGTGTATTTCTTTTTCTCTCCTACAATCAGAGAAATGATTTAGTCCTGGTAGTCATCACCGCCTGGCTTTTTTTTTGAGACAGGGTTTTATGTAGCTCAGGCTGACTTTAAACTGATACAGATGACTATAATTTTTTTTTTTGTAGGGGGGAACATTTTAATAATAAACCTTAAATTCTTGGTCCTCCTGCCTTTACCTCTCAGTGCTGGTATTACACGTATGTGCTGACACCAGGCTTGAAGCTTCCTTTTTTTAAAAATTTTTTTATTTATTAAATTGTGTGTGTACGCATGTATACGCATGTGTATGTATGTGTGTGTAGAATCACAGGCAAATTCGGGAACCACCATGGACACCTCCACCTCCTCGTTTACTCTGCCCGCGGATTCACAGGCTCCGCCCCACCAGGACCAGAAACGCAGGCCGCCCCTGCTTCGGCCCAGCGTCTATATGTGGGGTCTAGGACCTTCCGCCTGCAAGGCAGAGGCTTAACCCCTGAGCCACCTCTCCAGCCCCAAAGCTTCCTTTTCTTAAGCCAAGAAGTTAAGAAAGCATCATTTGAAAGATAATTATTCTTTTGGTGTTTTCTCCCTGATCTCTTAAATAACCTTGCATTAAAGGAAATGCAGTCATCCGTCAGCAAGTGGGTCTGCTGTCCCTGTCTAGGCCCAAGCAAACCGGGCCTTGCAGAGAGCAGTTAGTCAGAATTCTGTCTGCTGCAGAGTTCCAAAGATGTAGTCAGCAGTCATGAAGTGACAGTGTGTGTTCACAGACTTCCAGTTTACAGTCAGTACCCAGTGGCCTCCTCTTACTGGATAATTTGTCTTTTTGTTTGACAAGGACTAAATTTGGAAGCGTTTTAAAGAAACAGACGAAAGAGTGGAAGTTATACAACAAAATCCCAATAGTATCTAAAGTTCAACTGACTTTGGTGGTTTCACTATAGCAAGTATGTCCTTGAAGTCACTTGAGCCAGGTGTGTGGCAGTAAAGTCAGCATCCCAAGGCCCAGGCCAGAGGATGGGAGGATGGCTGCTGGTTTCAAGTTCAGTCTGGTATACAGAGTGTGACCTTTGTTGAATGAATGAATGAATGAAGCAACTACTACCAGGTGTGGTGGCACATAGCTGTGCTTCCAGCACTTGGGAGGTTTAGGTGATCAAGAGCTTCGAGTTATCTGTTACATACTGAGCTCAAGGTCAACTTTGAATGCTATATGAGACCCTCCCTCAAAAAAAGTTAGGTGAAAGGTCACAAACTATCATCTAAAATACTGCAGTTTTTTCATTGTGTTTTATCCAGTGAGTGGAAGTGTGCCTTAGGGACGTCTCTTGGATTCCTTCAAGTGTAGTTGAAGCCTCAGACTTTTCAATCCCTTTGAGATAAAGGAAAATGAAATTCTAGTTCAGTGAAAAGAATTGTTGGCATTTTCTGTCACTGGCTAATTTCTTAGAGGACACAAGCTTTAGAGCCCTGCCTGTACAAGCATTATGCGGCAGTGCCTGGTTCCTCGGACATCCTTCAGGAAAGGAAATTGGAATATGGCTCAGCTAGTAGAATGCTGGTCTCGCCTGCCTTCTCAGCACTGGATGTGAGGCTGGAGAATCAGAGGTTAAAAGTCACTTTGGTTGCATAGAAAGCCTGGGCTGCAATGGAGTGCTGTCTAAAAAAAAGAAAGAAACCAGAAAAACAGTAGTGTTTCTTTCCATCCATAGACAGCTATTTTTGAGGCAATTTTATTTCTATATGATGTTATAAACTTTACTTGATTGCATCTGATTGTGTTGTGGAAAATCCAGGAAGTAAACATGTATTTAAGTCATTATTGCAATTGGAATAAAACTGCACGTATATTACTAGAGTACTTGTTGAGCAACAGAAACCACTGACAGTGTTACTTGGCAGCCTCATAGAACGGTTTATTGCTAATAATCCTTCCTGGGTCTTAGTTGCCTATCAAGTAGAACTAATTTCTTGCAGGACAGAGAGGGTTTCTGTCGTCTTCATTCAAACTCACAGAATTTCTGTTTAGTAAGTATTATGGGCTGTTTTTAGGGAAGATGCTAACACCTAGCTGATACTTGATTATAATCTGAATTAGTAATTATTAAGTTAAGATTTGCTTAATGGTTAAGCTCTTTTGTTTCAATCCAGCTGTGTTAGATACTAAAGAAGGCTTCCCCCACAGTCTCTATGCATCTGCTTTGACTGGTGGTTTCTGTCATCCTACAAAGACTGACTTATTGGTGAGGGCAGCTGGACACCTCTGAGAGCAACTTAGAGAAATCCATCCTGGGCGTATTCTATAAAAGGAGCTCCTCTGGAAATAGCACCCCAAATAAGTGCACAAACTCAAGACACCCTCGTGGACCTACTACTTCCCGCTTCCAACACTCTGCTGCCTGAAGGTGAGGTCTTGGGCAACTTAGAAGCTTGAGCACAGTGTGGGTCTTCCAGCCCTGTGGTAGCCTGAGCCACACCCGTCTGCAGGCTTTCTTGCCAGACCTTTGCCTAAAGCTTCTTTTTCTCCTTAAAAAAGACTGGGGGGCTGGAGAAAGGGCTCAGAGGTTAAGACTATCTCTCAAGCAAAAGGCCCTGAGTTCAGATCCCAGAAATCGTGTTGTTTTTAAAAAAAAAAACAAACAAAAACCAGAGGGCCTGAACTTCTGGCCCTGATGAGCAAAGCCAGGGAAATCCCAGAGCAAAACAAAAAGGAAGCAATTCAAGATGATTCCCAAAGTCACCCTTGGGCCTCCACAGGACACACAGTGCCCTCTGACTCTCACACACACACACACATGCGCGCACGCGCGCACAATTGAATAAAAAATTGAATAAAAATATTTTAAAAAAAAGTTTAAAAAAAGAAAAGATACTTGGGGGGAGGGGAAGGCAGTAAGATAGCTCAACAAAGTGCTGCTCACAATCTTGGAGACTTAAGTTCGATCCCTGGAGGCCACAAGGTCTCTGTCTCTCTCCGTGTCTCTCTGTGTCTCTCTGTCTCTTATATTAAAAAAAGAAGACACTAGGTCAGATGGGTGATGAAAGCAGCTTAGTTGAAGGAGTAGCAAAGTACTGGACTGATCTGATGATTCGTTTTTCCAAGTTGGGCAATGTTTGCATAATGATTCATTTTTTTTGTTGTTGTTTTTTAATCCAGCTGTGCTTGATACTAAATGGACGTTTTCTCACTACCTGTAAACATCTATATTTTGAAATTACAGCTATGGACAATTGTGGCTAATCCTTATAGATTGTCTTCCCTTGCTTTAACATGGATGAATTTGGGGCACACTAATGTTCTTTGTGAAGATGCATATTAAATGTAAGTTCTTCTGCTATTTTTAGATAATACATAAAAAATACTTTAGCTTAAATGCTAATAATGCCAAGATTTTGAGTTTGGCATCCTTTGGACAAAGTAACTTTCCTGTTTCCATGCTGCATCTATACTTTATAGATTCTCTATAACCAGCCAGCTTACAATACCTGGCAGTACTACAATCTGGGCAGGCACTCTTCAATTAAGCTATGCCCTAGCCTGACATTTACACATTGTCTTAACTGTGCTAAAAACTACCAGCTATGCACCTTAAAAGTGGTATGTCTTTGTGTTAAAATATTATCTCAAAAATTTAAAGAAGTACAAAAAAAATTGCTGCAGCAGTCTGAAGCCTTGCTACTGTAGCGTGACTGTGGACCTGTGATCTGTCACCAAGAAGGCCCAGCTGCATTTGGTTCAATACTTGAGAGCCTGTGGTTTGCTAAACGCTCCTTGGTGCTCTCCAGTCCTTCCAACAGCCGCATCCTCGTGTGTGTGGCTGGGCAAATGCCCCTTGCCACATGGCCAAGAGGATGCTTTTGTGCTGAGAAGTAGAGAGTTTGAGAGCCAGCTGTTCCTTATTCTTTACGTTGTTGCCAAAGTGATGGCCATGACACGGTGGGGCCGATAGGCTCCCCTGGGCGCCTGTATAAATGATGGGTTTACTTCCTGGAGGGGTGGGAAGGGGACAGGAAGGCGCGTGTCCTGCTGAGGTACAATAGCGCCATTCTTCACTTGCGGCCTCTGCTCTAGGCTCTCTGCTTGGGCGGGTTCTAGGCACTTGAGATTGTGTTAATGGCTATTACATTAGTTCTAGTGACTACAACAGATTATTTATTCTCTGAAATTCCTCAACTTTCACTCCTTTTTTCTTTGCCAGTGTGTAGACTTGACAGCACTATCAAGAACTGAGGAGAGCGAAGATGAGCACGGGCCTAGCAACTAGAATGTCGTAGCGCTCCCTGAGAGCAACCTTTTTCCTCTTGGTGGCTCACTTTATTAGACACAGAAGATATTGAGGCCGGTGGCAGCTACATGGTGTCATATTTGAGCTCATTGCAGCGTCCTTTCTTTATTCGTTAAATCACAGTTTGCTTCTCGTGTTCAGAGCTGACTCATTTGTTTCCTGTTAATAATTGAAGCACCATGTGGCCAGGACTGCTCATGAGCAAGGGGGCATTCCCAGCCTGCTCCTCCTATGAGATTCTGGCCTATTTACAAAAAGACCCCCACTGAAGAAAGATAGTTATGTTTCAAAAAAAGAAAAAAGAAAAGAAACTGATTAAATGCTTTTGCATGGTGTGTTATGACTTAAACTTTTAACTAGTATTTTATATCTAAGCTTTTTTATCAATTTTGTTAATAGTATTACTGTATCTTTTGATATAGTAATAGCATTACTATTATAGATATATTACTTTTATAAGTAATATTATTACTTATTAGATATGTTAGATATTTGATGGCCTAATGCTGTAGATTTTGTACAAATCAAATCTTTCTAAAACTACCATAGAGACTAATACTTGTATTTTCCTACTAAAAACAAATTAAGTCACATTTTACTGTTGAAGTAAGAGTCCTTTGTAATGAACATAAAAGTATCTATTAAATATGCAGAAGAGCATGTGTTTTATTTTAATAACTTAAGATACTGTGTGTAGCCGTTGTCAGTGCAGCTGCCTGGGTGCTGATTGGCTGGCTGCTCTCTTATTTCCCCTTGACTCAGTTAGGTAAAGCAGCCTGCATGTGGTTAAGTGAACAGGCTTCACAGTCACTTAGCTGCTTGGGAAGCCCAGCTCCGCTCATGGCACATAGAACAGGTAAAAATGTCGTCTTGGCAACAAAAAAATACTCAGCCCAAGTAACTTAGGGGAGAAAGGCTTAATTGGCTTAGAATTCCAGGTTACAGTCCATCTCCAGGGAAGTTACAGTGACAGGAGCTCGAAGCAGCCGCTCCCCTCATCCGTGGGAAGGGCCAGAGTGGCGAACCGATGCGTGCTTGCTGCTTCTCTCTGTCTTACGGTCCCGACCTATCCAAGTAAGTCCCACCCACCGTGGACTGGATCTTCCCTCAGCAGTTAATGCAATCAAGACAGTTCTCAGGAGCATGCAGAGGCCAGCCGTAATCTATCTAGCAAACACGACTCAGGCCAGCCCACAGGACTGCTTCTCCACGTCATGCTGACAATATTAACCATCACAGCAGGTAACTTAACACTTTGGTTTTCAGTTTCCTGAGAGTAGTAGCCGTATCAGTCTTGGGGATATTGTAAGTAGTCAAAAAATCATAAACATAGAGTCTAAGCAGCCTGAAGCTGGATGTGTTTGCATGGATTTCTGCCCAAGCCCACAAAAATAAGTTACTTACAGTGCCTGGCACTCAATACATTTAGATATCTCTAGTTCTTGTTTCTTTTAAATACAGGATTCTTAGGGCTGGAGAGGTGGCTCAGGGGTTAAGACTCCACCTCACAAGCAGAAGGCCCTGAGTTCAGATCCCACATAAAAAAAAAAATGCCTGGTAGAAATGGCGGCAGTCTATACTTCTGGCTCTGGAAGGCAGAGTCTGGGAAATCCCAGAGCAAAACAAAAAGGAGGTAGAAGCAATCCAGGATGACTCCCAAAGTCACACTTTGGGCATTTTCAGGGACACACAGTGCCCTCTAATATTAATAGAGAGAGAGAGAGAAATGAATGAATGAGTCCAGGATCTCCTTATATAGACTGAAACTAATTGTGCAGCCCAGGCTGGCCCTAAACTCGTGATCTTGCATCTCATCCTCCTGAATGCTGAGATTTCGGGTGTGCCGCACCACACTGGATTATTATTATTATTTTTTTTTTTTAGCAATGATGATTCTTTTTTTTTATTATTATTATTATTTATTCAACTGTGTGCATGCGCACGCGTGTCTGTGTGTGTGTGTGTGTCTGTGTATGTGTAGAACCACGGACGAATTCATGAACCACCATGGCCGCCTCCACCTCCTTCTGCCCCGGGATTCACAGGCTCCGCCCTACCAGGACCAGAAGCACAGGCCGCCCCCGCTTCCGCCTGGCGTCTATACGTGGGATCTGGGATCCGAACTCAGGACCTTCCGCCTGCAAGGCGGAGGCTTAACCCCTGAGCCACCTCTCCAGCCCTATTATTATTTTTTTCATGAGCATATTGAATACTCATCCCTGCTTCTCTCCATCCCCTTCCCTCCCATCTTCCTCCTCCTCGTCAATCCATTCCACTGGCATCCTTCTGCCTATCTGCTTCTATGAACCCCAGGGTTCCCTCTGGCTTGTCTACTTTTGTGTGGGTTCAGGTCTTGCAGCATACCAAGTTACTACCCTTCCTGGGTCACCCCACTGATAGGGGCGTTTCCCTTTACTCACGCATCCAGCTCTAGTCCCCAAGGTTTCCTCTGTGTGTTCTTACCTCACTTCAGCTCCTCATAGTGCATGGGGCATATTGGTGCGTCAGTCATTGTGCAGGTCTGGTAGGTAGGCTGTGACTCCTAATCAGTTTTGAGCCAGGTCTGAGTCACTGTAGCAGTTGTCTTGCTGTCTCATCCAGCCCTAATGCCTCCTCTGCTGATCCACATTAAAGCCATGTCTTGAGGCCGCACAGCGGGTGGGTGGGTGTTGTCTGTCAGGGATAGCTCTCTGTGCACACTCACAATCTCTTCAGTCCATAACTTACCCTTGCAGCCTGTCTGGATCCCATGTTGGAGAAACATCCTGTGCTGATTTAGTCTTAGGGCCAAATACTTTGTTGTGCAGAAAATACTATATAAAATAACATGTCAGTTAAAGGGTATGTATCAAAAAATGTTAATAAAACCAAGGGATTTTCTGGGAGCTATGCTCAGAAAAACTTGGAGTAACAGCAAAAGGCATTGTCTAATCTGGGAAGATGGGCCGGAGTTTTCCCTGTTCCTCCCACAGTCTCCAGCGTCAGGACGTGGGTGTCCTGGCATGAGATTTGTTTCTCATGCTTCACCAGCTTTGGACTCCTTCAGGCAAGCTGTTGCCGTGTTGGTCCTTCACGGCTCTTGCTAGTTCTCCAGAGTCCAGGCAGCCAGGGGCCTCCTGGGAGCTCCAGGGACAGGTGTGTGAAGCAGGTGGTCAGCCAGAGTCCAGCCTTCAAGGCCGGCTTGCCGAGTGCCTGCGTTCATCATGCCCAGGAGCCTCGCGTCCCGTCCACTGTCCACTCTGGATGGAGCCAGTTAGGGGATCAAAGGCCACTTAATTGGTTCAGACTCACCAAAAACTCAGATTATTTCTTCTTTGTCTGAGTAACTTTTCTCCTGAGCTTACATTTTCTGTCAGAAAGACTGTTCCAAATTGGATCACTTCCGAAGACTCGGAAGACAAAGCTTCGTGCCACCGGGTCCAAATATTTACCTGACCCTAACTGTAGTTTTATTTATTTCCCCAGCTCCCACAGTGCTGGGGACCGAACCCCTCAAGTGCAGGCAAGTGCCGCTCACAGATCCTAAGCCGCAGAGTGTTGTAGCTTGTAATTCCCATTGTTGTGGATGTTACAGAACCATGTGATTTCTGGAACGTGATTGGAGAAAAAGATCGTGTATGTATGTCATAAGCCTTGAATCTAGAATTCTTAGTAGTCTTCTGTTAGCTTTTCAAATATTGTGAGGAATGTATACAGAGTTGTTTAAAAGTCAGAATGTACTTTGAGTATGGCTTATAGTACTTTCTCTTTGATGTTAAGTATTTTGCTTTTTAAATTTTTTATTTTATTTAAAGGACAGCTTCATGAGTCATTTCTCTCCTACCTTGCCATAAATTCTGGAGATTGAACTTGGGTTGTTGGGGTTAAAGGTCAAGCAAATTTACCCACCGGACCATCTCCCTACCCCTTTATTTTTTTTTTTCTTTTTGTTTTCCTCTCTTCTTCCTTCTTCTTAAATTTTATTTATTTATTGTGTGTTGGGTAGCAGAGGGCACTGTGTGTCCCTGTGGAGGACCAAGAGTGACTTTGGGAATCATCCTGGATCTGTTCTACTTTCTTGCTTCCCTCTGGGATTTCCCAGGCTCCGCCCACCAGAGCCGGAAGTTCAGTCCGCCACTGTGTATGCCTGGTGTTTTCACATGGGACCTGGGATCTGAACTCAGGACCTTTTTTTTTTTTTATTCAGTTGTGCGTGTGTGTGTGTGTGTGCATGTGTGCGTATGTGTGTGTGTGTGTAGAACCACGGGCGAATTCGGGAACCACCATGGACGCCTCCACCTCCTTGTTTACTCTGCCCCGGTATTCACAGGCTCCGCCCTACCAGGACCAGAAACGCAGGCCGCCCCGGCTTCCGCCCGGCGTTTATACGTGGGGTATAGGATCCGAACTTAGGACCTTCTGCCTGCAAGGCAGAGGCTTAACCCCTGAGCCACCTCTCCAGCCCAGGACCTTTTGTTTTTGAGACAGAGGTTTAACTCCTGAGCCATCTCTCCAACCCTTTTTTTCTTTTTATGTGTGTTTGTGTAGAAGAGGGCACTGTGTATACCTGTCAAGGCCCAAGGGATTTTAGGAATCATCCTAGATTGTTCTACTTGTTTTTTGCTTTGCTCTGGGGTTTCTCAGGCTCTGACTTTCAGAGCCAGAATTACATAATGCTGCCATATCCGCCTGGTATGGGACCTGAACTTAGGTCCTTCTGCTCGGGAGGAAAAGATTTTAACCCTGAGTCATTTCCCCAGCTCATATTTTATATTTTTAAATTTCTATTGCTAGAATAATTAGTATATTTTTTTGAGGATTAAGGAAGAGTTTATTAGAGGAAAGAAAGAATAGAACTCAGGGACATATCTAAAAGAGGCAAGAGAGCCCCCAAGAATTCAGACTCTATAGACATCGATTCCCATGAGGGGCAAGGCAGCCTGATAATTCCTTTTTTTAATTTATTTTTTATTTATCTGTTTGTTTATTTTGTATAGATATGTGTGTATGTCTGTGTGCATCAGAGGGCACTGTGTGTCCCTGTAGAGGACCAAGGGTGACTTCAGGAGTCATTCTTGAGTGCTTCTGTCAACATTTTGCTTTGCTCTGGGATTTCCCAGGCCTTACCCACCGGGGCTAGAAGTACAGGCTGCCTGGTGTTTTTACGCAGGACCCAGATCCGAACTCAGGACCTCTTCTTTCGAGGCAGTCTTAACCCTGAGCCATCTGTATGATGTTAAGGAGCAAAAGATAACTGGAGATGTAGTTCATGGTGGAGTGTTTCCTTCCTGTGCCTAAAACTCTGGGTTCAATTCCCAGTACCGTAAAAATAACAAGAAGCATTAAAAAAAAAGCTTTGATTTGCAGTGTGCTATGGAGAGCAAACCTGAAGACGCTGGGGGCAGCGTCAGCAAGGCGAAGCCCTAGGTCCGCAGTTCTCCCCCTAGACTGCTTTGGTCCCTTCTTGGCATAAGGTACGGCTCTAGCTGTTTTTGTGGCAAGTTATCACTGTAGTCCAGGCTGCCTCGGCCTCCTAGCTGCTGGGGTCCGGCGGAGGCCAGTGCAGGTGGCTGGGCTGGCTTTGGTTTCTCAGGACCCGAGTCATTTCCAGGTCCTCCCGTCCGCTGGGGCTCGAGGCCTTGGGTTGCAAAACCAGTCTAGTCTGGCGTGCATCCCCAAGTGTAGGGGCTTCTGGAGACGGAAACGTGAGCATTTTAGTGCCGCGGTGGTGGTCTCTGCCGGGTCTTGGAGGAACTGAGACGCCTGATGAGTCTTCCCTCTCCTCAGACCCCCAGATTTCCTGAGTTTCTGGAGAGTTGACTGAAGAAAGGATTTTAGACATAGTCTTTTTTCCATCTTGTGCTTTTTGGGACTTCTGGGGAGTTTGGAGCATGTT
The DNA here is from genome assembly GCA_023101885.1 of Typhlomys cinereus. Classification (NCBI taxonomy): domain Eukaryota; kingdom Metazoa; phylum Chordata; class Mammalia; order Rodentia; family Platacanthomyidae; genus Typhlomys; species Typhlomys cinereus. The sequence continues at coordinate 373,461 of JALPQD010000162.1, forward strand.
ACTGACAACTTAGCTTTCCTGAGGTTGCAGTGTGTCCTGAAGTCCTGTCGCGGGAGCAGAGGCAGGAGGCTGACGGTGGGGCCAGCCTGGGCTACGTAGTGAAACCCTGTCTCAAAAGGTAGAAGACAGGTTTCTGGGTGGTTTTGTCTTTGGTTTTGGAAATGTTTTCTTTTATATATATATATATATATATATATATATATATATATATATATATATATATATTTAAGGGAGGAGAAAGGGCGGGAGAAAGAGGAAAAGAATAGGGATGTTCCGTTCACGCTCAGAGATCAGAGAGCAGCTTTCGGCGGTCAGGGCTCTCCTCCCACCGTGTGGGCTTCTGGAGAAAGCTCAGGTCGTCATGTTTGCAAGACGGTGCCTCGGTTAACATGAGATAGGAGGGGAAGAGGAAAATGGGGGATTCTTTTAAAGGTAATAAAATTCTGCTTTTATTGAAAATTTATATGTGATTCAGTATTATAATCATTTTCACAAAAAAGGTGTTAATGATGAAAATACTAATTGGGTAGATTTATTTGTAGTAGCAAGACAGACTTTTATCGATCTAAAATGAATATTAACATCATTCTTCAATCTTTGTTGATCCTCGATTAAAAAGTAGGAACCAAATGAAACACAAATAATTTCTTGGGGAAAAAGATTGTGAATTATCAGGTGATGAACCCTGTGCCAGCTGCCGCGTGACAGCTCATTCTCCAAGCTCACCGGACCACACAGAACAGTCCTCGAGGCAATGGGGACTTGTCCATACAGTGCGATGCGGAGCGGCTACAGAAGCCCACTGGGAAGTAGAGCAGTTTAATAACTACACTGAGTACATTCTCCCTATGCGATTTGAGCAACAGTGTTACATGTGGAAAGACTAGAGAAAAGGAATAATTCATACCTTTTTCTTACCTCCCTTTATTGTGTGTGTGTGTGTGTGTCAGGGCACTGTGTGTCCCCGTGGAGCACCAAGGGCGACTTCAGGAATCATCCTGGATTGCTTCTATCTCTTTGCTTCGCTCTGAGATTTCCCAGGCTCCCCCACCAGCGCCTGAAGTGTAGGCTGCCACCTTTTCTGCCTGGCGTTTTGGGACCTGGGACCCAAACGCAGGACCTTCTGCTTGCAAGAGAGAGGCTTAACCCCTGAGCCATCTCTCCAGCCCGCTAAGCTCCCTTTTGTCCCCACCCACTGTCACACCATGACCAACAATAACAATAGCAAACTTCAGATTTTCTTCCCATCAAAAGATGAGGGAAGAGGTTTTTTCTTTTTCTACAGTTTTTTGGACATCTCCAATACTTATTACTCACAAGGTACCTGTGCAAATCTATTTCACATGATTTCAAAAATGATTTCAAGATCAACTCACCAAAAAAATCCTTGGAGCTCTTTTTGGACTTGGGCATTTTATATCTGGAAGGAGGAAGAGGAAGTAATGACAAAGAAGTGTGATCCTATCAAATGTTAGAAAGTTTTCAGCTGTCAGTTTGCTTCTGGTCTGGGACCTAAGACTTCAGCTTTGGGCGATTCTGAACTGACAGGTGCTGAAGAATGCGCTTCTCTTTCTGGGCCACGTGGCCCTTGTGTTGCTCCAGAGCGCTCTGAGTGCTCCCATCTTCAGCTGGCATCTCTTGCATGCCCAGGTCCCTGACAGTGCCTGGCACTTGCTCAGCAGGCCGCAGCTCCTGCTGCACTGTGCTGGGCCGCGTCTCTCCAGCCGTCGGTGACCACGTGGCCTGCAGCTCCTGGTTCAGCAGCCCACACCATCCTTCCAAGTGTGTTCCTTTTCCAGAGGAGAGAATGGCTCGTTCTTCTTTGTGTACAGCATTTTACACCGCAGCGGCTCCTGTGTTGTGTCCACGAGACAGGCAAGGTGCTTCTCCGTCCCCAGGACGTGAGCAGCCGTTTGCTTTGCCCCTTTGCTAGTGCCGCCAGTTCTCCACAGCAGGCTGACTGGTATTGCTCAACCGTTTTTCATCTTCTGGCGGCTTCCTGAGTTTCAGTCTCCTCCTCTCCTTTCTTTGTATCTTGTTCATCTCTGGTCTATTCTCAGCACACTGACCGAAAGACTGAAGTTGAGTTTTCTGACTGCAGAATCCTTGCTGAGCACTGGGATTCTAAAATGAAAAGGAGAAATTCTAAACAAACATTTTTTAGACACACAGGTAATGGATAGTACAAGTCCAATAATTAAGTAAAAATTAGAATATTCTTTCATCTTATATAGTGGAGATTGAGCTCAGACCTTTTCTTTTTCTTTTCAATTTTTATTGTTTTGCATATTTGTGTGTGTGTGTGTATGTAAGAGGACACTTGAGTGTGTGTGCAGAGGACACTTGAGTGTGTGTATGTAAGAGGACACTTGAGTGTGTGTGCAGAGGACACTTGAGTGTGTGTGCAGAGGACGCTTGAGTGTGTGCAGAGGACGCTTGAGTGTGTGTGCAGAGGACGCTTGAGTGTGCAGAGGACGCTTGAGTGTGTGCTGAGGACGCTTGAGTGTGTGTGCAGAGGACACTTGAGTGTGTGTGCAGAGGACACTTGAGTGTGTGTGCAGAGGACACTTGAGTGTGTGCAAAGGACACTTGAGTGTGTGCGCAGAGGACACTTGAGTGTGTGCGCAGAGGACACTTGAGTGTGTGCAGAGGACACGAGTGTGTGTGCAGAGGACACTTGAGTGTGTGCAGAGGACACTTGAGTGTGTGTGCAGAGGACACTTGAGTGTGTGTGCTAAGGTCTAAGGGTGACCTGGGAATCATCGGGTTTCCCATGCCCCTACTTCCATGGTCAAAAGTGCAAGCTGCTGCATTTCTACCTGGCATTTTTTACATGTGATCTGTGATCTGAACTGGGGTCTTTTTGCTTGTGAGGTTAAGATTTTAAGCCTTGAGCCATCTCGCCAACCTGTTCCCCCCCCTTTTTTAATTTTCTCATGAGCATATTTTCCACAGGGCAGTCAGCTGTGTGTGCTAAGTGGTGTTACCTGTACTGTATAGTATCCCCACAAGGGAGAGATTATATTCTTCACTTGGTGTGCATAGCGGTGGCACCATGAGCCTGTTGGTGTGTAGCCTTTGTGATTTTTATTCCTTGACACAGCTACTCAGTGAACTTTGTTATTTATTCAAAGCTGTATACCGAGTTCTCATAAATTTACCGTTAAGATCTGTATAATCCAGCAGTACAGATTAAACATCTCTAATCTGAAATACTGAAATACAGAACTTTTTTAGCATTAACATGATGTCACGAATGGAGGGACTCAACAGTGAAGTGCTTGTGCAGCAAGCACTGAGACCCGAGCTTGCACCCCCGGCACCTTGTGAAAATCCAAGCCCAGGGGCGGTGGCCTTGTGTTTTCCCAGCGCTGGAGAGGAGAGACAGGAGATCTGAGGGACCTCCAAGTTCAGCGAGAGAGACTCTCAACGAATAGGTGGAAGTGGGCTGGAGATTTGGATCAGGGGTTAAAGTATCTGCCGCACAAGCGGGAAGACTGGAGTTTGAATCTCCACAACTCACGTAAAATGCTGAGTGGGCGTGGCAGTCCACCTGTATTTCCATCTTGGGAAGACTGAGCCTGGGGATCCCTGGAGCAAGCTTGCTAGTCAGGCTAGTCATCTTGGTGAGCTCTGGGTTCGATTGTAGATCTTGCCTCAAAAGAATTAGGTGGAAGAGTGATGGAGGGTGGTTTCCACTATCAGCCTCAAGGCTCCACAGCACACACAAATACACACATGTAAAAAATGGTAGTGACAAAGGAGTGCCCAATACCAAGCTCTGGATTCCACATGCTGACACACAGCATACATGTATGTGCATATATACGACAATCAAGGAACGCTCTTTTAGATAATGGTAACAGTCAAAACACAGGCATGGGTAGGCATCGTGGGACATGCCTGTAATGTTGGCTACTCAGATGGCTACAGCAGAAGGATCTCAGGTTCAAGGCCGGCCTGGAATACTTTAGCAAGACCCAGAGAGCACAGAACACCTTCAGGCTCTCTCTATATGATGCACATAAAATACAAACAAAGTTTGTGAATACACTTAGGTTCCATCCCTAAGCTAGCTCATTATGTAGATACTGCAAAATTGAAAAAAAAAAATCCCAAATTCCTCAGGTCCCCAAACATTTTGGATAAGGGATATTTAGTCTGTAGGGAGAAAAATATATGCAGAACAGGTTAAAGACCATGGAAAATCTGAGGAAAATGATGCAGGGTTGGAAGAATGGCTCTGTGGATAAGGTACGGTACTTGCCCTGCGAGCATGAAGACTGGTCGGACCCCCAGAACCCATAGAAAAGCTGTGTGGGTGTGATGGCTGTTTGTAATCCCAGCACTCAGAGACAGACGGGAGTGAGCTGTCTAGCTAGACAGTCAATCGGTGAACTTTGGGTTCAGTTGAAAGACCCGGCCTTTAAGTGGAGAGCAACTGAACAGATGCCTGATGTCAACTTGAGGCCTACATAATCATGTATGTGCATGTTCATGCATGCACACGGGCATCATCCCACAAACGCAAGCCAAAAAGAGGGACTAAAGAAAGTGCTATGAAAATTTAAAAAGTGAACGTGGGGCTGCAGCCCATGGCAGTGCTTGCGGGGCATGCTGGGCTTTCTGGGCTCCATCCCCAGCCTTAAGGAAAAGGAAACTTAGAAGGTAGCAGCTGTTGGTTGAGGAAAAAGATAGGTGGCATTGAGATTCATCCCTAGTGGACTCATTCTTGAATAATTTTCTGCAGCTAAGGAAGGGGACGTGAGAAAAGAAAGTTAAAGATCTGGCTGAGAGATACCAGGCAGTACAGGGGTCACTGGAAGGAAGGTGGGTCTAAGAAGATGGCACTGGGAAAGCACATGGCCTGGATATATGGGGCTTGGAATGCCAAGCAAGTGATGAGTGTTCAGTCACCGGTTTATTAAAAAGTCCCATGTCCCAGACTGGGGACAGTATCCACAGACAAGGGACGACATCTATTCATTGATCATCTGAAGTCCAGTTGTATTGTATCCTAAGTGTCCCTCCCTCCCTTCTTTGATCCTACTTTAAGGCTCAACATCCTTTTTTATTTTTATGAGCAAGAGAAGCTTACACATAGTTGTTATGGTAGAGGATCAGGGGACAGCTGGGTAGAGGTCAGAGGGCAACTTTCTGCAATGTAGCCTTCTACATAGTGAGCTCAAGTCACAGCTTACAAGCAGACACTTTACCCATTGAGCTATCTTGCTAACCTTTATCTCCCTTGGTGAAGGTCCCTCATTTTCCCATTGTTTAAACCTGTTCCCTCTTAAGCTGATCCCCTAAAGGGTTCAGAGTAGGAAGCCTGTGTACTTCCCTGAAGAAAAAGTGGCTTAGCTTGGAACATGGATGCCCCAGCTTAGACTTGGTATTTTACTCATCCATGGGGAAACCTTCCAGATTTTGTCCTGTGTCTCAGGGCCCAGAGGCGATACTCTGAAATCCAGAGTTTGCGGCTGCATTCATTTCTCTTCCAGCTCAGTTTGCTCCACTCATCCCATGAAGCACTCCAAGTGTTTGAAACCGGTCCGTTTCAGAGTTCATAGTGTAATTTCTTTTCCTTAAGTCACCCCCCCAATATTTATCCACTAGCACCCCTCTTAAATATTCCATGCCAGCCTGGCCCAAAGCTCTTCCTTTTGGGTTCCCAAGATACCCTGTGCACACCACCCTCTGACTCCTTCCCTACACGTCTGTTCTGTCTCTGTGGATCCCCGAAAACTTGAGCAGCACCTGCTTCTTTCTCAGTGTCCCCTTTTTTCCAGCTGTGTGTGTCACCAGATGTGCTCAGTTTAGAAGTACTGAAGGGCTCAGTGGCTTTGCATCCTGCAACGCCCACTAGCACTCTTTGCCTTGGGGAGCGCAGCCAGCTGCCCCTTGTGCCTGACACACCCAGACACTTTTCTGTATTTCAAAGCAAGGGAGTCCCCCCCCCCCCCCTGTGCACGTATGCGCGCGCGCACACACACACACTTTGCATTAGTGGTAAAGCAAACCTGTCTGATTGCTCCCATCCCTGCACCTGCCTGGCCTGCGTTCCTGGACAGTCTGGTTAGACCCAGAGATCTGAACATTATTTCCTCGTCCTGCTGATCCGGGCTGCACCCAGGCAGTGATGCAGAGGTTGTTTCTGCTGTACTTGCCTTCTGCACACAGCTGTTCAGCCCTCACCACACGTGCCTCTCAGGTCGGTTTGCTGCGTTGTTACATCCAAGAAAGTAAGGAGAATGATACTGGCTTCCCAGCCTCTCACAGAGGCCCTGATAGAAGATGCCTGGGCTGGACAGGGTGGTGGGATAATGAAAACACAAGCAGACATGTTCTCCAGATCCACGTGGAGCCGAGGCTCCCCACTGGGTGAGATGGGAAATATTTCAGGGTGTCCTGGCTATTATATACAGGGCAGAGGAGAGAGACACCTCACAGGCAGCTTTCGAATCCTCAGGATGTAAATTGTCCCAGCTGCCGCAGTTTCACCGGGGACAGAACACTGGTGCGAACCTTTACCAAGGAGTGCAGGTAGCATCGGACACGTGGGAAGCAGCTGGAGTCGGTAGTGTCGAGCAGCTGGAGTCGGTAGTGTCGAGCAGCTGGAGTCGGTAGTGTCGAGACTCTGAGCACTGCTTTCACTCCAGAAATGTGCTTCCCCCAGTGCTCATCTGGGCATTTCTCCCTTTACCCACAGGGCTAGCCTTGGTCGTGGGAATTGGCGGGTGCGTGTGGGCAACGAGGACCCACAGACAACGTGGCGAAGCTTCCTGCTCTCGTGCATAGCCCCTTCCGCGTGATTAGTGGCTTGGCCTGGGAAACCATAGATGGTTCAGGAGGCTGGCCCCTGCCACGAACAACTGGCTGCCAGTGACTCTTGTGGCTTGTGGTTCCTGCCTTTCATGGGGGCTGGGGTTCTGGATGTGACGGCACCCCACGAGTTGTGGGGTCCCCAGTGGAACTGGTGCCCCAGAGCAGGGCTCTGGGGACTTAGAGACGAACTTTTTCTGGGATGCAAGAAGCTTCATTCCCTGTCCCTGGCCCGCCCCACACGAGCGCTCTCTTTGCAGGTACCTGAAGGAGTTCCGCACAGAGCAGTGCCCGCTCTTTGTGCAACACAAATGCACACAGCATCGGCCCTACACCTGTTTCCACTGGCACTTCGTGAATCAGCGGCGGCGCAGGTCTATCCGCCGTCGAGACGGCACCTTCAACTACAGTCCTGACGTCTACTGCACCAAGTACGACGAGGCTACAGGCCTCTGCCCCGAGGGCGACGAGTGAGTGCCTAGTCTGCCGCAGAGGAACACCAGGTCTCCTGGGCCAGATCCCGGGAAGCCGGCCTGAGGTTACTCTAGGAAGGTCTGCCTCTAACCCAGCACATGTGCTGTAAACTAGACTGGAGCTCGCTTCCCTAGCTTAATCGTGCAGCAGGAAACAAGGGCAAGGAGACTTTTATTGTTTCTTTACTTATGGGAAAATCTTGGGCTGGAGAGATGACTCAGGGGTTAAGACTCTGCCTCAAAAGCAGAAGGTCCTGATTTTGGATCCCAGGTCCCACTTAAAAATTCCAGACAGAAACACTTCTGGCCTTCGTGGGCAGAACCTGGGAAATCCCAGAGGGAAGCAAAAAGGAGGTTAGAAATGATGCAGGATGATTCCTGAAGTTACTTTTGGCCCTCCACAGGGATACACAGTGCCCTCTCTCTCTCTCTCTCACACACACACACACACACACACACAGAAATTTTAAAAACTCCAACTTTTTTGCACTAAGCCTGTGTGAACCAAAATGGTTCACATTCCCAGAGGACCTCTCCCTGTCCTGCACTGTGCGCTGTAGTCACCTGCCATCCCTCCAAGGTGGCAATTTAGAGGTGGAACTGCACCACTTGCCCTGTTCAGACACAACAGTAACGGCAAATGGGCAAACTCTGGAATAAACTGAGAGGGAGCATTTGCTGGTCCTGCTTGTCATTCTTTCAACCTTGCAGAAAGGTGATGGCGACCTTGTTGGGTTCCACGCAACATTCTGAACTTCTTCCACAGGTCAAGGCTTGCTGATTTCAAATACCATACCCAAGCTTACTAAGATGTGGAAGTTTTAAAGGCCTGATTTTTTTTTTCCCTAAGGTCCCCTACTTTGAGCAACATTTGTGGTTCAGTTGTTTGACAACAGTTGGAAACAACTGTTCCACCCACAAGTGTTCTCAGGAGCATCTGTGGCAGTCTGGGGGCGCCAGGCCTTTCAGACCTCTGCACTCGAGCACGGAGCTGTGGTAGCAGCAGAGCTCGCTATAGCTTTTCTCCTGCCGTGCCTGCCTCTTCCTCAGTAGGGGAGGTTGGCCCGGGACACAGGAGCCGGGTCGAGTGATCACTGCTGCTGTGTTCCAGATGCCCATTCCTGCACAGGACCACAGGGGACACTGAGCGCAGGTACCACCTTCGTTACTACAAAACTGGAATCTGCATTCACGAGACTGACTCAAAAGGCAACTGCACCAAAAACGGCCTGCACTGCGCTTTTGCCCACGGGCCCCACGACCTGCGCTCCCCTGTTTACGATATCAGGTAGGTTGATTTTGGAGCAGAGACCTTGCAGCTGCTAGTACTGGCCTGAAAATGGCCGTTCTTTATGCCTCCCCCCGCCTTGTCTGTCCTTTTCCCAGGGAGCTCCAAGCCATGGAGGCCTTGCAGAACGGCCAGACCACAGTAGAGGGCAGCATCGAAGGCCAGTCAGCCGGCGCTGCAAGCCACGCTATGATAGAGAAAATCCTCAGTGAGGAGCCTCGGTGGCAAGGTACAGCTGGCACGGGCTGCCCCTCCCCTCCTGCCACACCTTCCATCTTGGCTCGCAGACACCTCCTGCCTTTTCCAACGGAAGCTGCCGCTCTGCTGAGAGGCAGCCTCTGTCATCCCGCCTTAGACCTGTCATTCACGAGGCGCTCAGTGGAGCTTCCTGATACACTGCCTCCCAAGGTTCCTCTAGACTTTCACGCTCATCCGTGTTTCCATCCTCATGGGGTGTCCTCTGGTTCGAGTAGCTCCGTGAAGAGCATGTCGTGGCTTTAGCCTCTCGGACCTGCCCCGTGAAAAAGCCTTGCACGGACCCTCAGCCCCAGGACCCCTTCCCAGTAGTCCTTCCTTTCTCTTGCTGTCTTGGGGTGCTCCAGCTTCACTCCCTGACCCCTGCCCTCTGGCCCCCTGTGCAGAGACTGCTTATGTGCTGGGGAACTATAAGACGGAGCCATGCAAGAAGCCCCCGCGGCTGTGCCGCCAGGGCTATGCCTGTCCATACTACCACAACAGCAAGGACCGGCGGCGGAGCCCCCGGAAGCACAAATACAGGTCCTTTGGCCCCAGGAGGCCATCCGAGGGAGGGAGGAGTGGCAGGGACGGGATCGTGGCTGAGACTGCTACGACCATGGCTCTCGGGGGCGGGGAGGCGGGCCCTGGGGATTATAGGCCCCGTTAGAGAGGGAGGACCTAGGACATACCGCTGAGTGGTGGGATCCCCGTCCAGCTCTTGCATGAAGCCCATCCATTGCTGATTCTCCAGGGTATGTCCTGGAGCAGGGCCAGCCTCAGTGCGGGAAGTGCGGAGTGGCTGCAGCTGATTCCTGGGCTATCTTGGGCTCCAAGCCTGGCTGGAGGAAACAGGCTTGTCCTCAGGACATAGCCAGCTGGGCAAGGAAGCCCAGCGTCTTACCGTAGCAAGACGTGTCCAGTGGCTTATCTTTTCTGTCTCTACAAACCTGCACCTGTGAGCCGGGGAGGGGCCCTGGCAGGGACCCAGGTCGTCCAGCTCTCTAGCTCCCGTCTTACTCTCTTTCCTCTGTCTAACCCCCTTGTTGGCCCAGGTCATCTCCGTGTCCAAACGTCAAACATGGGGATGAGTGGGGAGACCCCGGCAAGTGTGAGAATGGAGATACCTGCCAGTACTGCCACACCCGCACCGAGCAGCAGTTCCACCCAGAGGTGGGTCCTGAGGGTTGCTGGGTCCTTTGAGGGGCCGTGGATGGCTTACTATAACCCTCGTAGGAAGCAGTAGACAGGGCAGGTGTTGGCACTGTGCTGGAGAGGGATTCGTGGGCGCTGCGTCAGTTCTTGTTCTGAGCTCGCCCTCCCCTGCACCTCTTGACTTAGAGCTTGTTTCTCAGTCCACCCCACAGAGAGGCGTGGCTAGGGCTTGGTGGCCTAGACGTCTGAGCGTTGCACTCTTCGCGATACTCGTAATCCAGAGGCATCAGGGGTTAGAAAGTAAAGAAAAGCCCCTTTTGGCTGTCGCCTTCAAGGTCAGCTTAGGGGGCAGCAGCCCCCCTGACGCAGCGTATGAGGAAGCATCCGCTGCTGCTCCTGGTGTTCTGAAGCCAGTATTCTCGGAGAGAGACACAGAGATAACTTCCACGGCCACAGACTGAGTGGAAAGTTGGACCCAGGAGAGACCTCCAGCCCTAGGTTTTCTGGCGAGGGATTCTGGAGGTAGCTGTGCTGCCTGAGATCTCGGTTCACTTAATGGTGGAGGGATGCTCTGAGCCCTTCGCGGTAGCTGATAGGACCCGTGACCACAGAAGGGCCGGCACTGGTAGTGAGCTACCTCAGGAGGTTGAGTAAAGGTTTGGTGGGGAGCGGCTGGGTGTGCGGGTCCATGAAAGGGTGACAAGGAGGACTGTGAGTTCGAGGCCAGCTTAGGTGACATTTGGAGGCCTGTAATTCCAGCACTCGGGAGACAGAAGAGCAGAAGAACCATAGTAAGTTCTAAGCCCAGCCTGTTCTGCATACTGAATTCTAGGCCAGCCAGGGTACAGAGCAAGCCCTTGTCTCGAGGAAGAAGGGAGGGGAGGGGGAAAGAAAAAGGAAAGAATGTGGTTGGTAGGTTGAGACTTGCTTGGAGGAAGGGGTGTCCGGCTGCCTGTTGCTGAGCCCAAACCAGTCTACCTCTGCTCTGTCTTTTCAGATCTACAAGTCCACCAAGTGCAATGATGTACAGCAGTCGGGCAGCTGTCCCCGGGGACCTTTCTGCGCCTTTGCCCACATAGAACGTATGCTGTTTCCCCTGCCCTGACACTGCTTCCTTCCTCTCTCCCCAACCTCTGCTGAGCGCTGGCACCTGGCAGCCCCTCAGCATGCACATGAGTCCTTGTCTGGCAGCAGTGGGCCTTGTCCCGACCGGAAGTTCCTCAGAGCCCTGAGGCAGCTTCCAAAATCATGCGAGAGAGGTTGCAGGATGTCCCCTGATTGGATCATGCGAGAGAGGTTGCAGGATGTCCCCTGATTGGATCATGTGAGAGAGGCTGCAGGATGTCCCCTCATTGGGCACTTAGTCCCAGACAAGATGAGGCGCTGTGCCTTGAAAGCCAACTTGACAAATCCACCAGCCACCGCATCACCCAGGACAGACATCACTAATGGAACAAGGAGCTTTTCCCTACTGAACCCTGGTCAGGCCTCTAGAACTGAGCTATTTTGAAGTTTTAGATAACATGCAAAAGCAAAAGAAGCAGGTTTACTTAATTTTGGCATCTTTATTTAGGTCAGTATAAAATGTTGTCAATTCAACAAGTAATCAGTATAATAACTTCCTTTTTCTATGCTGTCTTAGAGATCCGATAGTAGTTTAATTCTTCGAGTCCATTTCAGTCCAGTCAGCTCATCTCAAATCCCGGGTAGGAAGCATGAGGAGGCCTGTTGCTGTGGAGCCGTGTGGACCTGCTGCTCCGCGCACGGCAGCACATCCCTCAGTCAGGCTCAGGTGACACCTGCTTCACCTGCAGCTGCCGCCGGGGTCTCTTCACCCTCGTTCTGGGCTCAGCTGTGTCTGAGGTCAGAGAGCAAAATAAACAGCTCTGGGAGGGAAATGCAGATGGAGACCACTGAGGTAGTTGCCTACTGTGGATCCTGGGACCACCCAACAGAGAAGCAGTCAATAGTCAGTTGGAGCTGTGAGTCACCTGAAGTGGGGTAGAAACCTCAGTTTCTGTTTCTTCATCTGTATCCTGGAAGACTTGTGATCCTCAGCTTCCTTTCTATAAAATGAGACCCCGATATATTTTATATTCATTGTGGAGATTGACAGTTATACACAAGGCTGGCACATAGTCAGATGGCACGGGATCAATACTAAGGGGTTAGCTCTTGTTAGGGGCAGAAGCCTGCAGGATCTCTTTGAGATGACAGGAACATTTTTAAGTGACATTTAAAATGTACTTGGAGCGGGGGGGCTGCGTGCTCATACGCCCCACACACATGTGGGGGTCAGTGGAGCGGGGGGCTGCGTGCTCATACGCCCCACACACATGTGGGGGTCAGTGGAGCGGGGGGCTGCGTGCTCATACGCCCCACACACATGTGGGGGTCAGTGGACAGTTTTCAGAGTCTGCTGTCTTTGCTCTGGGGATGGAATTCAGGCCCCAGGTTTGCATGAACACACTTTGACGTGTAAGGACAAAGCTGCTTTGGGAGCCCGCTGACTCCTTTTCCTGCTCTCTTTCCAGCGTCACCCCTAAGCGACGACATGCAGCCTTCCTCAGCCGTGCCCAGCCCCACGCAGCCGGGCCCTGTCCTCTACATGCCCTCTGCTGCCGGAGACTCGGTGCCTGTGAGCCCCTCCAGCCCGCATGCCCCTGACCTCAGTGCCGTACGTGCCTGTCCTGGGAAATGGGTGGGCACCCTGCCTGCCCAGGAGTCGGCCTCTGCGTCTCCGCTCCCAAGAGCTGAGGCTCTCTCAGTCTGTGCTTGGGGCCGCGGCCCTGGGATTTGTTCTAAGGCCGAAAGATCTGCCTTTTCTGTCCCACGGTTCTTCACTGTCGAAGTGGGGGCAGGGTGCACCCTCAGAGCTGTTGACTAGCCTGGGCAGTGCTGGACGGACCTTCCGTCACTCCTTCCCATCAAGTCCCTCGTGAGGCTGAGGGGTCCCGGAGGCTCGTGCTGCCTGTTTTCCACAGCCCTTGCGAAAATGCCTTTTGAGGCGAGGTTGTGTGTGAGGGGTGGGTAGCCCCGCCCCGCCCACACTGTGCCTTTGCCCACTGCCCACTGTCCTCTGCAGCTCCTCTGCAGGAACAGTAGCCTGGGAAGCCCATCCCACCTCTGCAGCTCTCCGCCAGGCAGAAAGGCCCCAAACCTGGAGGGCCTAGTGTTCCCAGGAGACTCTAGTCTCACCGCCGGCAGCTACAAGAAAGCTCCTGGTTTTGAGAGGGAAGACCAGGTGGGAGCAGAGTACCTGAAAAATTTCAAGTGCCAGGTAAGGGGTGCGAGGGGTCCCCGAGGATAATTTAGCCCAGTAAGCTCAGCTCATACGTGGGGCAGGAGAGCTTGTAGGACAGACCTGGCCCAGCTGGGGGGATGCCGAGAGCGAGGGCTGAGCCCCCGTCCTCAACAGTCCTGTCACCTTCTCGATTGAGCAAGGAGGTGGTGTCACCTGCCTCCCAGCTGAGGGGGAAAGACTGAAAGGCTGCGTAGCTCCCCGTAAGAACAAGACGGGTCTCCTCTCCTCGCTGCCCTGATGCGGTAGCAAGGCCTGGGGCAGAGAGGGGACCGTGTGAGGAGGGGCAGGTAGGCGGAAGAAAAGAGAAGCTGCATGCCCCCGTTGCCTTCTATCTGCAGCCACCCGGGCCCTGGTAAAGTCGGGTGGCACTGCCTAGAACCACGTTTAATTCCTACTCCCTGACCTCTCTCTCAGGCGAAATTAAAACCCCATTCACTAGAATCCAGGAGTCAAGAACAGCCTCTACTTCAACCCAAACAGGTAAAACAGCTTTCAGCCTCTCCTCTCTCCTGACCCGCTTGTGAGCAGGGCAGATCCCCAGCCAGCTGCAGGGAATAGGTACTAGTTTCCTCACAAGTTAAGGTGGGACGACCGTAGGCCCAGGCCCCAGATGCAGAGAGGGTGGGCCTCAGGCTCTGAGCTCCCTCGACTCTGAGGCACTCACCATCCATCAGGAATACGAGGGGAGTGTTGGTGCCACACACTGCGCATCCCTCATCCAGTGGACGTGCAGAGGCAGAGCGGACAGCAGGTCCCGCCCAGGCAGTGAGATGGTCCCCTGGGCTGGGCTTGCTCCCACGCCCGTGCTGTCCTAGCTCTGTCAAGCCTCCGCGGGCATCCTACCGCCTCTCCTCCCTCTCGTTGCAGGACGTGCTGGGCATCCTCCCCACGGGCAGCCCCCTGACTTCAAGCATCTCTTCCAGTATCACCTCCAGCCTGGCAGCCACTCCCCCAAGCCCTGCAGGCACCAGCAGTGCCCCTGGCATGAATGCCAATGCTCTGCCTTTCTACCCCACCAGCGACACGGTAGAGTCGGTCATAGGTAACTAGGCAGGGTTTGCGTGTGAGCCTAGGACTGGGTTGGAGTCAGAGACGCAAGGTGTCCTGAAATGAGATTCAGATGGGCACACTTGGCCCTCTAGACCTGGCCAAGGAGAGTCAGGATAGGTTCTCTGGTTCCTCTGAGCCAAAGAGAAGATGAGCCCAGTGCGTAGGGTCTTGGAGCTGGGTCAGCAGGTCTAGCTCCTTCACTAGGCGTCCTTGTGAATGGCCCACACAGATGTCCTCATAGTGCTGGCAATTAGAAGACAGAGCCCCGGGCTGGGTATGACTCGGTGGTAGTGTGCTTAGCATGCCTAAGGCTCTGTTCTGACCCATCACCATCATTTATGGGTGCCCATTTGGTACCAGGGCCCATGGCAGGCTCTGAAGAGACATGATGAAATGTTGCCACTGCCCTCTGGGAGAGAAACTTCCTTTCTTCCTCCCAGGCCATTTGAGCAGAAGGGTGCTAGCATCAACAGGTGCCTACTGAGCGTTGCTCACAGGAGGCCCCGGGACGTGCCCAGCCTCAGCGAACTTAGGATAAGATAAATGATGGGACATAAGAAGACTACTTCTGGAAGTGTATTTCCAGGTCTTGATACATAATCCAGACTGGCCTCCTCCTGCATGTTGGGATTGCAGGCATGAGACAGCACAGCAGGCCTGAGTTGGGTCTTGATTTCTCTTAGAGGTATCAAAAACTTCCGGAAGAAGAGGCACTTGGTTCAACTTGGCATATAGCACCAGGGCTGAGTTGCGCAGAGGGAGAGCCAAGCGGAAATATCACAGAGGCAAGATGAGGTCCTCAAGGTCAGGCAGGGCTAAGAACCTAGTGCGTGGCCCTTAGGAGACCCACACTCAAATCTCTGCCTCTAGAGTCTGCACTGGACGACCTGGACTTGAACGAGTTTGGGGTAGCTGCCCTGGAGAAGACTTTTGATAACAGCACAGTTCCCCACCCCAGCAGCATCACAATCGGTACTGGGCAGTGGGTGGGCAGGGGGGACTGCAGGGGCCTCTGGACCATGTGCTCACGGGCTCGCCTGGCCCTCACCCGCGCCCTCTGGGTCTCTTGCAGGTGGCAGTTTGCTGCAGAGCTCTGCACCTGTGAACATCCCTGGCTCCTTGGGCAGCTCGGCCTCCTTCCACTCTGCCTCCCCGTCCCCCCCTGTCAGCCTCTCTTCACATTTCCTGCAGCAGCCCCAGAGCCACTTGAGCCAGTCAGAAAGCACATTTTTGGGGACCTCAGCATCACATGGATCTCTAGGTAAGGGAGCGATTAGGACAGAGCCTGGTGCCTTTTAGAGAGCGCTCCTGCTTCGTCCATGCGTGTCGCCCTAGCTAGAGGTTAGAGCCAGGGCTTTGGGCCGGGAGGCGTTAACCATATCCGTGTGATGGGAAGTATTCTTAGGCAGCCTCCACCCTAGTGTCTGCCGTGGACACAGTGACGTTGAGGACTAAGGGATACTGAGAGGCCAGTGCTGGGCAGGCGAGCATGCACATGCGGGGTCTTTGGGCTCTGGGGTCACGGCCTGATTTTCACTTCAGGTTTTGCCTGATCATGAGACTGGCTTCGTATACAGCGCCAGCCTCACGTGTGCCTGGCCTTGGCTGGACCTTGGCAGCTCACGTACACGGTCACTGCTGTGTCCACACCAGGCAGGGTCCTCAGAGACCGAGGAGCACTGGAGGTGGCTCAGGTTCTCTTCCTGACAGGCAGAGGCATCAGGACCTGGATTTACCCAAGGCAGCTGCTCCCCCAGCCCAGCATTAAAACAAGCTGAGGCCCACGGGCCTGGTCCCCGACTACAACTAGAGTCGGGGCTCCTGGATGGGGTTGTGGGTATGTTCCCTGAGGTCGTGAATGTATAGCACCCAGAGTGTACAGTGCTTTTCATGAAGAAACATCTCCCCACTTCCCGGAGCGGTTCAGAGAGCCCTGCCGTCCTGAGCCTTCATGGTCTGCCCGGGTGGGGGCTTCTCTCAGCTGTCCCAGGACTTTTTTTTTTTTTTTAATTGAAATTCTTTTTTTACTTTTAATTTTTTTATTTGCTGTTGAGTGCGTGCATGTGCTTGTGCGTATGTATCAGAAGGCACCGTGCGTCCTTGTGGAGGACCAAGAGAGACATGGGGGATCATTCTGGATTGTTTCTGCCTCCTTGTTACTCCTTTTTGGTTCCTCCCACCCGGGCTGAAAGTGCAGCTGCTGCCTTTCCTCCTGGTGTTTTACATCCAAATTTAGGACTCTCTGCTTGCAAGGCAGAGTCTTAACCCCTAGCCATCTCAGGGAGATATATTATAGCGAGAGAGAGAGCGCGAGCACCTCTTCAATTTGGAGATGGGGTTGTGTCCACTTAGATACTAATGCTGCATCCTCTTGCCTCCCCCATTCTGGAAGTATCTTGACTTCGCCTGGCTACTGGCCTCACACCTCCCCTGGCCAGGCGATCCTCCAACCCATCCACACACAGCCAACAGCCTGCAGCTGTTGCTGAGACAGAGATACCTGTACAGACATTGGGGTCCTTTTGAGCAGGAACCTAAACTGGTGGAGCAGTCACCTCATCCTGAGAGAGTAAATGCCACCTGCGTGAGGAGGGCAGGGGTGTGGGTAGACAGAGCCTCCTGCAAGGCTTGGAGTACTGTGTCAGTGCCGTGGTGTGGGGGCTCCTCCCGGAGCTGCAGGACACGCCCCAGAACAACGCCTCCGTTGTATGAGTGCACTTGTGTTGCCAAAGGAAAGAACGTCGAAAATCTGGTTATGTAATGCCCTGGCTGGATTAGTGGAAAAGGGACCAAGGAAAAAGTCCTTAGAATGGCAAATGTGGGTGGATGAAGGCTGGAGACAGATACAGATAGGGCAACCTGGTGAAGAAGACAGGGTCTGCCCTGGAGCATCAGTTGAGGGGTAAGTGAGAGGGTGGAGGATGCCTCCGGAGCCGGAGCAGCAGATTTGCTAGCACGCCTCTAGAGCCGGAGCAGCGGCTTTGCTATTACTAGCACGCCTCTAGAGCCGGAGCAGCGGCTTTGCTATTACTAGCACGCCTCTAGAGCCGGAGCAGCGGATTTGCTATTACTAGCACGCCTCTAGAGCCGGAGCAGCGGCTTTGCTATTACTAGCACGCCTCTAGAGCCGGAGCAGCGGATTTGCTATTACTAGCACGCCTCTAGAGCCGGAGCAGCGGAGCACATGCTCTGGCTCCCTGTTCTAATATTGCTGTGCACTCATGTGGTTCTAGCACATTCTGTCTCTATGTTCCTACTTGTAAAACAAGAACATGGAACCCAAGTTCCCTGGCCCTTTCTGCTCCATTCTTCCCACTGTGGGAGGCACTGGCTGGTGACACTAGTCCCACCTTCTGATCTTGTCAGTCAAGGCTCGCCCCAGCCGCTCACTGAGCCCAGCCGCTCACTGAGCCTCGGAGAGCAGGGGTGAGGGCCCCGTTTAATAGATGAGGATTCCGAGAAGCGCAGCTTCGTGGCAGGTCTAGGGCACCGTCCCCCGCCCTCCTGTCCGGAACGCACCAGTGTTCAGCTGGCCTCTGTGAGTCCAGGCTGGGCTGGCCAGGACTGGGTCCTAAGCCCGCAGCTGACGTTCCTCCCCTCCCTGGGGCAGGTCTGAATGGAATGAACAGCAGCATCTGGGAGCACTTTGCCTCTGGAAGCTTCTCCCCAGGCACTTCCCCTGCCTTCCCATCAGGGCCAGGGGCTGCTGAGCTGGCCCGGCTTCGGCAAGAGCTAGACGAAGCCAACGGCACCATCAAGCAGTGGGAGGAGTCCTGGAAGCAGGCCAAGCAGGTACTGGGCCCCACGCCCACCTGCCGCCCCCAGCTTCTGGTGGCATCAAGCCGTCCGACACGAGTGGGCATGGGGTGGGGGAGCAGGGCCCTGACAACACAGAAGACCCGGTCATTCGCCTTGCCCACCACGGGAGGACTGGTCTCCCGGTCAGGATGCTGGGGTGGCTGGTGCTGCGGCCTGCAGCGTCTGGGGCTGCGTGGAGAGTCTGGGCACGGGACCGCGGCCTGCCCTTGAAAGCACAGACTCCACGGCCGAAGGGTTCCGTTCTGAGCCGGGACATCTGTCCAGCCGCTGCCCCGCCTGCCGGGCCTCCTTCCCCTGAGCAAGGGAAGGTCTCTGAGGTCGGCAACCTTCTCTGCAGCCAGCGGCAGCCTCCTCCCTACCCCCTCCCCAGAGGGCAGGCCCGGCCTCGAGCAGGCCCCCAGCCAGCGCGGCCTCCAGGCTCCTAGAGATGCTCTGAAGGGATGGGGGCGGGGCGGGGGCCATCGTGACGAGGCGCTGCATGTTGGGCCCACAGGCTTGTGATGCCTGGAAGAAGGAGGCGGAAGAGGCCGGCGAGCGAGCCAGCGCTGCGGGCGCGGAGTGCGAGCTGGCCCGGGAGCAGCGGGATGCGTTGGAGGTGCAGGTGAAGAAACTCCAGGAAGAGCTGGAGCGGCTGCACACGGGGCCGGACCCCCAGGCCCCGCCCGCGGTCCCCGACCTGGAGGCGCTTTCTCTCTCCACCCTCTACTCCCTCCAGAAGCAGCTACGCACCCACCTGGAGCAAGTGGACAAGGTTGGCCTGGGAGATCAGGGAACGAGGGAGGGTGGGGTTTCAGCCAGGGCTTGAACCCTCCTGAAAGCCTAGAACTGCTGGGATGGAAGGGGTAGGGAAGGCTCATGGAGAACTAGCAAGGCCGCAGAGCCTGCTTTCTGCGTTCTTAACGAGGCCGCGGCCCTGTGGCCGGCTGCAGCGTAATCCTCGGTCACTCTGTCCAGGAGATGGTCCGCAGTGTCTAGGCCTCGGGGTTGCCTGTCCGCTGCTCAGGTACCTGCTGGGTCCCCAGGGGTGCTTTGTTGTTGTTTTCCTTTGTGAGCCTAGTGCCCTTGGCGTGTCCCCAGACCCTCATTTCTCTTTCTGGGTGCTGAGAATGAAATCAAGCACGATGAGTGGCAGTAACCTTGGCGAGCACAGCCCGGATGGGGCTGCTCCACCGGGCAGTGCCGCGGGGTGAGCACTGAAGTGAGTTGAGAGCTCATCTCGAGGCTGCAGGTGGCGGGCCACGCTGGTGACCACTGTGTCGCTTTTCCCCGCAGGCCGTGTTTCACATGCAGTCGGTGAAATGCCTTAAGTGTCAGGAGCAGTCCCGGACAATGCTGCCGTGCCAACATGCCGTGCTGTGCGAGCTGTGCGCGGAGGGCACTGAGTGCCCTGTCTGCCAGCCTGGCCGGGCCCATCCCCTCCAGTCGTGACCCTACAGGCCTGGCTCAGCTGGGCTAGATTTCTTACCTAGGACTTTTTAAAGTATATGTGTATATATGTATGTATGTATGTATGTATATGTATATTTTATGTACATGTATACACTTCTGTGTGTGCGGGTATGTGTGGTGCCAGCGTGTGCACAGTGTCAGTGTGTGTATCTGTACATAGGTATAGACACACACTTTAAAACAGATTTACCAAGCACTTTCTAAGAAGAAAATACTATTTTGCAGTCCTCCCTGACCCGCTCCCCAGCCTTCCCACTCAGAGATAAAGTCCCCTCTCTTTCTATTGGCTTTTGGCAGAGAATATTTTTTGCCTCTCTTCTTTCTCTCTCTTAATATAGGAACTAATTTCAGCTTTTTCCTTGGACCTGAGCCAGGAGAGTGGGGATCTGGAAGGGGCCGAGGGAAGGGAGGCTACAGCAGGCCCTGCCCCCCCCCCCGCCTTCCCAGTGTGAACTTGATTTCCCAGTTCACAGCTGTGACGGCGTCAGGGAGTCTCTGCGTGGGGATCTAGTCTCTAGTCCAGCCTAGCTCCTTCGCCTGGCTGGCTGGCAGGCAGAGCTGCAGGCCAGCCCCTACGCTGCACCCGGGCCCTTGACGCTCTTCAGTTCTGTCTCTCGGGTTCGTAACGCCTGGGGTTCTTAGCTGTTTCCTCCTGGACTCCCTGGTCCCTTGGGTTACCTCCTAGGCTGGTACTGCCCTCAGCTGTCCCTGACCCCTTCCCTCTCTGGCAGTGGCTGCAGAGCCATTTGCCCCTCCCCTCTGGCAGCTAGCAGGGCATTCGTTGGGGCGGACTGCAGCCTGAGGACCAAGGCCCAGCCCTGCCCTCCTGCCTGGAGGAGTTCGTATGCATTCCTTGGTGCTCTTTGAGTGCAGCTGACGTCCTGCCATTCTGGGCAGACGCCCGTGTGCATGTGTGTGCGTGCCTGTCCAATGTATTGTGTTTTAGCTCCAATTTTAAAAATTGTTCTGTACAGAGAGATGCAGTGGGGAGGGTGGCAGAGGAAGGCAGTCTTGGTCCCAGCGCTGGGTGTCCAGTGGGATCCAGAGGTCTTCAAAGGCTCCGCCGTAGCCCAGCACACCCCACCTTGGGCTCAGCACGAAAGGGCTTTCAATGAATTAAGTGAAAACTTTATCTTTTTTTTTTTTTTTACAAAAATGCAAAAATCAACAAACTTATTGGAAAATAAAATACGAACTTGTAGTTGCAGTTTGTTTACGTGGGGGAGTGGGATCAATGAGGATGTCCGAGCCGCAGGTGGACAGGAATCCTGCCACGGCCACGGAGCCAGTTAGCACCCACTTCCCATGGTGTGAGGAGGAACTGAGGGGTCTGGGGCCCATCCAGGCTCAAAGGCAGCCCAAGTGCCCTCTGATCCAAGCCACTAGGATAGGATCATTTGGATCAGAGACCTCTCAGGCCCTGTGACTTCTGTTCTCTACCCAATTGTGAGTGACTTCCTTACAAAGTTCTCCAGATGGAAATAGCCCTTCGTTGTTTCTCAAAGGATCGCACAGGTATTCCTGTCTGGATAGTTTGTATAGCAAAATAAAAAGTTGGGAGGGGCGTGCATGAGGACGTAGGCTGCTTCCTGCTGGCTCTAAAGTACCTCCTCTGTCGGCCCCCACCAGCTGTTTCCCAGGGCTGGGAAAATACTGAAGCGGGAGGCTTCACCTGACTGGTGAGCCGCAGCTGCCCCCTCCTGCCTCTTCGGCTTTTACGGACTCAGGTTACCAAGACTGCCGGCTCTGGTTGCAGTGGACGGGGCGGTGTCCAGGCACACAGACCGTGTCCCTCTCCTGGGCAGCAGCGACAGTAGCCATGTCCCAGATGAAATGTTGCAAGCCACAGCCAATACAAACAAGCTCCGTCACCTCCGGCCCTGCTGCTCCTGGGTTGCTCTCCCCCCTCCCTCAGCCTTGTGATCCAGGGCTACACGACATGGGGGGGCTGAGAAGACTCGGTCTCACAAGCCTTCCGGAACCCATTGTGGACCAGACGTAGGATTGTCAAGACGGTGGGTGATGTTTATTTTCATTTTCTCACGAACGTTTTTAGGTGGCAGGCGCCACGAGAGGCGGGGCATCCTCAGCCAGCGGCCAGGCTGTCCACTCCTGTTTCTGGCCCTCTGTGCCAGCCCTGCTCCTGGCCAGCTCCCACCCCACAGCCGAAAGTTCCTCCCTGGCTCCCTGGGGTCATGGCCACCACCCTCCTCTTCCAGGACAGCTCTGATGGGGTCTCCTCTGTGCCTTAGACCCTGACCTATCAGGTACACTGTAGCAGCTTTGCAGTGGGCGCAGAGCCGGGAGACGCTCTCTGCTGGGATACGTCGAGGCCAGGAAAGAATAGGATAAATACTAGTGGTGCCCATCACCAAGGGCTGCCCTGGTAGCCCCCATCTGCTGTTGGGGTCCACCACCTGCCGGTGCTTCCTTAGAATAGAGGACTGCCTAGGAGACCCCGACCTTGGAAGATTGCACCCCAGCTTCCACGGCTACTGCTCTGCATGTGGGGCATGCTGGGAAGCCTGTTTGGCTCGCTGCTTCCGCAACTTCACAAAGGCCTGGGCCTCTCGGTCACCCTTTCGCATCTCCAGCAGCTGCAGGATTGGGTCCCCTGTGGAGGAGAGAGTTTGACTGGAGGTCACCCCCTCAGGGATAGGCAGTGACCTGGGTTAGGGGACGTGGCACTGTGCCAACCTAGAAGGAAACTGGTAGGGGCACCACCACACTAGCTAAACTCTTGAGATGTCTTGGCAAGGCTGGAAGTGGTAAATACTGCGTGGTGTGCCCGCGGTGGTGACGGCTACTGTTTCCCATGAGGACCTGAGGCAAGCTAGCTGATTCTTCAGCCTCCATTAATGTAAAGCTAGGACTTCCGTGTCCAAGATGCTAACAATGACTTGTCATATAGGCACCAGCTCATGAGCCGTTTCTCTTACAAAGCTCAGGGTATGTGCCACAGGGTGGTCCCCATGCACAGAGACCCTGGCCCCTCTTTCCAGACAAATACTCCTGGCGGTGACCTTCCTCACCACAAGTCACAGAATACCTCCCGAGCGTCAATGCCACTGACGTGTCCACAGACAGATGTGCTGGGCTTCTGGGCCACACTGGCGCATGTTCCTAAGGCTTGTTTTCTGAGAAGGCCTCTCTGGAGTCCCTGCCAGAACCCCCTGTCCCTCTCTGCCCTGCCCAGGACCCAGGCCTACCATTGGGCACAGGGTACGTGAGGGGCAAGCGAGTCTGAGGGGCTTCGCCAGGCTCCTCGCGGCCTGTCAATCCAGGCACCCCGCACAGTGGCAAGAACGCCTCCCCTTCCAGGTCATCCGCTCCCAGGGTGTCGTGGTCCAGCACGGTGAGCAGGAGGCATGCCCCGTCCTTTCGGCACGGCTCAGCAGGCACCAAGCTGGCAGAGAGTCGGGGGCTTAGTTCCCACCCCAGGCTGCCGCCACCCTCCCCCCCTCCAGCACCTTAAGACAGACCCGCGTCACCTACTCTGACCGGGGTCCTGTGGCCCCAGGCCCCTGGGGACCTCAGATGCAGCCTACCCTGGGTGCTCTGAGTCCCTGTGGGAGCCCCGCCTTTCCCCAAAGACTTCCCCAGAGACCCTTTCCTCAGGGTCAACGTGGTCATTTCATTCACAGCTCTGACCCGGGGTTACTGAGGAGGGGAGGGAAGAAGGGAGGGAGAAAACACTGGGAGAAGCGTGAGGACTCACAATTCAAAGGTCTCATCGAACAGCGGGTGAAGGTCCTTCCTGTGCTTCTGGGTCTCCCGGGGGGCTAGTGCAGGGAATTCGTGCCTGGGCTCCAAGGTCAGCTGGACAAAAGGGTCACTGGAACCTGGGAAGTGTGTGAGGGGAGAGGCTGGCTGACTTCCAGCTGTTCCCAGCCGCTTGTACCCCCTAGCAGCAAAGCCCCCTCCCGCCAGCCGAGGGAAGCGCGCCCAGAGCTCCGAGGCCGGGGACGCGAGCAAAGGGACGCGGGCCGTGGGCGGCTGCATTCACCGTTGGAGTCCAGAGGCAGCAGGCTGGAGGCGCTGAGCAGCTCCACGCGCAGCTTCTGCTCCGAGGCGCGATAGGAGGCCTTGATTGTGACGGCGCCCAGCTGCTCAGTAGTAGTTTCGGCCTGGCGTGGGACGAGCATAGGATCAGCGGGGACACAGTGGGCGGGGACACAGTGGGCCGGGCCCACGGAGGCCCACAGTGGGCGCAGGCGGGGAGGAGGCCTCACCTGCTGCTGGATTCGGCTGCAGAAGTACTTGCGGATGAGCTCCCGGCTAGAGGACGCCTGCAGGTCCAGGTCCCTCTGCAGAGCCTGGAATGACAACCCAGGCGTGGACACCATCGGGCCCAACCACAGTCAGCGCTGCAGACGACTCCCAGAGAGGACAAGGCGGCGGGGATCGAGCTTTAGGGTCACAGGACTAGAGAAAGGCGTGTGGCCTTCACAGTGCCTGGCGGACACCAGCAGAGACACCAGATGGCCTGCTTTGGAAGTAGCGCACCACCCGCTCCCCAATACAGGCATATAGACAGGGACCATGTGTTTTTTAAGGACTCCAGACCTAGATTATTGCTGTTACCACCATCTTAAAATTTGTAGTAACTCTGAACTTTTCATTTTGCACTTGGCCTTATAAATTATTTTTAATCAAAACTTTTTCGTGTTTGTGTGTATTAAAGGGCACTGTGTGTCCCTGCGGAGGCCCAAGGGTGACTTCAGGAATCATCCTGGATTGCTTCCACCTTCTTTTTACTTCGTGCTGGGATTTACCAGGTTCCACCCACCAGGACAGGAAGAACAGGGCGCAGCCATTTCTGCCTGGCATTTTTTTGTGTGGGACCTGAGATCCGAACCCAGGATCTTCTGTTGGTGAGACAGAGTCTTAACCCCTGAGCCATCTCTCCAGCCCCAGCCTCACAAGTGATTACAGCCAGTCCTGGACACTGGTGAACCTGGAGAGCCTCTTTGTCCCAATGAGACTGGTCAGGGGCAGAGCGCTTACCTAGCCGACAAGGCCCGGGCTGGTCCCTGGCACTGCCAAGAAGAAAGGTCCTTACCTGGAAGGTGGCTGTGTGCAGGGCTTCTGGCGGTAGACCGCAACCCTCAGCGTGGAAGCAGATCTCCAGGTTCTGAGGAGAGAGCGGAGATGACCCGAGGCACACACCCCAACACTATGTATCCTCGCAGCGGCATGCGCATTATTACCTGCAGGGCAACCTTCAGCCTGCCAGAGGCCAGGGCTGAGCTCCGCTGGGAGGCCGCTGCCTCCACCAGCACTGTGAGCGTGTGAGTCCAGAGTAGGGTCAGGAGACTGGCCACGGGCAGCGGGTGCCAGACACAGAAGGGCACAACACGAGGGGAGGAAGCAGAGATGCTTTTGAGGAAGGGGCGGTCTCACGGACCCCGTCTCACCGCACCTCCCCTTCCAACTGCTCCCAGGTGAGCTGGGGTCAGCTGGGTGTGTGGAGGGAGTGCTGATCTCCTGGCAAAAGGGGACAAGACTCCCTGGAGGACCCTCTCAGCAAGATGGTGGGATGCCCTCTCCAGCCCCCAAAACCAACCACCAAAGAGGGCAGAGGAAGGCGGGTAGACCCCAGGCCATCACCATGACTGAACGGGCAAAATGGCTAGGATTGCGACACACAGCATGGAGAAGGCGTGCCTACTGTACAGGAAGGAGGAAACCCTGAGTCAGGTCACAGGCCCCACACCGCCTGACAGTTAACATGTGCTAAGTAGACCCCAGCAACTAAGTATATTTAAAATGTATAACTAAGAATGAGAAAAGCTGGGCAGCTAGATGATTCAGGTAGAACGCCTGCCTAGAAGCTACCCTCTAACTCCCACCCATGTGCCATGGTATGCATGAATGTCTTCTCTCTCTCTCTAATAAAATATATTTTTAAACTTTATTCATTCTTGTGTGTGTGTGTGTCAGAGGGCACTATGTGTCCCTGTGGAGGACCAAGAGTGACTTCAGGCATCATCCTGGATTGCTTCTACCTCCTTGCTTCACTCTGGGATTTCCCAGGCTTCACCCACCAGGGCTGGAAGTGTAGGCTGCTGCTATTTCCGCCTGGCTTTTTTTTTTTTTTTTCTATGTGGGCCCTGGGATCTGAACTCAGGACCTTCTGCTTATGAGGCAGAGTCTTAACTCCTGAGCCATCTCTCCAGCCCCTGATAAAATATATTTTTTAAAAAGAATAGAAAAAGTCTGAGCTGAGGTTATAGCTCAGGGGTACAGTACAGACAAGTACCACTCCCACCACAAAAAAAAAAAAAAAGAAAAAAAAAGAAGGGAGGCCTATGTTAAAAGTAGTGAGTGCATTTAACACAGATAAGGGATCCTTGTGCACAAGGCCCAGAGAAGCTCCCTGGAGAGTCAATTCTCATCTGGTGAGTGGGGGAGGGAGTGGGGGAGGGGTACAGGGAGTCACTGAACAAATGCCATAAAATATTTTAAGACAGGGGAGGGGGGTTGGTTCAATGGGTAGAGGCATTTGCTATGCCAGGCTTAAGTTCTGAGTTCCATCCCCGGGACTCATAGAGCGGGAGAGAGAAGGAATTCTACAGAGAGTCCTTTGCTCTCTACACCTACACCAAGGCACATATGTCCCAAAATAATAAACAATACAGCAGCCCTAGGGCATCTGCCCTCCACCCAGCAGGAGACCAAGACTCTAGGAAGGCAGGGCCTGTGGCCTGCTGGCTTTTCTGGGCCCAGATTTCACCTGGAGGCTGCATGGTCATTATTTCTTGGTACCTGGTGTTACCCATGAAGTCCTCAGTAGAGGCCAAAACTGTGATCGCAGGCACTGAATCCTAATTGCTAGAAGCCACGGAGAAAGAGTGACTAAAACTGGAATCTGATGCCCACACTTTAAACACCCTAATGGGAGGGTCCCCCAGGGACTGTGGGCCAGTAACACCAGATGCCCAAACCATTAAAAGGTAGGAGAAGCAGTCAGGACCCTGGAGAGGGCTCAGGGAGAACAGACTTTTTTCAGCTGGGTTGGACAGGTTGGAACAGGCGGGTGTGGAAGGCGGGTGTGTCTGGGATGATCTCTGAGCAGAGGTTGGTCACAGCCCCCAAGGGATTCGGTGCACGCCCTCTAGCTGTGGGGGTGCTGAGTCCCTAGAAAGGTGGGTGGTACAGTGGGCGGAACCCACGGATAGGATACACTGAAAAGTCTGGGTGGGGCCCCCGCGGGGCAAGGGGCAGCTGCAGACCTGCTGAAGTTCTCCTGGACCAGGTTGGTGTTCATGTAGCGGAGTTTCACCTCCAGGAACTTCATCAGGGGCAGGATGGCCTGCCGGTGGGTTAGAACATGTCTGGCTCAGACCTGTTTTCAGTCCCGACAAATGCACCCCCACAACTCCACCCTGACCCTAGGTGAGGGAACAGAACAGGAGCTTGTACGGGGCCCTTTGTAATGTCTGCAAGACCCCCCCCTTCTCTTTGGGTTGCTCTGTGCCAACCACACCGGCCTCTTCTTTGACCTGTGAGCCTGCTGGATGGTGCTGTCTCAGGACCTTTGCCCCTACTGTTCCCTCCTCCTAGAATCTTCTGGAAATCCTCACAGCTCCTTCTCTGCTTCCTGTGGGTTTTGACTCAGCTGCTGTACTCTGAATAAGGCTATCTAAAAATACAACCCGCGGACACTTCCCAACCCGGCCCCTTGTTTCATTTGCCCTTTAGCACTATCATCCTCTGCCACGCTACACAAGTGTGTGTGCAAAGGCATGTGCATCACTTGCAGCTACAATGAAGGGTATGTAGCTAGATAGACCTTGGTGCTCCGTTCGTCTTTCACTCGGGATTTTTGTCATATTATGGCCTAATCCCGATGCTTAGGTCAGTTTCTGGGGCAAAAGGGCTTGCTTATGCCTGGTGCCTGACTTCCACCCCTGGCGCCTGCATGGTGGAAGGAGAGAACCAGTTCCCAAAGTGTTCTCTCTTTCCTCTCTCTCTCTAGTAAAAATTTTTTTTTTTAAAGCAGGTGCTTATCCAACAGCTCAGTGAGTTAACAAATAACAATCCCCCAATGAGCCAAGACATGTGACCTCCTCCTCCTGTCCATGAGGAGCCTGAGTTTTGCTGGCTCACAAACACAGGTCAACAGCGATGGTTGAGGCATTCCCAGGCCTGCTGGACTACGAGGCTGAGCTGAGTCTCCTGGGGGCAGTTCCATCTTGACCCTGGGGTGTCCAAGGCCCTGGGGCGACATCATGCCTGACTGATCTCTGACAACCCCAAGGTCTTCTACCTCTACCCACCCTGGGCAACCTTCATGACCCCCATGTACAAAGCAGATGGGGCCGCGGAGGCTGGCAAGCAGGCGTCACTCACATCCTCCGGTGGAATGGACTCCTTGGCCCCCACGAGTTTCTGGATGTGTGTGGCAATGCCTGCCTCCAGCTGGGGACACAAAGTGAGAGGTGGAGACAGAGTGAGCTAAGGCGGGGGGGGGGCACAGCAAGGAAGGGGTCCCTGGAGGATCAGAGTGCATACCTGCTCAGCCAGGGTACGGACACCAGTGCGGATCTCGTGGGCCAGTCCAGCCAACGCGCCCTGTAGCTGAGCATGTAGTGTGTTCTGCAGCTGTCCCTCCTCCAGCACGGCCCCGACCCGCTGCTCCAAGGCCTCCCATGCCAGCTGAGTGGGCAACTTGCCAATGACCAGCCGCAGCTGCTCCATGTCATTCACGACCACACACAGCTGGAGATGGCACGGGTGAAGGGATGCGGGGCTTTCTGCAGGATGCCAAGCCAGGCAGACCCGCCTCGCCTTGCCAGCCCTCCCTTCCAGCTTTGGACCTTACCATGTTGGCTGCCTGGCCCTGGTCCTTCTGTCCTGCAGACAGCTCGCGGGCCCGGGCCTTGATCAGGCTGCAGTACACCAGGGCCAGCCGGCAGGTGTCCTGGGAGGTAGGCAAAGGGGGATTGCTCAGCAGAGAGGGATGGGAGATTTAGGAGCCAGCTATGCCGTAGGGGAGCTCTGGCTGGAGCCTGGGACAAGGTGGGGGTGATGGTAATGATGAGGTCTTAAAGGTGGAGAAGGGCGGAAAGAGAGGGGCTCTACCTCCACGAACTTCACGGTGATCATGAAGGCTTCCTCTGGGTCTGGCCAGTCCAGCTGCCGGGCAGTGTGGCTGATCTGGGCGAAGCAGGTGGACAGATCCACAGCAGACGTGCTGTGCTTGGTCAGTTCACCCAGAGGCACCAGCTGGAAGAGCAGAAGGCTCAGCAAAGAGGGTTCAGGACAGAGCAAAATCAACCCCTGAGTCACTGGGCAGGGGCTCTAGAGAGAGCAAATGAGGCTCTGTCTGCGTAGCCCCCTCTTGCAACCCGCAGGATCCTCAGCCAAGGGAAAATTCCTACGGAGCTCAAGGCACCAGGAGGCCATGTTTTGCACACAGCACTGAGAGAGGTGGAGCAGGGGACAGGTTTCTACCTCTCCTGGGTTCCTGGCAGGAACCCGGTCCTACCCCTACCCCAAAGGCCCCGCCCATACCGAGTCCATCTGCACTGCGCGCTGCACCCGCTCCAGGGCCACGCTGTAGGTCTTCTGCAGCCAGGAAGGGATGGCAGGCTGAAACCAGCGGTGGAAACCATCCAGAGCCAGGACCCCGTCACTGGGAGAGGAGCTACTCAGCCTGCGGAGCGGGGGGGGGGGTGCTGCCCCTGAGCCCTGGCCCCGGCCAGCCCTCCGCTCCTGCACGTCTGCAATCTTACCTGTGTGAAGGGTCCGGCCGCAGCTGACGGAACTCCTTGAGGCTGACATACAGCCGGAACAGACCCTCACCCATCTCTGGAGACACGAGGCTGCCCACGGCCGCAGGTGTGGTCCTGCACCCTCTTGGCCACCTGCAAGGAAGGGCACCTTGGTGGGCGGCTGCAGAGTTGGGCAGAGGGGTCCCACCAGGGGCTTGCGGAGGGTCTCACCAGCCACTGCAGCTCCAGGAAGGCCATGGAGAAGAGGTCGACCTTGAGGACACTGGAGGAA
The DNA here is from genome assembly GCA_023101885.1 of Typhlomys cinereus. NCBI lineage: Eukaryota > Metazoa > Chordata > Mammalia > Rodentia > Platacanthomyidae > Typhlomys > Typhlomys cinereus. Next base: position 403,066 of record JALPQD010000162.1, read on the forward strand.
AGGCACCGAGTGTCACGCAGGGGTGCGCACCGGGGCCTGTGGGGCCCACCGCCGCCCTGACCCACGCCTGCTCACTTGTAGAAGATCTTGTTCCACGTGCGACGGCACTGATGCAGATCGCCCATAACGTCCTGGACCAGGTTCAGCAAGGCTTTGCCCACCTCCAGGATGCCCTGGCAGGGACGCAGATGGCTGAGCAGACTGCGGAGCAAGCGGCTCACCCCTTCCCCCCGCCCCTCGCCCCTACCTGCACCATGGGCTGGTGGTGCTGCTGCTTCAAGTGGAACCACTCGACCGTGCCGGCCTGTGCGAAGACAGGCCGTGAACAAGGAGCAACGGGCTGAGGCCCATGCCCGCCCCTGCCCCAGGAAAGGTGCCTACCCGCAGGGCCTCAGAAACCAGCTGGGGCAGCGGGGCACTGTCTGGACAGAGTTCTCCAAAGGCCTTCATCTTGCACATCTGCACGAGGACTCTGAGGGACAGAAAACTGTATCCATAGACCCACTGCCCCCCCATCACCCCTCCAGCCAGCCTGCCGGCTCCACTGCACCCACCATCCCCGACTCCTGAGGAAGCAAAAGGGTAGCCACTGACCTGAGGAGAGACTGCAGTCGGGCCGGGGAGTCAGAGACAGACAGGGGGAAGACGGAACGGAACTTCCGGATGAGAGAGAGGCCATAGGCCAGCAGGGAGGTGAAGGAAGCAGCCAGCTCCTCCTGCTGCAAAGCCAGGCAGCGGTCACAGGCCATGCCCACCAGAGACCTGCCCGCTCCGACCTCTCATCTGGCTTACCTGTTCTGCCTTGAGCCGGCCCTGGATCCACTGGTACTCAATGCTGGTGATCGGGTGCAGGAGGCAGCTGCTGGGGAACTCCAGGCTCTGGTAGAGGCGGCTGTAGGCCAGCCACTGCCTGCAGGGCAGGGGGAAGCGCTCGGCAGGGTTCAGAAGAACCCCCCCCCACGCACCTCCAGAACTGCCGGGGAGCCCCATCCACCAGCAGGGGCTGAGCACCAGTGGCCAACAGTGACTGGCAGAGTTTTTGTTTGTTTCCATAAATGCTTTCTGTAGTACCTTTTATGAGAGAGAGAGAGAAAGAGAGCGAGAGAGAGAGAGAGAGAGAGAGAGAGAGAGAGAGAGAGAGAGAGAGAACGCATGCCATGATGTACTGGTGGAGGTTGGAGAATAATTTTCTAAAGTCACTTTTCTTCTTCCACAACGAAGGCTTCTGGGATCAAACTCAGGTTGCCAGGAGCTTTGGAGCAGGAACGCACCGCTAAGCCATCAGACTGGCTGTAAATTACCTGCCTCCTAAAATGAACTTTTCATGATGATAAAACTTCAGGATTTCAGATGTGTGTGTGTGTGTGTGTGTGTGTGTGTGTGTGTGTGTGTGGAGGAGGGCACTAGGGTGTGCCTGTGGAGACCCAAGGACGACTTTAGACATCATCCTGATTGCTCTACCTCCTATTGCTTTGCTCTGGGGTTTCCCAGGCTCCGCCCTCCAGGACCAGAAGTACAGGCAGCTTCCATTTTTACCCAGTGTGTTCACGTGGGATGTGGGATTGGAACTCTGGCCCTTTTGTTTGTGAGGCTAAGACTTAACCCCTGAGCCATCTTTCCAATCCTTGCTGCTTTAAAAAAAAATCATATTTAGGGGCTTGAGCCTTTATATGCACATGGCGATCGCTTGCTAGAACTTCCCTTTAGACAGCTCAGGGGAACTGCATGGAGCTGACGCCTGGGCGACACCAGGTTCCAGGGAGAGCCAGGAGGGTGCAGAAGGGGAGCAATCAGGACAGACCAAGAGCCCACGGGCTCCTGCTACCTGCATTATATGCTGGAGACCCGTAGAGTGACCCCAGCCCCTCACCATCTGGTACCTGCACTGGCCTCACTTCCAGCCCAGCCTCGCCTTCGGAAACATCCACCTGCTTCCTTTTTATCATTCTTTTTTTTTTTTTTTTTTAACATAGAATCTTGGATCTGAACTCGGGTCCTTCTGCTTGTTTTCTTTCTTTTTGGGGGGGGGGTCCTTCTGCTTGTGAGGCAGAGGCTTAACCCCCGAGTCGTCTCTCTAGTTTCTACTCAAAGACCTTTATTCTGCTTCCTAGTCAAAGACCAAGCGTAGCCATGCCTCATGCTACTCTCCTCCCTCCCCCTGGCTACGCCCCAGGGCCTCTCTTCTTCCCATGGACACTGGAATGCCTATGGATTCCTGAGTGTCCCTTCCTGGCGTCCCAGTGTTGGATGTGACCCTGGGAACATGATAGGCCCTCAATAGATTTGGTTTTCGGTATTTTTGAGACAGGGCCTTGCTGTATAGCCCAGGGTGGGCTTGGATTCCCCTGCTTCAGCCTCCAAATGCTGGGATCAGTTGTAGGCGGGTACCACCACGCCCAGTTTTAAAACGCACTGGTGTGTAGCAGTTAATTGGCTGCCAGGGGCCTATGACAGTGGGAAATGGGACTAGAGCAGGGTGGCAAACAAAGCAGAGAGCCCGGGACTTGGGAGAGTGAGGTGGAAGGTCGTCTGTGGGACCAGGCTGGACAGAGGAGCACACATGGCCTGTCCGGCTGACCAGTGATCGAGTGTCCCTGTGTCATGAGCAGCTAGAGTCGCATGTGAAATCTCCAGATGTGGGCTGCAGAGATGACTCACAAGCAAAAGGACCTGAGTGTAGATCCCAGATCTCATGTAAAAACGCTGCTAGGCGGAAATGACTTGGCCTTCACTTCCGGCTCGGGAAGCCAGAGCCTGCGCAAAGTGATAAGGAAATAGAGCAATCCAGGATGATTCCTGGTGTCTTTCCTGAATCTCTTCAGGCACACACGCTGAAGTGCTCTTTTCTGCAGCCCCCACACACACATGCAAGAAAAAGGAAGGAAGGAGGAAGGAAGGAAGGAAGGAAGGAGGAAGGAAGGAAGGAAGGAAGGAAGAATCTCCATATTTTACAAGTTGGTAGCTGATTCAGAACTGAAAACACCCAGCTTGGGCATGAGGGCACACACTGCAAGCAGGGCTTTGGGATGGCAGCATGCAGGCAAACAGCATGTGTGTGGCTTGGGGTGGGGGTGGGGATTCTGAGCAAGGTTCTGCACTCACGCCAGGGACTGGTGGAAGTCGGACAGGTCCTTCTGTGTGGCATGGAGGAAGAGGATGGTGGCAGCCTGGGGACACAGCGATGCATCCCAGGAGGTACTGCCTGCCTGGGGAGCAGAATGGAGGCGTGTCAGGACCTGGCAGGTGGCCCTGGGGGTACCCAGCCCTGGGCGGGGGCGGTACCTGGTGCTGGGTGACCTCATGGGACACCAGCTGCTGCAGGAGGTGGAGGTGAACGGTGTAGCTGGGCTGGGAGCGGCTGGCCACAGTGGCTCTCTGCGGTGGTGGGCGGCGTTAGAGGGAGCAGAAGCCCTCCCAGGACACAGCCCCCCCTTGCCCAGGCCCAGTCCTACCCGCTTGTGGATGAACTGGAACTGGAGGTGGCAGCGGCCCCGATCCGGGTAGGTCTCTGTGCAGGGCTCCAGAGGGTACCACTGGTCCTCTCGGCAGTGCAGGTCCTGAGCGGTAAGATGCGGGGTGCACATCCACACCGCCAGGGAGGGGGCGGGGAGCCGCGAGGGGCAGACCCAAAGCTCATCTCAGTCAGACCCCTCCTGTCTCCCGCCAGTCCCCTCTCCTGGCCGCCCTCCCCAGCCTTTACCTGCAACCTCAGAACCACGTTCCCAAGAAAGTCGTCCTGGCCTTTATCCTTCCGCGCATCCTTAAAGATCCTGTTGCAGGCAGGATCGGTAAGGGCTCAGGCGGAACCTGCCCCCCATGTGCAACACCTGGGCCCCCAAGGACACAGCCTTCATCCAAGCATTCGGGGTACATGTGGGAGAGCACATTAGGAGCCCCTTCTCTCGCTGAGCCTGCCGTACCCACCTTCGGAGCCCATGTAGATCCGTGAGCTCCCCAAGTTTCTGTCTGACAGATTCCACCGTGTCGAGGTCCCTGCGGGCCAGAGGTTTGAGGTGAGAAGGGGCTTCGCCTTATGCCTTTCCGGCCCCCATCCGCAGGGGCACGGCATGCCACTCACCACATATCCAGGTGAAAGCTGGCATTGTTTATGTCCTCAAACTCCCTGGAGAGAGGAAAGGGCCAGGCAAATCAGGTCCTGCAGACTGGCCGTAAGCCAGAGCCGCGTGGACTCTCTCTGCTCCACCAGCGCACAGGACATTTGCTTGTTTATTTGACGGGCTCTTGCCTAGGCTGGCCCTGAACTTGGCATCTCCTGCCTCAGCCTCCTGAATGCTGGGTCCACAGGCCGGCACGCCGTGCCAGGCCGACACATGAGGGACATTCCTGTCACGGGTCTGTCCTGTCTGGCCTCCGTTCTCTGGTTCAGCTCAGAGGGGAGTCTCCACCCTGAGCCTTGAGGTCATGGATCTCAGAGGCTAGAGAGGGTCTGCCGCCCAGAGGAGAGCCACAGTGAAAGCGGGGTGCAGGGGCCACGTACAAGATAAAGGTCTCCTCCCAGACCGGATTGAGGGTCTGGCTGATGACCTCCGTGCGGTGGGTCTGGTCTTCAGGGATGGTGTGTCTCACCACAGCTTTCTGCCGACGCCGGGACACGGGGCTGCCCACTGGCACGCTCGCTCCCTGTTCGATGCCCAGAAGGCAGTAGGGGTCACTGAACCCTGGGGAGAAGGGAGGAGAAGCCCAGGGAGTCAGCTGGACTCTCTCAAGGGTTCCCATCAGTTTTCTGGGGGGCAGAGCTTCTGAGAGAAGACAGAGACCGTCAGTGAGGGTTCCAGCAGGGTGATACCAGTCTGCGGATGTCGTGGGGATCTGTACTCGAGAGACCCTGAGCCACTCCACCCCACTTACCGCTGACGTCCTTGCCCAGAATGCCCTTAGCCTGTTTCACTGTTGCCTTCAGACAGAATATTGGCTTCTGGAGAGACAGGGATGGGGGGGATGGCCTGGGTCCCCTGAGAAGCCTGGGCTTCCCGCACCCCCTCCTGGCCCAGCTCCTGGCCCAGGGGACTCTGACCCAGATTACCTCCAGCTCCCTGACCCGCCGAAGCACCCGCTGATGCTCCTCAGGCTGCACCTGGAAGGCCTGGGGGGGGGACAGGGTGGGTGACCTGCAGTGGGTTCTGGGGAGGGAGGGCTGCAGGGAGCTGGGGGCCGCGGGGGCTGGGCTGACCTCCTGGAGGTAGTGCAGCAGCTCCGAGGTCTCCTTCACGTGGCTGGGCTCCGGCTGACCCAGGCGGTGCAGGACAGTGTAGAGTGCTTCTTCATAGAGCAGCTCCCGCTGAGACACAGCAGGCACCTCAGGACCCCCCGCGCCCCGCGGCCCTCCCTGGCACCAGCGCCTCGGGCCCCCAGTAAGCACCCAAGGAGGCTGAGACTCAGAAGGGGGCTCAGCACCAGGCTGCCGCCGCCAGCCTCCAGGGGGCCGGGGCCTCCGTGGGGGAGGAAGGGGCCATTCCTCGCACCCTTCCTCACCCACCCGCTCCACCGCTTACCTCCTCGGGGGAGAAGTGGTGGGAAGGAGGGTCGATCTGGAAGCAAGGTGGAAAGACAAGGTGTCTCTGGAGGGCCTGACTTGGTCACACAGGAAGGCCCAGGCCTAAGGGAGCGGGAGCCTAGCCGGGCCCCATTTAACACTCCTCCTCCTCACCTCTTCCTTTAGCAAGCCCCCCGAGGGGCCGAGCCACCGGTCGCCTCGCTCGTCCCCGGGCCTGGCGTGGCTGAGGTCCATGGGCACTCAGCTGACCCAGTTCTGAGCTCTCTAGCACCTGCCCCCACCCGCCCTTCCTTCCCCAGAGGAAACTGCAGCGCTTATCAGAAGCCGCGCTCCTCACCCCAGCAGCGGAAATGAGGCCCAGCGGCTGAGGTGGGCGACCTGGGGGGATACCAGGCAACTCTCTGGGGTTGCCAGGGGGGCAGGAGGGAGGGTCCTCCAGGCAGCCAGCAGGGACACTGCTTAGATAGGGCTGGTACTTTTAGAAGCAGGGAGAAACAGGGGATCAGGCCCATCAAAAAGAAGGGGCTCAAGGGACACCCGCTGGGACTTGAGACCTCCTCCATGGATCAGAGAACCGTGGCAGAGCTCACTGTGCCGACCCACAAGGCTTTCTGCTCAGGGTCGGAGAGAACAGGCTGCGGGGGCAGCCAGTCGGCCTCCCGTTCCTCCGCCCCAAGCTTCCTGAACCCCCGGCCAGTCTTTAAAGACTGAGGTCACTCCTACCTCCTGGGTGGTGCGGGGCAGGGGATCCTGCTGCTCTCTTGCTCTGTGGCGCCTTATCTTGATGGCCTTGGCCTGGCGCAAGAGTGGAGGGTGCCGCTGCTGGGGGTGAGAGAGGTGTGTCGCCATGGTGGCCGGCTCTGCCCTTCCCTCCGCCGCCCCGCGGCTGCCGGGTGGAAACAACGAAGCCGCAAGATGATGCAAAGAGCCCCACGGCTGCCACCCTCTGCCAGGGGGAGGGACGGAAGGGTCAGGGTGCCAGGGCCCTGGGGACCCTCCCAGCAGCCTGGGTCCTTCCAGGCTCTGCCCCTAAGTGGAGCAGCGAGACCCCCCACCCCTCCCACAGAACCAGAGGACGGTCCAGAGCTCCCGCAGGAGCAACAGGGCCAGACTGGACCACAGCCTGCCCGTCCTCACGCTGCGCATGGACCGCCTAGGCTTCTCCAGGATAGGGCGGGGCAGGCTCCAGGCCGGCTCCTGGCGGGCGTGTCCCCAGCCAGTAGCCAACGGCTCAGCCCGCTCCACCCCACAGGTGACATTCCACACAGGTGATGAGATCAAGCCTCAGACAGCCCCACGGCCCCCGCCACACCGCAAGGCTCGCAAGCTGCTCCCTTGTGCACTTGGGCCGGGTGACAGAAGGAAGAGGCAGGCGGCCCTGCTGCCAGTCTCTCCAGGAGGCCAGATTTGGCCGTGAGGGAAAAAGATGCTTCGGCACTGGGGCTCCCCGTGGCTCTTTGTCCCATGGAGGGGAGATGCAGGCCCGACCGGGGGCTGGATCCCGCCTCCCCCGCCCTAGGTAAGCAAGAAGGTTCCGTCGGTGGCACAGGCTGTGGTGACAAGCCCCCTCGGGGCCACAGGCAGGCTTCAGATCTAGCTGCCCTGAGCTCAGGGCTGCAGCCCGACAGGCGGCCAGCAGGGGATGGACAAGGGAGAGGCGCAGGCAGGACACAGCAGGACACAGGTGCCGCTGGCCAGGAACGAGGCCACCCTGGCCGGGTACAGGGGCCTCAGTGGGGAGGCTGGGAGCAAACGGGCTACGAAAACTGTCGCTTCGGCAGGAAACAGGCTGCCCAATCCCACCCCCAGACGGCCAGCTGGCTCTTTCCATAAGGCTTCGTCCTGGTCACCACACAGAGTCAGAGTCCAGTTACTTCATTTTACTACTTCACAGTTATAGCAAACAAATCAAGGTGCAAACAGGGTTTATTTCACATTAATATATTAACTGGATTTTTTTTTTTTTTTGTCGAATAAATAGGGATTTCTCTTTAAATAACCATCTCCTCACTTCGCGTCCAGTCCAAGAACAGGGGCAAATCTTAGTGCATCCGGGGGGTGAAGCTTCAAGAAGAAGGGGCAGGCAGCAGGGTAGAGGTCAGATGGGATTAGGGGTCCTCATTCCAAGTCCATATGACAGACCCCCAGGGCCTGCTGACAGACATGCACTCCCTCTGCTGCCGTGGTGGCTGAAGCCCCTTCTATCAGGAAAGAGAAACAGTTTCCACACATTGCAGCTGGGGACAGAAGCTTTCCTGCCAGCCAGTGACTTTGCCCTCGATGGCGCCCCACCCCCGGGAGCTCGAGGTAAAGCTCCCAAAGTCAGAGGAAGCCACAGAAAGACAAGGACAGGACAAGGGTAGTTGAGCGAGCAGGACACAGGCCAGAGGTCAGCTGAATGGAATGTGGATGGGTCAGTTCGGGGACAGTGGCTGGGGGGGCAGGGCCCAGACCCAGGAAGGAATGTGAGTAGGGCCAGGCAGGGTTTGTGGGGGAGGTGGATCATGTGATGTGGCTGGTCTGATGAGCCCACCCACGAGGTCAGCTGACAGAAGAGGATGAACTGTGATGGAGGAGTGACCAGAGAGAGTCCCTCAGTGGGAAGGAGCTGTGACAATGAGCGGGAACAAGGGGCGTCCCTGCTCCTGCCTGCCAGCTCCGGGGGCTGACAGGGAAGCTGGGCAGGGCGTGGGCTGAATTAGTGGGAAGCTGGGGGCGGCACTCCGAGGCCAGGAGCCCCACCCTCTCAACAGCACTAGTTCCTGGTAACTTTATAATCAAACCTGGGGTTAGAATCGGCCCTCCCTCCCTGGCTCCCCCAGTCCCAGATGCAACCCCAAGGGTGCAGGCAAGGGCCGCGAGAGCAAGAGGCAGGTGGGGGAGGGGGAGGTTGTCTACTGAGTCTTCTTATCTTCTGGGGGGTAGTAGGGTGGTGGAGGCGGCTGGCTCTAGAGGAAGAAGAGAGATTGTGTGAGAAGGTGCAGAACCAGAACGGGCCAAGGGTGCTCCGGGTCCTGACCTCCGGGCACACGCTAAGAGGGCGGCCCCCACTCACCGTGGGCATGTAGACATTGTGCGGGTTGCCCGGGTTGTAGTAGGCGCTGGCAGCTGCTTCTGCGGCCTTGGCCTCGGCTGTAAGAGCAGACAGATGAAACTCCCACCAGCCCAGGACATCCCCGACCCTGCCTGGCAATCGGAGATGACAACCCGGGCCACTGACAAAACCACCAGTCACTTCCCAGTCCCTTTACAAAGGTCCTTGACACGAGCCCGCCACGTGGTCCGTGACCATTTGTGGATAAGGAACAGAGGCGCAGCTTCTGGCTGAGGAAGTCACTGGAGTTAAGAACGAGAGAGCTGGAATCTAATCCGGCTCTTCCTTCATCTCCTGTCACCTTCCGAGTACCGTTTCTTTTGTTGCTTGCTGCGCACAGAACCCAAAGGCCTCAGAACCCAAAGGCCTCGTCGGGCTGGGCAAATGCTTACCACCAAGCCATACCCAGCCCTTCACCACCAGGCTACCACCCTGTTGATCTCTTTGGGTGGTCCAGACACCCTTTGTTAGTTGGGCTTTCAGCAGTCTCCAGCTTCCTGTGCAGTCCCTGAGATCCTGGAGGAAGGCTGGTCCCAAAGGAATGCTCAACAGTCCAGAGGTCTCACCTGCAGGAGTGGGGGGAGCAGTAGGGCCGCTGACTGGAGGTTCCATCGGTCCAGGATAGGGTGGTGGCGGGGGCTGCACATACCCGATGGCTCCATCCGACATGGGAGGACCTAGGTAGAATTCTGCTTGGAAAGAAGAGGCCCAGGGACCCATGAGCAGCCAGGCCTGACTCCCTCGGGAGGCCGCCCCTGGGAGCAGCCCCTCCAGCTCTTTAGGGTGCCCTCTGAGCTTCTCCAGCATGTCAGTTCTGAAGCAGATGAAGGACATGTCTCCCCTCTATACCCTTGGACCTGGGGTGAGGTTAGTGAAGTGAGGCTGGGCAGCAAAAGACACACTCACCGGGAGGGGGCGGTGGATAGGGGTAGCCAGGAGGGCAGGGGTACATTCCATTGGCGACTGGCGGGGGAAAGACATAGGCCCCGCTGGGCATGTAAGGGTACCCATAGGCTCCATTGGGGGCTTCACCTCTGGAGGCTATAAGCACAAGGGGAGAGAGAGATGAGCGTCGCCTGCCTTGGGGACTCCGGGTCCCAGCACTGTGGCTGCAGAGGTACCCTACCCCATTTCTACCACTGCCCACCCCTTGAGGGTCCGCCTAGGTCACTGTGCCCTGAGGAGGAGGTGGAGGGAAAGGAACTTGGGTATGGAAAGCAGAATGAAGCTGAACCCAGCACTTGATCACTTGAAATGGCTGCTTAATAGCTGTTCAATGGTTGGGTTTTTTGTTTGCTTTCACAAGTCCAAACGGCTCTGTCAGAATGTTGTGCCCCTGTGTGGGGCACAGGGGGCTCAGGCTTCGAGGGTCAGAATAGAGTGGTCGGTAAGTACAGGCTTCCTGCCTCTGAATCCCAGTCTAGCCAGCTAGGCCCAGGTACGTACAAAAGGCTACAGGGTCAAACAAAAAACCCATGTGTTTGGGGTGCCCCTGGCCCTACGAGTTAAAGCTCCAATACCTTGAGATGCCACCTGGAGCATCCGCTGTCCAAACTCAATGGCGCCCCCTGCTGTGAATGTCAGCTTGTAGGAGGCAGCGCCTTCCCAGCCACCTGGAGGGGCAAGGGCAGGAATGAGCAGCGTAGAGAGGGATGGTACTTTGTCCTTTCCAGGTCGCCACCCAGTGCCCTGGAGGCTGGTGGGAAGGGGGTGGGACTTGGGCCTGTGGCCCAAATGCCCACATAGGACCCGTTGCTGCAGACTGGCCAGGCTCTTGCTTGTGTGGGCTTTGCTCGCTGGACTGAGAGGGGCCTTTTCCTGCCCACCTTCCCCCATCAGGAGCAGCAGCTGCCGTTCACGTTGAAGGCAGAATTCTCATGCTAAGGAGACCTTGCTGGCCTGGCTGAGGGAGGGAGCCAGGCCGATGCAGAGCCCCCTGGGATAAGAGAGAATGTGCCGGAAGCAGAAGCTGCTGCCTTCTCCTGGGTCAAGAAAGGCTTCGCCCAGCAACAAGATGAAGCCCTTCCAAATGCAAAACAAGCCCTGGACGGCGGGGAGCCCTGGACGGCGGGGAGCCCTGGACGGCGGGGAGCCCTCTTAGCTGCAGTCTTCCTGCCAGGTGCACTCTGAACAAGTGACGCGGCTGCCAACTGTCACCCAGCATTCGCCAGCTCCTGGCAACCAGAACCCACGCGTGCTGTCCGCCTGGTAGCCAAGGGGTGCCTGGGAGGTTGACTCGGAGCTGGGGAGGGGACGGCTCGGACCTGAGTGTCTGAAGAGCCCACCTCCGGCCCGCAGTCCAAGGCGCCTAGAGCCCCGACCATGGAGAGCCGCAGCCACCATGTGCTGCCCTGTCACTCACCCCCTGCTTCAGCCTTCACTGTTCCCTTGATGAAGTTTGCCCCAAACACGGGCTGCTTGATCTCACAGTCCTTCATCAGATAAAACGGCATCATGAAGGACTGCATGGCATCCCTCCCCTTCGACAGAAAGATAACCTGTGGAAAGACGACAGGCCGTCGGTGCCAGACCACAGCTGGCTCCCTTCCCACCTGCTCCTGGGGCCGCAGCACACAGCCTGTGCCAGGTCTGGCAGCCCCAAGGCACCTTGGAGGACCACTGTAAAGCATGAGGTCTCGGAGAGGTGAGGTTAATTCCTGAGAGAAGCTGCTGGCCACAGAAAGTGAAGGGTGGAGTGGCACATGTACACATGTGAAGGAGTCTGGCATGGTAGAACGCATGGGCAGGGCAGGTCCCTAGAGGGGGAGCCTCGCAGCGGACAGAGGAGCAGCAAGGGCCCACGGTGGGAGAAGGGGCCCCGCGACCTCCTACACACGACACCATGCCCAAGAGCCACAGTTTTCCTTTCCACTCCTGCAGATCGCTAGGTTTCAAAACCACCAGACAGACTGAAGGCGTGAACTTGAGAGTCCAGAGGTAGACAAGTTTTGAATTCCTACCTGTCAAAACCTAGAGATGTGTTCTCCTCCTCCTAGCCACGTTCACGCCTGTCTCTGGTGGGAAGCCGCAGGCGGTGACCCTTTCCTAAGACTGTACTATTCAGAGCCCATGTGGCTCCTCCGGCTGAGGCTCGGTCTATTCTGCAGCCCGGCATTTCTTACTCTGCAGGGCTCTCCTGGGCTCTCTGCCAGCCTGGAGGCTGCGGCCCTGCTACAGTGTCCTGTAGCTGTGTTTATCACAGGCCCCACAGATGACCACAGGCAAGTCATCCTGGCAGCAGTTCTCAACTCCTGAGAGATTTAAGGGGCAGCAGCCATGGAATGTGCGATGGACTCACTGCCTGCAGTCAGTGCAGCTGCAGGAAGGGCCTGGAAGTGTGAGACGGAGAAACCGGAGGAACAAGGCGCTCACTATCTGCAGGGTTCAGAGGTCACTCAAGTCAAGGAGGAGGAGACCCACATGACCCTCAGAGAACAGAGCCTCTAACCGACTGTCATGCCGTGTAACTCACCCGGTAAGGGGTAAGGTAGACGGTGCCTTTCTTGGTCCCTTTGAAGGCCTCTGGCACGTTCTTCATGTCACTGAACGAAAGTTCCACATGATCATAGGACATTAGGATGCTGTGACAAGAAAAAAGGTTAGAAACTGGGAAATGTCACACACTATCCAGACCCTGGGGATATGTCACACACTATCCAGATTCTGGGATGTGTCACACGCCATCCAGACCCTGGGATGTGTCACACGCCATCCAGATCCTAGCATATGTCACATGCCATCCAGATCCTAACATATGTCACACGCCATCCAGATCCTAGCATATGTCACACGCCATCCAGATCCTAGCATATGTCACACCCCACCCAGATACTTGCACGTCATCCAGACACCACCTCAACATGGCTGTGGGGAAAGCACTGATGCAGCCCAGCAGACAAGAGCAAGTTAAGGTCTACACTCTCTCCCTAAGCCTCATGCTCAGTTCCTGAGTGATCCGCACGGCCACAGAGACGCCCTTACCCCTCCATGTGCATTAGATTACCTGGGTTTACTCTTTTCTTTTCCTTAGGTCCTGTGGTACAAGTTCTTTTTATTTGAAACAGAATGTTATGTAGCCCAGGCTGGCCTTGAACTTGCAGGGTACCCAAGAACGACCTTCACATTCTGATCTTCATGCCCCGACCTCCTAAGTGCTTCAACTACAGGCATCTACCACTCTGATCAGCTTCATGCGGCACAGGAAACCACATCCAAGGTGAGCTCCAGCCAATTTTTATTTGTGTGTGTGTGAAATGTACGCATATAAGGACAGATGCACATGTTCACAGGACAACTTTTGGGAGTTAGTTCTGTCCCTTCACCACCTGGGACCTGGGGAGCAAACTCAGATTCTCAGGTTGTGGGACCTGGCAGCACACACCTGTGTTCACTGACCGCCTTGCCCCTCTCTTTGTCTAACATGTCATCGTATTTAGGAATCTAGAGGGGCTTGAGAGTGAGGCCAAAACCTCAGTTCATCTTTACTGCCATTTAAAAAGCAAGTCAGGGCTGGAGAGGTGGCTCAGGGGTTAAGCCTCTGCCTTACAGGCGGAAGGTCCTGAGTTCGGATCCCAGATCCCAGGTACAGACGCCAGGCGGAAGCGGGGGCGGCCTGCATTTCTGGTCCTGGTAGGGCGGAGCCTGTGAATCCCAGGGCAGAAGGAGGTGGAGGCGTCCATGGTGGTTCGCGAATTCGTCCGTGGTTCTACACATACACGGGCACACACATACACATACACACACACACCTACACGAGCGCGCGTGAACACACATACATACCCCCACACACACAATTGAATAAATAATTAAAAAAAAAAAAAAGCAAGTCAAAGGCATGACTCTATTACAAAAAGGCTTCATTTGGGGTTCCCTTAAACTCAGACTTCTAAAGCTGGATCTGCAGGTGTGTCTGTCCACAAAGATGATGGGAGGGGTGTCTGTGTGTGTGTGTGTGTGTGTGTGTATGTGTGTGTGTCTATACGGGTCATTTGCTGCAGTAAGAGTTCATAAGCTTCATCTCTAAGAGAATTAAAGCATAAAATCCACTATTTTAAATATCAAAGTTCAATACTGGACTTAAGTTTCAGCACTATGACACATCTTTCCAGAAGTCCTTTCCAAAACAAGGCACGCCCTAAGAGTCCTGAGCCAGATGCAAGCCCAACAGGATGGATACATTCCAGTCCCAGGAAAATCACATTTTGAGAGAAGACAAACAGCCCCCAGATGAGAGGAAAAACACCCCAAGCAGTGTGGTGTACACTGAGATTCCAGCATTTGGGAAGTTCATGTGTGTGGGAGGACTCTGGCACGTCATCACGTGCAAGTTCATGGAGCTTGGGCCGTAGGATGAAACCCTATCTAAAAAAACACGAGGGGGGCTGGAGAGGTGGCTCAGGGGTTAAGCCTCTGCCTTGCAGGCGGAAGGTCCTGAGTTCGGATCCTAGACCCCACGTATAGACGCTGGGCGGAAGCGGGGGCAGCCTGCGCTTCCAGTCCTGGTAGGGCGGAGCCTGTGAATCCCAGGGCAGAGTAAACAAGGAGGAGGTGGAGGCGTCCATGGTGGTTCCCGTATTCGTCCGTGGTTCTACACACACACACATACATACACACATGCGCACACATATACATGCACAATTGAATAAAAAAAAAAAAACACGAGGGAGTGAGACAAGGTGGCTCAGCAGGTAAGGTGATTGGGCTCAAGTCTGGCCTCCTCAGTTCAATCCCTGGCACCTACACGCTGGAGAGACCCAACTCCCACAAGTCGTACTTTGATCTCCAAGGGTTCACAGGAATATGCCCACTCGCATAAATGCCCACAAGATAAATGTAAAATGCACACACACGCACACATACACACACGATAGATACTACCAAATGGCTTCAAAAGTGCTTGGCTTGGCTAAGAAACTGAGTCAAGTATGCAGACACAAGAGGCTAGTGAACGATGTGAGGTTTCTCTGATTACATTATAAAAAAGTTCCAAGTTCGCATGGTCCATCCATCTCTTTACCTTTCTCCCAGGGCAGTGGTAACCGGGAAAGAGGACAGACAGATAAGACGGAGGAGGGCCTTCTCTGACTCATCCAAGACTCCCAAGTGACAGTCCCAGAACGAGCGCTGATCTAAGCAGGAGGCGGGATCTGACTCTACCATGTCTCCCTTGGAGCTTCAGGGCCCTTAAGCTCTTGGCTTTCAAGAAGGGGTTCGAGACAGCTCAGCTCAGCTGAGGAGCGAGCAAGGGAAAGGCAGCCATCCACCGAGCCCCACGGCACAGAGGCCACGAGCAGGAAGAACCTGCAAGGGGACACGTCTGCGTGGGGAACTGACCTAAGCCCACCAGGCAATTCAAGAGATTGGACAGGATTAGTCCAACGTCCTTTAGTGCTCCCTGTGCGGCCTGGGCTCTTCATTTGGAACCTGGGCAGTTCTCGAATACACTGGGAGGCTGTCTGGATAATTTGGGGAAGAGTCAAGACTCCCGTTCCCGGACTCGGTTACCGGCACGGTGAACTCGGGGAAGCGACCCCACCTTCCCCGCAGCATGTGCACAGCGGCTCCTTCTGCACCGGGGGCGGCAGGACGGGTCCACCGGCCGTCCGGTAACAACGTAGCCAACTCCCAATAAACGGCAATTAATTTGAAGACTCCTCCCAGCTCCCAGAGTCACCCCTACAACTCGCCTGTCAGCACCCAGCCGCCCCACCCCCACCGCACCCCATCATCCAGCTGATCCCCGCATCCCGAACCCTCCCCCGCGACCCGCCCACCTCCCTCCAGCCCCGCTCCCGGCCGTTACCCTCCCCCAGCGCTCCCACAATCTCCCGTTTTCCGGGACTTCCCTCCCACCGCCCACAAACCCACCGCCCGGCACGCACGGCGGCTGGCGCCCCCCTGCGTTGACCGGGATCCCTCCGCAGGGGTCCTCACCTCTCAGTGTTGTTGACGATCACTCCGCCGCCCTCTGAGTGATTCTTGTTGAGCGCCATAGTCTCTCCGAGAGGGTCCCGAGACGCGCCACGCTCTGCGCCTGCGCTCCTCTCCGGCCCCGCCCCTAGTGGCGTCGTTCGTATTAAAGTCAGCCAATCGCAGGTCCTGCGCGTAGCCGAGACTAACCACCTGATCCCGGACATCACGTGGTAATAGTTTACACTCTCTCCTCTCCCCCTACTTCCTTTTGCGTCACAAACAAGCTGAAGACTACAAATCCCAGCAGGCAATGGACGCGCAACCTTACTTTCTCCGTACGCCCAGGGAGCAGAGCATTCTGGAACTTGTAGTCTCTCAGCCCGTAGGTCCGGGTTTCTTTTCTATTTGCATTAGCTACTGGCGTCGTCTCTCTTCTTCCTACCCGGCCTTCTCAGAGGGGCGGGGTAAACAGTTTGGCCCATCACGCCCGTGTTGACGCTGAAGACCCTAGACGTGGGTTAAGGAAATCCACTCAGTGAATGCAACCTAGATATGCTGACACGGGGTGCGGACTGAAGACTCTCTTAATGGGACGCCCTCACTCGCCCCATCAGACGTTTGCGTGTACGTGGTGGTCACTGCAAGACCCAGTTCCTGCTAGTGGGCTGGCGGCGTGGCGTCGCTTTCGTCCACTCGAACCCTGACCCTGCGAGGGCGAAGGCGGAGCTCGGCGCCCGGTCGGGTCCCCGCACCCTCTCCCCGACACCGTGGGCGGGGCGCGCTGCGCCTCCTGCCACCTCCACCCAGCGGCCGCGCGAGGGCGCTGCCCGCTCCGCGAGCTCCCGGCCTCGGGTCCTGCGGCTGCGGCTCGGCGCTGGAGGCGTTAACTGGTTTCCACCAGCCCGGAATCGCTGCCTGGAACCAGATAGTGCGACCCGGCTGCCAGAGAGGACTTTGAAAACAGACTGACCCAGCCCGTGACCCAGCAGCGGGGGCCTCCCGGGCGGCAGGAGTCACCAAGTGCTCGATCCCCACGGGGAATCTTGGGGGGGTATTGCGGGGGTCCTCAGCCCCCAAGCGGCACCTTAGTGTATTTCTTTCTTTTTTTCCTTGCGTGTGTGTGTGTGTGTGTGTGCGTGCGTGTGCGTGCGTGTGTGTGCGTGTGTGCGCGTGCCTGCCTGTCTGCCGACCATCCTGGGTTGCAGGATACCTTCTTATCACTTTGGGATTTCCCAGGCTCTGCCTTCCAGAGCGGGAAGTGCAGGCTGCCTCGATTTCCGCCTGGTATTTTTCTATGGGATCCGGATCGGAACTCAGGTCCTTATGCCTTCTAGCAAAGTCTTAACCCCCTGAGCATCTCTTCAGCCCGTTGTGTATTTATTCTTAGTCTTAAATACTTAGTCTTTGAAGATTAGAGTTTATTTTTATTTTTTGGTGCATGCATGCCGTGTGTGTGTATGTGTATACACACTTGTGTATCTTTGTGTGCCCAAAAGTGACATCGGGAATCGTCCTGGATTTTCTATCTCCTTATTTCTTTGCTCTGGAGTTTCTCAGGCTCTGCCTTCAGGCCTGAAAGCACAGGCCACTGCCATATCCACGCCAGATTTTTCCGTGGGAACACAGGATACGAACTCAGATCCTTTTTTTAAAAAAAATAAATTTATTTATTCAATTGTGCATGTGTGTGTGTATGTGTAGCAGGCTGCCCCTGCTTCTGCCCGGTGTCTATACGTGGGGTCTAGGATCCGAACTCAGGACCTTCTGCCTGGCAAGGCAGAGGCTTAACCCCTGAGCCCCCCTCCAGCCCCAGGTCCTTTTGGTTGTGAAGCAAAGCCTTTATTTAACCCCTGAGCCATCTCCCTAACCCCAGAGCTTATTTCTTTAATGATGTTTTATTAGGGACAGAGCAAGGGAGAGAATACCTGGGCTGAAGGTCAGAAGATGACTATTAAGAAATCAAATTTCTGGGGCAGAAATGGCAGTGGCCTGGAAGATGGAGCCTGGGAAATCCCAGAGCAAAGCAATAAGGAGGAAGAGCAATCCAGGATGATTCCCAAAGTCACCCTTGGGCCTCCAGGCACAGTGCCCTCTGATAACAGAGATACCCCAAAAAAGAAATCAGTTTATCTCCCTGTGATCTTCCAGGGATTTTGAACTCAAACTGCCAGGTTTGCAAGAAGGTGTCTTTACTCACAGTCACCCTAAAGTTTGATTTTCAACTCAACTTCTGAAGAAAAAAAATAGAAACGGACACACCTTCCCAAGAAGACAAACTGGACTTTGCAAAACAGGTGCCGTGAATTAATGATGCTCATGATGAAATTTCCCCGGGTGGTTAGATTAATTTTTTATTAATTTATTTTACAAGCATAGTGAGTACTTATCCCTGCTTCCCTCCTTCCCTTCTCCCTCAGATTAGTTTTTCCATAAGCAATTTCGTTAGCACCTAAGAAAGAATCAATCAGCTAGGTGGCTCATGTTTGCAATCCCAGCATTTGAGATTGAGGCAAGAAGGACTGTCACAAATTTGAGGCCAGCTTGGGGTACATAATTCCAGACCAACTTGAGTGAACTTTACGGAGAGACTCTCAAAAAGTCAAAAAGAAAGTCTTATACGGGTATGGAAGGATGGTTAAGACCTAGTAAATATACAGTGGTGAACAAACACATTTCTGTTTGTATAAAAATAGGATACTGATAAAGAATCTTGGGAAAGATAGATATTATAGCAGTCTTATGAGGCTCTGTTCGAGGAATTTGGGATAGACACAGTACCTTTTACTTTTTATTAGTGCACTTTGGTAACAGCCAAAAGCCTATAATTTTTTTTGGGGGGGTAGATATAGGATCTCTTATAGCCAAGATTGGTTTGAAACTTGCTAGGTATCAGAAACTGGCTTTGAGTTCCTGGTCCTCCCAAGTGCTGGTTATTAGTTTCTGTCAGCAGGTTTGGCCAAGAAGGTTTAAATATTTTGTCATGTCAACCATTTTACATGGGATTTGGGGCTCCAAACTCCTGTCTGCTTTTTCACCAAGAGCTTACTGGACCCTCTCCCCAACCGCAGACTTTTTGTGTATTTTTTATTGAGAGAGAGAACATGCATGCATTATTTTTTATTGAGAGAGAGAACATGCATGCATGCATGTGTACCATGCACACGGGGGGAGGCCAGAGGACAGCTTTTGGAAATCAGCTCTCTCCTATCAGGTGGGTTTCTGGAAACTCACACTTGGATTGCCATGATTTTAAGCAGGTCCCTTACCTGCTGAACTATATCACAACCCCCCCTCCCCCAGCTTTAAGAGTAATATCCAAGTACACTTGTATTTCCAGCATTTGGGAAATAGGCAGGGAGATTGCATTGTCTACATATTGAGTTCCAGGTCATCCTATGTAACAAGACTCTGTTTAAAAGGAACAACAACAAAAGAAACCACAGCTAATTAATAAAAGAAATATAAGTAGATAACTAAAATAGAAGACCCTTTCCTGAGATTCAGGGCTTTACCCACAGAAAGATTGCCATGGAGACTTTATCTCAGGAACTGAGTCTGTGAGAGGGAACAATTCTCCAGAGTCTAATAATATCCCTCTGGATTTGAGAAACACTGAAATCACCAGCTTGACCTCTTGACCTGGACGTGAGAATGGAAATAGAAAACGGCTCCCTCATCTGGTCTCGATAAAAGCCAAAGCCCCGTTTCCTCCAGGGCATGGTAGCTTCAGTTTAACTGGTTCCTGGATTTACAAGTCTGCCCTCCGGATGAACAGAATTTACTTTATTTCCATGTTGTTTATAATCTCTTGGCTTGCAATTTTATTAGCTGGGCACAGAGGCGCATAGCTGTCATCCTCTAACTCTTGGGGATGATGCTGGAAGATGGAGAATCCCAGGAAGCCTGGACTACATAATGAGACTCTATCAAAAAACGAATAAGCACAGTAAGAAAAGCTGCTTTTGTGTGTGTGCGTGTGCATATGTATATGAGGTGTGTGTGTGTGTGTACAAAAGTGCACTTGAGTGTGTGTGGAGGCCTAAGGGTGACGCTGGAAGTCATCCTGGGTGGTTCTATCTCCTTGTTGCTTTCCTGTGGGGTTTCTCAGGCCCTGCCGTATTCGCCTGGCATTTTTGCATGGGACCTGAGGATCTGGGCTCAGTTCCTTTCCTTGCAAGGTACAGGCTTTGACCCCTGAACCATCTCTCTAGCCCCAGACAAGACTCTTTCTGCAGCGGGAGATGGTTGATAGACTCATAGCTGGCCAAAGTACTGGGAATAAGTGCTCATCCCCTCAATGGGACAAGCTCATTATATCCCCCCTCCCACCTGGCTCAGGGAACATTGAGGAAGAAGGGGCAGAAAGAATGTAAGCCCCGGCCGGTAGACAGAGCGTGAGGAAATGCTGTCTTCTAGACATGGCTGCTGCACCTTGAACGCACATCAGCTGTGGTGAGCTGCCCAAGATTCAGCCAGTCAAAATACGGCATGGATGGGGGAGGGGCTCACCAGGCTTCTCCCCACTATCTCCCCTCCCCCCCAGTTGAAGTAGTAGTGTGGGTTGATGGCTGATGGGGGAAAGGGGAGTCATTTTTCTTCAGTAGTCTGACTACTGGTAAGTTGCCTAACATGCCCCTGTGCCATCCACGTGTAGACAATACTAATGGGTCTCTGTGGGTTACTGAAAAATAAAAATGGTATGGAGGAGGGAGGGATAATGTGTTGGGAGGCTAAGGGGAAATTAGAGGAGAAGTTGGGTGAATAGGCTCAAGAAAAATTGCATACACAAATAAAATTGTCAAATACTAAATTATAAATTTTTAAAAAATTTACTTTTTTAAAATTATTTATTCAATTGTGTGTGTATGCACGTGCGCGCGTGTGTATGTGTGTGTGTGCGCATGTATGTGTGTGTAGAACCACGGGCGAATTCGGGAACCACCATGGACCGCCTCCACCTCCTCCTTGTTTTCTCTGTCCCGGGATTCACAGGCTCTGCCCTACAAGGACCAGAAACACAGGCCGCCCCCGCTTCCTCCCAGCATCTACACGTGGGGTCTAGGATCCGAACTCAGGACCTTCTGCCTGCAAGGCAGAGGCTTAATCCCTGAGCCACCTCTCCAGTCCCCCCCAAAATATTTACTTTGTGTGTATCTGTATCCAAGGGCACTGTGTGTCCCTGTGGAGGGCCAAGAGTGACTTCGAGAATCATCTTGGATTGCTTCTATCTCCTTTGTTCTTCAATCTGGGATTTCCCAGGCTCCGCCCACCAGGATGGTAAGTGCTAATTGCTGCGGTTCCCGACTGATGTTTTTATGTGGGAGCTGGGATCCAAACTCAGGACCTCCTGCATGTGAGGCAGAGTCTTAACCCTTGAGCCATCTCTCCAGTCCCTAATGCTAAACTTTAAAAAGAAGCCATGCGTTTGCAGGAACAAGTGCTCTATGGAGTGTGAAAGGGAAGTCCCTGGTCCCCCATCTGCCCAACATGGAGGTTGGGGTACATCCCCACTTTGGTGGCCTCAAGCTTACGCCGTTTGGGAAGTCCTCCTTTAAGAACATAACCACTATTCCTAAGACACAGTCGTAAGGGTACCCTGGAACCTCCTGACAGGAAATGTCACGAAGAGGAAGTCAATGCAGAGAGATAGGCTTAACCGAACGTCCAACTTTGCGAAGTGTTAGAAAAGCAGATGACCGTGTGACACACGGCTAGGGCGGCTCAAGAGGGCTGGGTGTGTCCAGACTTAAGAGCAAGGCACCCGGGTGACAGCTCACGGCTGAACCACATCTGCAGCCAGAGGCGGCTCCTCTACCCACCCTGCTGGTTCCCAGGAATAGAAGATGTCTGTCCACAGTGCTCCAGGCTGGGGCTTCCCAGGAAGCATGCTAAGAAGGGGTGCACGTGGCCCTGGGACCCCAGCCAGAGCCAGAGCTCGGGGCCGTTGAGCCTCTGAGCCGGTCCCCCTAGATGCCTAGAAACTTGGTGTTTGCCCCAGAGAGTCAAAAGGATGTCCTTGGGCTGGAGAGATGGATCAGGAGTTAAGAGTCTGCCTTACAAGCAGGAGATACTGAGTTCAGATCCAGGTCCCAGGTAAAAACACCAGGTAGAAAGGTAGGAGCCTGCACTTCCCGCCCTGGTGGGCGGAGCCTGGGAAATCCCCGAGCAGAGCAAAAGGAGGTAGAAGCAATCCAGGATGATTCCTGAAGTCACCCTTGGTTCTTTACAGGGACACACAGTGTCCTCTGATACACACACACACACACACACACGCACGCACGCACGCACACACACACACACTTTTTTTTAATTCAATTGTGCGTGTGTGTGTATGTATGTGTGTATGTGTGTGTGTGTGTATAGAACCACGGGTGAATTTGGGAACCACCATGGACGCTTCCACCTCCTCATTGTTTACTCTGTCCCCGGATTCATAGGCTCCGCCCTACCAGGACCAGAAACACAGGCCGCCCCCAGCTTCTGCCCGGCGTCTATACGTGGGGTCTAGGATCCAAACTCAAGACCCTCTGCCTACAAGACAGAGGCTTAACCCCCTAAGCCACCTCTCCAGCCCCCTGCAAGTTTAAAAAAAAAAGATGTCCTTGGTGGTAATCTATTGGCCATTTCTGCGTGCTGTGGCATTAAAAAGTTGATAAGCTGTTTGCCAGGTGGTGGGTTCCATGACTTTTAAAATTTTGATCTACAGTAAAAGCAAAACAAAACTTTCAGCAAGTCTCTACAGATAGCCATCTTGGCAGCACATGCTGTAAGCCCAGCGCTTGGAAGGTAGAAGGAAGACGGTCAAGAGTTCAAAACTATCCTTGGCTACATAGACAGTTCAAGGGGAACCTGAAGTACTTGAGACCTTGGCTTGAAACCCAAGCAAGCAGGGCGGGTGAGACCACTCAGTGGGTCAGGCACCTGCTCCCAAATTCTGGTGACCTGATTCAATCCCCTGAAACCCACGTGGTGGAAGGAAAGAATTGACTTCTCCGGAAGCTGTCCTCTGACCTCCACCCATGTGTCATGGCATGCACGTGATCTCTCTCTCTCTCTCAAATGCATAAATACTAAAAAAAAAACAAGGACAAAGAATAAATAAGATTGGAGGGGAAAGAAAGAGAGAGAGAGAGGTCTTGCAAGCCAGATGTTATGCACACCTGTAATTCTAGTGGTTCAAAAGTAGAATTAAGAGAGTCAAGTTCAAGGTCATCTTTGGTGCATAAAACCTTGATTCAAAAACAAAAACCCAATCAACAGGCCTCCTGAGCTGCCAAGACTTGTCTGAAAGTCCTGGGTTTAAGGATTCCTCCTGCCTGGGTCTCCAGAGCAGCTGGGATCATCGGTGGAGGCCACTGTGTCCGCACGCGTCAAATTGATAGACTGAGACCTATATAGGACTGGAAATCAAGGTCAGCCACAAAATCACATCGGCTGCCCCTGCGCTCTCTCTCCTTTCCTCTCTCTTTTAAATGGATTTTCTCTGAATTACAGACAGGCTTCTAATGTACTACGTAGCCTAGACTGGTCTTTAACTTACCAGTATAGCCCAGGCTGGCATCAAACAAATCTTCCTGTTTCTGCCTTGCAAGTACTAGGAATTCAGGTTTGAATTACTGTACCTTAGAAGGTTAGGAGTCTATTGTTATTTCCCGAGACTGTTTATTTAAGTAGCTCAGGCTGCTCTGGTATTCAATATTTAGCCTAGGCTAGCTTTGAAGTCAGCAATCCTCCTGCCTCACCTTCTGATTTCAGAATTATAGGTGAGCTTCACCACTCCCAGCTCAGAAATCTGCTATCGTGCGTGCGTGTGTGCGTGTGCGTGTGCGTTTGTGTGTGTGTGTGTGTAGGCCCAAGGATGACTTTGAGAATCATCCTGGATTGCTCTCCCTCCTCATCGCTTTGCTCTAGGGTTTCCCAGGTTCTTCCTTCCAGGGTGGAAAGTGCAGGCCACTTTCATCTCTGCCTGGCATTTTTTTTATTATTATTATTATTTATTCAACTGTGTGTATGTGCGCGCGCGCGCGTGTGTCTGTGTGTGTGTGTGTGTGTGTCTGTGTATGTGTAGAACCACGGACGAATTTGCGAACCACCATGGACGCCTCCACTCCTTCGCCCTGGGATTCACAGGCTCCGCCCTACCAGGACCGAAGTGCAGGCCGCCCCGCTTCCTTCCATCTGCGTCTATACGTGGGATCTGGGATCCGAACTCGGGACCTTCCGCCTGCAAGGCGGAGGCTTAACCCCTGAGCCACCTCTCCAGCCCAAAGTTTTTTAATTTTTTTTTTTATTATTTATTCAATTGTGCGCATGTGCGCGTGCTTGCGTGCGTGCGTGCGTGCGTGCGTGTGTGTGTGTGTGTGTGTGTGTGTGTGTGTGTGTGTGTGTAGAACCACGGACGAATTCGGGAACCACCATGGATGCATCCACTTCCTCAGCCCTGGGATTCACAGGCTCCGCCCTACCAGGACCAGAAGCGCAGGCAGCCCCGCTTCCGCCTGGTGTCTATACGTAGGATCTGGGATCCGAACTCAGGACCTTCCGCCTGCAAGGCGGAGGCTTAACCCCTGAGCCACCTCTCCAGCCCCCTGGCATTTTTTTTATATGGGATCTGAACTCAGGTCATTTTGCTTGTGAAGCAAAGGCTTTAACCTCTGACCCATCTCTCTCTCTCTCTCTCTCTCTCTCTCTCTCTCTTTCTCTCTCTGAGACAGAGTCTCAAGTAGTCTGGATTGGTCATCAATCTTACTATATAGACAAGGGTGACCTTGAACTTCTGACCTCATGCCTTTGCCTCCTGAAGGCAGGGATCACAGGCATGTGGTTCTATATTTGGTTTATGCAGTGATGGAAATTAAGCCCAGGGACATGTGCAAACATTTATCACCTGAGATAAATGCCCCTTCCAGAAATTTGCTTTTTTAAAAATTTTTTTATTATTTATTCAGTTGTGCGTGTATGTGTGTGTGTGTGTGTGTGTGTGTGTGTGTGTGTGTGTGTGTGTGTAGAACCACGGGTGAATCCAGGAACCACCATGGACGCCTTCACCTCCTCGTTTACTCTGCCCCGGGATTCACAGGCTCCGCCCTACCAGGACCAGAAACGCAGGCCGCCCCCGCTTACACCCAGCTCTATACGTGGGGTCTAGGATCCGAACTCAGGACTTTCTGCCTAGAGGTCAGAGGACAACTTTACAGAAGTCAGTGCTCTCCTTCTCCCAGGTGGGCTCGGGGGGTCAAACTCAGATCACTAGGTTTCCATACAAGCCCCTTTTCCAACTGAACCAGGTTGTTGGCCCCAGAATTGAGCTTTCTTAACAATGACTGTCCCCTTCCAGGGAATCCAGTACCGATTCCCTCTCCTTGTGACACCCCCCTTTCCCTAACTCAGGCAGGCAAGCCAAAGAGGTAGCTAAGCAACCTGGCTTACATACACAGCCCTTTTCTAACAATGTATTTAGCAACCTGGGATGCCCTGCCACACCTACACCCTGGTCCAAATGAATAGGTTGTTCCCTTAGCAACCCTTGTAACTCTACCTTTTTGGCTCATTTCCTTTCAACCAACATATTCGGGAACTGTAAGCAAAGGGTCCCTTCAACCTTAACCAGTTTGAGGTGCATATTCAAACTGTCCTCTGAATGAACTGTATAGTGACCTTTTACTTGAGGAGACACAAATGTCTATTCCCTCGAGGTGGGATTCGCCAACAGACCAAAGTACAGTTAGACCAAAGTCCAGCTTAGTGAGCCAATGAATTTATTGTTGTTACTTACAGAAGTAGCGGTGAGGGGGCTGGAGAGGCGGCTCAGGGGTTAGAACCAGACTCAGTCCCTTAAGCTATTTGGTCATGAGTTTATTAGTAACAAGGCAAAGTAACCATGACAACCACCACCAGCAACAGCGTCTCTGCTGTTTCTTCTCTTTTGCTTATTAGTGTTTGGGAGAAAAATAGCAGGACAGATGAGCTCTGAGTCTCAGCAGCTGGCAGGCGGGGGGGAGACAGATAAGAGGGAGAAAGGAAGTCATGGCCTTTGAATTGGGGTCACCAATGGAAGCCGTTCTAGAAACATCATCAGAGAAACAGTGAGAGAGCTCAGAGTGTCATGGCAAGCGGGCTGAGGATTTTGGCTGGTATCTGAGAGAGAGAGGGAAGAAAGGGAAAGGCAAGCAATGCTTTTTGAGTTGGGAAACTTGGAAAAATGGGCAGATTTAGCAGCGAAGATCTGTGAGCAGCTGTCAGTCACCACTGCGTCTAATCCCTCCTCAGACAACATCTATGACAGAACTGATCCCGGCTACTAGAATCCTTGAGCATTCCCCCTGACCGCAGGCACGGACGGGCATCCCACGGCAGGCTGGAGGCGGGGGCCTGGTCGCGGTTCACCAGGGCTCACTGGCCTGTAGTCCAACACGTTTGCTGAGACAGTTCTGTGTGCTGCATGGGCTTTAGTTCTGAGCACGTGGGAACAGCCTACTGACTGTTGCAATTTACTGTGCAAAGGGAAAGGCTTCTGCAGAGCCAATTCTTTCTTAGTTTTGCTTTGCTTTGTAGCCAGGCTGATCTGGCTTGGGGGTCCATTTCTTTTTTTAATATGTTTGTTTGTTTATTTGTGTGTGTGTGTGTGTGTGTGTGTGTGTGTGAGTGTGAGAGAGAGAGAGAGAGAGAGAGAGAGAGAGAGAGAAGAGAGAGTGTCCCTGTGGAGGACAAAGGGTGACTTTGAGAATCATTCTGGATTGCTTCTACCTCCTTCTTGCTTCGTTCTGGGATTTCCCAGACTCTGCCCCCCAGGGCTGGAAGTGCAGGCTTCCAAACTCAGGATCTTCTGCTCGCAAGACAGAGTTTTAACCCCTGAGCCATCTCTGTAGCCCTTTCTAAGATCACCTCTTGGAAGGGACATTTTATTGTTGATTGATTTTTTTCTTTTTGAGACCGGGGCTCCCTACAGAGCTCAAGCTGGCTTTGAACTCATGGAGATCCTCCCGCCAACGTCTCCTGAGTGTGGTCCTGAGTTTATCAGTGCACCACGGGCCTGCACCACCACACTCAGCTTGGAAGGGACATCTTGAAAGAACAGAGAATTGTCAGAGCGCTGCTCTTAGGCCAGAGGCCCCTGGGCTTCTGACCAAATGACAGCTGGGTAGATGGGTGGATAACTGACTTCCCGGAACAATTTTAATCCCCTTGAAGTACATCTAAATAAAAATTATTTCAGCATTTTATCACACATGTTATTTGTTTTGGTTTTGCCAGAAGGAAACTTGAATTGCAACAAGTAAAAAATAAAACTTAAAAAACTGCCCAGGCCAAGTGTGGGATGATTTCTTTTAATTGTTTCTCTGAAATTTTGTCATCGTTCCTTTTCAAAAACATTTGGGGAAAGAACAGTTTTTCTTTCGTAGCATCATGTACTCTGAAATTTCTAGTTTTTTTTTTTTTTTAAAAAAACCTGCTAGTGACTATTAACTAAATGGATGGCTATGATTTCTAACTTGAAACCCCACAGAGCCAGAAGTTGGAGTTGGAGTTGAGAACTGAGCCCTGCGTTCATCCCACTCCTGTAGCTAAGACTCCTCCATGTTTACAAATCCACAAGGAAGACTCTGGGATGGCTGGCACAGGGTGACTTGGCTCATTCTCAGCCCTTAGGAGTAAGATGGTTACTTCAGCTATCAGGTTTTCACTTTACAACTCAGGTGTGAGGACGATATAGTGGCTAAAGCCCTTGTTCACAAGCAAAGGGACCTGAGTTTGGAGCCCGAGGCAAGGAAAACTACCTGGAACTCTAGCCCTGGAAGGCTCTGGGTTTAGTTAGAGGGGCAGGCTCCGGATAATGAGATGGAGGAGTGGTCGAGGGTGATTCCCAATAGCACCTTAGGCTTCCCCGGGGTCTCCACAGGCGCGCACACTCACGTGAACTCATGTACGTGCCTCCATTCATATGCATGCACCAACATGCAAAACACACACATGCACACACACACTCCCCACACACATACATTAAAGAAAAAAAGGCACAGTTCCAGCCCTTGGGGACCGAGGCAGGAGGATGGGGAGTTAGACGCCAGTGTGGGCTACAGGGAAAGGTGCTCTCTCTCTCTCTTTCCTTTCTCTCTCAGAAAAATGGGGGTCAGCAAGATGTCTCAGCTGGATAAAGGATCTTGCTGCCAAGCTCTATGACCCGAGTTGAATCCCCAGAACTTACATGATGGAAAGGAGGGAACTGATTCCTGAAAGTTGTTCTTGGACTTCCACATGGCGTGTTCACATATGTGCACATTCACATATGCACACATACACACTCCCCAGCACACACACAGTAAACATATGCACATACACTCCCCCAACACACACACAGTAAACATATGCACACACACACACACACACTCTCCCAACACACATACAGTAAACATATGCACATACACACACTCCCCAGCACACATACATTAAAGACTTCCACATGGCATGCTCATATATGTGCACACGCACATATGCACATTCTCTAAACAAATAGATGGGAAAAATGTAAAAACGGACCAGTGAGAGGGAAGACGCCGCAGCAGCCAGGACCCCTGCCTGCAGACCTGCAACCTGAGCTAAACCCTGGAGCCGGATGGTGGAAGGAGAGAACTGACCTCCACCGTTGTCCTCTGACATGTGTGCTGCGGCGTGTGTGCACATGTTCTCTCTCATTAATAAATTTTAAAAAGGGCTGGAGAGGTGGCTCAGGGGTTAAGCCTCCGCCTTCCAGGCGGAAGGTCCTGAGTTTGGATCCCAGATCCCACGTATAGACGCCAGGCAGAAGCGGGGGCGGCCTGCGTTCCTGGTCCTGGTAGGGCGGAGCCTGTGAATCCCGGGGCAGAAGGAGGTGGAGGCGTCCATGGTGGTTCCCGATTCGTCCGTGGTTCTATACGTACACAGGCACACACACATACGGGCACATACACATGCACATGCGCACAGTTGAATAAATAATAATAATAATAAAGAAAAGATTTAAAAAAAAATTTTAAAAAGCAAAGGTATGTTTCCTTCCAAGAGCTGAACATGGCAACACAGTGTTGAATGATATTTCTTCCTGGGGAGACGCCCACGCAAGCATCTATTCATCCCACATGGGAATTCAAGGACAGAACCATGCTCTGAAAACACCAGGTTCCAACTTGACGAACCAATGACTTTCCTGGGGTTACTTACAGGAGAGAGCAGAGAGAACACCAAGGCACCTACATTACCAGAAAGCCCACCCAGCCTGGGTGAACCTAACAAAATGCAGCCCTGGAACACTCGGCTACATGACTTGCTCTGAAGAGTTTCCTACAGAGTCAAGAGGATGGAAAGTTCAAGGCTGAGCTGCAGGCAATGTCAAGGCTGCTCAGAGACCTCAGTGTGACTCTGTCTCAAAAAGAAAGCATGTGTGTGTGTGTGTGTGTGTGATATATGTATGGTCACATATATGGTAATAAACATGTTATATGTATAGACAGATATATGGTAATATGTATGCATGGTCATATATATATGTATATATATGCACACACACATATAGGGTAATCAATATATGTGTGGTCAACCCTGCAAATTGCTGATAAATTCACGACCAAAGAGCTTAAGGAAACAGGTTTTAGTTTCTCTTACTATGGTCTGGCTATAGTTTCTTGTTCAGCTTGGCAGGAGAGCTTATACCAACACCCGGGTCAGAGGGAACTGGCCGCAACATATCCCTGCTCGCCAGACCAGCGTGTCTGGCCAAGTGTACCAAAGGATGCCACCTTCCTCAACCAGCTCCCTCCATCTTATTCCCCTGCCCAGGGGCCAGTTCCACTCCACCATGGGCTGGGTGTCTTCATAAACCAGACTGTCTCCTGCAGGCTTGTGGGGGAAAGAGGTTGCTAACTCAACCACTGATTGACAGAAGTGCCCAGACCCTCTGGGCATGCCGGGGGGACCTGATTGTGTCGTTGTTTGGCGTGTGGTGACCTGAAGCTGCGTAAAGATGGAGAACGCGAGTGCAGGCAGGCAAGCCTGTGCGCCGCCCTTTGAGTTTCTGCTCTTGACTGTGGGCGTAACACGACCAGTTCCTCAGTTCGTGCCACAGTGACTTCTCTGCATTGGTGGGCCGCTCGCTGGGCCCCACGGTGGAACTGGGAGCTGAAATTCAATCTTTTCCCTCTAACTGTTTGGGTATTTTATTTCAGTGACGTGCAATAAAACAAAAACAGGAGCCAAGGCCTGTTGGTTGAGCACAGCGGGGGCTCAGCCAGGAAATCGGGCTGGGCCTGGAGAGGGGCAGGGGGTACTTTCCAAAGCCTCAGTACTGGAAAGAGGCTGGGGGATTCTCTAGAGTTGGGATCCCTCTCCTTCCTGCTCCACATGAGGTCCCAAGAGTGTGGCCGGGAGGCTGATGGCACCAACTGCTGTTTTAGTTTCACTTTTTATTTGAAAGGGGTTTCAGGTGACGGGACCCGGGCTAGCTTCATTTTCTAAGTCGCAGAGGCTGAAGTGTACGGTGCTCCCACCGCCAGCTACCTGGTTTCACACCTTCACTCCTTGAACAGGGCGAATTTATGATTTAAAAACTGACCAGGAGCTGGGGCTCGTGTCTTTAGGCCAGCACTGGGAAGGGGCAAGAGGAGAGCGGGGCTAACCTGGGCTACTTAGGGAGGCGTGTTCTAACCCCTCCCCCAACAAACAAGCAAACAAACGAAGCCGTTAGCTGGCTACATATCTATAAGAGAAAAAAACAAAAAGGATTCTACAATGATCATAGTCCCCATCCTCAGGGCTGGAAGACCAAAGGGAAATGTCAAGATCATGCCAATTTAGAAACCCGAAAGAGGAGCTGGGCACAGTGGTGCCCGGCACCTGTGCCCACGTTGCCCGCATCCCTGAAGGTGCTCCGGTTCTGCCAGGGCTGGAAGGCGCAGAAGCTGGGTTCAGCTGCTACTGTGGAACTGTGCAGGTCTGGGGAGCTCTGAGCAGGTTTGAGGGGCACAGCCATCTGGCAGCCATCCCTTGCCCAGCCTCACAGGACTTTCTGCCCCCCTCCTGGCAGAGTGCTGTAGAAAGCAAGGGTGACGGAGATACGGGGCCGGCTGCTCTTTGTTCTAATCACAGCCTTGCAGAGTCCAGTGAGTGGTGCTGACAACTGAGGCACCCCACTTCCTGAAGTCACGTACTGCAGTCCTCACCCCTCGTATTTGACCTTATTTGGAGTGAAGAGTTATTAAAGCCATAATTAATAAGATGAGGTCATTAGGCCCAGTCCTAATCTTATCAGAAGGAAAACTTGGACACAGATACGCGGGAGGAAAGGGCTATGCAAAGATAAAGGTGGAGAGCAGGGAGCCAGACATTGTAGTTTTCTAGACTGTCAGCAAAAACAACCCTGACAGAGGGATATGGGTTTCCAGAAGGGTCCATCCCCACCAAGATCTTGATTTTCAGAAGTCTTGCCCTCCAGCATTGTGAGCCAATAGGTTGGGTTGATTCAGGCACCTGGTCTGGGGAATTTTGCTGTGAGGGTCCTAAGAAAGCAACTGTGAGCTGGAGAGCGGAGACAGTAATTTGGCACGATCCCCAAACCTCCCCAAACCAGGGCCTTGGGACCACAGAGGGCACCGTGGAACAGTCCTGGTGGACCGAAGACTAGACACTGTCCCCTCTGCTGGGGACCGTGTAAATCCCAGGTTATAATTCTGCACAAAAAGGAGACACCCTTCAGCATGTCAGAGAACGAACTTTTTACACTCTTGGCGAAGGGTGGTTTAGAATCAAATTTGTTTGGTTCTGGAAAAATATTGAGATGAATCCCCCCTCTCTCCTCCCTTCCTTCTTTCTCCTCCCTCTTTCCTTCATATCTTCTTTCCTTCCCTCCTTTCTTCCTTCTTTCCTTCCCTTCCTCCCTCCTTTCTCCCTTCCCTCCCTCCCTTCTTCTTTCCCTCCTTCCCTCCTTCCCTCCTTCCTTCTTTCCCTCCCTCCTTCCTTCCCTCCTCCCTCCCTCCCTCTCTCCTTCCTTCCTTCCTTCTTCCTTCCTTCTTTCTTCCCTTCCTTCCTCCCTCTCTCCTTCCTTCCTTCCTTCCTTCTTTCCTCCCTCCGTCCCTCCCTCCTTCCTTCCTTCCTCCTTCCCTCCCTTCCTTCCCTTCTTCTTTCCCTCCTTCTTTCCCTCCTTCCTTCCTTCCTTCCTTCCTTCCTTCCTTCCTCCCTCCCTCCCTCCCTCCCTCCTCTCCCTCCCTCCCTCCCTCCCTCCTTCCTCCCTCCAGCTAGGGATCAAACACAAGGCCTGTATACAGCAGCAAGCACTTTACCACTGAATTCCATCGCTATCTCCCCCTGCCTCTCGCCAGTGGACTTTTCTTATGCCCAAGTATTAGGGGATGAATTCATACCTGATAGATTGTGCTTTCATTTTAATTTCCTATTCAGCCAGTTACCGGTCCAGACAAGCCCATGAGAGAACCCTGAAACCCACTTCCTGCTGCTTGAGGTCGGCTGAGCCCGAGATGCAGTGCAGATGCTGGGGAGTTGGCGATGCGGACGTGCGCTATTTTGGGGCAGGAACTGTTTTGGGTGAGGGTGTTTGAGGAACACGCGTTCCAAAATGCATCAGGCGGCAGGGCCGGGGCATGTGGCGGGCTTTTCTGGTGGTTAAGGAGATGGCCCCTCCGCTCTGTCCAGGCCTGTTCCCCAGACACGGCTTCGGGGCTTGTTCTGAACCATGGCTGCTGGAGGTGTGTACTCAGTCTCTGCCCTCTGCCTGCACCTCTGTGCCCCCCAAACCCAAGAAACCCGAGAGAGGCAGGTTACTGCTGAGCATGGCAGCAGTGGGGGAGCTACAGTTTGTGGGACACCTCTGTAGTAGGGAGCGAGGCACAGAGAGGTGCGGTGGCTAAAGTCTGTGGTCCCAACACTTCAGAGGCTGAGGCAGGAAGATATGTAGTGAGTCTCCCTCTCTCTTTCTCTCTCTCTCTTTCTCTCTCTCTCTCTCTCCCCCATCTCCTTCTCTCTCTCCTCATCTCCTTCTCCCTCTGTCTCTCTCTCTTTCCCCATCTCCTTCTCTCTCCCCCTGTTCTTCTCTCTGTCTCTCTTTGTCTCTTTGTCTGTCTGTCTGTCTGTCTCTCTCTCTCTCTCACACACACACACACGGGGGGGGGGGCAGTTGAAGTATTTTAAAAACGTATACATTTATTTATCACGCATGCACAGTTGTGTCCATACACGTGGAGGTTAGAAGGCAACATCTGGGAATTAGTTTTCTTCTACCGTGTGGTTCTGGACATGAACTCAGGTCATCAGCGGTAGCCCCAAGCACCCCTGCCCATCTTGTCAGACTCTTAAGATATGTTATTTTATAATAATAATAATTATAATTTGTGTGTGTGTGTGTGTGTGTGTGTGTGTGCAAGAGAGCACTTGAATGTGTGTACTTGTGGAAGCCCAAAGGTGATTTGTGCATTCGGGATGGTTCTTCTTTGTTGCTCTGCCCTGGGGTTTCCCCAGGCTCCCTTCCAAGACGGAATTACAGGCTGCTGTATTTTCCACGTTTTTATGTGGGATCTTGGGATCTGAATTGGGTCCTTTTGCTTTTGCTTGTAAGACAAAGGCTTTAGCAGCCCTGAGCCATCTCTCTGACCCTATTGTTGTTATTGTGTGCGTGCGTGTGTGCGTGTGTATGTGTGCGTGTGTATGCGTGTGCGTGCGCACGCGCGTACGTGCCTGACACAGTGCACATAGGGAGGCCAACATCGTGAGGTGGGTTCTCCCAACCTCTACCTGGGTCCCGGGGATGGAACTTGTCATCGGAGGCTTGCAAGCAAAGTCCCTTTACCCACAGATCCTACTTTTTTGAGATAGGTCTCAAGTAGTCCAGCACGGCCTTGAATCGCCAAGGATTACAGGCACAAGCCGTCACACCCAGTTTATACAGTGTTGGGGTTCTGCACACTGGGCAAACTTTACCATCTGAGCCCCATCCCCAGCCCCAACCCCAAAAGGGACTGTATTTATTTTATTCTGATTTGAGCGTGTATGTCACATGCTTGCGTGTGTGGAGGTCAGAAGTCGAAATAGTGGGCGTGTCCCTCAATCACCTCAATCGCCTTACTTTAAAAATTTTAATTTACTACTGCGTGTGTGCGTGTGAAGGAGCGTGCGAGTGCAGGCGTGGGGGTCGCAGGACAGCTCTGTGCGGCGGGGTCTCTCCTTCCACTTGGACATGGGATCTTGAGTGGAACTCACATCTCCTGTCATCAGGCTTCAAAGCAAGCGCTCTACCTACTGAGTCATCTCATAAGCCTGCCCACCTGAGCTTTTGAGACGGGGTCTCTCACTGAATCTGGAATCATGAACTTGGCCAGACTGGATGACCAGAAAGCCCCAGAACACTCCTTGTCTCTATCTCCCCAGCACACTGTGTTTTCATGTGGGTGCCTAGGACCTCACGCTTACACGCCCAGCACGGACCAGTGGGTACCAGTACCAACTACCCCATGTCTCCATCTCCTGAAATGGAATTTTTTGGTTGACGATTTCTGATTCTAATTATTTTTTGTTGTCGTCGCCGTTGTTTTGGTGCTGCAATCGAACCCAAGACCGCGTTCCATGCTCTCTATGCACATCCTCTGTCACTGAACTGCCTCTCCAGCTCAGCTTTCTGATTCCAGAACTGAAAGTCATTCTTTACATGCTGGGGGTGGGGAGACGAAAGGGGGTCGTTCGCACGCAGGTAAGCCTGGGGTTCATCCCCAGGGCGACGTAAACCAGGCTTGGCGTTAGATGTTAGGCATGACAAACACAGAATGGTTCAAGCTGCCCCCTCCCTCCAATGTACCTGTCCAGACAAAGAACCTTCATCATCCCCACTATGGTAAGGCGGCTCTACTCTCCCAAGGACAGTTGCACCCCCAAGCCCATCCCCCCCCCTTTGTCTGCAGCTCCCAAGGACCTTTTCTCCCCCACTCAGGAGTGAACCCTCCTTTCTATCCCAGTGCTTTTCCAACTACATACCCCTGGCCCACATCACAGCTCCTGCTCACATGCCCTAGAAGAAGACCCCAGAGTTAGATTTTCACTGCGGCCCTCGGTCCTGCTCCGGAGCCAGCCATGCCGCCCGCTTGCCGACCCTCCTGTCCTGCTTGCTCGCCAAAAAATCTCCTTTGTCCATTGCATGCTGGTTCTGGGGTGACTTTGCATGTCCGATCAGTCCGAGGTAGGGGGAGGTTTCTGGAGAGAGCCCCCACACTTGGTGGCATACACCCCTAATCTCAGCACTTGGGAGGGAGGTAGAGATAGAAGAATCAAGAGTTCAAGGTCATCCTTCCCTACTCCATAAATTCAAGGTCGGTCTGGACTACATGAAATGCTGTCACAAAACGAATGCACAAGGAAAAAATAAAAACATCGTTTCATAGGTTAGAGCAAAATCGGAAATATTACACAATGAAATTCTAAATGTAATTGTTATTTTAGAATGAAATTCATAAGATATCAAGGAGCGGCGCTGTTTCTGTACCCTGCTGCCTATGTTGGTGGCCCAGGGTCCTGAAGCCGCCCTTTCTCACACCGTGCCCGGAAAGGACTTTGAGGGTCCCCATCTGTGTCTAGGGGCTCCTGTTTGTTTGGCAGGACTGGGCGTGGAACCCAGAGCCTCCTGTGTGCTAGGCACATGCTCCGCCCCTGAGCCGTTTCCTCAGGTCCGGTTCTGCAGTTCTGATGGATCCGTGGTGCACCAATTCACCTGCATGTGCTGATAAAGTCACCATCAAATGGCTTACGATAGACTAGTTACAGTTCCTCGTCAAGCTTTGCAAGAGAGCAGGCATCATCACCAAAGGACCTAGGGAACTGGCCACACCATCTTTAAACAGCCACTGAGAGAGGGACGATCCTTGCTTGCCAGACCAGCGTGTCCAGCCAAGTATGCGCAAGGATGCCTCCTTTCTCAAACAGTTTGCTCCATTTTATTCACCTGCCTGGGGCCTAGTCCCACCCACTATGGGCTGGGCCTTCCCCATCTATCAAACAATCTCCTGCAGGTTCAATCTGGGCTTAACCCAACTACCAATACTCTACAAATGTACCCAGAGCTCCAACCCTCAAGCGTCAAGTTGAAACCTGTGTCTAACTAGGACACATGGAATCATGTGATCACACAAGAAGAGAAAGGCCTCGTTTCCTACATGACTCCCGAGCGCTGTAACGGAGGGCACGCACCACTGTGAGAAACTATTAAAAAGAGAAGTTAGAGAACCGCGATCTGGCCCTACGACCCTTTATATATGGAGAATGAAGCAAGCCTCCGGCATAGAGACAGCAGCCGGGACTACGCAGTCCAGGACGCTCTCTGAACTTCATGGCCGGGGTGTGGCTAGTGGAAGGGCGCCTGCCTAGCGTTGGAGAAGCCCTGGTTTGACTAGTCTTCTGTTGGCACTGCCTGAAGAATACGCATGTTGCATAGGGCTGACTGGCTGGCACACCGACTGCATCTAAGTGCCAGTTTCCTTCCTGGGTCCCCAAACAAACTCCAGCCCCCGGGAAGAGCGCCAGCTCTAAACCTCAGGCACACCCAGCCGGAGGCCCATCTGCCCGGCCAGGCCCTGCAGCTTAGCCACGGTCCGTGTCCAGCCTCGCCCGCTCTGCCTGGGCGGAGGGAAGCCAAGTGTTTCTTGGGCTTGGGGGGAGATGGAAAAGGAAAAGAGCAAGAGCCGGGGGGGCCTCTTCCCTCCTGGACTGAGGACCGCAGGACCCAGCAGGCTGAGCTGCCAGGAGGGAGGGAGGCCGAAGTCCACTCTCTTGTTTGCAAAGCTGCAGCTTGTTTTCCCCGCAGAAACAAGGCTCAAGTGGAGGCTGGCGCCCTGCCTGGCCTGAAGGAGCTGTATTCAGCTCACAGTGCTGCAGCCTCAAATCTACACCCCGCCACCATTGTCTGCGACTCTTGGGGGGGGGTGCTCTGGTAGGCGCTTCTGAGACCGCAGACCCCCCATCTCAGGGTTGTGGGAAACAGAACCCGGCAGAAAGCACGTTTCTCTGTATGCATGGAACTAGGGCTTCTCGCTAGCATGCGGCCTTCCACTGGCCACACCCGGGCCATGAAGTCCAGAGAGCTCCTGGACGGCGTGGTCCTGGCTGCTGTCTCTGCGCCTGGGTTTTGCTTCGTTCTCCATGTATAAATGGTCATAGGGCCAGATCCGCGGGTCTCTAACTTCTTCTCTTTTTAAAGTTTCTCATGGTGCGTGCCCACAATCCCAGCATTCGGGGGTCAAAAGCAGCAGGATTGCCAGGAGTTGGAAGTCGCCTGGGCTACATGGTAGATTCTAGGTCAGCCTACAATCACAACAAAAACCCTTTGTCTTTTCTTTCTTTTCTTTTCTTTTATTTTATTTCTTTTCTTTTCTCTTCTCTTTTCTCTTTTCTCTTCTCTTTTCTCTTTTCCTTTTCCTCCCTCCCTTCCTTCCTTCCCTCCCTCCCTCCTTCCTTTCTTTCTGTGACAGAGGACACAGTGTATGCCTATGGAGACCCAAGGTCAACTTCAGGAATCGTCCTGGGTTGTTCTCCTTCTGGGATTTCCCAGGCTCTGCCTTCCAGGGCCAAAAGTGCAGACGGCCGCCATTTCAGCCTGGTATTTTTATATGGGACCAGGGATCTGAATTCAGCTCTTTTGCTTTCAAGGCAGGGTCTAACCCCTGAGCCATCCCCAGCCCTAGTTTCTCTTTTTTCAATTTTTTTTAAAATTACATTTTTCAAACAATTTTTTTAAATTACATTTGTTTGAGAAAGGATGTTACCATGTAGTCCAGGCTGGTGGACAATTCAGTAAGTAGCACAGGCTGGTCTCAAATTCATGGCAATCTCAAATGCTGGGATTCGGCTGTAAGCTATCATTTCTGGCTTCATGTAATTTTGACTAAAACAAGAAATTTTCTCAGATTGTAGCATTGGAGAGATGGCGAAAAGATAGACCCCTCATATCTCCTCTCCCTCAGGCAGCCTGCCCCATCTCACTGCATGAGAGGCTCCAAGGTGGCCTTGGAGCATTGTTGGGGGAAAAACAGTGAGCCAGCTGGGCTGGTGGGATAGGTCAGTGGGTAAAACACTTGTTTCCAAACATTGTGGCTTGAGTTCAATCCCCAGAAGCCCACGTTGTGAAAGAGGAAAACTGACTTCTAAACATAGCTGTCCTCTGACCTCCTCTGCGCTGTGGCATTCCTCTCTCTCTCTCTCTCTCTCTCTCTCTCTCTCTCTCTCTCTAATAAATAAAAAATATTTTTAAAAACACTGGAATGGACACACACACACACACACACACACACACACACACACAATCTCTCTCTAACATTGTAACGGTTACTCTTAACTGTTGCCGCAACACAACACCCAAAGTCAAATAACTTAAGGGAGAAAAGGAAATTTATTCACCTTAGGGTTCCAGAGGGGAGACACAGTCTTTCACGGTGGAGGTGGCATGGCTGGTGGCTGAAGCTGGCAGGTTAAGTCACGGCAGACATCCACATGGTTGGAGGACTCCTGGAGAGTTTCTCTCCTTTCTGTCAGTCTCCTGTTCTGTGGTTCCTTTCATCTGGTCCACTACTGGGAGGTTCCAGTGGGATCTGGGGCTGGTCTTCGTATTATCCAGACAATCTCTTCAGTGGTCTCCGCTGGTCTTAGTTAATGCCAGGTGTGTCAAGTTGACCCCCAGGATTAACTATCTCAAACATCATCTTAAAGTTACAGAGAAAGGGACAGAGTAAGACACCTTGCAAAAAAGGCTGGGTTCCCCAAAAGCCCACAAGGTGGAAGGAGAGACCTGACTTTAGGAAGTTGTCCTCCGACCTCCACCCCTTTGTTAAGACACAAATACCTGTACTCTCTCTCCTTTTTTCCCCCTCTCTTTTTCCTAAATATCACAGAGAAAGTTGCAGGGTTGTGTATCACAGTCCAGATTTGGAGGGGGTCCCGAACCTTGGGGCCCCTCAACTCCCACCCATGGCCAGCTGTGCATCTGCGGCCAAGCCAACACCGCTCTGTCCCCGTTGCCCCCAGGGATTTGAGTCGTGACAGTTTTTGGAGGCTGGACGTCGCTCAGAGTGACACATGTGTGAGAGACTGTAGTCATGGCCATACCCGGGAGGCCACATTCCACCCAGGAAACTCCGGACTCATGGGGGGGCCCTTGTCTGTCAGACTTGCATTCCAAGACATGCCAGGGCTTCCTGCAGTCTGGGAGCCAGAGCTGAGTAAGGAGAGTATGTGGGGTGAACTGTGCCAAGCCGGGGTGTGGAGAGGGGAGCCCTGGGGAAAGACTGGTTGCAGGTGAGGAGGGGGGGCCTAGGAAGCCCGATTGGAACCTGGAGAGGCAGTGGAGCAGCCTCCTGGCTGGATGCTCTGGGACCTGTGGGACCTGTGGTTGCCATGGGAACCAGACCCAGAACACAAAGCACCAGGAGCAGGGAGGCCCCGCCTGGAAAAACAACATCCTGGCTGCTGGGGCCAGGCAGGCTCTGTGGGAGGGGCTATTTTTAGCTTCCCCAGGCTGCTGGGGCAGGACTTGTATGGCCTTGCTGTCTGGCTGCATAACTTAGCGATTGTCCCGCCTGACCTTGCCTGGCTGCTTGGAGGCCCATCTGTCTACCCCTGGCCCCGGGGGGTGCAACCTGCCACAGAGAACCTGAGGAGGGGACTGGCCTGGAAACACGACCACCCAACAGGTTCGAGTCATCTCCGCAAGGGCACAGAGTTTCCAGGGGGAGGGAGGGCCCTGAACTTCCTAGGATGCCAGCCAGCCAGAGGTTCTCCTGAGACGCAGGGTCCTCAGGTCCCCAGAATGGAACCACAACGTTGTGTGGCAGCTACACAGCTGGCTGCAGATGTGAGTGAAACACCAGGGGACATGCACCCCTTTATTGCAGAGGCTGTCTGTCACAGCTTGGGGGGTCTCGGCCAAGCTCTTCAAGAAGGGAGAAGGTATGTGTGTACCTGTGGAGGCCCAGGTCTCAAGTTCCTTTGCCCACACCCAAGCATCCTGCCCTGCTCCTGGGTGTGTGACATCCATGTTTAATTCTGGGTACAACATAAGCAAGGCAAGTCCAGAATTGGCTCGTGGAATCAAGGATGAAAGGGTTGGTGGGAATCCAGGCATCCAAAGCAAACACCCGAGGCAGCCAGAACGACTTTAGGGCTGGGGAAAAAAAAACCACCTCTCACTGTCCCTGCCTAGAACCGGGGTGCCACCAAAGGACACACACCCTATTTAAGCCCACTTCTCTTGAACCAGGGAACTCTAGCCCTCTTCCACTGTTATGCGGCGACTGCCTGCCAGGAAAAAATCTCCAGATGCAAATATCAATCAAAAAGCTGATTTATTTCTCTGGCCAGAGGGCCCCCAGCTCACTGGTCAAAACCCAGCAATGACCCAAAAGCCCTGAAAGATGGGTCACACACATTATATAGACATCTTGTTTGAACAAAAGGAAGAAGGAAAGCCCTTTCTGACGGTGACCCACCGAAGGGCTGTGACAGTCTTCTAGAGCTCTATCTATGCTATTTGCTAACAAAGGGAAGCAGGAATGGGCACTGAAGCAATCAGACGCCATAAAAACTGATGTTTAGACTTATCGTTTGTGAGTTTTCTTACAGCAACCTCTTATCTCAGTCCCAGTGGAAAGGAGGGGGGCTAAGACAGGCT
Source organism: Typhlomys cinereus (assembly GCA_023101885.1). NCBI lineage: Eukaryota > Metazoa > Chordata > Mammalia > Rodentia > Platacanthomyidae > Typhlomys > Typhlomys cinereus. The sequence goes on from JALPQD010000162.1 coordinate 443,266, forward strand.
TCCTACAGCACAGGCTTTTATCACTATTTTATCCTATTCTGCCACCTACAGATTCTCACTGGGTGCGTTGGGTTGCATGTAGATAGAGCCAGAGAACAACCTTGGGTATCATCTTCAGCTGTCCAACTTTGCTTTTTAAGAGGCACCTTACTGGCCTGGAAATCATCAATGAGGCTGGGCTTGTCTGGTCTGTCTCCACAGTGCTGGGCTTACAAGTACACGTCATTACATCCAGGTGGGTGTTTTGTTTTTAAAGACACAGTTCTGGGGCTCGAGATGGCTAGGGGTTGAGAGTCAGCCTCACAAATAGAAAGTCCTGAGGTCGGATCTCAGGTCCCAAGTAAAACAGGCCAAGCAGAAAAGATTGCCGTCTGCACTTCCCTCCATGCTGGGTGGAGTCTGGGAAATCCCAGAGCGAAGCAAGAAGGAGGTAGAAGCAATCCAGGATGATTCCTGGAGTCACCCTTGGTCCTCCACAGAGACACATGTACCCTCTGACACACACAGACACACAGACACACACACAAACACACGCACACAGGCACACACACATTTACAAAAAAAAAAAAATTCTGGCAATCACATTCAAGTTCTCACGCTTGTGTGGAGCAACCAAACCGTCTTGCCAAGCCCTGTTTTCACATCTTGAAGGCTGAGAAGTCCAAGGAATTTTTGGTGCATAGGAAGAATACGAAAATGAAGCATTTATTTCACAAACATTTATTGAGCACCTATCACATGCCAGAAACCTGAAGAAAGGGCTGGGCCTTCCCAAGCTGAAGCTCTCTCTTCTCCGAACTAGTCCTGAAGAAGGGGAGGGACTAGAGAGCCGCGGCCCTGAAGAGGGGAAGGCCGGGTTATGTCAGGTGGAGGCTTCTAGAAGTGAGAAGCTGGGGATGTGTGGGAGTGTAAGGGGAAGGAGGGGCGCAGAGACAACTCCCCTGAGACAGGAGGAGACCGCCCGACATCACCTCCTCTTCAGCACCGATATGCATGATTTCTTGAGGGGCCCAATCTGCAGGTGGGCATCCACGCTCTCCAAGAAGAAGGCGGGCTTAAGCCTGTGGGCGAAGAGCCCGGCGAAGTGTCTGTCCAGGCGGTTCTGGAAGGGGTCGCTGGGCGAGGCCAGGGCGCCGCTCCGCCGGGGCCGGGAGGCTTTGAGCCTGCGCAGGAGGCTCAGCTTGCCGTCTCGGACAGCGTAGAAGGCCAGGGCGCGATCGGCGTACTCCAGGCACACTCCGACCGTGGGTGAGAAGGCGTGGGGCAGGGTGTCCTCCAGCCCGTGGAACCAGACGGAGAATCCGCGCCCGTTCCACTGCAGGCAGCACGAGTGCGGGTTGCGGCCCAGCCGACCCCGGTCATACGGCTCTTGCGGGGAGAAGCCTTCGGCCATGACGCCCACGCTGACCCATCCCTCGATGATTTCCACCTCCCAGTAGTAGGTGCCCCGGTCCAGGGCGCCCTCTCCCAGCACCTGCTCGCAGTGGGTGAAGCGGGTGGGTGACTCGGGGTAGTTGATGGGACACAGCACCCGCTTGACGCCTTTGGTTCCAAACAGCTGCAGGAACTTGTCTGCCGTGTCGCTGTCCAAGTCCACGATGTAGGCAACTGAGCCCGCGGGAGGGAGAGAGGCACAGCCAGGTTGAGCCCGGCCGGCCCCCTAAGCGCCCATCTGCCCCCACGGGAGGGAGAGGCACAGCCAGGTTGAGCCCGGCCGGCCCCCTAAGCGCCCACCTGCCCCGAGCACGACCCTCCCGCTTCCTCGGGAAGCTGTGCGCAGTGCTAATGGAGACCACTGGCTGAGCTGACCTTCTTTTACTCCAGGGACTGGGGAGGAGAGCCCAAGCCCCCTGGTGCAGGTGCCCCATGGGGCCGCTTCAGAGCCCGCCCGGCGGTCCCAGGAGGCTGTGTCTACTTACACTTGAGGAAATAGTCCCTGGGGGCCTCACTCTCCATGTTGGTGCTGTCGGGGTCCTGGGGTTCGGCATCAGCTGTAGGACAGGAGGTGATGGGGGCATCTCTGTAGACCACCGTGGCTAAGCTACAGGGCTACCCGTGACAGTGCCCCCCCACCTGCAGCTGCAGTTCCCTCTGCCTCTCCCTCCCTGAGCGCCAAGCCACCTAGGGACAGGCACCCGCCCAAATGGGGCATCTGTTCTCGGCCGCCCGCCCGAGTGCTGCCTCTTGCCTGCAGGGTCTCCACCCTCTCAGCTAGTGGGTGGTTGAGAAGAGCCCCCTCTGCCCTCTAGTGCAAAGCCAAAGTGCAGACTGCTTATCCCACGGTGGGGGCTTTGGTTCCTGGCAGGATCTGGGCCCCTCCTGTGCCAGGCACCAGGTCTGGGGGCGCACCGGGGACGGGGGCATGCGGGGCGGGCTGAGTCATCTTGGAGGGGAACCTACCTTCGGAGTCCAGTTTCTGCAAGCCGTCCTCGTCGCCGCTCAGCCCCTGCAGCTGCTCCCACTGGCTGGCACAGGCCGAGACCAGCATGTCTCTCACCACCCTGACGACTTGGGAGGACTTGGTGAAGCTGACTTCTCTGGGGGGCTCAGGGGTGGGGCCGCACCCCTCCTCGAGGGCCAGTCGCAGGGCCAGGAACTCCTGTGTCCAGACGACTGCCGTTAAGAGTTTACCGGCCAACGGCTCCTCTTGGTCAGGGCAGGCAGAGTCCAGCAGGTGGGCGCCAGGCCTGCCCCCGCCGCCCCGCCTCCCTCCCACCTCCCTTCCAGTCACTCTGTGACTCAGTTGCTCTCACCTGCAGGAAGCTGACGGAATCAGCTTCGGGCACCTGGCTGAGGTTGTGCCGGGCCCGGCTGAGGCGGCTGCGCTGTTCTTCCTGTCGCCGCAGGTCGTCCTGGGAGCGGCCCAGCATGGTGGCCTCTCCCTCCTCGATGAACCCCAGAACCTCAGACTGGAAGCTTTGAAGGGTGGCTGCAGCCTCTGCAAACAGCTGGCTCACCTTCTCCCGCTCCGCCACAGCGGCACTCTGCACGGGTAGGAGGGAGAGTGATACTGGGGCGGGCTGTTGGCGCCCACCCTACAGTCCTAGACAGACTGGCCAACCTAACCTGTTCTGGATCTGAGTGAGGTCAGGGGAATGAGGCTTGTGCCTAGTGGGGCAGGCACGAGGGCCTGTGGGAAGGGCATGCTTGCAATGAACAGCACTGGGTTAAAAGCTCAGGGGTGCACAGAAGGGGTGTACAGGAGGGGTATCTGCGAGGGGTCTGACCTTGATGAGGGTCACCGTGCGGCGGGACTGTGCGATGCTGGCACCCAGCTCGTCCATACGGTCCTCCACAGCGCTCAGGACTTTGGGCTGCTCTGCCTGTGGATCACACTCTGTGAGTGTGGGGCCTGACATACCCCCAGCCCTGCGACAGGTCCTAGGATTTGCCAGGAGAGAAGGGGGTGACCAGGCAGTTGGCCGCTGGGCAAGGGTGGAAGCAGGAATAGTCATGGTGTTTTAAAATACGCAGAAGGTGTGTCCAGCCCTGGCTGGTGCCATTTCTGAGCGCCTGGGGGAGAAGACAAGCTGGGGTGTCTGCTAACCACGGGGGGGGGGCAGTGTAGGGCCATCGTGCATGGTTCTCAACATAGCTGGCATTCACTTGGGAATTACCTCCAGTGGGGAGAGGCAGTGAGTGAGAGACAGGGGTTCAGGTGTGACACAGGAGGACACTGCTCTGGAGATGTCTCCAAAGAGCCAGCTACCCTAATCCAGGCTCGAAAAATGGGGATTCCGGGCAAATCCCTTGGGTCTTATGAGTCACAACTCCAGGCAGGAGAGACGGAAAATCCCAAGGCCAGAGGCGCCAAGACGCGGATGGAGGCCAAAGGAAAGGGGGGCGGGAGGCAGCGGGCAGGGACACTGGGCACATGCTCCCACCACGGCCTGGGAACAGTGGGACAGAGAGGCTGTGTGCCCAGCCCACCCTCCAACGAATGGCCCGCCACACCCATCCAAAGCGGCTGACTCAGACCAGGGCAAAACTGAGCCGCCACTAGCATGAGCCAAGCTCATCAGCCCCAAGGGGCCCGCCCGGAATCAGCCGCTCCAGGGCCCCCTCGTGTTCCAAGAGCCCCACGTCCTTCATCCACCAAGTTTCAGGTCCCCCTGCCGGCCCTTCGCGTCCCTTTCATGTTCCCATTGGCCCCTCCTGACCCCCCTGCCCGTCCACACCACCGCAATTGGACAATGACACTGCGAAGGGTCAGCAAAGATTCTCAGGTGAGAGACACAAGGCACAGTCCGAGAAGCCTGGGGGAGGGGGATCCAAGGCTCTTGCAGACCCCCGCCTCTGCCGGCCCGCCCGCCCGCCCGCGCACGGAAGGTGCCCACACCCACCTCCTGGAGCGCGCGCTCCTGCTCCAGCGGCACGAGCTCGTGGCCTCGGTGCTCCTGGGCGGCGCAGGCCTCGCACAGGCACAGCCGCTCCACGCGGCAGTAGCGCTCCAGCGGCCGCAGGTGGCGGGAGCAGAGGCTGCCCTCCAGCCGGGGCAGCGGCGGCACCAGGCGGTGCCCGCGCAGTGCGGGGCTGCGCTCGTGCGGCCCCAGGTGCGTGGCGCAGAAGGAGGCGAGGCAGGACAGGCAGGAGAGCGCCGCGGGCAGGGCCGCGCCCTCGGGGCACGCGTCGCAGCGCACCGGCTCTTCGTTGGCGGGCCAGGGCTCGGGCTCACAGGGAGCCGACGGTTCCGAGGCACTGGGTGGCGGACTGGGCGCCGAGGGCTCCGGCGTCGGGCCCCGGGCCGGGGCGGGCACCGGGGTGGGCATGGAGCCCTGGCGGAGCTGCAGCAGCTCGGACAGCGTGTGGTTTTTGCGGAGCTGCAGGCCGTCGGGGAAGGGCTCCTGGCACAGCGGGCAGCGGGCCGGACCTCCGCCACTGCCGGTGCCACCCGCGCTGCGGTGCGGCCAGAGCGCGCCCAGGCAGGCGAGGCAGAAGTTGTGGCCGCAGGGCAGTGTCACCGGCTCCCGGAGCGACTCCAGGCAGATGGGGCAGCTGAAGGGCCCGCTGCCGTCCATGGCTCCGCGGCTGCCCGGGCGCCGCCTGTTCTGCTCCCGCCTGGGAGGGACCGGGGACCGTTCGCGCCCCGGCGCCGCCCCCTGGGACCCGGGCCAAGGGTCCCGCCCCCTCCGTCCTCACCGCGCTCCGCCCGTCCAGAGCCTCTCGCCGGCCCAGGGGCTGATCCACGTCCCGCCTGCCTCCGAGGGCCTCCAGGGCGCGCGTTGTCCCTCCCGATCGCTCCACTCCTGTGCTGCCCGGATGGTGTGAAAAAGAGGGACGGAGAGCAGAGGGGACAGAGAGGAGGCGGGAAGGGCGTGTGTCTGTCACCCCTGCCCCGCCCTCCGTTAGACCCGGGGCTCGAGAAAGGTGGGCGGTGCATCTGTCACCCCATCACCTTTGCGTCCAGACCCCTCCCAAGCACAGTGAGCAAAGTTCTGAAGCTGCTGACCGTAGAAAAAAGAAAAAAAAGAAAGAACTGCTGACTTGTGTTTTTGCCCCTTAGCGACTCTGTTTACCCCCCAGTGGGGAACTTGGGCCGATTTAGACCTGAAATGGGAAGTTGACGTCATTTGCCAAATCCCTTGTCTGAGGAATTCAGTTCTGGTCCACAGACACTTGTGGACACCTGTGGTTTCCCTAAAGGACGCCTTTGGTTAGGACTCAGTTAACTACACACTTCAGTGTGTCTTCTTGTAGGGATCTGGGTTTTTGTTTGTTTAGGAGTATTTGGTTTTTTTGTTTGTCGGTGTGAGTCTGTACGTGTCTGTGTGTCCCTGTGGAGCACCAAGGGTGACTTTGAGAATTATCCTGGATTGCTTCTACTGTCATTTTGCTTTGCTCTGAGATTTCCCAGCTCCGCCTTCCAGAGCCTGCCTGGCATTCTTACATAGGATCCGGGATCTGCACTCAGGTCCTTCTGATTGTGAAGCAGAGGTTTAATCCCTGAGCCATCTCTCTAGCCATAGTATTTGTTTTGAGACATGGTCTCTGACATGCCTCAGACTCCTAAGTGCTAAATCAGAGGCTTTCTTTTCCTCCCTTCCTCTATTTCTTCCTCCTCCCCTCTCTCTCTTTTTTTTTTTTTCTTTTCTGAGACCAGGGTCTTAAGTAGCCCAGGTTGGTCTCAGACTAACCCTCCTACCTCTGTCTTCAAAGTGCTGAGATTACCCGTATGCACCACCACGCTGGGTAACTTTAACTCGGATTGTAAATTATACTTTAATAGTAAGTATTAAGCTAAAAGAAGAGAGCAAGGGGCTGGCGTGATAACTCAGCAGGTTAGGTACCTGCTTAAAAACCTGGTGACCTGGGCTGGAGACATGGCTCAATGGTTAAAAATTCTACTGCAAGAGCCGAAGGATCCAAGTTCAGATTCCAGGCCCCACAAAAAAATGCCAGCTGGAAATGACATTGGTCTGGCTTCTGTCTCTGGAAGGTGGAACCTGGGAAATCCCAGAGCAAAGCAAAAAGATGGTAGAGCAATCTAGGATGACTCCTGAAGTCACCCCTGGCCTCCACAGGCACACATAGTGCCCACCCCCCATACATATAGACACACAGTACAGACAGGAGCAAAGCGTGTGCTCATACACACACACACACACACACACACACACACACACACACACACCACAAAACAAATAAACAAACCCTGTTGACCTGAGTTTGATCCCTGGAAACCCACATGGCATGGTGAGAGAAGAATACTTTGGAAAGTTGCCCTCAGACCTCCACCTATATGTGTGCATTAGTGCATATTTTCTCTCATAAATAGAGTATTTTAAAAGCATCTAGTTAAAAAAAGATCGAATAGGGGTTGGGGGTGTAGCTCAGTTAGGAAAGCATTTGTCTCACTTGCACAAATCTTTGGTTTGAACCCCAGTGCTGGGTGCGGTTTAAGACATCTGTAACTCCAGCGCTTAGGAAGCAGAAGCAGAAGCAGGGAGCTCTAAGTCGTCCTGGCTAAATAGTGAGCTCAAGGTTAGCCCAGGTTACTTGAGACCTTGGATTAAAAATTAACAAATGAATGAACAGGAGCAAAATGTGTGATATCATGCTGGGCTGTAACCCAAAGCGAAAAATCAACATCTGGGGCTGGAGAGATGGCTGGGGGTTAAGACTCTGCCTTGAAAGCACAAGAAACTGCGTTTGCGTCCCAGATCCCATGTGAAGATGCCACACAGAAATGGTGGCGACCTGCACTTCAGGCTCTGAAAAGTGGAGCTTAGGAAATCCCTGAACAAAGCAAAAAGGAGGTAGAACAATCCAAGATGACTCTGAAGCCACCTTTGGGTTCCACAGAGTGCTCTCTGATACACACAGACATACGAACAGACAACACACACCCATATACACACACACAAAAACATCCATAGTAATATTAGTAAAGGGTTGAATAAATGAATAAATAGGAGAGAAGACACATCCCCCCTCAGTAGAATACCAAATAATTTCTGTACATTCTCCAAAGTGGAGCGTAACTCCCCACTCCTTATATGTGGGCTGGGCACAGTGAGGTTCTTCTGAAGGAATCAAAAGAGCACTCCTACCACGGAGTAACCTAACACACCTATTCAGGCAATGGGGCAGCAAACTGTGATCATTCATGCACAGCATAGCCATCTGTTTTTGAGACATGGTCTCACATAGCTTAAGCTGGCCTCAAACTGGCTGTGTAGCCAAGAATGACTTTGAACTTCTGATCCTCCTGCCTCCACCTCCTAAGTGCTGGGGTTACACTCATGTTCCACTACACTAGGGTTTTATGGGTGTCGGGGATCGAACAAAGGGCTTTGTGTAGGTAGGCAAGCAGGATACCATTTCAGCAATTAAACATCCTCAACGCCCACAATATAGACCGGCTGTGATGTGTGCTTTTCCTTGCCCAAGAACGTAACCCCCATCGAATAAGTAAAACATCAGGGCTCAGGGGTTAAACCTCTGCCTTGCAGGCAGAAAGTCCTGAGTTCAGATCCTAGACCCCACGTATAGACGCTGGGCAGAAGTGAGGGGGGCCTGCGTTTCCGGTCCTGGTAGGGCGGAGCCTGTGAATCCCGGGGCAGAGTAAACAAGGAGGAGGTGCAGGCAGTCCATGGTGGTTCCCGAATTCGTCTGTGGTTCTACATACACACACACACACACACACACACACACACACACACGCACACATGCACACTCCATGGTTTCTGGAAGCATCTCAAGAAATTATGGGATGCACTTAATAAAATTGTATTAATATTTATTTCTTAATTTTGTAAAGCATGGACCATTGTGATGTAAGATGTTGACCAGTGAGATAACTAAGTGGGAGGTAGATAATTTCTTGCAGGAGCTGTAGCTATAAGGGGATTGTAGACCTAGCATGTGGGAGGACCCAAAGTCAATCTTCTGCACTGCAAAAATAAAAAAGAATCCTTTTCGTTAAGTTCTCTCTCTCTCTCACTCTCTCTCTCAGATAAGGTGTTACATCACCCCGGCTGGCCTTGAACTCATGGTCTCTCTGCTTTTGCCTCCAGAGATTACGTGCATGCACCATCATGCCCAGCTAAAAAAGTTCATAATAAAAGAATAATTGAAGCAGATCCTCCTGGCTCAGGCTGCCTGATTTCCAGCTGATAAAAGCCCGAACCAGGGAGAAGGTTGTGGGAGAACAGGCAATCCAAGCAGAGATAGGAATTATTTTTCTAGCACGACCAGGTCTCTTTCTGAAGCCTAGTGTAGTCTACAGATTTATTAAGGTAACAGTTTTTTAAATTTTGTTCCTATTTTGCCAGGCTGGGAATTGAACCCAAGGGCTCCTACATGCCAGGCAAGCGCTGTGCCACCGAGCTACACTGAAAGTTTATAATTTTTTTTGTATGTGTGTGTGTGTGCATGTTCACATGTGTGTAAGCCCACGTTGTGCAGTTGTACATGCATACTTATACTCAAGTACTGGAGGCTCAAAGTTGGCAATGGGTGTCTTTTTCTGCCCAGCTCCACTTTATTTACTGAGACAGGCGCTCTCAATTGAACCCAAATCTTCACGGATGGGCTAGTTCATCTAGCCACCTTGTTCCAGCTGCCTGGCTAAGGGTTCTAGACATCTGAACTCTGATCTTCATGCTCGTGAGGGAAGCACTTTATCCACAGAACCATCTTACCTGTCATGTAGTTCCTTAAAATACACAAAATATACAAGATAAACCAACCGTAGTTCTCTCTCAAAGAAATAGATAAAATATTTAAAAAGTGGTTAAATTACATATGCATTTTAAAATTTATTTTGTGTGTGTGTGTGTGTGTGTGTGTGTGTCTGTATCAGAGGGCACTGTGTGTTCCTATGGAGAACTAAGGGTGACTTCAGGAATCATCCTGGATTGCTTCTACCTCCTTCTTGCTTTGCTCTGGAATTTCCCAGGCTCCGCCCACCAGGGCCTGAAGTGTAGGCCGCTGTTTCCACCTGGTGTTTTTAGATGGGACCTGGGCTCCAAATTCAGGACTTTCTGCTTGCAAGATAGAGTCTTAATCCCTGAGCCATCTCTCCAGGCCTACATATATATGCATTTTTTAATTAAATTTTAAAATTTTAAGATAAAATATTAAAACATTTTTAAAACAAAATTTTAAAATAAAATTCTTTTATTGTGTTGTGCATAGTGGGGTTGTGGCACACATATGGAGGTCAGAGGACACCTTTGGGGTTTGTTCTCTCCCTTCAACTTTATATGGGTTCAGGGATTGAACTCAGATTGTCAGGTTTGTGCACTGGAATCTTTATCCACTAAACCATATCACCAGCCCATATAAGTATTTCAAAATTAAAAAGTACTTTAACTTAATTTATTATTATTGTATATGTGTGATATGTATGTGTGGTCACATACATGGAGGTCAGACGACAACTTTGTGGGGACTGAGACATGACTCACAGGTAAAAGGACCTGAATTCTGATCCCAGATCACACATGAGCACATTGGGTAGAAATGACCGCAGCCGGCACTTCTGGCCCTGGAGGGCAGAAGCTGGGAACTTTGGAGCAAAGCAATGAGGACGTAGAGCAATCCAGGAGGGCTCCCAATGTCACTCTTGGCCCTCCCCAGGCACATATAGTGCCCTCTTCTATAGATATCCATGTCCACATATACATACCCACACTACACATCCCCCCAAAAAAGAAAAAAATGTTATGTTTCTGTCAGAGGATCATGAAAATATAGAATTTCCCTCATCTTCAAGTTAAGAATGTTTACTTTTAGATCTAGGGGTATAACTCAGTGTTGAAGTGCTTATCTGGTATACTCGAGGTCCCAGGCCAATTCCCCAATTCCACAAAAACAAGAAGGAATTGGTTTTAACTGGTTGCAACAGCGTATTCCTGTGATACCAATTACTGAGGAGAGCGAGGCAGGAACATCTGAAGTTCACGACCCGTCTGGGCTACACAGTGAGACTCCGATCTCAAAGGAAAAAGGAAAAAAATAGGGAGTGGAAGCCCACGTCTGTAATGTCCTGCCACGTTTCCGACTCTCTCCCAGGCCGGCGTGATTCCATTTTTCCAGCAATCTGTGCTTAAAGGTTTACACATCCCCTGCAGTCCCTGAGATGAGTTGAAATTTTTTAGAAAGTGTGTGACAAGTGGGGAAACCAAAGGGAAACGATAAGCAAGACACAGGAAGGAAGAGAAACGACTCCTGCCCAGAGAGCAAAGTCGCAGCACAGATGTGTTGCTGTACCCACGGCCAGCTCCTGCACCCCACGGCCAGCTCCTGCACCCCACGGCCAGCTCCTGCACCCCACAGGCAGCTCCTGCACCCCACGGGCAGCTCTTGCACCCTGTCCCCCTTGGTTGGCTCTGGCGTGCTGAGCCGAGTCCAGGACCTCGTGCGTATTAGGCAAGCACTTTTCCACTGCTTTGCATCCTTGTCGTTTTCCCTTAATTAGCTTTATTAAGCAATAATTCACACACCACATACCTTGAGCATTTAAAGTCTACAGTCCAGAGCTGGGTGTGGGGTGCCTGCTTCAGGAGGGCCAGGAGTTCAAGGCCATTCTCAGCTCCATAAGGAGATCGGAGTCCCCCTAGACCCTGTGAGATCCTGCCTCTGTAAAGTGTCTATTGTAGCCGGTGTGGTGGTGCGCGCCTGTGGTTTCCATACATAGAAGACAGGAGGCTAAGCGGTTCAGGGCCAGCTGGGACTATATAGGGAAACCCAGTCTCATAAAAAGAATAAAGTATACTGTTCAATGTGTTTTTTTTGAGGGAGGCGTTCACGGGTTTTTTTGTGTGGGGCTAGTCTTGTGCAATAGAGGAGGGTGAGTGACATCCCAGTCTGTACCCACGGGGTGCCAGGAGCTCCACCTAGTCATTACAGTGAAATTGTCTCCAGACATCACCCGGTGTCGCTAGAGGGCTGAATTTTTTGGTTAAGAAAACAAAAAACAGTTGTTTTTTTTTTTTAATCCAAATTTCCCTCTCATTAATACAGGAAGCTGTTATCCCTTCTATCCCGGAGAAAAGCAAGCGATTGTCCCCTCAGTTCTCACTTTCCCATGTACATAACTAGGAAGGAGCCGGTCCATCTGGGAAGGGGGCCCTGGAGGCAGCGGCCTTTGCCTTAGCCCATTAGGGCTGCTGGGACAGATGACCAAAGCTGGGTGCCTCGCAACTCATTTCTGAAGGCCGGGAGAGCTGGTCAGCTGGGATCCGGTGCCTCGAGAGCGTGCCTAGCATGACCAAGCCCCGGGTGACCCAGGGCTGTAGATTACTGACAATTTATGCTTCCTCACATGGTAGAAAGAGGAGTAGAGACCGCTCCGGTCTTATGTCAGGACCTAAGGAGTCTACTTTCAGGATCTAATCATCCCCTAAAGCCCAGCCTAACACCGTCTCCTAGGACTGATTCCAGCAGATGGATTCTGGAAGGCTCGCATATTACAATTACTGAAGCGCGCTCACAGGTGAGGAATAAGGGCCCTCCGTGAGGTGCAACAGTTCCTGGGTATCCCTGGAGGAGGCTGGGGTGGGGGAGGGTGTAGAAGTGACATCTGACTGATGGGACTCAGGCGGCTAGAGACAAGGGTGGGGACAGATCTTCCGGACAGAAGGAGCAGTGTGGGAGAGACGGCCTGGGCGTACCCCCTTTGGCAGGAAGGGCAGATAATGGGCTCCATACGTTGGTTTCTACAAAGAGCTCTTCATCATGACCGGCTCCAGGTTGCCAGGCCTCAGCACCACCCTGCTCATGGGTCGGTGGCCAGACTGCTTGGGTTCTGGGAGCCCACAGGCACGCCTGGTTTTGCAGGGGAGGGGTGCTCTTAGGTGGAAGGGTAGCAGAGCTTGTCCCGGCAGCTCACTCCCTTCTGCCCCAGAAGGAAAAACACAGAGATGTAATATGTTGGTTTCATATTCCTGCCGTAATAAGTGCACGATCCAAAGAGCTAAGGAGAACGAGCGCTTATCCAGGCTCCAAGTATCGAGGCAGCAAGAGCAGAGAAGCCATGCTGCTCTCTAGCTCGCCAACACGCCTGCTAGCTCTCTTACCCACCCAGGAACTGGTCCTACTGGTTTTGAGACAGGCTCTCTAATCAAACCCAGAACTCACCAACAAGACTAGCCTCACTTGCTTCAGGGATTCCTAGTCTCTGTCTTCTGCGGATGGACCTAGCACACCCACCTGACATTTTATGTGGGATCTATATTCTGGTAATCTTGTCATCTCCACAGTCGACAGTGATTTTTTTTCTTCTTCTAGGACACATGCACCTGTGTGTGTGTGTGTGTGTGAACATACACAAGTGCACATGAGTGTGTGTGCCTGTGGAGGCCCCAGGGTGATGTCAGGAATTATCCTTGTTTGTTCTTCTACTTTATTGCTTTAAGCCTGGTTCTCTATTAAACTCAGAGCACCCAGCTTGCTCTGGGGATCCCCCTGCTCTGCCTTTCAGGACTAGAATTACTAGCAGGCCACCACACCTGCTAGACATTTTTATGTGGGCTCTGGGGATCTGAACTCAGATCCCTATGCTGAAACTAAGGCTTACCATTAGAACTCTCTCCTCAGCCACACAGTGATTTTTCTTATAGTTAAAAATAAAGTGATTTCACTGTCCAGAATCGGGTAAGTGAATTGGATAGCTGTCTGAATATTCTTTCAGAGTTCCTTGTGATTTGCTGCTGTGCGATCTCTTTTTGGTTCACATGTTCTCTGTTGGAGGTAAACTAGTTGTCCACGCATATATTGTTTCTTCCCCATGGCCCCGTAAGGCCAAGAGCACCCTGGACCCTGGACACCGTTTTAGTCCAAGATGCCCATGCAATGCCCGCAGCTGAGCAGGGCTTCCTACTTAATTTCTTTCTAGTCTTGTCCCCTGCAAAGCAGCTGAAAAGTAAACTTTGATTTAAGAGCTCCCTAAAGTACAGTCTACTGTGCACTGTCTCTCCTCCTCTGAGTCAACAGGGAGATGGGCAGCCAAGCTTTTAGAACTGTGGCTTCAGGTCCCCGGCCACAGGTCGAGCCGCTCGTGGGCACACAGGTGGGCACAGTGGCACCTGTCCCGCCCGTGCTTCCTCAGCTGAGCCCTGAGGCCTCTTCCGGAGATTCTGGAGGGAGCTTGGCCCCAGGCTGGTGGCAAAGGGTGAGAGTCCTCCCCTCGAGGAGCCAGAAGACGGGGCGAAGGGGCCGGTTGAAGATGGCGTGGAAAGTGTGCAGGAGCTGCGTCTGCGGTTCCAGGCTGTAGAAGCTGAGGTAGCCCGAGGCCAGGTCCAAATCCACGCCCAAGAGGCGCCCCGCCACCCTGCAGAGGCGCCGGGCCTTCCCATCGTGCCAGGCTTGCGCGTTGTCCTCCTGGATGCAGAGGCCCCAGGAGCAAGGCCCGCGGCCGATGTTGTCCGTGTGGGTCCCCAGCTTCCGGCGCATCAGGTCGGGGTAGGTGACGCCCAGCGTCACAGAGTGGTCGGAAGCCCGCACCTCCCAGTAGTGCCGCCCAACCTGGAAACTCTGGGCACACTGCACCTGCCACAGCTCAAAGCTGCCCGGCCCACCGGGGCCCTGGGGCTGGCAACAGTGCGTCACCTGCTGGTTCTGGCCAGACAGGTAGAAGTGGCGGTTGGCACTGTGTGGGTCAAAGGTGAGGTTGCGATAATCTGTTGGGGAGAGATGAACAGAAGTCCTGTGGAGAGCAGCCGCAGCGCATGCTTTGATAGATCACTGTGCCCTGAGCACTGGGTGACATCGCGCACTTCATTCCTCACTGCTACAACTGAGCCAGAATCTTCTATACATCCCATTTCACAGGGCAGAAAACTGAGGCTTAGAGTAAATTAATGTGCAATTGAGCAGAATTGGGTTGGAGCCCAGGTTCACATGGTCAGAGTCTTTCCTCACACCGTGCTGGCTCTCCCTGCTCTGGGAAGGATGTGGACCAGGCGCACATCCTGTGTTGAGTGTGGTGTGGGATGAGATCAGGCCCAGGAACACGCATGGACAGGGGAGTCATGATACCCCATTCTGTGCAGACACAGGTGCATGCACGCACACCCTTACACATGTACACACACGTACATGCATACACATTCACACAAATATGTATGTGCACACACACAAACTTGCAAGTATATACACATATCCCCACAATGCACACACACATACATGCACATACACATACACATGCACACATCCTCACACAGGCAAATGTTATGTGCACATACACTCGTAGATGCATGCAGACACCGCATATTCTCAAACATGCACACACATACAAACATGTACAGCAAACATGCATGCATACACATCCATTCCCACACATGCACACAAACACGCATGTGCACACACATAGGCACTGGATCGTCTTACACTGCCAGAGTTTCTTCCTCAGCGGACACAGCACATCTGGAACCAGCGTCAAGGAATGCAGGGTTTCTAGGAGACAAAGCAGCCTTGGGCGGGGGGTGGGGGTGGGAGTGGGAGTGGGGGTGGGGGTAGGGTGGGGGTGGAGGGACCAGCAAGGACAAGTCCTGATGCCGTCCTTCCGGCTGAGTGGGAAGGGTAGTTGGGCTAGAAGTGTTGGGAGAGGTTCTGGGGTCCTTACCCACAGGGTCAGTGTCAGCAGCCTTCTCCGCCACTTTGGGGGGGCACGCCTCCTCCAGGAGGATGTTGCTCAGAGGACTTAGCAGCTCCTTCAGGTTGATCATCTCCTGGTCTTTGTCCCACTGCAGAGGGGTCTGCGGCCCGAGGGGCTCTGGGGGCTCAGAGAGCTGCTGCAGTTTCTAAGCCCCAGAGGTAGCGGCAGTAAGTGGGGGAACAAGGCAGACAGGCAAGGCCCCAGCCCATGCCCCCAAAGCCCTGGCACCTGGAAGAAAGTCCCATCGTCCACCTGTACCAGGACCTCCTCGACCCCGCGGCCATACTGAGCCAGGGCCTCCAGGTGGCCCTGCAGCCGCTGCGTCTCCTCCAGCACCCGGGCCAGCGCCTGCTTCTCGGTGGCTTCTATGCCCTTCAGTGTCCTGTCCTGCCGCAGCTCCAGGGCCCGGAACAGGGAGCTGAACCTGCTGGAGGCCACCGAGGCCAGAGCGCGCGCGGAATCCTGTGTGGACACGGGAGAGCCTCGGGGTGGCCCGGCTGGACGTGGCACCGAGGCAGGTCCTTGGCCGCCCCAGGTCTGAGGCGTGGGATGTGTCAGGGACGTGGGGTCCTCCTCCCCCCTGGGACCTGGCTTCACCCCGGCCCGCTGCTAGAGGCATGTTCAGGCGTGGAGTCCAGGATGTGGGCCAGCACCTGGATATCATCGCTCTGCTGCCGCAGCTCCTGGAGTCGGGTCTCAGTCTGGCCGCCACGCCTCTTGGTGCGCTCCAGTCTGGCTCTCAGCTGGCCCTGTGGTGCCCATCCAGCAGAGGATGGGGGGACAAACAAGAAGGCCGCGATTGGCTGAGAGGTCCGCCGCCACCACCACACATGCGGGGCACTCTTCTCGAGCTATCCTGGGCCACACTGACCAGTGGTCAGCACTGGCATAGGCGTACAGCTGGATCAGAATCCCCCAGGGAGGCCTAGACAGAGACTCTTCCCCACGCAAAGCAGGGCAGTGGACGAGGGGGGCAGAAACCTTGGCTGGAGACCCCACTTGCACCCCCACTTCTGCTCCTCTTGTAGCTGAACAACTTGGGCGGAACAACTCTTGCTGGGCCATTACCACATGCCCACCCCCGATCCCCAATGGCAGTCACAATGTGGGCTGACTTTGGTGGTCCTCGAGGGGAAGGGGTGATGATCAGAGTGCTCTGACAAGTGGCATTTCATCATATAGGAGGCCTAGGGGAGCGCTGGGGAGATGGCTCAGTGGTTAAAGCTTTTGCCTCACAAATGGAAGGACCTGAGTTCAGATCCCCAGATCCCATGTAAAAATGCCAGGCAGGTTTGGCATCCTGTCTGTAATTCTAGCCCTGCAAGGCAGAGCCTGGGGATCCCTAGAGCAGGCTGGCTATCCAGACAAGCTCTAATGGGGCTAGAGTGTAAGTAGAGACCCAGGTTCACCACAGTAAACTGGAAGAGTCATGGAAGGCACTTGTGTATGCACGCGTGGGTGTGCACGCACGCACACACACACACACACACACACATACATGAACGGGGAGAAAAAGGAGCCCCATCCCTTCCTCGTTCTGTTCAGCTCCTCACATATCTCCTCTAATCCTCTGGACCCCCAGCCGCTGAAACACCCGTCTCTGCCCCCCCCTTCCTCTTTGTGCTGCTTTCCGGCCTCCAGGCTAATGCCTGTGCCCAGCTCAGTCTTCCACACCGGCCATGGGCAGTGCTGTCTCATCCCCATTCTCGGGGCTTTTGGCTGTTCCAAGATCACCCTCCAACACTCTTGAGTACCCCCCACTCCCCACCTTTCCAAAAGATCTACTCCTTCCAGGAACCCAAATCTCCGAGCACCTGCCAGATGCTGTGCCCCCCTCCCCCTGCCGTGCCCCTCTTCATTCTCAACCTCTCCCTATGTGTCCCAAACCAAGCTGCTCTCCGTCCGTCCTCAGCAGCCCACCCGCTTGTGGACAGAACCCCCTTTCTGTAGCTGTCCACACACAGCCATGCTTCTTACTGTCGCCAGGCACGGGGTCTCCTTGCCCCCCCCCACTTGATCCTTCTTCTTCTACCTCCCTGCTGTGACTTACCTACCTGCCCCAGGCCTCACCCCTGCAGTCTCCACAACCCAGCCACCCCAAAGCAGAAAGATGACAACGCTGTCTTGTTTCAAACTTGCAAGGCCTCCCAAGTTCCCAGAGGAAGAGCCAGCTTACCCCACCCCCACCCCGCCCTGGAGATCCTCAGGGGCCTGCTAGCCCAGGTTGCTTGGACCTGAACGCTGCTCCCCATCCTTCTCCTTCTAGCTGGCACACTCACATCCCGCAGGGGTCCCCTAAAGGACTTCCTCCTCTTGCCCCTGTTGTCTCTATTGTGCAGGGCTCCTATTTTCTCTATTGTGCTTGGCACACTGATCATCCTCCCTAGATACTTCCAAGGGCAGAAAGCATAACCGATTGGTCTGCCGACATGCGGTCCCTCCACGCTCTGGGTGCGACACTGGCGGAATGTTCTGGAGCACTTGTTACAGACCACAGCAAATGCCGCTGTGGGCCTTTGCCTAACAGCCAACCTTTGCTTTAGACCAGGATGAGCACCCTGGAGACCCTTCTTAAGGCCTTTGGTGAGGGGAAAGGTGGGGTACCTGGATCAGGTGCACAGACCCTACAATTTCATGACAAGCTGGCTTCTGGAAGCTTCCAGTCTTGTTGTTGTAATCCATCGTGGTTTAAGAACCACACTCTCCTCGGTGCCTTACCATTCCTTTCAGATATTCTTTGTCCTTCCTGCTCAGTCAGTCCCTCCCTCACCGACAATCCTCCTGCCTTGTAGCTCCCGATAGGAGATCCATTCCTAGAAACCCTGTTGGCAACGCCATGTGGCCCATAATGAGCAAGTCAGAGGTTTCCATTAGTCGACCAACATTCCATCCGCATCTAATCCTTACTGTACCCAAGGACTTCAAGGACACACCCGGAGACAACCCTGAGAAAGGCCAGTTGTAATGACCTATGTCTGCATCCTTCCTCTTTCTCTCCTCTGTCTGTTAAGCTGCGGAGTGGACTCGGGTTCTCGGCTGGACGCCCATCTCCAATAAAGCTTGTGCAGCAAAAGAATAATTTTTAAAAAGTAGCCGAACCAAAGAGAGCAAAACAAAACTCGCGGGTCACTCCTTTGCTGGCTGGCGGTCCCTCCCTCCCCCGACCTCCCGCCGGCCCGGGGCCCCACGGCGTGGCCAGGTCCCGCCCGCCCGCCCGCCCGCGTCACCTCGCGCTCGCGGCGCTCCACGTCCAGCAGCGCCAGCTCGTGGCGGCTGCACTCGTGCAGCGCGCAGGCGCAGCACACGCACAGGCCCTCGGTGCGGCAGAAGAGCTCGAGCGGCCGGCCGTGGCGCGGGCAGCGCGCTCCGCCGCGGGCGTCGGGCTGCGGGCCGGGCTCGGGCCGCGGGCCGGCCGGGCTCAGCGCCTCCATCAGGCCGCTGAGCGCCACGTTGCGGCGGGGCGCGGCGCCGGCGGGGAAGGGCTCGCGGCACTCGGGACACGTCTTCTCGCGGCAGCGCCACGAGTCCTCGATGCAGTCCCTGCAGAAGTTGTGCCCGCAGTGCAGCGTCACCGGGTCCCGGTAGAGCCCCAGGCAGATGGAGCAGGTCAGCCTGTCCTCCAGCTGCGCGGCCATGGCGCGAGGAGCAGCGGCGCCGCCAGCCGAAGCCGCGTCTGGCACCGCGGGTGCCGCCCTCCGGCGGCCCTTCCCCCGGCAGATGTAGGCCACTCCCGCCGGCTTCCTGAGGCATGGGGTGCGCCTCCTGTGGGTCCCACCTTGGTACCCCCATCCGGTCTCTTAGCCCTCAGTCGAACTCCTGCGCCAGAGACTCGAGGCGTGGGAATCCCACCGCGCCCAGAACCGTGTGGGACCCGGTACCAACAGAAGAGACTCCAGGAGGTTGAGGGTCCAGCACAGAGCTCCCAGGCCCGGGGGCGCGAGTGCGCTCCTGCAGACCCGGCTCTGGGCGGCACTTTTTGCTGGAGGATTTTAGACACTTGACACATTGGAGGGTCTGTCTTCCCTGGGGAATACCTAAATCTCTCTCTCTTTCCAGATGAAGAGATGGACCAGAGGGGTTAAGACTGCTTTGCAAGTGGGACCTGAGTTCAGATCTTCATTCCATGTAAAACGCAAGGCGAAAATGGCAGAGGCCAGCACTTCAACTATGGAAGGCAGAGTTTGAGAAATCCCAGAGCAAAGCAAAAAGGAGGCAGACGCAACCCAGAATGGTTTCCCGACACCCTTGAGCCTCCACAGGGACAAGCAGTCTCCTGACGTCTGTTGCAGACACAGACACAGTTTCTTTTCAAGTATGTGTATGGAGTGCGTGCACGCGAGTGTCTGCGTGTAGGTGGGCACGTGTGTGTGGTGTATGTACGTGGGGGTATTTAAGTGGGAAGCCCAAAGGTGATATTGGGAACCGTCTTCAATCGCTCTTCCACCTAATTGTTGTGAGCCCGAGTCTCTGATTAAACCCAGTGCGCACCAATAGGGCTAATCTGGCTAGGCAGCTTCCTCTGGGGATTCCCAGGTTCTGTCTTTTAGGGCTTAAATTCAGGTAACCTCCACACCCACTCACAAATTTTTTACATGAGATCTAGGAATCCAACTTAGTTCCCTTTGTTTCTAAAGCAAGACCTTAAGCACCGAGCCATCTCCTGCCCCAAATTTTGGTTCTTTAAAATAGATGGAAACTCAGGTCCTTCTGCTTGCAAGGCAGAGTCCTGACACCTGAGCCATCTTTCCAGCTCCCAAGACCTTTGATCTGCTGCGGCTGGGTGGCCTCAGGGTAGGCAGGCCTTGGCTGGCCAACACGCCCCAGGTCTCAATATGCTATTGCTCAGAGGGCTCTTCCCCCATAGGCGGAAGTGGCACCACGCAGAGGCTCAGCTGCTCAGGGCTGGCAGGTCTCCAAGGAGCTCACGGGACTGGCCAAGGTCCACTGCTCTGTGTTTCATGTCTGTTGTCAGCCAGCAGAACTCAGGGGAGATGAGCAGTTACCTTGGGTCAGGAGCCCCCCTCTCCACGCCCACCCACGGAACCGTACAGCTTCACTGGTTGCTCTAGGTACAGGCACAGACTGGCGATAGAAAAAACCCATCTTTGGGGCTGGAGAGGTGGCTCAGGGGTTAAGCCTCCGCCTTGCAGGCGGAAGGTCCTGAGTTCGGATCCCAGATCCCACGTATAGACGCCAGGTGGAAGCGGGGGCGGCCTGCGCTTCTGGTCCTGGTAGGGCGGAGCCTGTGAATCCTGGGGCAGAAGGTGGTGGAGGTGTCCATGGTGGTTCCCGAATTCGTCCGTGGTACACACACACACACACACACACACACACACACACACTCACTCACTCACAGTACATACGCACATGCGCACAGTTGAATAAATAATAAAAAAATTAAAAAAAAAACCCCATCTTTATTCACACACAGTTGCAGCACCTCCACTGTAAGTCCTGGGTCTGATCTGGGGTCCTGAGAGGCTGTCTTTCCTTCCCCCTGTGGTGGGCGCACTGTGCCCCTCAGTAGATACCATAGGTAGGCTCATGATCGTCTCTGTAACGGTCCAGGTAGCGCAGGGGCTGCCCATGGGGGAAACGCTTCTGCTTGGGATGGTAAGGGGGCGGCCGGACAAACTCAAACACAGGCTCTCGCATGTCTGCAACAAGAGGGCCCAAGAGTGGATCCCGTGGATCTGAGCTTCCTCCCCCGCCCCTCTGCAGGGACAGTCCATGAGAGGCAGCAAGCCCACCCTGGCGTGGCAGGAGAGGCATGTGCCCCACAACGCCTTACCCAGGAGCTGGTGGAAGGTGCGGGTGACCGACTCATCCCAGCGACACTGGAAGAACGCCAGGCCGGCCGGGGTCATGTGCTCCTGGTGTTCCTTGTAGAAATCAAAAGTGCGGAAGGTCCTCTGGGCCAGCTGGTAGCTGCGACAAGGCAGGGGAGCAGCTGCACGTGGGGGGGCACCCACCCCTCCAGCCCCACAGGCAATCCTGGGAAGCACCGTGAAGTCCACCCAGCGTGCTGCTCTGCAGCCCATGTCAAGGCCCGGGCTAAGCGAGAGGAAAGAACAAGGACCACCAGCTTGGGGACCTGGCTTGAGCACGGGGTACAGGTGGAGATGCACATACCAGGGTGAGGGGCGGGCATCTTTGGAGAAGTCGATCGACTTGTCCTGCTTGAAGAGTAAGAAGGCAAAGCGGTGGAAGCCGGAGCCTTGGGCCGGGAAAGGAGGCAGGTAGGGGCAGGTCTCCTGTCCTTCAGTCACCCTGTTGCCTGGGATGTTGGTCCTGGCGGAGGAAGCATGTGAGAGCGGGAGGCTCCCGGCACTGCCCCCTGGAGGCCGAGGTCGCTGAGGTCACTTGCAGAGGGGACAGAGCCTGAGTCATCTCTAGCATCCACTGAGGTGGGGCCCAAGCAGCAGGACCTTGGGAACATGCTGCAGACATGGGGAGCAGGGGCTGAGGCCGCAGGGGCGACAGCGAGGCCAACGGCTGGTTTTCTAGGCTCCCGGGAGCGAGTGGTGAATAAAAACAGAGGTCAGCTTCCCAGCGACGCTTCTTACCCAGACGTCCCTAAGCCCGGGCACCAGCCTGACCTCTGCCCCTGGCCTGCTCAGTAGGAGCCAAAAGTCCCTAACAAAACAAAGGGCGGGCAGCTGGGCCGCCTGGCAGCACACTCAGGGTTTCAGTGCTGAGGGTGTCATGGCTGCCACTAGCCGCCCCCACTCCTTTCCCCTTTGATCGCCACAGCAGCTCCCAGGGAGGTAAGGCACAGTGGTGTCACCCCAGAGCCACAGGAGAGACAACAGCAGTTCGGAGGAAAGAAGGGCTCGCGGGCACCGGCCGCTGCCTTCTCCTTCTGTGCCTGTCTTCAAGTAGATCCTCATCCTAAGGCTCTGACAGTATCGTGTCGCCTCCGGGGTAGAGGTTAACTCAGTCCCATGAGCCCACGATGAGCCAAGGCAGAAATTCAGGGCGGCCCAGGCCAAGTTTCCAGAGACTCTTGGTAGCCCCCACCCAAGCCCCCCTGATACTCACAGCAGCCAGTGAATGTACTCAGCGTCTGGCTCTACCAAGTGTCCATCTGCAGAGAAACACCCCCATTACCATGGACGCTGCAGAGCTTCTTTCAAAGGAGCTGGGGCTGGAAGGCGCCCCCCACCCAGCACCCCAGGACCCTGGCTCGGAGGAGAGGTGGATGCCTGGTGACCTGCAGACGCTTACCCAAGTTGGTGAGCAGTAGTGTCCACAGGGAGCCCTTTTCTGCCTCGTAGGTCACCTCCGGCGGCTGGGCGGCCTAGGAAGGAGAGAAAGATATCAAGAGAGCCCTCACCTTCACCAGGGATTCTGCTGGAAACAGAATTTCTTTGCAGAAGGCTGGAGCCTGCGTGGACCCTAAAGAAGCAACCGTCTGACTTGACAAAAACTGGGAGTCCTAACAGCTCAGACACCCACGGATGGAGATGCCTACAGAAGGAACTCCTGGTCCATTATTAGGCGACCAGGACCACGTGCCAAGAGAACAGAGCACAGGGAAGTTCTCAAAGACAGGCCGTTCCAGAACGCGCAAACATGGAGCTTGTTTTTGAATTGTGCCTGTCAACTGTGGCACTGACTCCCAGGAAGTCAAGAGACTTCCCAGGGGCTGTGCTGCCGTGGGCGTGTGTCCACGCTCACACAGGCAGAGAGAAGAGCATGGCAAAGGTACCTCGGCTGGCGTCACTTCATTGCCGTAATACACTGGCATGAGGTCCTCCTCACCAACTGCGTACGCCACATGCAGGGGGACCCAGGGCACAAAAGTGGCACCATGGAACAGGTCTCGGTAAAGGCCGTAATACTCAGCCAGACGCTGCTTGTGGTAGGGGCCAGAGGTCTTCTCCCACTCGGTCCGCACCGCCTCCAGTGGGATGCTGGCTGGGAAGGAACAGGCGAGCTTGGAGCAGGCTGGGAGAGGGATGGCCCAGGGCCCTCTTCTGCGAGCCTCACCTGTGCCAAGGCGGGCTGCCCTCTCTTCCTCCGTGTTGGCTCGAAGCTCCTGGCGCAAACTTTTCCGCTCCAACAGCTGCTGAGCTCGATGGATCTTGGGGGATGGCAGCCCAATGTTGATTTTGTCTTTGGGATCTAGACAGGGAAGACGTGTTGGAAAAATAGGATCAAGTTTCTCTTAAAAAGAAAAAACAAATGAGTGCAGTCTATGTACATGTCCATGAGGTGATCTTCCCGACTGCTCTCCATTTTATTGTGAGACGGTCTCTCACTGACCCTGGAGCTTGGCAATTGGCTAGGTGTACTAGGGTTATAGCAATATGCACAGTGGACTGGAGAGATGGCTTAGGGGTTGAGCCTCTGCCTCGAAAGTAGAAAGTCCTGAGTTCAGGTCCTGGTTCCTACCTAAAAACTCCAGGCAGAAATATTGGTGGCCTGTACTTCCGACCCTTGAAGCAAAGCCTGGGAAACTCCAGAGCAAAGGAAACAGGAGGTAGAACAATCCAGGGCTATTCCTAAAATCACCCTTGGGTCTCCACAAGCACAAACAGTGCCCTCTCTCACACAAATTGTATAAAGAAATATGCACAGCACCCGACTTTCGTGGAATGTTGGGGATCAAAACCCAGGTCTTCATTTGGAGGTGGAGTTGGGTGGAGCAGGCTAGAAGGTACAGACAGTTTTTTTTTCTTCTTTTTTTCTTTTTTCCTCATGATCTAGTTCACTGGCCAGGATCGGGTCTCTTGGTTAAACAGCCTGTTCTTTTTTTTTTTTATTATTAAAAATGTAATTATACATTTAAAATTTTTCTTACCAGTTCCCTCCCTCCCCCAACAGCCTGTTCTTATTCAGTCCCCTCACTTTGCCACTCTGTACTTTGGTAAAACTTTCTCTAACTCACACATCCCCACAGTTTGCTTCCCAGGCCTGGACAGGGGACTCAGTTTTCGGTAAAGCAGACAGAAGGTGACATTGCAGTTTGTGATCCCTAAACCAGGTTACAATAGCTCAGCAGGTAAGGTGCCTATCCACAAACCTGGCAACCTGATTTCAATCCCAGGAAGTCCACATGGAGGAAGAAGAGAACTGACTTCTGAAAGCTGCTCTCTGATCTTTGCCCATGTGCCATGGCATATGTGTGCACGCCTTCTCTCTCTCAAAATAGGTATTTTTAAAAAATGAAAAAAGAAATAGGTTTTGTGCCTGGGCATATGTCTGTCATCTCAACACTTGGGAGGAAGAGGCAGGAAAATTGTAAGTTCACAGTCATCCTCTTCCTGGGCTACACAAAGACAATATTGAAAAAAAAAAAAGTTTCTCTTCTTTTAATAGGCAGATAAACCATGCTAATCACCTAGGAAATTTGAGTTCAGATTTTGATTCATTTGAGACTGCATTTCTACAAGCTCCGAGGGAACGGCTATGAGGCTCATTACAGACCATGCTTTGAAGAGCAAGGCCCCAGAGACCCTTCAGTCCAGCACACTTTATTGGCCTGAGATACAGCAGGTGCTGGGCTGTCAGACGTGGCATTAGTCTGGATTTCCCTGGGCTGCAGTCTTAATCCTTATAGCAATGTGGTGAAACATTTCATTCACATTTGAGGAAACTGAATCTCAGGGGATGTCAGTCCTTGAGAATAGATTGGGGTTTAAATTAGATTTGTGCCCTTAAACACCACAAAAAATTGCCTCTAGGAATTGGGGAAGTAGCTCAGCAATGCAGCAGTCTCCTAGCACCCGTGAGAGCCTGGGTTTGCTTCCCATCAGCGCAACCAAAAGCAACAAAACTTCTCCCTCTCTAAAGGCTTTCGGCCTCCCGCGCTGGGGAAATGCCAGTAATCCAAACATCCTGAGCTGAGGCAGGACACCTCTGTGCAAGGCCAGCCCGCGTTCCATGAACCACACTGACATCGTCTCAACAGAGTAAACGCAAATCCCTCAAGGTTGGGCCCTAAGTCGCCTCGCCCAGTTTTTAATTCCATTTAGCACATTACTGCACGTCCAAGCCAGGCACTGTGCAGGCGCAAGGATCCGAGGACAAGCAGGATCCTGCGTGCAGAAAAGCCGGGACACAAGTGCGGCCAGGCGCAGAGAGGGGCGTCCCAAAATAAGGAGGGCGGGATCTTCGGGAAAGGATTTGAGATTACTTAGAATACGTAATTCTAACAGCTGAGAAAGACTTTCCGAAAAGGGGGAGCAAAAGGGGTGTGTGCGCGCGCGCGGACCCCAGGAGCTGACGGCGACAGTCCAGCAGGGTGCAGGTGGGTGGGCTCCTCTCGCCCCCGCAGGGCCCAGGGCCCACGCCCACGTTCTGTTCCGACCCCCGGTGCTCCTCACCCGTCTCCGCCGTGAAGTGCTCCCGGTAGGTCCGCCACCAGTGCGGGGCCCGCGCCTCCTGCTCGGCGCGGCGCTGGTAGCGGCGGAAGCTGCGGTACTTCTGCAGCCGCTCCAGGTTGCTCACGTCGATGTCCTCGTTGGGCATGGGCCCGAGCGGGGGCGTCCGGCGGCTCAGGGCGGCTGCGGCAGAGAGCGGGTGTCACGCCGGCCCGGGCAGGGCGCGCGCGCGCGGGCTCCAGCCGACGGCTCCGGCTACGGGGACCAAGCGATCCCCGGCCCCAGACCACTTACCCGAAGTGCTGAAGGCCCGCCAGCGTCGGCCCCCAACAAGCGCGGCCCGCCACCAGGGCGCCGCCATCTTTTCCCGGGTCGCCAAAGACGCCGAGAGGACCCGGGCGGAGGTGGCCAGAGCGATGCCTGCGCGTCGTGAGGCAGACCCCGCCCACAAGCAGGCGTCACCCAGGCAGGCCCCGCCCAGAGGCAGGCCCCATCCAGGGCAGGCCCCGCCCACATGCGCGCTTCGCCCCGAGGCAGGCCCCCGCCCACATGTGCGCTTCGCCCCGAGGCAGGCCCCGCCCACAAGCAGGCGTTACCCGAGGCAGGCCCCATCCAGGGCAGGCTTCGCCCCGAGGCAGGCCCCGCCCACAAGCAGGCTTCACCCCGAGGCAGGCCCCGCCCAGAGACAGGCCCCATCCAGGGCAGGCTTCGCCCCGAGACAGGCCCCGCCCACAAGCAGGCTTCACCCCGAGGCAGGCCCCGCCCACAAGCAGGCGTCACCCCGAGGCAGGCCCCGCCCACAAGCAGGCGTCACCCCGAGGCAGGCCCAGCCCTGAGACAGGCCCCATCTTGCTTCGGGCGGCGGGGAAGGCTATGTGCACGCAGGAAGGGCCCGGGGAGTCTTTGCGCCACCAGCGGGCAGCACATGGCTGGAGCGCCCGGAGCCTCCGAGCGCTTCGACAACCCGGGAGCTCACCTAAGCTGCCTGCAGCATCCCCGACCTTCCAGGCTTCACAGGGACGGGGCAGGGAGGCCGTGCGGGACCGGATCCTGCAGTCAGCCTCTTGGATTTCGGTCGTTTTGTTATCCCACCATCCTCCCTGTCATTCCCTCACTTGGGAATAAGGCGTGGCACTTACATGGCAACAGAGACAACCTCTGTTGCTGGTCCTCGTCGCCAGAGTCCACAGTTCCTGTAACCTGGACCCTCTTCTGTCCTCGCTTCAAACCCTCTGCCCTGGAGCCCAAGCTTCCAGCAGCAAAGCCTTCCTTCCTCCTCACCACGGAGCCATGTCTTTCCCTCCGTGGCTCGGTATCAGCAGGGTCTTTCCAGGAAGTCCTTCCTTCTCATCCCAAGTCCCAGCTGATGACAGTCGGCCGCTCTCCTAGCAGAAGTTTGGCTAAGTTTCCAATGCAATGCAGTGAAGGTTCTACATCCAGCCAGAAGTAGCCGCATCTTAGGTTTCAGCAGCTAAGCCTCTTATGGTGGCTTCTAATTCATGCACGGCAAGCACCTGCTGTTGGGTAAGGGTTGAGGTCACAGGCCAGGGGTCCCCACATTTGCACAGTTCCTGCTGTGTGCAGGAAACTGAAGCCCATCTGCGCTTGTATTTATATGAGGAGGGCTTGTGCTTTCTGTGTCAACTTCTTTTGTGTCTGAGTCCTCTTACATGAATGAGCCTTTCGACCCCCTACTCTGCCACTTTACTACCAAAGACACAGCAGTCTCCAGCGAAGAAGGCTTCCCAGCTGGACCGTTTGTTCATTTCCGTTCTCCCTGCCTGGGAAGCCCTCACGAGCAGGTTTCGCTTGGTTCAACTGTCCAGGAAATATGGCTGGATTCCCGCAAGAACCATCAGTAAGTAAACAGTGTAAATCACCATTGAAACTGAAGCAATGGCTATGTCCATATATGGCATAGATACAGGTGTCAACGGGATGGCTGAGGGTTCAAGCTCTGGGCACATTTGTAGATAATAGGTAAAGCCCAGAGTGAACCTGCAGCAGATTGTCTAGTTGATGGAGCAGACCAGTCCATGGTGAGTGGACTGGGTCCTGGACAGGTGAGTAAAATGCAGAGCTGGTTAAGGAAGTTGGCATCACAGGAAGCCCAGAATTCACAATCCTACTACTGCAGCCTGCCGAGTGCTGAGATTCCAGGCATGTACTGCCGCAGCTGCCGAGTTCAGACTTCTCAACAGGCACACAAAACTATCACATGCTCCCCCAGCTCAGAGTTCCCCTCATTGCTCTTGAGAAGGCCAAGGTGTCTGTGGGTCTGTCTTTGCACTAACTTTGTTCCTGGGTGCTGGGGAGCACCCCCTTTCCTTCAGATGACTGCCGAAATGCCAGTAGACGTGCCCAGCTTCGTGCAGTCCTAGCTCAGGTTGGTTATGGCGAGAGGCTGAAAGCCAGGCTCAGACAAGCACAGTGGGCAACAGGTCAAGCAGGCTCTGTCTCCACAGCAACAGGTGTGTAGCCCCCAGGGGGCGCTGAAGTGGGATGTGGCTGCGCCTGGGGCATCTGCAGCACTCAAACCCACCTGCTGCTACCTGCCTTTGTGTGAAGTCTCCGCGAGCCTCCTCTTCTGCATCACCAGCGCCCTACGAGGCTGTAAGAGCCGGAGAAAGGGACTGGAGACCACAGAGGCAACGGCTGGATCACTTTGATAGACTGCCTGCTCTGTGGATGTTTCCAGCAAACAGAGAGCAAACTTTTTTCTCATCTTGTAGCCCAAGCCTGACTTGAAACTGACTGTAACTCAGGCTGGCCCTTGTTAAAGACAATTATCCTTCACAGATGCCTTGAGCCACCACAGTTACAGCAAATGTTTTCTAATAAGAACAAACTCCCACGGACATTGTCAAGTTCTGAGAATGTGATAGTGGGGCCGCGACCGCATCTCAGTGGAATGGCATTGGCTTCAATGTGAGGCCCTGGGTTTCATCCCCAGCACTGCAAAACCAACAAAAACCCAAAACTAACAAAACTCCCAAAGAATCCCAAAGTTTAATGGGTCCAACACCAAAGCTCCAAACACTGGCAAGTGTGTTAAGTCTTTGGGAGGCATCCGCGGAGCAGAGGCTGTCTCGTCTACCCTGTGTGGCGCTTTCCTCCTCTTCCTGTCTGCCCCGTGCAGTGCTCTCACTCCTGGACGGAAGCTGCTTAGGCACCACTGTTAAGCTTTGTGGAGTCTTGTCAGCTGGGTCATGACTCCCATGATGTGCCGTGCCATGTAGAGGATGGCAAAGATGCAGGGAGCAGCCGAGGGGTGTGTTTGTGCCATGAGGCCCCAGTGCATCCTCCCCTCCAGGGGGGCTCTGGCTGTCCTCCTCTGGCCCTCCTCATGTTCCTCCATCACCCGCAGCTCCCCACTCCCATCTCTAGCGGGGCTCAGGTTGGAAGCTGGAGAGGTCAGTGCCCATGATGAGCTAGGTAGTACACAGGACAGTGTTGGAGTGGCATGGGTGTGTGTGCGCCAGTCTGAGGGCGGGGTGGAGTGCTGGCTGAACCTCAGAGCACATGGAACCGGAAAGCTCTGGCGGGCGCAAGGCCGTCCCCGTCCTCAGCCAGCTCACTCACTCAGCTGGGGGGCCCTCCCATCTCCCCGGGAGGGACTCTCAGGCAGGAAGGCGAAGGCTGTCATGGTGTTCCTCCGCACCACCCTGAGATAAACCTCTGCTTCAGAAGTGCCCCAAGCACAGAGACCGCCGGCGACAGCCTGCAGAGGAGGCCATGGCTGCAGGGTCTCTGAGGGACAGGAGTGGGCTGTGGGTGGGGAGATGACCCCAGCAGTGCCACTCCCTGGGGGAGCCCTGCTGCTTCTTGGCTGCAGGCCACAGAGTCAGAAGAAGGGGCAGAACCGTCCACAGGAAGAGCTGTAATCAGTCCCCCGGCCGCAGGCCACCTTCCCACACACCCTGTGCACAGTGGCCCGTCAGGTGGAATGGGAAGCCATGTTGTAGGGCGCTTTCCTCAGCGTCTCCAGGAAGAACTGTTCATTCTCCAAGAAGTCACGGTCCTGGCAGGAGATTCAGATGAGCGCCCACCGCTGGGCTCTGACAGAGGGACTCTCTGACAGGCTACTGCTGGGGCAGCCTGCACTTGGGACCTCTCCACTCACTTGCCGGCCCTGGAAGCCCACCCGGACCTGGCAGTCCTGGCCAGGCCTCGACAAGCCTGGCACATGTGGCACCTGACTGCTTCCCTAGGCCCAGGTTTCCTCAGCTGTCTCTAGAAATCCATTCTGTTCTTCCCTCTAAGTCGGGGTCAGCCTGTCGCCTGAGCGGGACTCTGCTGGCCACCCGCGACGCCGCGTGTCGCACCTACCTGCGCAGCTGTGTGCTTCAGCAGCAGCAGCCTGGCCAGGAAGTGCGTGGACAGCGAGGCGGCGGGCGCCTGGCTGCTCTGAGGAACGCTGGGGGCCGCGGGCTGGAGGGCTGGGGAAGTCAGGGGACACACTGTCAGTGGGCGGGGTGAGGGCTTTGCCCAGGATGCACCCACTGCCTCGCAGAGGGGAGCCAAACATTTTGGGGCCCATGGCACCCACACTCTGGGAATGCTCAGAGGCTCCTACCTGACAATCTATTTCTGGGAGTTTATTCGAGGAAAACAAGTGCTTGAGGGTGAAGGGCACCTCGATGTGGAGATGGAGGTGTCTGTCCACTGAGGTGCTGTTCATCTTGGCAACACAACCCCCCACTACCAGCAGGAATGCCAAGTTACACCAAGAACCGTTACGTGTTCCACTACAATGTGTAAGCATTTTTCTCGCTGCCTGTGTATCACCGTGCCCAAAAGAAAGTTGCCTCTCTACTTCTGATTTGATTCCCTGAAGTTAACACGTTTCACTTGTGTAAAAAAGACCCCCTTAGAGCTGGCATGGCGCACATGCCTGTGAGCTGATGATCTCGGGGGAGGTAGAGGTGGCAGGGTTGCTATGAGTTCAAGGCTGGCAAGGACTCTACTTGAGACCCTGTCTTATAAATCAGAAATAAGTAAGTAATGATAAAATTAGATGACTTAAAAACACTCTTGGGTTGGCACATGCCGGTCATCCCAGCATTTAGGAAGCTGAGGCGACACAAAGGCCCGTCTCCAAACAAGCAAAACCTTCAGCGGCTGGAGGAAGCCCATGTCCTGCCTCCTGGGGCCACTTACCCTCCAGGTTGGAGACTGTGGGGCTCTGCGCCTTGGGGGACAGCCCCGGAAGGCTGGAAGGCAAGTCCTGCCGCACGCGGTCCAACTGCAGCCTCTGCTGAGCCAGGCTCAGGTGTTCCTACCCCCACCCCGAAGAGATGGCCTCAGTGGGCAGCGGGGGCATGCGGGTCTGGGGGACAGGATGGTGGGGGGCTGGAGGCTTGCCTGGTGCACGTGCTGCTCCTGCTGCCGCAGCCACTCTTGCTGCCGCTGCACAGCCTGCAGTCGATCCTGCTGCTCAGACTGCAGCTGCTGGGCCTCCTGCAGCGCCTGCTCCCCCTCCTCGAACTTTCTGGAAGCCACCTGCAGGGAGCAGCGGGCTCAGGGCGGGCCGGGCACCCAGAGACCGGGCTCCGCCCCACCCGCGCCCCGCCCCACCCGCGCACCTTGCTCATGTGCTCCACCTCCTGCATGCGCGTCTGCAGGCGGGCGCTGGCTTTGTGAAGCCTGTCCTTCTCCAGCCGCAGCTCCAGCCGCTCCCGCTCCACCGCCTCTCTCTCGGCGGCCAGCTTCTCCTCCTTGACGCGCAGCTCGCAGGCCCGGACTGTCAGCTCGGCCTGCTCCTGCAGCGCACAGAACCCTTGCTGGGTCTCGGTCAGGGGCTACCAGGTTCCTGGGACGGAACCAGAGAGACCGAGGGGACCAAGCTCCCTCCCCAGCCACACAGCATGTCCTCTTCCTCTGAACATGTTTCCGCATCTCTAAGTCACAGGAACCAATGAGCAAATATGCGTAACGTTCCTTAGAAAATGCAAGTTCTGGACTGGAGAGCTGGCTCAGGGGTCGAAATCTTTGCCTCACAAGCAACAGGACCTGAGTTCCCATCCCCACGCCCCACATAAAATGACGATGACAAGCAGCGGCTTCTCATTCTGGCCCTGGAAGGAGGAGCCTGGGAAACCACAGAGCCAAGCATTAAGGAAGCGCCATCCAGGATGGCTTCCACAGTCACTCTGGGCCTCCCCGAGGGTGCGCACGACCCCAGCCTCTGGCTGTGCTGCTGGTCCTTCCTAAGCTCGGGGCTCTTAGGGCCAGCGGCCGGGCTGCCCAGAGATTGCGCCTACCTTGGCCAGGCTGATGAGGGTGCCCTCCCGCTGGGAGTCCACCTGCAGCGCCCGCTCCGCCTCGCGCTCCGCCCGCTCCTTACTCAGCTTCTGCTGGGTGAAGTACTCGGCCCACTCGGCCGCCAGGCGCCGGCGCTCCTCCGCGCACTTGTTCATGACGGATTTCTGCTCCTCCAGCAAGGCACTCTGAGGCGGGAGTGGGGCCGCAGTGTGAGCGCCCCTGGGCATAAGGGCGGGGCTGGCCCAGGAGGGTGGTGTTGGGCTCACCTTGGCCCTCTCCAGTTCCTCCCTCTCCATGGAGATCTGCTGGACCATGATCTTCCTCTGCTCCTCCAGGGTGTGCTGGGCCGACTCTGCCTTAGATTTCTCGGCAGTCACTCGCCAGCGTTCCTGCAGGGCGGGGCGCAGGGCTGAGCTTGGCTCCCCCATCCCGGCGGCAGCCAGGTCGCTCCGGAGGAGCTGAGCCAACCTACTGCCGTGCTCCCTGCCACAGATGCCTCCTTCCAAACAGGCGCAAAGTGAGTGAAGGCACTGCCCGCGCTCAGGTTTCCAAAGTGTACACCGAGAACAGCGACATCCCAGCCGCGAACTGCCAGTTCGGCTGCACCCCCGCCCATCACGATCAGCCAAGTGGGAGCCGGCGTGGCTGAGCACTGTGGTCCCTGCCAGCACGGGGTGCGTTTGGCCTAAAGAGCTGCCCAGCCCTTACCACAGGAGCGCCGCACAGAGCGCAGCGCAGCACTAAGCGGAGACACTGCAGTGTCTGCAATGGACGCTACGGTGTTACGGGTCAGATTTGGGATGTCATCAGGGGATTTCTCTGGCTAGCAGGTCATTTTAACTTTTCTTTTTTTAATTTATTTATTTACTCTGTGTATGT
Organism: Typhlomys cinereus; assembly: GCA_023101885.1. Classification (NCBI taxonomy): domain Eukaryota; kingdom Metazoa; phylum Chordata; class Mammalia; order Rodentia; family Platacanthomyidae; genus Typhlomys; species Typhlomys cinereus. Next base: position 475,840 of record JALPQD010000162.1, read on the forward strand.
CTCTGTGGAGGTCCAAGGGTTACTTCAGGAATCATCCTGGACTTCTACCTCCTTGCTCTGCTCTGGGATTTTCCAGGCTCTGCCCACCAGAGCTGTAAGTGCAGACCACTGCTGTGGGACCTGGGATCCAAACTCAGGACCTTCTGTTTGTGAGGCAGAGTCTGAAATCCTGAGCCATCTCTCCAGCCCAACTTTTTCTTTTTTAATGCAGCGACGTTGGAGTTTAATAAGGACAGGTATTAATTTAGATGTTAAAATAGGCATTGAGAGAAGGGAAAAAAAACTTAGGAAAATAAGGTACACAGGTGAGCCCTAGATGTGGCTTTTTGAACGTCTCTTCCTGTCTTTTGCCTTGTGCATGCTACACACTGTTCCACTGAGCTGGACCCCAGCTATCTTTCTATTCTTGCTTTAACAGAGGTTCTCAAGAAGCCATCCAGACTGGCTTTGAACTTGTAACCCTCCTCCTACCTCAAGCTCCAGATGGCTGAATTCTAAGCCTGTGCCACTAGACTTGGCTTAATTTTCTTCTTTATAGTTTCCTATATAATTTTTTTTTTTCTGGCAGTAATGGTTTTTGAGCCTGAGATTTCCTGCATGCTAGGTGAACACTATACTGCTAAATTGCAGCTACAGCCCTAAAAAAGAGAGAGAAAGATTGTTTCATATAATTCAGGTTGGCCTCAAACCTGGTATAAAACAAGATGGCCTTGAACTTCTGATATTCTTGCCTGTACCTCCCAGGTGAGATTAGTCATGAGCCACCATACTATTTTATGTAGTGCTAGAGATTGGATCCATGACTTCGTGCATGCAAGGCAAACATTCTTCCAGCTGAACTACATCCCAGCACCTCAATGAGATATACTGTGACCTAATATAAAAGGAAAAAAGTGTGTGTGGTATATGTATGCATGTGTGTGCACATGGGAGTGTGGATATGGTTGCCCATGTATGTGTATTTGCATGCGAGACCACAGGTATCTTCTTCTCTTACTTGGCCTGTATTTTGTTGCGATCTCACTGAATCCAGAGCTCACCAATTTGGCCAGGTCGACTGGCCGATGGGCGCTTGGGATGTGTTTGTCTTTGTCCCCCTCCCAGAGCTGGGGTTATAGATGCAGGCTGGTTTTCACATGGGTATTGGGGGTCCAAACTGAGGTTCTTACACAGCGAGCACTTTACTAATGGAGTCGTTTCTCCAGCCTCACTAAAACTTTTTTTTTTTTTTTGAGACATGTTGTCTCTGTAGCCTAGGCTGTTCTAAACCTGCAATCTCCTGCCGCAGCTTCCTAAGTGTTGGGACTTCAGTGTGCACCACTGCACTCAGAGTTCTTTAAAGACTAGAGCTTGTCCTTATCTAGGAACGGCTACAGGGCATTCAAACACGAGTCACAGCCTGTGAGGGTGAAAGAGCATCTGCCCAGTGCCACAGGCATCAGCGATGCGACAGACCCACATGACAGGAGGGAAGAGGAAAGTGTCATAGTGGGGGACACTGTCAAGGGTGACTCTGGGCTGGCAGAAGGGCTGGCCTGGCCCAGGGTTAAAGACGGAAAGAGGAAGGCCGGGGCTACCTGGAGTCTGGGCTTTGGAACGCCTGGCTTCAGGGAGGCTAGTGAAGGCATCACTCCGGGGTACAGAGGCCGTCAGAAGGACAGGCTCACCTGCTCCAGCAGCCGGCTCTGCTCGCTCAGGCGCGCCTCCATCTTCCCGATGACCTCCTGGAGCCGGCCTCGCTCCTCCTCCATGTCCCGCTGTTGGCGGCTCAGCCGCTCCTGCAGTGCTGGGGCGGCCCACAGGGTCCTCACTGTCTGCTCTCTTTCCAGCTGTGGGGGGAAGGAGGGAGGAGGCAGGTTGGGGAGATGGGGTACCTCGCAACTGCTCATCCTGCTGCCGGATCCCGAACTCCCGCTCCTGTGAGGTGGTGAGGTGCGAGGCTTCCACCCGCGAGGACAGAGCGTTCAGGCTGCTGGAAAACTTCTCCATCTGCTCTATGATGCCGTTCAGGGACCTGCAGGATGATCAGCGCACCTCGCCCGGGGAACCCCAGCCTGGTCCCAGGGTGGGCAGCGCACCTCGCCCGGGGAACCCCAGCCTGGTCCCAGGGTGGGCAGCGCACCTCGCCCGGGGAACCCCAGCCTGGTCCCAGGGTGGGCAGCGCACCTCGCCCGGGGAACCCCAGCCTGGTCCCAGGGTGGGCAGCGCACCTCGCCAGGAAAACACCAGGCTTCACCCAGGAGCGCCCAGACCCCTCACCACATGGGCAGCGCTGGGCAGCGCACCTACCGCGTGTGGGAGGTGGCACTGGTGACGGCGTCAATCTCTTGGTCCTTCAGCAGCTTCAGCCGCTGCAGCTGGTGCTCGTGGTCCTTGCGCATCTCCTGGATGGACACCCTGAAGGGTGGAGCAGGGGCAAGGGAGGCTGAGGGCCGCTGTGAGCCAGGCCACACGGACAGAGGGCACCAGAGAACAGCTTCCCCGTTCCTCGGTCTCGAGGTTACTTTTCAGTGTGCGTGTGTGCATGGGGGGGGCGTATGGCATATGGGGGGGCGTGTGCGTGTGTGTGTGTATGAGAGAGAGAGCGAGAGAGACAGCACTGTGGGCGCCTATGGAGGCCCAAGGATGGCTTTGGGAGTCATCCTGGATTGCTCTACCTCCTTTTTGCTTTGCTCTGGGTTTTCCCAGGCTCCGCCCGCCAGGGCCAGAGATGCAAGTCATCATCCTGACGGTTTTTACACAGGATCCAAACTCAGGTCCTTCTGAGTCGCATCTGATCCATCTCCCCCCCCCTTTTTTAATTCTCTCCTGGTTCTTCCAATGCCACGTGCACCAGAGATTCCTGCTACTAGCAAAGACCCTTTCACAGAGCAGGACAAAGCTGTGCTGGCCCCGTGCTGCTCACCACATGAGCTCTGAGTCCATTTGGTCCTTTTCTTAGTTTAGTTCTCACCTAGAAGGACAACCAGAGCGGCACGCAGGTGTGTGTGTGCATGTGTGTGTATATGTGTGTGCATGTGTGTGTATATGTGTGCATGTGTGTGTATATGTGTGCATGTGTGTGTATATGTGTGTGCATGTGTATATGTGTGTGGGTGTGTGTATATGTGTGTATGTGTGCGTATGTGTATATGTGTATGTATGTGTATGTATATGTGTGTATGTGTGTATATATGTGTGTGCGCATGTGTGTGTGTATATGTGTGTGCATATGTGTGTATATGTGTGTGTGTGTGTGTGTGTGTGTGTGTGTGTGTGTGTGAACGCATCTCCCCCAGGAGGAGCTAGTCACTGTGCGTTGCCTGAACAGTGAAGGACCCTAAGACTCAGTGCATGACTCCCCACATCCCCTACTCAGTAGTGGGTAACACCCACCCCGTAGGGATAATGGGCAGGTGATGCCAGCCTGGGCCTGGCTTCGGTGGGGTGAAGGAGGGCCAGTCCCCGCACAAGAGCCCAAGGCTAGGCTTGAGTCTCCCGCGCTAGTCCTTGCGGGTCACTGCCCAGCCCGTCCCCGCCTCTGGCTCTCACCGCTGCAGCTCTCGAAGCCGCGCCATCTCCTGGTCTTTCTCCTGAGTAGCCACGGCCAAGCGCCGCTGGTGCTGGGCTATGAGCTCGGCCTGGGCCTGCTCGGCCTCCCGGCAGTGCAGCGCGTACTGAGCCGACAGGGTCTCCTTCTCCCTCTGCAGCTGCTCCTCCCGCTGCTGGTACGATGTTTCCAGCACCTTGATGCGGCTCCTGCCAACAGAGCCCCGCCAAAGCGTCTCCTGAGCACACGGGCACGTGCTTGGGGCTCATGAAGAGATCCAGGACGGAGCCACAGGCAGGCGCAGTCAGGGGTACCTGTGTGCATTCTCGATGAGATCCAGGTCTGCCTGGTGCCGCTGCTGCAAACTCTCCAGCAGCAGCCGGTGCTGCGCCCGCTCCAGCTCCAGCTTCCGCACCTGGGAGCGGGCGGAGCAAGGCGCAGGTCGCTCGGCGTCCCCAGCCCCCACCTGTTCTGAAGCCTCCGCCCTCCCTGCGGCCCCCACCTGGGTCTCCAGCTCCAACAGCCTGCTCTGGCTCTTCAGCAGCTCAGCCTGGAGCTGGGCCGTGCTGCCCGGAAGCGGCCCCTGGAATCCTGTGCCTGGCAGCAGACTGGGCATTAGGGGTTCTGGGAGCAGAGGCTGCGGGACAGGACGAGAGCTGTTCTAAGTGAGGAAGGAGCAGGGCCCCAGGTTACGCCTGGTCTTGGGGAGACATCTCCAGCTTTTGAGCTAGGAGAAGCTTCCAACACTGGCCCTGCCCGTGGGGCCTGGAGCCCACGTGTCGATAGTAACCGGGCTCTGGTTGAGTTCCCTTCACTCTGTCTCCCGAAAGCAGATTTCTGGCTGCCACACACCCCTGCCCCCCCCAGGCCCAGGTGTCAGAAGTGACCGCCCCAGCTGGCGTGGTGGAAGGGTGGCAGGAACAGGGGTCTTTCCAGATGAAACAACAGGCCACTATTTTCTCCCTTGCTTCCTTCCCTCCTTCTCCTTCCTTCCTTCTCCTTCCTTCCCTTCTCCTTCTTTCCCTTCTCCTTCCTTCCTTCTCCTTCCTTCCTTCCTCCTTCTCTCCCTCTCTCCCTCCCTCCCTTTCTCCCTCTTTCCCTCTCTCCCTATATTCATTCCTTCCTCCCTCCTTTCCTTCCTTCCTATCTTCCTTCCTTCTCTTTCTCTTTCCCTTTTCTTTTTCCTTCCCTCCTTTCTTTTTCTTCCTCCATTCCTTCCTTCCTTTCTCTCTTTTTCTTTTTTCTTTCTCTCTGTAGCCCAGGCTGACTTCAGACTTGCCGCAATCCTCCTGCCTCAGCCTCCTAGAGCTAGGCTTGTAAGCGTGCGCTGCCACCCCAGCTGTTCTCACCATGCCTGACTGGCACCCTGGAGCATTCACCGATGCCCCCTCCTGGATGCCACCTCCAACTCCCTACTGATGGCAGCAGTCACACCCAGCTTCACTGAGTTCAGGACAGCACAGTGAGTGGGCTGACATCACACCATATATATCTGAGTAGCTGATCTGATCTATGCTCCCCAGCTGGCTCCCGAGGCCCCAGACCTGTCTGTTTGTCTTCTTTCCTTACCTGGACAGGCAGAGGGAGCCCCGTGGGTTCCTGGGAGCACGGGATGTAAATTGCAGGCTCTGAAAAACCAACAACAGGAAGATGATTCGGAGGCCCGGGACTCAGAGCCCTGGGCATGTCTGGAAAAGTCATCTGTCACTCATCTCCCGGGGACCCCAAAGGAGTTCAAGGTCCTCTCCTCGCCCACCCAGGGTTAAACCCCCCAAAAGTAGGAAATGAACCAGTGTTGGAGAAGTCGCCAGAGGCAGAGGCTGGTCCCCTCTTTGGGTCGCCTGCAGGGACGCCCATGGTCGCTTGGTTCCAGCTCAGGGGGAACCTGGGGACACAGGGATGCACAAGGTGAATGGCGTTCTGTGTAGTTAGTGCAGAGAAGGGAAGAGGCAAGACACTAGCAGGAAAGGAAAACCTGGAGTCCAAACACGGGTGGGAAGCCCAGGGCCAGGGGGTACGCGGTGCAGAGGACCTGGCTGTGCTTGTGGCTGGGGCGGGAGGTGACCCCCTAAGCTCTGGCTGCCCTGGGGACCTGGCAGAGTCACTGAACACCACAGAGCCATGGAGCCAGCCGTCGGGTCATAGCTGCCCATCTGCACCGAAGGAGGCCCAGGCCAGCTCCAGGGCCTCTTCATGCCCTCTCACCCCTAACTTCACACGTACCCTGCGATGCCAGGCCTGGCAGCTGGTGGTTCTTGCGCAGTTGCTCTCGGGGCTTCCCCGGCAGTGGCCTGGTCAAGGCCCTGGGTGCTGGGGAGAATCCATGGTAAAGGTGAAGGAGGCAGAAGGTCCACGAGACGTGGCCAGACGAGCTTCCAGCTTGTGGTGCTGTCTTTCCTCTTCTGCCTCTGTTCCCACCAAGTTCTCTTAGGAGAATTCTCCTTCCCAGGTCGGGGTCTGTGGGCTCCCCTTTGCGGCTGCCCACCTTGGCATCCGCTGTGGTTCAGTAGGCAGATACTGCCACAGGGCAACAAGTTCTGGCTTAGATCTTGTCACGGTCCACTTGGCTGTGGTCAGTCACCATCCTGACCCCAAGGCTGCCTTGGACCGCTCTCTCGTCTCTTAGCCCCTTCCTCCTGGCTCTTGGGGTCAGCCATGAGCAGGACATTTCTGTTTGTGCTTCGGCTTTCCCCTGGACCTCAGTCAAAGTCAAAGCCACCCTCGCAACGCATCGACTCCAGGATGTGGCCTTGCTCCTAGACACTCACAAAAATTGCTCAATCTCTGGCTCTGGCCACAAGGCATCTGTGATAGTTAAGCCTGGGTGTCAACTTGACACACCCAGTATTAACCAAGATAGGCTGAGACTACACCTGGAAGGATCAACTGAGACCACCTGAAGGGATTATGCTCGCCCTAAATTCCATGGGAACTTTCATAGACCCCATAGGAACCTCCCAGTAATGGACCATAAAAAAGGGACCACAGAATATAGGTGGAGAGACATTTTCCAGGAATGCTTAAGCTATGTGGAGGTCTGCTGTGAGGTAGCCTGCTGCCTGCCAGCCAACCACGCCCGCTCCGCTGTGAAGACTATCTGCTTCCTCCTGGAACTGTAAGTCGAATAAATCTCCCTTTCTCCCGTAAGTTGTTGGACTTTGGGTGCTCTCGCACATCAGTAGTGAAGAGTAACCGTTACAGCATCTCACTGCTTCCTCTGGACTCGGCCTTGCCAGCTCCTTTTGCCTTCTGGTCCACAAGGTCACACCACCCAGATTCACTGAACTCTCTCTAGGATCCCAGAAACTGCCTCTCGACTCCATGTCTCCTCAAATACTCCCAAGAGGGCACAGGAAATTCAGCTTAAACCACTTCAGTCACTTTGGCTTAGACCAACAGAAAGAGCAACACTGCACAGTGCATTTCTTTGTCAGCCTGCTAGTGTTGTGGGCAGTCTCTGTTCAGAGGCAGAGGACAACCCATCTTGCCACCTTCAGGGACCCTCGTGCCTCTCCTGCCCAATCCAGTAGGCTCCTGCCCCAGTGCAGCCAGACTGTGAAGGTCACCAGCCTCCAACCCCTCGGGTCTGCATCTTTCTATGCTCATGAGCAAGAGAAGCAGAGCTAAGAGTTGGCATTAGTGCCCATCCACAGTGGTATAGCAGGCAGGCTGGGCAAGGTTGGCCCTAGAGGCCCTGCCCACGTCTCCTCTCCAAACACAGTAGCCCAAGCCCATACCTGCCAGAGGGCGGACGGCCTGATGTCCCCACTGAGTTTGGACTCTGACAGCGCCCAGCACGCTCTTCTCGGGCCAGGCCCTGGGACTTCTTCTGAGACAAGACGTGGCTCAGCCAGTCATCCTCCTCGTTCTCCTCTGATGCCCTAGGTGTGGGGGCCTGGCCGGCTTTGGCAGGGGGCCCCGCACCCTTAGCTGGAGGCTTTGCCGCTAAGGACAGGCCAGCTGGGGCGGAGTGTGGCCCTGGGGCTGAGGGCTGCTTGGCAGGGGGGAGGAGGGAAGGTGTTGAAGTGGCTGAGCCCCCCTGCCGGGTTTCTTGGATGGGAGAAGGGGGCAAGAGGTCCAGGTCGTCATCCTTGAGGCCCAACCAGTCAGCTCCCCCCTTCCTGGGGTGGATGGGGCTGGAAGCTGCTGGTGGGCTCTGCTTGGAGCTGGGTTCTCTCTTCGGTTCCAGGCCACCTTCTCCTAAGAACCTACTTCAAGACAAAGGGAGGTGCTGGGCAGAGCAGGCGGCCTGTTCCACCGTCCCCTTACCAGACTTTCCATCTGCTGCTGGGATGAAATAGCACAGCAAGACAGCAGGGTACTCACGCCTCTGACCCCAGCCCTCGAGGCTGAGGCAGGAGGGCTGCTGCAAGTCCAAAGCCAGCCTATGCTACAAAGTGATCCCACAGCTGCTGAGGATGCAGCTGGGTCAATAGCCTGCTTGCCCGCAGGTCCGAAGCCCTGGGTCAGGGGCTAGCACCATGTAAGACTGGGCGTGGCAGTGAACCCCTGTAATCCTAGCACTTGGGGGCGGAGTCAGGACCATCAGAAGCTTAACATCAATCCTTGGATACCTGGTGAGTTAACAGGCCAGCCTGGGCTACATGAGACACTGTTTTAAAAAGGGGGAGGGAGGGAAGATAGCTAAGTGCTTGGTACACAAACATAAGAAACTGAGCTTGATCCTCGGCATGCATGTAAAATCCTGGATGTGGTGGCATATGCCTGTAATCCAAGGCATGCAGACAAGACATCGCTGCAATTTATGGGCAGCCAGTCTATCCTAACTGGTGATTCCCAGGTCCCAGTGAGAGACACTGTCTTGATAAACAACTCCTGGAGTTGGCCTCTGGCTTCTGAATGCACGCACTCCAGATCTGAGAACTCTGGGACTCAACGGCAGAGGATGTGCTTAGCATGCATGAGGCTCTGGGTTCACTCCCCAGTCCCAAGGGGGAAAGAAAAAGAAGTCAGGTATGAGGGTACAGATCTGTAATCCCCAGAAGGAGAATCACTGCTGGGTTGAGGCCAGCCTGGGCTATGCAGGGAGACCTTGTCTCTATAAATAAACCAAAAGAATGTTCTGTAATTCCATCATTTGGAGTTAGAGGAAGGAAGATCAGGAGTTATGGTCATCCTCAACTACATAGTCCAGGGCCATGCTGGGCTACGAGACAAGGAAGGAAGGAAGGAAAGGACGAAGGAAGGAAGGATGAAGGGAGGGAGGGAGGGAGGGAGGGAGACTATTCTACAATATTCTGAGATAGGGGAGAATTCTGATGTGGAACGGAGGAACAGAGTCACTTAGATAGAAAGAGCTTGATGAAGCCAACATAGCTCCTGCTGACCGGGGTGGAGAGTGTGTGGGGGGGTTGGTATTGTTTGTATTTTTACAGCTTGTCTGAGCGTTTAAATTCAACCTGCAGCTCATGTTGCACACTGAGAGAACAGCCAATGGCCCTGTCTTTGAAGTGGCTGAAGGTGCCCAGCTGGTGCAGGACGGTGCCCACGCCATTCCTGAACCGCATTCCTCCGAGAGACCAGGTCACATCACCGGCCCTTCTCATGACTTGGCAGCAGAGGCGCGCCCGAGCCTTTTCCCTCAGGAGTCGTCTATGGGTTGGGGGCTGTACCTCTACCTCTCTGCCAGGACCATCGGGGGTCTGCAGGCTCCCTTTCCCTTTAGCACGGTGAAGCCTACTGCTTTGTGCCCGGTCTGTCCCATGGGCTGAACTCCTTATAGGCCCCGCCTACCTGACTGACTGCCTCCTGGACTGCCGGCCCTCAGAGGAGGCCACGGTGGGCTGGTAAGCGCCAAAGGTGAGGATCTCGTCACCCCAGCTGTCGTCTTTATCTGTGAATTTCAGGAGCTTGTGAACACGATCCAGGGCAAAGGAAGCCAGACCTTTTCTTTTCTCTTTTTTTATCCCTCCCTCCCTCCCTCCCTCCCTCCCTCCCTCCCTCCCTCCCTCGCTCCCTCCCTCCCTCCCTCCCTTTCTCCCTCCTTTCCTTCTGTGTATGTGAGTGTACATGCGCCTGAGAGGGCACTTGGGGCCAAGTATTCTGCCACTAAGCAATTCCTCCAGCTCCCTGGCTGCTGCCCACAGAGGGCGGAGGAGCGAGTTTAATGAAAGATAATCATCACTCAAACTGCACAAGCAGCAGGAAGCTACACAGGCTTCCGGGCCTTTCAGGGCCTCACGACACTGTCTCAGTTACGGGTAATTTAGCAACGTGTGTTCAGCACGTGAAACTTTTTGTTACATGTTGGGGGAAAGACCTGGTCTAAACTGGGAGTGGTGGGCCATGCCGGCAATCCCAGAACCGAGAAGGCCGAGGCAGGATTACCAGGAATTCTAGGTCAGCCAGACTACGCAGTGTGGTGGTTTCAGAGCAATCTGGGCTACAAAGTAAAATCCTACCTCAAAAAGAAAAAGTCACCTGCTCAGAGGCCCCTCCCTCCTGCCCTCCCGTCCCTGCCCCACCCTGTCTCTGGGCGCCTCACCCTCCGGCTTCTGGTACTTCTTGTCCAGGGTGAACTCTCTGCGTTCCCCGGTGCCCGGACGGCTGAGCAGCCTGGACGCGGTGCCCCGACCTAGCAGCTCATCCAGCTTGGAGCGAGCAGGTCGAGGGCCGTCCCTGCGGGGCAGGGCGAGGAGAGTGTGACGCTGTCTCCACCCGTGGCTTTTCCCAGGGCCACGGGCAGCCGCGGGCAGCCACAGGCCAGGGGCTCCCCACTCGAAAGGGTCCTTACTGCTCTCCAGCAGTTGTCTTCTCTGCCTTGGGGCTGTCTTCAAAACCCAGTGTGGCCATGATGTCATCTCTATCATCAAACAACTCTTTCTTCCGGATGGGGGTGTCCCCAGGAGTTAGAGGAACAGCAGGACCTAAGAGACAGGCCGGGGCCCCCTGCCCTGTGACTGAGTGGAAGGTGGAAGGGGTAGGGTTTGCAGCCCTCAGCTTTGGGTGGGGCGGTGCGTACCAGTTCTGTCTGGTTTGCCTAGAGGCCCCGACTCCACCCCATCCAGGATCAGACATTCACCTCCTTATGGGCGGACCCGGGGCCCACCTGGCCGAGGTCTCTCGGACTGCACTAGACAGTCCAGTGAGCTGTCAAGACACTGCCCCGACCAAGGATGACCCCCTCCACCCTACCTTGGCCTCCGGCTGTGCTGGGGGTCTTACTGGAGGCAGTTCTACTCGCTGTCCCGGGGGGCTTCTTGGCAGCTTCTTCCTCCTCATCTGAGAGAAGTCCTGCCAGTGGGTCTTCCAAGTCTTGCGGCCAGAAGGGAAGGCAGAGGTCAGACTGTGGCACCTCTCAGAAGACCAGGCCTGAAGCTGGGCAGTGCCAGCAGAACACAGACAAGCACCCACAGGGTGGAGTCTGTGGCAAAGAGCGCTTGGACGCTGTGGGGCTCAACAGGAGGAGATGCCACTGGGCGGAAGTGGCCTTGAGGGAAGAGGGGGTCACGTAGACAAGGGGACCTTTCCCTCTACTTGACAAGCTTCCCTCTGGGTCTGACTTCCAAGTCTGCGCTTTGCACAGGGGGACTAGTCCCTGCGGGAATCCTGAGGCCGTCCGGCTCTTTGCTCCTCTGATAAGATGGCAGCAAGCGTCACCCAGGTTACTCTCAAGACAAGTGTCCCCAAAGCCGGTCTGGGGCCCCAGGTACCTTCAAAGCTAAACCTCTTGTACTGATGGCCAGAGGTGCTGGAAGAGGGAGGCGGCTTCTTGGTGGGAATGGAGCCCCCTGGGGAAGAACAGAGAAGATGGTCATCATTCTAAGCAAGGCACAGGCTTGGCACACACAGGCTACCGATCACTGAGCAATATTCCCCAGCCCAGAGAAGGTTCCTCTGCCCATGCTGGATCGCAGAGGGGATGGGACAGCCCCTTTACTTTGGCTGCCCCATTCAAGGAAGAGAAAACTTACAGGACACAAGGGGCTTACACACCTTTCTCACTGGTTGTTAACGTGCCAGCAGGTTTGGGACTACTAGGGACTTCTTTCCCAGAAGCCTTTGCAGCTCCTTTGCCAGATGGTGGCTGAGACTTTTTCCGACCAAAGAGATCATCATCCAGCCCATCCAGATCCTAGGACAGCAGGAAGGACAGCGCTGATGTCTGTGGGAGGAGGGAATCTAGGAACCCCCAAGGTCGAGGCCTCAGGTAGTGCTATTAGCAAGGCAGGCCTTGTGGGAGGCCTGTGGGTCACCTGGGGACAGTCCCTTGAAATGAACTGTGGCCCCATCTGTCTTTTCCCTGCAGCAGCTCAGGACGTGACCATCTGCTTCAACCATGCTCCCCCTTCATTTGCTGCCCTTGCCAGAGGCCACGACCCTCCAGTTCATTGTGGACACTGAATGTCCAAAGCAGTGATGCGAGCCAAGAAGCTCTGTCTTGGCAAGTTAGCCACCTTGGGTACTCGCTGTGCTGCCACAAAGCTGGCTGGCACAGAGGGGAGGAGAGCTCCCAGCTGAGGAGGGGACAACGCCCAGGGGCAGAATTGTGAGGACAAAAGACAACGAGGAAACTCCATCAAAGCAGTGAGCTAGGAAGGAAAATGGAACCAAAGGGGTGAGCTCAGTGGCAGCAGCGGGGCGTGGCGGGGAGCAGTGGAGCGCGGCGGGGTGCAGCAGGGAGCAGCAGAGCCCAGTGGGGAGTAGTGGGGCCCAGTGGGGAGCATCAGGGCGCAGTGGGAGGAGCAGGGCACAGTGGGGAGCAGCGCAGCACAGTGGGGAGCAGCGGAGCACAGTGGGGAGCAGCGCAGCACAGTGGGGAGCAGCGGAGCACAGTGGGGAGCGGCAGGGCACAGTGGGGAGCAGCGGAGCACAGTGGGGAGCAGCGGGGCACAGTGGGGAGCGGCGGGGCACAGTGGGGAGCGGCGGGGCACAGTGGGGAGCGGCGGGGCACAGTGGGGAGCGGCGGAGCACAGTGGGGAGCAGCGGGGCACAGTGGGGAGCAGCGGGGCACAGTGGGGAGCGGCAGGGCACAGTGGGGAGCAGCGGAGCACAGTGGGGAGCGGCAGGGCACAGTGGGGAGCAGCGGAGCACAGTGGGGAGCAGCGGGGCACAGTGGGGAGCGGCAGGGCACAGTGGGGAGCAGCGGGGCACAGTGGGGAGCGGCGGGGCACAGTGGGGAGCAGTGGGGCCCCGTGAGGCCCAGTGGAGCAGCAGGGTTTGTGGTTCTGGACTGAGCGTCAAGGTCTCCCAGGAAGTCGGAGAACTTACGAGTCATGGCCAGGGCTGTGGCTGGCCGGCTTTGTGGGGAAAAGTTTCAAAATGAGGTTAAAGAAGCCGGATCAGAGCCAAGACGGAAGAGATACCAATTCTTAGTGACCCACAGGGTTCCTTGTCATGGCCAGGAGACTGTGGCAAGAGGGGACACTGGACAGAGGGCACAGCTGAGGGTCAGGGATGGGGGGCTACTGGCTGTGAGGGGTGCAGAGGTGGTCCAGGCCCAGTTACTCGAGTGCAGCGAGAATCCTGTCATCCACATTACAGAACTTGACTGAAATTCTATAGATTAGTTGGGGTTTGATCTGAAGAGAAAAGGAGCTGATGTGGTAGGAGGGAAAAGCGGGGCTCTCAGGGGCGTTGCCACCCTTGCCTGCCCTCTGGGTGGTAACAGAGGGCGGTGTGACCCAGTCTCCAAGGACTGTGGCATAAGCGCTCTAGTTTCCAGATATCTAGAGGACTGACTTATGAAGGGCGCCGGCGCAGACACGTGACTGTACAGAAGGAAGTGCAGGCAAACGAAGGTTTGGCGCGCCGCTGACGTACAGCCCACCCAGTGTCCAGTGGTTTCTGTTACCTTCATGTTCTCCAGGAAGGCCTGAGGGTCTATGTCCGACATGTTGGAAACCTGATGGGGGGAGGTGGAGTGGTGGGCAGCCGTCAGTGAAGGCACAGCACATGGCTTCCGGCCCCAGTCACGCTGCTTCCGCAGGAACCCGCGGCTCAGCAGGGCACACCTTGGCTAGTGGGGCCTAACAGAAGGGCCCCTTGGTTTCTTTTCTCGAGGCCTAATGTTTGTCTGAAGTTAAGCCTGCCAGCTGTGGAGACCCCAAAGTGCTGCTACTTTCTGTCTCCCCCAACTGCAGAGACCATTTCCAACCAGGATTCAGTCATCCTACATCCAGTTATGTGGCCAGGCAGCTCAGACTTCCTCATGGGTAGGGGCAATCCCCACCTCCTACGATTGTGGGGAGTTCAACTTTCTAGAAGAGAGAAGATGGATCCTGGGTCCATTCAGCAGCCCTTGAGACCTGCTCTGGTTCCAATAATCTCTGAACTGGGAAACTGAGGCAGGGGACTTTGAGTTCCAGGCTAGCCTGGGCTACACAGAAAGACCCCCCCCACCTTGAAATGAAATAAAAATAAATAAAACAACTCCATTGAGTGTGCAAGGACTTCTAAGCCGTTTTGTGAGCAGCGATGTGGCCACGGACTATTTTGGGGTGTAAGTTCAGAGGCTGAGGGTTGGAAGGAATGGGCCAGGCTCACCTCAGCATCAGCCTCTGCTATGCCTTCCACAGTGTCTTTCAGGAAGGACCTGCAAAGGGCTAAAATCAGCACGGACCCCGCGCCTGGGTCACCAGATGATCTAAACACGCAAGCCTGGAGGACTAGAGAGGTCACTCGGCATTAGACATGTGCTTAGCATGTGCAGGGGATTGGCTTTGACCCTAGCACCATGAGAAAAAAGTGGGGGTGGGGGTGGGGGTGGTAGCGTGCACCTGAAATCCCAGCATCTGGGAGGCAGAGGCAGGAAGAGATCGGGCGTTCTGAGTCGCCCTTGGATACTATCTAGTTTGCGGCCAGCCTAGACTACATGAGTACATGAAAGCCCATCTCTCTCTCTTCTCTCTCTCTCATCCCCCCACTTTAGAGTCAAAGCAAACTTGGAATGACTTCTTCTGGAGGGACACAGATTCTAACAGGAACCTCACATGTCACACACCACAGAGGTTTTCTACTTATTTCTTTTTAAAATTTTTTCCTTAAATTTGTCTGAGAGAGATAGAAAAAAAGCAAGTGCCACAGCACAGATATAGAGGCTAAAGGACAACTTACGATTCTCTCCTTCCAGCATGTGGGCTTTACCTTGCTGTCTCTTCTACTTTTCTAAAGCGGTAGAACCCTTGAAGTATAAACTGGGTGGGCTGGAGAGATGGCTCAAGGGCTAAGACTCTGTCTCACAAGCAGAAGGTCCTGAGTTTGAATCCCAGGTCCCACATAAAAAACGCCAGAGAGAAATGATGGTGGCCTTCACTTCTGGCCCAAAGCAAAAAAGATGTAGAAGCAATCCAGGATGATTCCCGAAGTCACCCTTGGACCTCCACAGGGACACACAGTGCCCTCTGACTCTCTCTCTCTCTTTCACTTGCTTGTGTGTGTGCGTGCACACACACACAATAACGAAAGAAAGAAAGAAAGTTTTGGGGCTGGAGAGGTGGCTCAGTGGTTAAGCCTCTCTGCTTTGCAGGCAGAAGGTCCTGAGTTCGGATCCTAGACCCCATGTATAGACGCCGGGCAGAAGTGGGGGCGGCCTGCGTTTCTGGTTCTGGTAGGGCGGAGCCTGTGAATCCCGGGGGGCAGAGTAAACATGCACACATGCACAATTGAATAAATAATAATAATAAAATAAAATAAATAAAAATAAAACAGAAAGAAAGAAAGTTTTAAAAAAAGTATAAAGTAGGTGAAGCATCTGCTGTATGCACATGAGGACTGAGTGTGGATCCTGGAACGGGGTAAAGTGGTCCTACGCATCTGCACCAGCAGTGCTGGGGGTGAGGGGACAGAGAGGATTCAGTCTAGCCAATCAGTGAGTGCCGGGTTCAATGAGAGAAACTGTCTCAAAAGATAAAGAACAGAGGAACAGAGGAGACGCCGGACGCCTACCTCTTCCTTCCATGTCCACACACACACGTGTGCAGACACACATATACTCCCTAAGTATATATAGAGTTGAAGTTGGGCATAGCGGCACATGCCTGTAATCTCATTTGTAATTTGAAAGCTGAGGCAGGAACGTCCCATTCGAGTACCCAGGATGTAGTAAGTACCAAATCTGTCATGGCTACATCGCAAGACCCTCTACAACAAAACAAAACAGCTAAAAAGATTAAAAACAACACAAAACCTCCCAAAATGTAAAAACAACAGGTAATACAGAAAAACAATCATTCTCGGTAAAACTCCCCACTTATAATCACTGCAAAAGACCAGACGGATGTGAAAACCAGTAATGTGGCCCCCCTCCTTCTGGGGACAAGCAAACCGAGGCTCGCTGGGGTGAGGGATTCCCCAGGAGCAGACCGAGGCCCAGCAGCCCGGCCTCCGGCCTCTTCAAACCGGGGAGCTGAGGTACGCGGTGGACCTTCCCTGTGTCGCCTGGGGGCACCAGCCAAGTGGGAAGTGGGTGGAGGGCAGAGCGCTGGACTGAAAAGAGCAACTGGCTTACTTCGCCTTTGAAGGGAGCCATGGAGGTCCGCCCACCGTGTCCCTCAAACGTGAGGCTGGGTCAGCAGGCTTCTCACGAAGTATCGCTGGAACAAGGGCAAAAAGCAAAGAAGTCTTTCAACTACAGGTCACCAAAATGAAGATGAAGCGTGGGAGTGCTCCCGTGGTATCCCCGACCTTACTGCGGGAGTGCTCCCACAGTATCCCCGACCTTCACTAAGGAATGCTCCCCCAGTGTCCCCGACATTCCCACGGGAATGCTCCCACAGTATCCCCGACCTTCCCTCAGGAGTGATCCCACAGTATCCCCAACCTTCCCTCAGGAGTGATCCCACAGTATCCCCGATATTCCCACGGGAATGCTCCCGCAGTACCCCCGACCTTCCCTCGGGAATGCTCCTGCAGTGTCCCCGATATTCCCACGGGAATGCTCCTGCAGTATCCCCAACCTTCCCTCGGGAATGCTCCTGCAGTGTCCCCGATATTCCCACGGGAATGCTCCCACAGTATCCCCAACCTTCCCTCGGGAATGCTCCCCCAGTGTCCCCGACCTTCCCTCGGGAGTGCTCCCAGTGTTCCCTCTGACCTTCCCTCGGGAGTGCTCCCGCAGTTACCCCCCACCTTTGCACGGGACACCTTCCCCAGAAGAAGGGGCAGATCCCAACATTATCCCCTGACAAACCTGAATGGCAGGCGATAAGCAGGCAGCCAAGCCTGGATGCCGAATGACGGATGGAGAGCTTGAGCCCCCCACCCCTGCACCATGGGGCAGGCAGGGCACATGGCTTTTCCACAAGCCAACGGCACATTGGAAGGTGAGGGCTTGTGCTCTGAGGATTCCTCTAGTGGTCTAAGCCTCGCTGTCCCTGGCCAACTCTGTGTGACCCTAAAGCCCTGCTCCTCATAGCGGCGATGTGGACACAGAGAATCAGGGGCTGGGCGGTGCCTCCAGGCTGTGTCCTGCACTAGGGAGGCTGATGTAGGATCTGCAACTATATAAGGCCAGCCTGGGCTACATCGTTATTCCAGGCCAGGCCAGCCTGGGCTACAGATGGCTCAGTGGGTAAAGGGCCTTGCTGCCAAGCCTGATGACCCCAGTTCAAAACCTGAAAACACACGTTTTCCAAGTTGTCCCTGAATTCCACGTTCCTGCCATGGCATACATGCACATACATAACTCACAGACCGAAGAGTGAATGAATGAATGAATGAATGAATGAATGACTAAGTAGAGAAAAGGGAGGGAGGGCTAATATGTGGAAGATATATAAAGATACATACTTCCAGAATCGGGAAAGTAGCTTAGTAGCACAGTGCTTGCTTGGCAAGTATGAGCCCCTAGTACTCACAAGTACCACGTGTGTAATACTTGTTGAGTTTTCAACAAGTTATGAGAACATCTGGAAAAGAACATAGTAGGAACTCCTGCGTCTCACAATGAAACATTCAACAGCCTTATCAAAAAGGAGCAAAGGCTATGAATAGGCATTTTTCCACGATGATCCAAAAACAGCCAACAATGGATGGAAAGATGCTCAGTATCGTTAGTCACAGGAGACCACACATCTCAGTCACAGTCAGATGCACATCTTTCTTTCTTTCTTTTCTTTTCTTTTCGGCATGTATGAGTGTGTGTTTCTTCATGTCAGTGGGTGTACATGTGTATGCACGTGAGTGTGTGTGCCCGCAGAGACCCAAGATGACATCAGGTCTAGGATGTACATCTTACACTTACAACAGTGCCTGTGACCAGAAATGTGGGACCTGCTGGGGCAGGTGCACAGGCCTGTGGTCTCTGCTACTAGGGAGGAATTCTTACAACTCAGCAATACACGATAGGGAAGGAGACTGAAGGTGCGAGGGCTTTCCAGACTGCTGAGTGAGCCCAGCCTGGGCAACTTAGTGAAACCCCGTCTCAAAATAAGAAGTTTAAAAAAAGGGGGCCAATAAGCTGGCTTTAGGGGGTAAATGTGCTTGTGGTTTAAGTTTGATGATCTGAGTTTAATCTTTGGAACCCACATAAAGATAGAAGGACAGAACCAACTCCACAAAGTTGTCCTCTGACCTCTACCTCTGTGGTAGGTACACATTTCCCTAGATCATACACATACACACACACACGAGCACACAAATAATAACAAATAAAGAAACAAAAGATTTCCAGGTGGCAGTGGTAATATTTGACTATTTTAAATGCCACTGAACAGTACATTTTATTTTTTAAATTTTATTTATTTATATTTATTATTTAGTGTGTGTGTGTGTGTGTGTGTGTGTGTGTGTACAAAAGGGAATGTGAGTGTGGAGGCCCAAGGGGGCCCTCGGGAACCAGCCTGGCCTGGTCTACCTCCTTATTGCTTTGCTCTGGGTTCCCCAGGCTCTGCCCTTCCAGGGCTTGAACTACAGGCTGGTGCCATAATCCACTGGGCATTTTACGTGGCATCTGAACTCAGGTCCTTCTGCTCGTGAGGCAAAGGCTTTAAGCCTGAGCCGACTCTCCAGCACAGTGTTGTGGGGCTTTTTGTTTGTTTGTTTTGAGATTAACTTTCACTCTGTAGCGCAGGATAACCCAGAATTCATGATGGAACCCAAGCTGGCCTCAAACTCATGATAATCCTCCTGCCTTAGCCTTCTGATTGCTAGACCAGGCTTGCAGGGGCTAGAAAGATGGCTCAGCAGTTAAAGTGCTTGCTACACAAGCGAAAGGACAAGAGTTCAGATGCCCAGATCCTGTATGAACCGCTAAGGATGTGCGGCCCACCCATGATCCCATCAGCAGAGGACAGAGAGCAGGACTTCCTAGAGCAAGCCGCCAGCCCTACAGGCCAGCCCGGGACTGAGGAGCGACTCAGCCTCAAAAGAAGATGGAAGAGCAATCGAGGACGGTTTCTGTCAGATCTGTCTCAGGTTTTCACATGGATGTGCACAGCTGAACACATGAGCACAGAGGCTCATCCCACGTACACATGGAAACAGAGAGGGGGGCTTACAGAGGGTCCTGAAGAGGGAGCACTTACGGTCATCCCCCAGAAGGTCACCGAGGACGTCATCAATGGAGCCTGGAACAGAGGACCGTCAGGATGTTAGGAGGAGAGAAGAGCTGCATCTGCCCACCCCCAATGCCCAGATGCCCGTCTCCAGATGCCCTCTGGATCTCGGAGTTCTTAGACCGGGGCCTGTCTCACGGCTGCCTTCACTGACCACCAAGATGTTTTCTAACCAGCAAAAAGCCACAATGTCCTGTGGAATGCCTCAGGAAGAACCTTCAAAGAACACTCCCTACCAAAAACGATGATAACCTTCCCAGAGCTCCTGCCCCGCTCTCCTGCGCCACATGCGCGAGCAACCTGTTTCCTAGACTCTGAAAGAGGCCAACGAGGCTCTTTGCCGGAAGCATTCGCGCATGTGCGAGCTCCTGTCAGGCTAGCAGCTAGCACTGCGCTCTCCATCTGAGACCGCCAGCCCCACAGTGATCTCAACGCACCCTTCCCTGCCCACTTTCACACTCCACGGAGAGGGGTGTTTTCCCCAAAACTTTCTTTTTTTGAGACAGTGTCTTGGCTTCCTAACTTCATTGCTAGAATAAATTCTTGACCCAACAACTTTGCTTCAACTTCCTATTCTAGCTACAGTTCATCCTGACCAGAGAGCCGCCAACAGGAGCTGAGGGGTGTGGCAGAGGCCACAGACCAGAGCTTGCTCTGGCTTCTAGCTTGCCAGATCCCTACGTGTCCACCGGCTCTCTATCCCGTGGACTAGTCCCACCCACTGTGGGCGGGTCTTCCCTTATCAGTCACACAGTTAACAGACTCCTATAGAGTCTGGCCCCAAGGCAGTAATTCCTCATCGATGTGCCCATAGGGTCACGTCGCAGACGTCAAGTTGAGGGCTGAGACTAACTGATAGTCTTACTCTGTAGCCCAGCTGGCCTGAACAGGAGGCAAGTCTCTCTTTGGCTCCTGAGTGTTGGGATTACAGGCATGGCATGCCCCAGCCTAAAACCTCATTTCTTAATTTATTTCCGAGTCTCTCTGCGGCCAAAGAGGCAACATAGGAGGCCCCAAGTGTTGCCTGCGGACTTGAGAGCTTCTCGCCAAGAAACATTTAAACATGTCTAAACTATCTTAGGAAGAAAACACATCCCTCACTTAAGACAGTGCTCCATGTCTCCACTTACCTTTCAATCCCCTCTTGGTTTTTGGTGCCTAAAATGGGAGGAAAAAAAACATTCTATCAGTGAAATCCAGCCGTTGAGGAGCTGTGGAAACCGGGCGTGAAGAACGAATGGTTTCGCCTTTTGCCAGGTCACCAAAAGGAGTACCATTGGCATCTACAGACATCCTTTATGTTTTCTTACCGCGTCCCAGACAAACCAGCAGGGGAGTGAATGGGTGGGTAGAAAGTCTCTTCTGATGTCTACATACCACAGGCAGAGGGAAGCAACTAGAAAGATTTTCTTCTGTACTGTGTCCCTGCACCCTAGTGACAGACACTCACAAAGCTTCAGCTGGAAATTCAGAGGCCTAGGAGGAAGCTCGCCCACTGCCTGAGCATGTCGCGAGTCTCCTTCCTGTCACTCTTTTCTGAGCCCAGCCCCAGAGTGTTTCATGCAGTCGGGATGTTGAGGGTTGGGGCTGGTAAGACACTTCAGGGGGTAAAGTGCTTGCCCCCAAAACTGGTGACCTGAGATTGACCCCTGGAAGCTCATGTACAGTCAGAGGAGAGAACTGATTTCCTCTCTCCCTTTTCTTTTTCCTCTCTCGCAAGCAAGTGAAATGTCTAAAAAAATTACTTCTAGAAGGAAACGCTAGAAGTCCAAGGGGCTGGACAGATGGCTCAGGGGTTAAGACTCTGCTTCGCAAGCAAAAGGTCCTAAGTTCGGATCCCAGATCCCATGTAAAAATCTCAGGTAGAAATGGCAGTGGCTGTACTTCCCATTCTAGAAGATGGAGCCAGGGAAACTCCAGAGCAAAGCAAAGATGATTCCCGAAGTCACCCTTGTGCCTCCACAGATACACAGAGTGCCCTCTGATAGGCACACATGTAAAAACTTAAATAAATAACAAAAAAAAGATGCTCAGGGTCTAGGGGTGGGGTGGAGGGTGGTGTCTACATCCCACACATTCCATCTGGGTCTTCTGCCTACCATCTCCTGCTCTGGGGGCTTCTGGCAGTTTCTTCACAGCACCATCTGACTCATGTGCATTCTTATCCAGCAGATGTATCCTTCCTAATAGAAACAAAAAATAAAAACAAACAAAAATGATCGTTTACCTGGAGTTCCCAGTTATCCTCAGCTATAGAGCAATTTCAAGGCCGGCCTGGGTTACATGAAACTCTGACTAAACAAAAACAAAACAAAACAGGGGAAGGGGCAGGGGGAAAACAAGCACTGGAGAGATGGCTCAGAGAACAAGATTCTGCCTCACGAGCAGAAGGTCCTGAGTTCCTATCCTAGGTCCCACATTAAAAAAAAAAAGCCAGGGGAATTGGTGGTGGCCCGCACTTCCTGCCCTGGTGGGTGGAGCCGGGGACATCCCAAAGCACAAAGGAGGTAGAAGCCATCCAGGATGATTCCCAAAGTCACACCTTGGTCCTCCACAGGGACACACAGTGCCCTCTGATACACACACACACACACACACACACACAAGCACAAAAATAAAAATAACAAATAACAAATAAACAAAACACAGCTTTAGGAGGAGTCTCTCACTTACATGTCTAAACCTTTTTCTGTAGATTAAAGATTCCTGATCTGGACATGGTGCCACCCACTTGGCTTTAATTCCAGCATTTGGGGGGCCCAGACAGGAGGAAGTCTTTAAGTTCCAGGTCTGTCTGGGCTATATTTATAGCAAACCCTATCAGGAAAAAGCTAGGTGTAGTGGCTCACGTCTGTGATCCCAGACCACACTCAAGAGGCTGAGACAGACACGTAGAGTTGGAGGCCAGCCCTGACCATAGAGTGAGTTTCTGGGCTTTGTGGGGGGAGGAGGAAGAGAAGGTAGAGATAAGGGGAAGGAGAGAAGAGAGAAGATAAAACAATTCTTGAGAACACTCTACATGAGCAACAGTGCTTGGGCCTCCTGGGTTAGAGAGTACTTGAAGGGCAGTGGTCAACATCTCTGTACTACAAGATGCGGACGTGGGAAAAAGCCATTTTGAAAACGTAACGGTGTCCTGTCCCAAGACCCCTTCCCGGGCAACACTCAGGACTCCTTGTAGCAGAATTCAGCACAAAGACTGGGTGAGCTCCAGCTACTCCGTGATAGGATTTTCACTGATGGTGAAAAATTTCCCTTGACAATAGGTTCCTTTGGGATTCCCCCCCTACCCCTTCCTCACTTTACCAAAACCCACCTTGGCATGCTTTGGAAGAAAGGAGCCGGAGGCGCTCATCCGTCTCCTGGGTTTGCCTGCCCTGTCCTGAGAATACGAAGTGTATCGTGTATCGGGGTAGTGGGCACAGAAATGCTTGTGTTTCTCCTCTGCCACTGCACGAGTTTGACTCAAAACGTCCCTGCGGACTTCAGCCGGCTCGGTGCACCCGGTCCCAGCTTCGCGGACAGGTAAAGAGCGAAGAGGCCCCAGGGAACGCCCGCCTCGGCCTCTACACAGCCACCTCCGAGCCAGGCAGTTCTGAAGCCCGGAGCCCACCCCTCGGCCTCGGAGTCGCGCCAGACACTGCCCACCGATGCTCCATCCGCCGCTGTCCTCCCCGTCGCGACCCCAGGAGAGTCGTGGTTCTTCGGGTCCCCGCACCCTACGCTACGCGTCCGCGCTTCCGAGGCGTGGCCACGGAAGCCTGGATTCCATTCGGTCCACCCAGTTCCGCCAGGCCTATTGCCTCCGAGCCCTCGATGCCCACCTTCGGCGCCGGCCTCCCGCAGGAGGCGGCGTGAAGCACTCTGGGAAATGTAGTTCTCGACCCTCTTCACTTGCGGGACGAACAACAGGAGGCGCCGAGAAGAACTACACTTTCCAGAGTGCCCAGCGGTGATCGCTCATCCGGGAGGGCTAACCTTGGTTGCTTAGCACGTTGCTAGGAGCTGTTTCTGTGCTACTTTAACCTCCAGAACCTACAAGGTTCACAGAATAAAACTCCTCAAAGTTGTGCCCTGACCCCCACACGTGTTTCTTTGCATTTACATGCAAACGTACATGCAGGTTCGTATGCGCACGCACGCGCGCGCACACACACACACCAGTTCTGGAGAACTCCAGGCTGATGATTTGGAGTTTTATTCTCCATCCAAAGCCTGCAGTACAGTACCACACTTAGTACTGGCACAAAGAGGGGGCCAGCTCAATGCCACCTAACAGAAAAACCTCATTAATTCCACTCACTTCTGCTGCGTGATCAGGACTTGATACACCAACCCCAAATATCTATAACTGTAGCTGAACAGCAGCTCACACCTGTAATCCGGCCTGTGGGAGGGTGAGGCTGGGGGATTTCTCATGAATTGAAGCCACTGTGGGCTACTTGGTGAGCTCCATGGCCAGCTGAGCCTCTCAACCTCCTCCTCCCCACCCCCAAGTTAAGCTTTGTTTTTGATGTGTGTCTGAGGGTGGTGTCACAGCCCAGGCTAGCTCAGGCTGGCCTTGAACTACTGATTTTCCCGCTGCCACCTTCCCAGTGCTGGGAACACAGGCGGACGCCACACCTGCCTAAACTTACCTTTTATGGCCTCCTCTTTCTCAGTAGTGTAAGTCAGTGCGTTTTCACTTCATCCTTCTTATTGCAGGGATTAAGATTCTGCCACATAAGCAGAAGGTCCTGAGTTCAGATCCCAGGTCCCATGTAAAAACACCAGGCAGAAATGGCAGGCACTTGTACTCCCCGCCTGGGAAATCCCAGAGGGAAGCAAAAAGGAGGTAGAAGTGATCTAGGATGATTCCAGAGATCATCTTTGATCCTTCATAGGGACACACAGTGCCCTCTGACACACACACACACACACACACACACACACACACACAATGAATAAAGTAAAAAGAGAAACAACAAACTTGCTTTGTGTAGAGTGGCTCTGAGTATTAACCCTTTCAACCCTGCTGAAATCCCCGATCTATATAACACACAGATGCTGTCTGCAAATACTTATCCTTGAATTCAGCATTTAAACCCAAACTTGGAAATAATTCCACACTTAACGAATGATTAAGCCATTTAAATTTATTTATTATTTTCCAGAATATGAACTACTATGAATCGGACCCAAATGTGTGACAACACATGGCAATCTTCCATTTGGAGTCATCA
The DNA here is from genome assembly GCA_023101885.1 of Typhlomys cinereus. Taxonomy (NCBI): domain Eukaryota; kingdom Metazoa; phylum Chordata; class Mammalia; order Rodentia; family Platacanthomyidae; genus Typhlomys; species Typhlomys cinereus. Next base: position 500,106 of record JALPQD010000162.1, read on the forward strand.
TTCAGCTGTCCCCATGGGAAGATTAGGGCTTGTGTCAACAGGCAGTACTTCTGGAATAGACTTTATGTCAGGTGTCAAGACAGAAATGATTTCTTCTGAGTTATACCATATTCTCAGGACTGATTCTGAAACAACTGGTCTCATGAGGCACAAAAATTATAGACAAAAACAGTTAACTGGTTAAAACCAAGTAACTTTTTTTACAGTGATTTTAAGAAAAAGTAATTCATAAAGCCAGGCATGGTGGCACACACTTGCAATCCCAGAACTCAGGAAGAGTTCAAGGCCAGATCTGGCTATATAGTCAATTTGGGCTAGCCCTGGCTACATGAGACCCTGCCTCAAATCAACCAACGAGCACACACACACATACCGGAACAAAAGATATAAATTTAATCTTTAAACATAAGATGATTATATAAATTATATTTCAATTGAAAGGACAATATAGCAATTCAGATAAAGCTCCTAAAACAAAAGACAGAGCCAGATATGCAAGAAGCAGCAGACTCCACAGAATTTCCACTGATCTTAGGCCATAGTTTCAATGATTGCATTTCTGAACCAAAATAATCAGAACACATGGTTTGCATGGAAATATCATTTCTGAGCAGAGGTTACTTTGGTGATGTTGGTGTTTTTACTTAAGTTTTCTTATATTAAATACTTTGGAAATTAGCAGGCATTTTAGCAGATCATGCCAAATGACAACACATCTAAAATCTGGATTGTCCTAGGAACTTAGTGGGGCAGCCATAATCGTAGCAGTGCCAAGCCAAGGCTCTCTTGTACTTCCTGTTCTACTGAGGATTCGTTGCTGCTGTCATTTCTCTGCTTTCCCACCATCCCTTTCAGGAGCAGGGAGAAGGGAGGAAACACCACTCCTGAAGTCTCAGCAACGGCCACGAGCCGCATTGAGAGATGATGAGCTACAGCAGAAGGTGAGAGAAAAGGAGCCATGGCCTGACTCTAGGGACCCCACAAAGGACTGCTGGCTCCTGACTGCAGACCAGGGCTCCGCAGCAGGCATATGCTGAAAGTCCTGCAGTGGGAGAAGTCAGCTGGGGCAGCGCACGTCTGCAGAGGGCAGAAGGCAGAGGGCACACATGCCAAGCATACATTCACATTACGACTGCTATCGTCCCCAACCCCTCTTCTTCGATTCTGCCTTTCTGTCTAGGTCCCAAGATTGGAGTGGTAAGTCTTTCCACAGGAGAATCTGCAGACTTCTATACCACAACGTACCTATGCTTTAAAAACAAAGTACAGAGCCGACAATTAGCAATTAAAGTGTGAAAGTAAGTACTTAGGGACACATCAGTTAATCACCACAGTCTTACCTCCTGGGACCAGCAGCACTCCAAAAGGAAGTGCTCTCTGAATGCCTACAAGTCTCTTTCAGTGTTAATTGCACTTAAAACACATTGATTTTTTCATTTAATCTCTAAAATATGTTCATTTTTCTTTTCACTATAGAGAGAAGGGGTCACCCGCAACTGCTCTATAGCTAGCTGAATTTGCAAAGATTTCACGCAGATTTGTGCATTGGGTAGGAGAGTTTCTGCTGCTTTTTCGAGCAAATAAACTTGTCGTGGGATACTTCAAAGCTTGGACTGCAATGGCTTCAAGTACTTGTAGAAAGACTCATGGACCTGGAGGGAAAAGAAAGAAAACTGTGACGAACTTGCCATGGAGAACATTTTTACTTGAGGAGTTATGAGGACTTATCCACACCCAAATTCAAATGTTGTTAGTTACCCTTATTATGTGTGCATGCGTGCATCAGTGGGACTGAACTCAGGTTGAGGCTTGTCAGGCCTGCACTGCAAGCCAAATGTCTTCACCTGGCTCAGCCCTGATATATATATATTTTAAGAGACAAGTGATTCTCTCTGTCTCCAAGTACTGGGATTACAGATGCATGCCTGGCTGCCACACAATTCTGCTTTTCAAAAGAAGAAAACTGGACTCAGTGCAGTGACACTTGTCCTTCCCAGACCTGCATCATGACTGACACACCAACCTGCCCCCACAGACTATTGAGGAACTCGAGAGAGATAAGACCACACACCACACAGTGGAAACCTCGGGGACCAGAGCTGGATGAGTGAAGGGAAATGTCTCTATCAGTGGGGTGGCCCAAAGAGGGGCAACTTGATATGCTGCAGAGGCCTGAACCCCCACAAGAGCAGACAAGCCAGAGGGAACCTGGGGTCCATAGACGCAAACAGACAGGAGGGGGGGAGGCAGTGAGACAGATTGATAAAGGGAAGGGAGGCGGACAGAAGGGGGATGGAGGACAGCAGGGATAAGTACTCGATATCCTTGTAAAACCAGAAAAATTTTTTTAAAAAAAGGAAGCCGGGTACGATGGCGCAGACTCCCAATTGCAGCCCTTGGGAGGCTCAGGCGGATGGTTACCAGGAGGGCAAAGCCTGTCTGGGCTGCACAGCAAGTACTGCGCAGCCTCACTGCTCGCTGAGAAACAAGTGGCAGGTGATGGGCGTGGGCTGCAGGCTCCCATGCTGCAGCAATGGCTCTGCGCACGATGATGTGGGCTGCATCGCAGAACCCAGCGATTTATTAGAAAAAAAAAAAAAAAATTAGAGCCAGTAAGTGGCTCAGTGGGTAAAGACACCTATGCTGCAAGCCTGGAGACCTGAATTTGATCTTCAGAGCTCCCACAGTGGACAGAACCAACTTCTGAAAGTTGTCCTTTGAGCTCCACGTATGCAAGCATGCCTGGACCATGTTCTCTCTCTCTCTCAAATAGGTAAGCAAACCTTAACTCACATGCAGTTAAAGAAAGAAGACATGAAGGTGGGAGGGGGAGCACATGGGCAGGGTTCTAAAGAGTGGGGAGTGTCACTTGTAATTAAAGAACAAGTAAAAATATTACTAACAAACCAGATGAGCAAGATCATGCTCTAGCAAGCGCTCCGGCACACACCATCAAGGCAAACCAGAGGAAATCCAATGGCCACAGATGTGAAAAGACTACAACGAGAGGGAGTCTGGCAGGAGAGAGGAAGTGCTGTAATGGGAAAAGGAGAAGGTGTGGGATTGGGGATTAAGGTCTGAAAAGAGTAAGTTCACTACATTTATGTATGATACACAAAAACAACAATAAGACAAACAAATAAAACAGATGGGTAGGCTGGTGAAGGAGCCCAGAGGACGAAGGTCTGTCGGAAAGCTGGCGATCTGAGTTCAACCTCAGAAGTCCACATGATGGAGGAGAGAACTGACTGCCAAAAGCTGTCCTCTCCTGACCTCCACCCACGCACCATGGTGGGCAAGTATTCTCTCTCTCTCTCTCTCTAAAGTAAAATAAAAAGAACGAGACAGGTGAAGTGGCTTTGATCCCAGCATCTGGGAGGTCAAGGCAGGACCATCAGTCATCCCTGACTAAACAGCAAGTTTGAGGCCAGCCTGGGCTACATGAGACCCTGTCTCAAACACCAACCAACCAAACAAACAAATAAAAAAGAAGGAGTGGAGAAAAAAAGTGAATAGAAGAAAATGGATGAAAGCATCCAAGGCTGGAATGCTTTCTCCACACGCCCCAGGACGCAGGCGACAGAACACAGGATGGAGGTGGGGGCTGCACGACTCACTGCCACGATCGACAGCTGCTGAAGCCAGACCAAGTGCACTCAGCAGGTACTGTAATATCCTGTTCCTCATGGGTGAAAATGTTTAGGGAGCAAACATGTAAGGACATTAAGCCAGCCCTGTGTGCCGCAGGAGCAGTTTCTGAACCAACTGCACAGATATGGTCCCTGGTGGGACGGGCACAGTGCCATCGTGGCTCTCACAACTCTAACTGCCGGTTGGGTAACTCTGGCACAACACTTGCTTAGCATGTGCAAGGCCCTGGGGTCCATCCCAGCAGCACAAAAAAAATTAAATAAAACTTCAGGAGGACAAACACTGACTTTGTTTGACTTGTTTGCTTTGCTTTGCTTTTTACCTCTGTTTGGTTTAGGGGCGACTTCTTGGCCCACTCAAACAAGTTTTCATACACATTCCCATCATAGCGACCAAGAACAGAGCCGAGGGTCCTATCCTTGAAATCAAAGGCATCAACCAAGGCGACAGCATTGGGACGGATGACAGTGAGCAAGTCCAGGACACGCTGGTTTACGTGCGTCATCTGAGAGCCTGTTAAAATGTTTCCCTAAGGGAAGCCAACATAAAAAATGAATATTTTTATTGACATTTACATACACAAAACTATAAAACAGACAATTATTTTTCTGACCAAGCAAACTGAAGATTTCTGCTTAAAAACACTTACCTCAAGAAAATCTCCTGCCTTCTGGCTGATTCCATACAGAGCATACAAGAGACACAAGTTCTTTAAGACGCCTTGGACGGCTTTATCCTGAATTTTGAGGAGTTTTTCTGAAAAGAGCTTAACTACCACATAGTGGCAATGTGCCTAGACAGAAAGAAAACAGGAGTGTGGGAACCTGTGAAAGATGGGTGAGGGGCTAACACCTGCAATCCCAACATTTGGAAAGCTGAAGTAGGACGGCCTGGAGGGCGGGTAGCACGGGCAGCTGTGCTGTGCTAGGGAGACGCTGGGGCACTAAGGACCGAGGCGGGAGGGCAGGAGAAAGCACCACGGACCTCGCTTGCTCGAACAAGGTCAACTGAAGTCAGGTTCCACGCCACCTCTTTGCTCTTCCTGTGACTCACTTCAGTCTGAAGCTTTTTTGCAGCAATTTCTACCAGTCTGGTAGGAAAGCAGAAAAATGGAGATTTCAGGAAGTTTGCATGGTTTTCATGCCTTCTCTTGTCTACCCTGCCCCCAGCCCAGAAGACCCCACAGCTGAGTCTCCTGCCCCTTGAGGGAGAGCTCACCTGGCTGCTCGAAGCTTGTATGCGTCAATGAGACTGTCCAGGCTGTTGATGTCCACCACCGTCGGCCAGACGGCCACTTGCTGTGGCTGGATGCGCTGACTGGGCAGGTCATTCAAGTAGGACACCATGCCGCATACCAGCTTCCCCGAGTGGATCTGGTCATAGCTTTTCATCAAAAACCTAAAAAACACCAGCACACGTGCTTTTAGTAACTACTCCTAAAGCAACTTTTACATGTGACCGGCACTGACACTTTTGATAGTCTGAACACAAGAAAACACAGCTAGTCAGGATGGAAGCAAAACTATGCCTGTCAGAAACACAAGTACAGATGCACGTGGTGGGCAAAGACAGAGCACAGCGACGGGGGGCTGGAAAGAGGTCAGGAGTTAAACCCTTGCCTCACAAGCAGAAGGACCTGAATTTGGATGCCAGATCCCACATAAAAATACCAGATGGAGGTGGTGGCCTGCAAGTTCAGCCCTGGAAGGCAGAGCCTGGAATCCCAGAGCGAAATGATGAGGCAGAGCAATCCAGGATGTTTCCTGAAGTCACCCTTGGGCCTCCACAGACACACACACTCAAGTGCCTTCCCTTCTTGTACACATGCACGTGCGCGCGCACGCACACACAAAAAATAAAAATAAATAAAATAGCATGGCCAAAGAAGGAGAAACGTTGAGGGCGTCTCACCTGGCCGTCTGCAGCATCATGACAGTGTTCTCTCCCTCGAAGGTGCAGGCTGGGGTGAACGTGACGTAAATGTTTGGGATTCCACTGCTGTGAGAATAGCCGTGCCCACCACAAGCCATCCGACACGCTTCAATACCAGCATTTGCTGTCCAGGTGGTGAAAGCCTTCAGCCCCGCGGTGAGGGCGTGAAGCTAGAGACAAGCGCAGGCCGTGAGTGTGGAGCTCAGACTCCAGCTCCTCCGGAGAAAGCTTCCATCCCCCTCAGCAGCACGGTCACGGCCCAAGCCAGTCTGTACGCATCATCTGACACTGTGATCGGTAACACTCCCACCCTCCCAAACTGATCTGAGGTTGGCAAAACGGTCCCTATTGTTCCCTCCTTTGGTGGACAAGTGGTCCACAAGATGGAAAACTAATACTCAAAATACTTAAAATCCACAAAAATTAAGTCAAATCTTTGTAACTGGTCCACTGTCAACCAACAATAAGATCATAAAATTCCTTTCAGGAAACTCAGCACGTAGCTTCCTTCCGCTGAACATTTCCCGACAGACAAACAAGAAACACAAGCGTGCCGAACACGCGCACACACCTCGGGCAGCTCGCTCAGGTCGCCTTGGCCAATGCCCTCGTTGATCCGATGGTAGGTTTCCTTCATGTAGCGTCCTACAAACTGAAAGGCATAGGCGGTGGCCAGGAGGGGGAAGAGTTTATACTGCTGGGTTTGAAAGTCCAAAATCTGTGGCTCTGGTTCACTAAATCACCAAAAAAGGGAAAAGAAAAGAAAAAGTAAGTAAATGTTTACACGGAATTTGCTACATTCCGGGTCCCAGTGGAACAATTTTGACATAGTAACTTTTATTTACTTATATTTATTTATTTATTTAATTTATTTCTGGGGGGGAGACAAAGCAAGGACATGCATGCCACATGCTTGAGTGGAGGTCAGAGGACGGAAGGCTTTTGGGAGTTAGTCCTCTCCTTCAACCATGTTGGGTTTTGTGAGCAGGTGCCTCACCTGCTGAGCTATGTCACCAGCCCCAACAATGACTTATTTAATCCTCAAGGAAGACCCTATCAGATAGCTCCTGTCCTATTTTAGAAATCGGAAAACTGGGCGGTTAAGAATCTATGGCTGGAGAGATGGCTCAGGGGTTAAGTCTCTGCCTTGAGAGCAGAAGGACCTGAGTTTGGATCTCAGATTCCATGTAAAAACACCAGGTGGAAATGGTGGTGGCCTGTACTTCTGGCTCTGGAAGATGGAAACTAGGAACTCCAAAGCGAAGCAAAAAGAAGCAATCCAGGATGATCCCAAAGTAACCCTCGGGCTTCCAGAGGCACACACAGCGCTCTCTGATATACACACATGCACACCTGACCACACACATCAAAAAAAGAAAAAGAATCTGTCTGATGTCACACAGCTCAAAATGGCAGTTCCTTGGCTCTTAATCACTTTGTCTTAAGAGGACAGAGTTTTCTACTTGTGCAATTTTTATCTTTCCAATGTATCTCTTAGCAACACAGAAAAGTAAAGCCACTTATCCTCACAAGATGACAGTGTTATAAGAGGTCTAGCATGTCACAGGGCTCAATAAATTGTATTTTGAACTCTCTCTTGGATATGAACCAATACATAAATACTTAAAATTGAGGAATTAATAAAGATTTTATGTGTACACACCCATGCTTTTTTTCTTTTAAAGAAAGAGCCCACCTGCCTATTTTTCTCTCCCTTCACCTCACTACATGCTAAGTACTCACTCTACCAAGCTATATCCATTCCCAGGGTTTAAGGTTTTTTTTTTAATATTTTATTTATTTTATTTGCGAGACATGGGGGAGGGGGAAAGAGGAGCGAGCGGGAGAGAGACGGAGCAGGCACATGTCCGCATGCCATGGCACATGGATGGTCAGTTCTCTCCTTCCATCATGTGGGCTTTTGGAGACTGGACTCAGGTTGCCAGGGCTGTGAGCAGGCGACTTCCCTGCTGAGCTATCCTGCCAGCCCAGTTCTTTAGTCTTTAAGGGAATTAAGTTTAATACCACTTGTATCATAAACAATTTATAATAGATGATACTAATTATAACTTTCAAATAGCTTTCAGGGCTGAACATTTTCCTTTATTCATTTTTAAAGGTCAAGCATTATTTTCATTTTTCAAAAATTTTCATTTTAGAATGTTCAAAGGTAATAAGACAGGACCAGGCACGCAGCTTGGTGGCAGAGAGCTTGCCTAGCACGGATGAGGCCAGAGGTCAGACACCCAGTTCTGTGAGGCTGGTGCTGGGGCAAGGGGGGGAGGGAGAGGGGGATAAATGTGCCCAGAAGTTTTACACAGCAATATATTTTCCCTATCTGCATGCAGGAATTCTGGTACTATAACAAAGCCAGAGCAGGCCTTCGGCAAGCAGCCATCTCAGGCTCTGCCCTTACCCTGCTTTGATTTCAGACTGATGCCTCACAGCGCTGTAGCGGATAGCGATGGTGCACGCTTTGGACAGAGACCGAGCTGCTTCTCCCACAAGGAAGGACCTGACAAAAACCATGGTCCCGTAGGTCAGCTTGTTGCTCACGGGTTTCACGTAGGTGCCGTCAGGCTGGACCTAGAAGAAAGAAACTGGTTGACTCTGCTCTCTGATCCAAGCAACAGCTTCCTGCTGTGTCCCCTGGAATGGCAGGAACCTGGCCCTGGCAACTGGCCTGGGTACAAATGTCACTCCACTCTGACCTACTGGATCAAATTTTTGTTTGCTTTAGGATGGGATTTGCTGTGCAGCCCAGGCTGACCTGGAACTCACAGTCCCGTCGTTGCTTCTCGAGTGCAAATTACATCTGACTTGCAAGTTACTCTAAGGTGCTGAAGAAGTTGAAAACCACAGATATAGCAAGCTTGGGTTCTATTTCTCACCACGGTTAACTGCTTGTAAATTTTACAGTGGGAATAAAAGAAGTCTAGAAGTACAACCACGTCACCTCCCACAAGCACAGACGCTCCAGCCCACGTATTAACCGCAAGCCTCACTGGGCATCCTTCTTGTTCTGTGAAATACACCTTGCTGCCGGGCATGCAGTGTACAGCAAAATCCCAACAGGTGGGAGCCTGGGGCAGGATGATTCCTACATATTGATATCCAGTCCAGTCTGGAGTAGACAATAAAACCATTTCAAAAAAAACAAATTCCAAAAATTACTGAAATAAATAAATATACCTGGGCATATTTCATAAGCATGTTTTCCCTGGGAATGCGGTAATTGTCCAGTTTCAGGTAGCCATTGTCCATCTCCTCATAACCAAATTTGGGGCCAATGTCCCCAACAGTAATGCCTACCATGAAGAACAGGAAAGATACAAGATATTAATCTCCTGAATTCCTTGCCTTCCCTCCTTTCGTTTAATTATATCTCATACTTTCTGCAGGGGAAAGTTCTCAGTTTCATTTTTACCTCGATGTCACATAAAGAATCCTTACCTGGCAAGGGCTTGTGGGTGCCAAGTTCACGGATAGGTGTGATGAAGGCGTGCAACCCGTAGCACTTCCCCTGAGTGATGAGCTGGGCAAGAACTATGGCGTGGTTGGACGTCTTCCCGACTGCAGCATAAGGGGGACAAAGTGAGCGGGTCTTCGTGTTTCTTTAAAATATTTTTTAAATTCTTAAATTTTGTGATAGGGGGCTGGAGAGGTGGCTCAAGGGTTAAGCCTCCGCCTTGCCGGGGAAGGTCCTAAGTTCGGATCCCAGATCCCACGTATAGACACCAGGCAGAAGCGGCGGCGGCCTGCGCTTCTGGTCCTGGTAGGGCGGAGCCTGTGAATCCCGGGGCAGAAGGAGGTGGAGGCGTCCATGGTGGTTCCCAAATTTGTCCGTGGTTCTACACATACACAGACACACACACACACAGACACGTGCGCACGCACATACACACGCATATGCACACTGTTGAATAAAAAAAAAAAAAAAATTTGTGATAGGGCCTAATGTAGCCAAAGATGACCTTGAACTCCTGATCTGCCTCTGCATCTCTAGTACTGGGATTACAGGTGTGTGCCACTATACTTGGCTATGTTCTTGCATTTTTAAATGGGGGAGTGGACAGAAGTATGTTAAATATATCATGAGCCAAAGTAACAAAGTATATCCAGAAAACTTTTCCTGTGAGAGTTTTATATCTGGTTTCTGTAAAAATCACTTGAGCTCACCGGTTTTTGGCAAAGCAATCCTTACTTCAAAAAGATAGACAGACAGACAGATAGATAGATAGATAGAGGTGAGGTGGCTCAGCAGGTAAATCTTTCTGCTTCATGGAAACCTGACTTCAATCCCTGGAGGCCACACGGTGGAAGGAGAGATTTAATATCCAAAAACTGTCCTCTGAGCTCCACATATATTCAGGCCACAATACATGTGTATACGTTTCCTCCCTTCACTCATCCACCAAATACATAAAATATCAAAAATAAATAAAATTTAAAGAGGGGCTGGAGAGGTGGCTCAGGGGTTAAGCCTTTGCCTTGCAGACAGAAGGTCCTGAGTTCGGATCCTAGACCCCACATATAGACGCTGAGCGGAAGCAGGGGCAGCCTTCATTTCTGGTCCTGGTAAAGTGGAGCCTGTGAATCCCGGGGCAGAGTAAACAGGAGGAGGTGGAGGCGGTCCATGGTGGGTCCTGAATTCGCCCGTGGTTCTACACACATACACACACAATACATATACACACACACACATGAACAATTCAATAAATAATAAAAAAAATTAAAAATAAAATTTAAAGAGACTTTTGACTCTTGAACCCACGCTAGCTCTCTCGCTATTAGTCTTAGGAGTTTCCTGCTTCTTCTTCTTCTTTTTTTTTTTTATTTATTCAATTGTGTGTGTGTGCATATGTATGTGTGTGTGTGTCTGTGTATGTATGTGTGTGTAGAACCACGGACGAATTCGCGAACCACCATGGACGCCTCCACTTCCTCCGCCCAGGGATTCACAGGCTCCGCCCTACCAGGAGCAGAAACGCAGGCCGCCCCCGCTTCCACCTGGCATCTATACGTGGGATCTGGGATCCGAACTCGGGACCTTCCGCCTGCAAGGCAGAGGCTTAATTCCTGAGCCACCTCTCCAGCCCTTCCTGCCTCTTCTTTAACTCTCTCTCTCTCTCTCTCTCTCACACACACACACACACACACACACACACACACAGAGCTTCCAGCTGGGCACAATGACTTACTCTGTAACCCAGCACTGGGAAGGCTACTGATATTTCAACAGTCACCACATGGCTAGTGGCAGCAAAGAGAGAGTGAAAAGCGCTGAGTGCGTTCTACGGAACAGGGTAGGTCTGGTTCAGGACAGCCAGAAACATTTTCTTTTTCAAGCTTCCTTCTTATTGAATGTAACAACACGCTGCAAATAGGTGCAGCAGCACACACTTGCGATCGCAGCACTGGAGCTTGGGGCAGGAGGATCGTGAGCTTGGGCTAACCTGCTACAAAGTGAGCTCAAGGTCAGCCTGGACTGCACAACCTGACCCCACAATTAAAGTCAAAACAGGTAATGTAAATGATAAAATCCATCAGATACTAACTCCATCTAAAGTTTGTATCCCAAGACAGTAACTCAAAAAGAAGCCAATAAAAAAATTGTGTCAAAGGTATTCATAAAATCTAAAAACTCAAATCTTTGACAAGATAGAAATGCCAAATAGGGAATGTCATTTCAATGGTAACAATGGTAACACATGAAATGTTCAGGTGGAAACTAAGCACAGCACGGTAGGGCACTCTCACCCCTGTGCCGCCAGAGACTGTACTAATACAGGAACAGTAACATGAGTCAAAAGACAATGAGAAACATCTTAAGGCAACACTGAGGTTTCTTTTTTTCCTGTATTTCAAAATTATAGTTTCATATAAGGTCTATATTCTAAATGTGATTTTACAAAAAAAAAAAAAAAGCTTCAAAACAAGTCAATAAATGTCCAAAAATTTACTTACGCCCACCAGGCCACCACTTAATGGAAGTCACCGTAGGACTGTTGAGAATGAACTCCTGGGTTTTGGGGTCATATGTGGCTGTAGTTTCCAAGCCTCGAAGATGAGTTCCTAAAGGGATAAAATACATTTACCTTAGATGAAAGATGGAGAAAAAAGAAAACACAGGATAAAATTTCCTGCCCAGTCCTGAAAGTTCTAGTATCTCCTAGAAACCCAAATCTAACAATGCATTTGTGAGCAAGCTATAAATGGCTATAACCATGGGACTTGATTCCACTCTTCAGATAAGAGATTGCACATTCATTTCTAAACGCAATGCAGTGGATTTGGGAACTTTTAAAGGCAGCTTGGAATTGTTCCTCTTAAGCTCACAATGTAGGAAGCTAACAGAGACATTTATCCTTTTACACCCATCTCTATACGTTTCCAGGGACCCAACCGCAGCTACGTACACTGTGCTTACACCACCAATTCAACAGCGGAGATCTGAACCACTGACAGAACTAGACTCCGGGACTAGACTTTTAGTGAATCCCGAATTCATGTCAGAATGACTGAAAAAACGGAAACGAAGAAGCTGAAGAAGTTCATTCATTATGAAGAAAAAAGTGACTTCTTTTACTATCTTAAAAGCTCTGATATCCAAACTCGCCCTGGGGATTCCCAGTGCCAGGCTCCGGCTGGGTCCTGGCTGCTTGTGGCTGAAATAAGAAAGCCCAGTTTCAAATGCTACTGAAGACAGAAAGACACAGTCTGCTTGATTCTTAATATGAACAGACCAGAATTCTTTGAAAAGTCATAGAAAAATGCTCTTGGAGGCTGTCTAACAAACAGTCAAACTGTCTAAACAGCCCAGTACTGTACTGAAGCAATGCTGGGGGCCTTTCATCAACTGGTCTGACAACACTAGGCCTCACTGAGCCTCCCACGTTGGGTAACAGATGAGCAGTTTCTGTGTGAACTGTGTCCTTCTGAGCTGGAGTCAAGAGATCAGGCACTCAGTACATTCCTTAACAAAGGAGCTTGGAGGGCACACAGTCCATTGGCCTGTCAAACAGAACAAGAGAGGACAGACTGCTTCAAAAACAGTGAGCTGCTATCCACTTTGCCTCTTATGACAGATCTGTAAAATACTGCTCAGCACTTCGGACTAGCAGTTGTTCAGAGATAAGGAGGAGCAAGAGGCAGATATATTTGACTTTTTGGGGATTCTCGCAGAAGTAGATGAAAGGCAAACAAACACTGATCAGAACAGACAAGAACTATCCCTCCAGCCCCACCTTGGTTCACAAAGGCAGAGGCAAGAATAAAGAAAGGAATCGCGAGCAATCTAAAGTCAGTGCCTGGAAATCTGGCAAATATTAATTCTCCTAACTTCTCTCAAGCCACCTTTAGAACTCTCTGAATTTACTGACTCAAGAAGTAATAACTTCAAGGCATAAAATGTTGCACATTCTGATTACAACGAGCTACAAACATCCCTAATGCAAGTCAAAGTGCACACACACCATTTGTGCACATTTTTCTGAGACTGGTGAAAGTGAACAACAAAATGGACAGAGTCAGAATCTGAGGTGCGGATTCTACACATCCTGGCTGGACTGAAACCAGCACTTGGAAAGGCTGACCTGACTGGACATTCTTGGTCTTCTGAAGGATCAGCAAATCACTGCAGTAAGTTAACTCTGAATTTCCTGGTGGAGTCTACATCCGAAGTTGGATTTTGCAGAAGGACCTCATTTAAACAGACTTAGCATCCTGCTGTGCCACTACTAACACACGATGGCCACTCTATACAGGTTCAGCTCCTGCAGGGACCCGCCCTACCCACAAAGTAGTACTGAATACACTGTACCATGACCCATCTCTGTCTGGGCATAAGTGCCAGTGATCTCCAAGTTCCAGGCTGGCATGAAGAAGCGCTCCTGCTGCTCTGCGGTGGCCTGGTGAAGCAAGGTGGGCAGGAACATGCCCAAGTGAAGATCCAAAGGCTCAGGCCGCCCTCGGTGCACAAAGCTTCGAAGAAATGGCAAGGACGGGCAATTGACAGAAGCATCATCAGGTGGGAGAGAATCAGCAATTTGGACAGACAGTGCAAGGGAAGGAGAAAAAAAAACCTTCTGTAAGTATGAATCAATCACATGCACTTCCTTAAGTATGAATCAATCACATGGATGATGGGAGCACTGCCTTTTTCTGTATTCCGTCATGATTCCTGGCAATTCCATGTTTTGTAAATTGGCAAAGTATGCCAAGGACCAGCTACAGATCCCAGCACAAAACAACGTACATGAGGCAGAAAATGAAAATTAGAACAGGCTGCACAGAATCCTAGGAGAACTGAAGGTTAATAAAGGCTCACTTGGCTGGAGAGGAGACAGAACACAGCAGTTCTCAGGATGGTAAGGTTTTTACTAGGAGCCATCTCAGTGGTATTTTGAAAGTAGGATATTTTCTGACTGCCCACAAAGTATCCAGTAGATATACTTCTTCATATAATTGATCGTTTCATTCAAATCATTGTGTCAAATACTCAGGCTCAACTGGAACAAATTAATACAAAAACTGACAGTGCTCTTCATCCCAGTAATTTCAGCAATTAAAAAGACATGCGATTTCTAGTGAAACTATAGTAATTACAAGTCATAGATCTGTGCATAACAAGCTCTCCATTACATTATTATTCAGTGTAATTATTTTAGAAGTGAGCTTAAACCACCTTTCAGTTTTTAACTTCTCAGAGTTTGCCCTGTCTAAGAAAAGTGTGGTCCGCGGGGGCGGACCATAGGTCTTCTCACTGCCTCAGACTGGGAAACTTATTCACAAGTGCTGAGAACATGCCAAAAAACCCAAGGTGCCTTTGTGTGGCACCATTGATTCAAGGAGGCCCTAGCCCTAGCTCCCAGGAGGTCTGGTTATAGACTTGTACGGACATGCCCCAGACATGTCCCAATAGAGGAACTATACAGGCGGAGGGATGAACAACCAATGGGAAGTAGGGATGCACAACCAATGGGAAGGAGGGATGCACAACCAATGGGAAGCGGCCATCTAACTTGCCCTTAAAATGGACACCTAGTAAACACCTAAATGATTGATGGCTGCTTCCCCCCTTCCCCCCAGCGGAGAGGTGGCAACACCTGATTGGACCCCTGACCCTATATAAGCTCAAGCGCTTCCTGAAATAAATGAGTCTGCAGCCAACTCATCTTCTGCCTGCTGCTTCTCGCCTGACTCCCGGGGCCTGGGTGGTGACCCTGCGCCTGCTCGCCCCCTGGCCTCAAGCTCCAAGGCCTCACCGTTTCCCCCCTCCTTTCCCCGGCTGGCCTGGCAGGGATTCGGCAACATTTGGCACCCAACATGGGCTGCCTTCAGTGTAGACGAGACACCCTCTCTGGTCAAGTTCAGTGAGTTTGGCCCCTTCCTCTGGTTCTGTGTTCCTGTGCTTACGGCGCCTGAAGGTGAGCAGGTGGCCTCCTCCTCTTCCCTTTCCCTGTTTGTCCTTAGGAACACAGTCGCCCACTTGATTTGCTGCCGATCAAGGAGCCCCTCTCGAGGCTAGGAACACATTTGCTTGTTCAACTTCCAACGAGCCCCTCTTAATGCACTCGCTTGTTTGATTCCCCACCATCAAAAAGACCCTCTAAACCAAGGCTTTTCCTGGCGAGTTCACATGAGAAATTGGTCCCCTCAGAACTCAGAGCCCAGGTTCAATTACATTGAATCAGCCTGACCCGGGGCATATGGCCTGGGGGAGTAACGAAGCCCTGAAGTCCCTCACTAAGCACAGGACGCTTAGATACAAAACACCTCTGCGTATGTCCTGCGCTAGGTCTCTCCTTGGATGTTGGTTACCCTTTTAGGAGTTGTTTTCACTTTCACCTTGGTTCTAGTTGTTTCTCATTTTCTGTGCTTTTTCGCCTTGTCCGCTCTTCTCCTAGTCATCTCGGCTCCATTAGGGAACCTTTCCTCTCCATAATGGGTAACTTACCACCCCATCAGAAGGCACCCCAGCTGACTGCCCTTAAGCCTCTACTAGACTTACATAGGATCAAAGTGACGCCCAAGGACTTAGATTTCTGGGAGGAAGCTTTAATCTTAGCTCCTTGGATTTCCCCCAGAAAATGTCTGGGAGCCACAGATCCGGGTGGAAGCGCTCTTCCTGGCCCACAAGAGGGAAGTCCAGGATGGTCACATGCCTCCAGCCCCCTTTGTTCCCATCCTCCTCGGCATCATAACAAGCCTTAAAGGATCCTCCTCTGAGGAAGTGATTTATTGCTACAATGGAACTTGTGGAGAGAACCCCAAATTAGCCCTTTGTTCTTCCTCCGGATCCCTCCCCTCCCTGGTCCAGGACTCTGCAGAGGGCTCAAAGGTCCATGCATGGTGGAGGGGAGGGGACACGACACTCCACCCCCTGCTGGCCTCCCTTTCCCTCCTCTTCTTCTTCCTGTAGCTCTTGACTCCCCCTCTTTCCCCGGCTGTATTTTCTGCTTCAGACAATACTGAAGCAAACAATACTGGTCTCCCTCTTATGAAACCATTATTGGACAGAATATCTGCCTTCTTGTGTTTCATATGATGTATGTTTATATGTTCTGTGTTTACATGTTGTGTGTCTTGTGTTTTAATGTAAAAAATCTGTGGCCACTTCAATTTTTCCTTTCATTTCTGTTGCGTGCTAATATTAAAATTCTGGTATGCCATTTTTAAATACATGTATGCATACTTAAAAATAAGAACAAATAATTTTGGTAACATCTAAGGCCTTAAATACTTATGTTTTATATCGATCACAATTGTTTTTCTAATAGATTGTAATTTTTCTTTCATACAAGTTTTCTTACAGGTTTTTTCATATAGTCCCAAAATAACAAAGCTACTTTACAGGTCTTTAAGGCATCTATTCATGGTTCAGACATTCCTAAGATCAGCAAAGGCTCGTGGGAAGCCTGGCTGTCCTCGATTAGAGCTATGCCTTACTAATTTACAATTGTTAGGTTTTGATTTGTGTCTCACCAGCTCTTCTGGATCGTTTCTGCTCCTGTGCCGCCTACAGCCCCTCTGCCTGCTCCTGCCCTGATGAAAACCTCCTTTTCTCTGCCACATACTCGAGTTCCCCTTTGGGACCATGATTCCTTCTCTGTGATGGTCTCATGACTGGCAGTTAATGACAGGTAAGGCTCCACACAAGCGTGGTATCCAAACTAAGACAGGCACAGTCACCTATATTCTGCACACTTGGGTTTGCCCCAGTTATCATTGTCCCCACTAAAAAATTTATAAATAAATAAATGGGTGAAAATGTGGCACCACTGATTCAGGGAGGCCCTAGCCCTAGCTCCCAGGAGGTCTGGTTATAGACAAGCCGGGACAAGTACAGACATGCCCGGATATGTCCCAATACAGGAACCATACAAGTGGAGGGATGCACAATCAATGGGAAGCGGCCATCCAACCTGCCTCTGCAGTGGACACCTAGTAAACAGCTAAATGATTGGTGGCTGCTCTCCCCCTTCCCCCGAGCGGAGAGGTGGCCACACCTGATTGGACCCCTGGCCCTACATAAGCTCAAGCACTTCCTGAAGTAAGTCTGCAGCCAACTCCCGGGGCCTGGGTGGTGACCCCACTCCTGCTCACCCCCTCACCTTGAGCCCCAAGGCCTTTGCTTAATTCCCCCTCCTTTTCCCGGCTGGCCCAGTGGGGATTTGGCAACACCTTTGGAAATATCAACAGTGAAAATTTAGCAAGATTTTACCATGGATACAGAGGGGTAAAGTGTCCCGGTACTATTTTTACAACTTTCTATGACTCTACGATGATTTAAAAATTATACTTAAAAATTAAAGCAGAAATTCCCATAAAACTGATTGGTGGGATGTGGCTGGAGTACAGCGCATACTCTGTGAGGCTATGGTCAGGGAGCTTTCAAGTTCAAGGCTGGGTTAGGAGATGACTTAGAGGGTTACGCTCTTGCTGTGCAAGTGTGAAGACCTCAGAATGGACCCCTGCACTAATGTAAGAGTCAAGCACATCTGCACTCATCTGTAACTAGCATGGGGGGGGGAACCAAAGACAGATAGACCCTGGGGACTTGCTGGCCAGCTAGTCCTAGCCAAAATGGTATGTCTCAGGCTCAGTGATGGACCCTGTCTCAGAAAAGAGAAGATACCTGACCAACCTCTGGCCTCCCATAACATGCATGAGGCAAACACACACAGACTCCTCACCCTCTCACAATCAAACAACCAAACCAAACACATTCATGGTATAAAAGTGCCCTTTGTACCAATGAACTCTCCCGTATTTTAAAAGTCCAGAACTGGCGTTTGGGGGGAGGGGGCTAATCTCAGGGGTAAAACAATAAGCCTTGCATTCTATTACAAACAAAAAACAAATTAGGACTGGAGAGAAAACTAAGGGGTTAAGACTTTGCCTTACAAGTAGAAGGTCCTGGGGCTGGAGAGGTGGCTCAGGGGTTAAGCCTCTGCCTTGCAGGCAGAAGATCCTGAGTTTGGATCCTAGACCCCACGTATAGACGCTGGGCAGAAGCAAGGGCGGCCTGCATTTCTGGTCCTGGTAGGGCGAGTAAACAAGGAGGTGGAGGCGTCCATGGTGGTTCCTGAGTTTGCCCGTGGTTCTACACACACACACATACATACACACTCGCACACATACATACATACACACGCACACACGCATAATTGAATAAAAAAAAATTGTACAAGTAGAAGGTCCTGAGTTCCAATCCAAGGCACCACATAAAAACGGCAGAAAAAATGGTGGTGACCTGCACATCTGGCCCTGGTAGGCAGTGCCTGGGAAATTCCAGAGAGAAGCAAGGAGGAGGTAGAAGCAATCCTGGATGGCTCCAAAGTCACCCTTGGTCCTCCACAGGGACACACAGTGTGCTCTGATACACACACATATAATAAATGAATAAATAAAGTAAATATTAAAAAAGCTAGTATTAATCCTACATACCCAAGGCATTGGATATGATTTTTTTTTATTTTGCATGCACGCGCATGTGCGTGTGTGCGTGTGCGTGCGTGTGGTGTATCATATATCCCTTGGAGGACCAGGAATCATCTGGATTGTTTCTACCTCTCTTTTGCTTCACTCTGGAATTTCCCAGGCTCTGCCCACTACAGCCCCAAGTGAAGGCTGCCACCATTTCCACCTGGTGTTTTTATGTGGGACCTGGGATCCGAACTCAGGACCTTTTGCTTGTGAGGCAGCGTCTTAACCTCCGAGCTGTCTCTCCACCTGGATTTGATTTAAAAACTTAAATATAAAAACATCAGGCTAGGGACACAGTTCAGGGCAGAGTTAATACTCATGCTTGAAGCCCTGATTTAACCTGCAACACTCTTCTCCTCCCAAAAAAAGTTAGCATCCCGTAAGGAGAAATAATGTGTAAAAGGATACAAGAGGCAACTCTGAACTAGTGCTGAAATGTTACAAGAAAAAAGTGAAAGTTTTTCCTACGTAAAATTATTCATTGTGTAAAATAAATCGACCATGATGATTAAGTATTACTTTTAAATTTACTGTAAATTATGAAGCAGTGTCATAAGAGCTGGCAAAGAGGTAAAGTAGTTCTTTTAAACTATGACTCCAAAAGGTCCTCCAATCTTTCCTCCCACAAGTTACAAAGCTGGAAAGCCTAGAAACTAACCCAGCCTGGGAGGGAGAGAAATCTAACAACACATGAAAAAGAAAATGTGAAAACAGCATCTGTGTCTAGGTAATTTTTGCCCTAAAGGTCCACACTCAAGCACAGGGGTAATGAACTGAAAAGGCCGTAGGCTGTGGGGATAAACCACAGTCTCATCTATGCGTATCAACTACATGGAAACCTCAATAAAAAGAGGACTTGGGCTGAGATGCAGCTCGGTTGGCCAGTATGCATGAAATCCTGAGTTTGATCCAAATAAAACCTGGGGTGGTGATGCTCACATATAAACCCAGCACCTGGGAGACAGAGGCAGGAAGACTGACACAAGTTAGAGGCCAGTCTGGTCTACTTGGTGAATTCCAGGCAAGACACAGCTATGCCACAGCTATAGCATGAGACCCCATTAACCAACAAATGATCTCACCTCCACCCCAAAAGAAAATATGTGTATCAGGAAAGAATTAGTTAATTTCTGGGTGAGAGGACTAAATAAAGGTAATACATCTCAAGACAAAAGACTTTGCTTTTAACACTAATTCAAAATTTCTGCAGAATGTTTTTTATAACTTAACAAAGAAAGTTCAGATTTCATCTAGAAAAGTAAGTGGATGGTTGTAGAAATGCACACAGGCAGGCAAATGCCAAAGAGGATGAGGCAGGAGAACTGTAAATTCCAGGCCAGCCTGGGCTATACTTTTCTGGGGCAGAGGTATAACTCCAGTATTTGCAAGGCAGCAGCAGCAGGAGTTTGAGATCAGCCTGGGTCTATGCAGCAAGTTTCAGGACAGTCAGTTTATAGGACACCCCCCCCCAAAAAAAGCAGGCAAGAATACTGCATCTGTGTACCTTTTTGTTTGTGTTTGTTTTTTGTGATACTCTGGCCTTGCATATGTTGGGCAAGTACTTCCATCACTGATTACACCCTTGGTATCCAATGTATGAATTTTGATGTGGCAACAGTAGACTTTATCCTATTGGACTTTAAAATATGTTACAGGACTAGTGAGCTGGTTCATTGGGCAAAGGTGCTTGCCGGGCAAGCCTGACACCTGAGGTAGCTCTCCGAAATTCACAGGAGAAGGAAGGGGCGAACGGGCTCCACAGCAGTGTCCTCTGGCCACATGTGTGCTGCGGCATGCACATGCCCACACACAATCGTGCATTCATAGCACTGAGCCAAGATTCGTGATGCTGAAGGAAAACAGAAACAAAAATATATAGTACATTTAAGGTTCCAGAAATAAAATTCTAAGACAAAGAAGAAAGAACATCAGGAAAAGATTCCCTAGCTGATAAATATTAGAAGGTTAAGAAATGGGGCCGGGGAGATAGTTCAGCACCTGCTCACAAACCTGGAGACTTGAGTTCAGTCCCCAGAAGCCCACTACGTAGAAGAGAACTGACTCCCAAAGTCGTCCTCTGACCTCTGCCTATGGCCAGGACATGCATGTGTACCCTTCTCTTTCTGTCTCTTTCTCTTGCTCTCGAATCAGTATTTAAAAGAAAGAAATCTAAGAAACTATGTGTGATTTATTTTCATTCTCATACTTGAGTCAAAGCATTAAATGTGAATTAAAACAGAAGAAATAGGAAGCAACTGTAAATTTATGAAAGATTTACACCTAGTCACACAAGGATGTGTTGAATACGCTGGCTAAATGTTTAACATAGCAGACAGCAACGGAAAAAATTAGATGAGCACAATATTATCATAAAGTCAAATATTCAGATTCTATTTAATCAGTAGTCAAAGGAAGAAAAAACTCATAGGCAGAAAAGACAAAGAGTAAGTCAAAACATGTAGTAAAATCCACACTAGCAATAGAAAATTAAATTCTTAACTCTTAGGTAGCAAAAAGCAAAAAGGACACAATCTGGAAATTGCCAAGTAAGGGTATGATAATGACAATAACCCCAGCACTAGGTAAAAGGTTAATATGGACTATCTGGAGCAGGCTCATGTCTCAAAAAAAAAAAAAAAATATATATATATATATAGTTTGTTTCAGGTAGTCTCAAGCTATGCAATAAAAACTATAACGTAAACCCTATATCCCCAGCACTTGGAGGTGGAGGCAGGAGAATCGGACTTCATGTGGTCTATGTAAAGGCTGCTATATAATCCAGCCCGGGATATCTAGATCTTGGTTCAAAATTAAAAAACAAAACACAAACTACTTAGGGGTTACACCTGTACTCCCATTACCAGACTTACTACATTGAAAGGAATAAACATTTTTATAGTTATTTCTTTCTTTCTCACACCAGTGATGGATATGAAAGACAAAGTCTCTTAACATGCTAAATACCATGCTACCAAGCAAAATATAAAACTTCAGAGAAAATTGGCTCAAAACAGGAAAATATTCCAAAGTAGAAGACATTATAAGAAAGAAAACAACAAATTTGCCCAGAGCAACTAGGACCACAGTCCAATTTCTGTTCTCAAACCAAGACAATCCCAATCTTTATTTTTTATTTTCCACTAAAATTTAGGGTAGACATATATATTTGTGATGTATTTTATGAGCAGGAAGAAGTATCGGGCAGAAAAGAGCAAGATGAGAAAACTACTAGCATCAGGATGTAACTTCCAAAGAAAGATACAGGACTAGTAGGTCAATTCCACAATGATGAACATGGTAAAAAAGTAGTTCTGCATTCTGTACTATAAAGTCATTTCAAGATTACGGAACCCAAGCTAGCATGCACACGCATGCTCACATACAAGCACACACTCCTGGAAAGAAGACTGTAATACAAGGCCATCTCCCTCTCCTTGGGACAGAACTTATCAGGAGTGTGATTCAGCAGTGGAGGCCTGAAAATAAAGTCTTGGGAGGCTGTGACAACAGAACGTGACCAGTCTTCCGTGCCCTGGAAGGTATGATCAAGAACACCTTCCTTAAACCTGTCAAAAAGCAACCGACTGAACACAAAAGGCGGCTTTCCTGATCCTGTAACCCTCTTATTTTCTTCCTTTTCTCCTTGTTCTTGTTTTCTGTCTTTTGAGAGAAATCTCACATTATAGCCCAAGCTGGCCTCATACTTGCAGTCCCCCTGCTTCAGTCTCCCAAGTGATGGGCTACAAGAATGCTCCACCATGATCAGTTTCCTTCCACTTCTTAACTTCTTCTATTTTGACGGTGAGTTATAAGGCTGAGCCAAAACACTAAGACCCGCTGGAGATGGTGGCACACATCAATCATCCAGCAATTGGGAAGCCGAGAAAGGACACTGAATGTTCAAGGCCAGCCTAGGCTATACACTAAAACCCTGTTTCGAAAATCCAAAGCAAGCATACAAAAACCTGAAACACACATGCCAGTGTCCTTGTCTATGAAACAAACCTATTTACATTAAAACTACAAGCCAGAATTGCTGAAAGAATCCAGGCATTAAGAACAATTTTATCAAGAATTACTGGCAATAAAGAACCAAAGATGCATATGAAATACATGTGTGGAAAGATGGGTAGAGCTGGATGAAGAAAACCATCAGATTCCTCTTCAAACTGTGGGGCTGCTAGTGGACACAAAAGAGTCAGCCATGTCCCTGCTGTCCACCTGTCCTCACTGAAGTCCACACCTGGAACTTCATTCATGCAACATGTAATGTCCAAAGAAAGATACAGGACTAGTAGGTCAATTCCACAATGATGAACATGGAAACAAAAAAGTGGTTTTGCATGGAATCCAAGCTAGCATGCATACGCATGCTCACATACAAGGTCTTCAATACTTAGATCAACCACCTTTAAACTCCATCCTTCCAAACTGCTCAGTACCTGTTAAAAGCAGGTCTATGTGACAACAATAAAAGACCTAAAGAATAACATTGAAGAGCTCTAGACTAACTTACGGGAAATGTACTAGGAGAAAAAGAAGCCAGGTTCTTAATGAAACCATTAAAAAAGAAGTCCCACACATGAAGCAACAAGGGGGAAATTCCAATGGCTGGAGTTGCTTTTCTTGAATTCCTGGGGTGGGTTACCCATGGATCCTCGGATGTGAACTAACCGTGGCCCATTTCCGTCTGGGCGTAGGTGCCAATTATCTGGAGCTTGTTGGACGAGTGCAGCCATTTCTCTTGCTGAGCAGTGGTGCCCTGATTCAGCAAGGTAGGAATAAACATGGAGAAATTGAGGCCCACAGGTTCCACAAAATTGACCATATGTAGTCTACAGGAGAGAAAAGAAAAGGATCTCAGCCTTATCTACAAGCCGCATGCTGCCACCCACTCCTACAACCTTAGTCCTCAGGACAGAGACGAAAAACCAAAGTCCTTGTCTTCTGAAATTAAAATTTACCATTTTATTATCTAAAAGGCCAACAGCAGGATGCGGTAGGATCTCTTCTCCCTCTACTCACCTCAGTACCACAATTCCTATTTGTTTGTTTGTTTGTTTATTGGTACTGGGGACAGAGTCAGGGTCTCACACAGGTTAACCACAGGTTCTATCACCAAGCCATACTTCCAATCTTCAGAATTCCCTTTTAATTTTTTTTATTGTTATTTATTCAAGTGTGTGTGTGTGTGTGTGTGTGTGTGTGTATAACCATAGGCGAATTTGGGAACCACCATGGACCGCCTCCACCTCCTCGTTTACTCTGCCCGGGGATTCACAGGCTCAGCCCTACCAGGACTAGAAGCGCAGGCCGCCCCTGCTTCTGCCCAGCGTCTATAAGTGGGGTCTAGGATCCGAACTCAGGACCTTCTGCCTGCAAGGCAGAGGCTTAACCCTTGAGCCACCTCTCCAGCCCCCAGAGTTCCCTTTTATATGCTACATTTAATTCAAAACTGCATTTTATAAGAGTTTTTGGCTCTTGACCAGATGTGTGTTTTAGAAAGTCTATGTGCATATGTTACTTTCAGGTTTTACCTAAAGATCTAAAAGAACCCCATAGAATATTAATTTATAAAGCTATTTACAAAGCTCCTAATTTATTTGAGATAGGGTCTAACTATGTAGCCCAGCTAAACTGGAACTTACTGTATAGCCCAAACTGGCCTGGAACTCCTGGCAATCCATCGGCCTTAGCTTCCCAAATTCTGGGATTATATAGGTTTGTGCCACCACAACAGACATTAAAAATAAATGATAGTAATTTAGGGGCTGGTGAGATAGCTCAATGGGTAGCTTGCTCACAAACTTGACAACCTGAGTTCAATCACTGCCAAGTCCACATGGTGGAAGTCCTTCTAAACGCTGTCCTCTGACCACCTCTTTGTGTACCTGCTTGTTCTCTCCCCTCTCTCTCTCTCTCTTTTGTCTCTCAAATACATAAATATAAAAAGAATGTATGGGTCTGATCCCTCAGAGGTCAAGGGCAAGCCTGCAAAGCTGAACTACGTAAAAAGCCAGAGGCAGTGCTGTGAACCTGTAATCCCAGCACTGCTATGGTGACACAGGAGGAAGACACGGGAAAATCAGCCAGAAGCTCAAGGACCAGACAGACTGCAGGGCGTTGAGCCAAAACAGACTCTGCCTCATCGAGGTGAAAAGTGAGAATCAACTCACAAAGTCATGCTCTGATCTAACACGCATTTCTGGTTAACATAGGAATAATTTAAATTACCTTTCCCTAGATGGTCCAAGCAAACATCCTGAAGAATAAATATATACATTCCAAGTTAGCATCACAGATCTTAAAGCCTTCAGGGCTTACAGATGGACACAGGAACACAAGTGGTTTAAGAATGACTCCACTGGTCACTGAACACTATGACTTGGGACTAAGGACACTGCATTCTACTATCTTCTCATAAAACAAAGACAAACTGCACATGCTAGACAGCTATGACATCCTATGGGTTTCCAGGGATCTGTCCTGCACTCTGAAACACTATGTATCTAAAGAGCTTCAGGTAGCAAACCTGTGTCACCCCAGTGCCTGTGATTATGTCTCAAGGGATGCCAGGAAATGGTGCCACCTCCAGCTCACCAGGCCAGCAGAAGGAGCAGCCATGGGTTAAAGAAGCAAGGTCGAAGGCCTCCCACTGTGAGGATCCCCCATTGTAACAGAAGCTTAACAGAAGCAAACAAAACACCCTCTTCCACCCTGTTCCCTAAATGCACTGTACACTAATGATCCTGCTCTTTCCTGCCCTATACTAATGCAAATTCACTTTGAAACAACTCTCTTCTTGGACGCTCTTAGACATGATTATGTTCAATTAACCAGAACGAACTGATACGACTACAGTCTATCAGTGGAACTAACCTTGTGTTCTAAGTCACATTCACTGTGAACAGAAGCTGTTCATTAGCACCAATGAAAATGTGTTCTTTGCCACCAATGGCTCCAGTTTTATGTTTAGAGCAGAAAATCCCTTTTCAGCTGGGTATAGCTCAGTTATACACTGCATGTCCAATATACTCAAGGTACTATGTTCAATTCCCAGTGTGGGGGAGGAGGGAAACACCCTACTTTTCAAGTATGCCGGGATAGAGAGACTGGTCCAAATATCCAGATAAGACTGGAAAACAAATAGACCCCAAAGCTCCAAAATACTGAAATACCTTTAGGCCCTGATCTCTACTAATATTGATGGTTAATTTAACTGGGAAGGCACATGCCTGTAATCTCAGTATTTGGAAGTCTGAGGCAGGAGGATCTTGAGTTTGAAGGCAGCCCAGGCTTTAGATAGCAAGTCTCTAGTCTCAAAAAAAGCTAACAAACAGGGTCGATGAGGTATCTTGGTGGGTAAAGGCACTTGCCATCAAGCCTGTCAACCTCAGTAGGATCCTGGAACCTCATACTCACTGAAACAAGCACCAAAATCCTGGTAAGACAAATGTGCAAATCATTTTCAAGGATACGAACAACATGGCAGTCCAGACGGACTAAACCAATGTCATTAGGTATTTCCCACTTCCTCATACATGCATGCAAACAGGAAATGAACACAAGAATTTCTGAGAAATAGAAGTTGTAATTTAGGTGCTAAAAATGGTGAAAATATAGGCATTCATATTCCCACCACAGAACTGAGAAATTTAGCAAAATGCTCTGAAAATTTTACAATATCACCAACAAGAAAACTAAGAGGGAAAAGTAACAGAATTCAAAATAAACAATGAAATATTTCTTAATTAAAACAGTAAGTTTTCTCCCCCTCTGACTACTTGAATTCCGCTCAAGGTCAAACTCAGGTGTGGTGGTACGTGTCTTTGTCAGTACGCCACAATCCATGAGCTGACAATATTGAACGGGTTGTATGTTCAACGAATGGCTTGGTGGCATATGCAACTACTAAGAATAATTTTCAGTTCCTTCTCTAATTTAAGCTGGTCTCCCTGCTATATCCCGGGAACAGTGAAAGAGTGTCAAAGGGCACTGAAGCTTATCTTTAAGATGTCACGTGAAAAAGTGATTCACAAAACAACTGGCTGGTGTCCATGGCTCTTCAGCCCACATTAAGGACTTTGTGATTTCATTTGTATCTGCTTATATATTAGGAACTGTCACAGGTTATGAAATACTCTAACCAACTCTGCAACATTCTGTATCATCTACTTGCAAAACCAAAACAAGCCCTGTTCTTTCATGTTGAGAAATAAAATCTTAGTAATTTTTAAAGGTTTATAAACACAACTCAGATCATTTGATAACAACTTCCTAGAATTTACTTTGGTGTCTCACAGCCATGAGCACAAACTTAAGAACCAAAAATGAGTATTCAGACATTGATGAGTACTGACTGATGTGATCAAAAAACAGTTTTTGTTTTGTTTTTAAGATGACCTCAAATGCTAGAGGTGTATCATTATGCTTGGCAGTAAATAAATATTTTTGATAACTGAAGCTGAGTGAATGATGAGGAAGGTCGAAGTAAACCGTTTTATATCCACAGTAACAACCAAGTTGAAAACCGATACCAAATACATCATAGGCAATAGTGTACAGACGAATAACCACTGTAAATAAAAGCCGAATTTGGAAACACATTTCATTTATCTGGGTCCAATATGAGCTAATCTTTTTAAGCCAAGCATGGTGGTCCATGCCTGTAATCCCAGCACTCAGGAGGCTAAGGCAGGAAACTTTCTCAAGAGAAAGTTCTAAGCCAACCTCTCTTAAAATAAACAAATAAAATGTATGTCTTTTTCTTTTGACCACGTGCTGGAGATTTAACCCAGGGCCTTGAGCATGCTGGTAAGAACTCTGATCTGTACCCTGGTCCAAATTTTTATTTCATTTTTATTTATTTGATAGTGCTGGAGCTCAGGCTCATGAATTCCTGCACGTTTGGCAAGGTATGTGCCACAGAGCTGTATCTCTAGCTCTGAAAGTTCATCTTTATTGATGAAAATACTGGAGTTCCTCCAAAATACAGAAACCTAAAAGCGAGAGGTGATAGGGCACAAAATCATGTACTAGAGTGTTAAGGCTGCCGGCAGGGCTCCCCGTGCCCACACTGAAATCACCAGCAAAGTGTGAGAGAAATGAGTGGTCAGAGAAAAGCACGCTGTCTCCAGCAACAGGACCCAGGCAGGTTTATGAACGAGATAACTAGTAATGAGCATTGTCACGAGTCTCAACAATGCTGGGTTCTTAGAATGTATTTATTCGGAGATCTGACTGAATCTCTTCATCCACTTTCACAGTTTGCCTTTTCTTCCTTCATGTTGAAAATCAAATCTACAGTCTGGTACTTAATACATTAAGCAAATGCTCTACCGCTGAGCCGCACCCTACAAAGTGAAAGCTCGCTTTGTATTTGCTTGGGATGCCTATTTTTAAATAAAATTCCTGACCTTGAACTCTTGCCCTTAAAACTCAAGCGTCTCCGCTCCTTACTGGCCACGCCGTCCCGACTAACAGAGCAAGAGCGTGATATCGTCTACGTATAAAAACAAAACAGGACACGGCCTGGGTCCGGGGCTTCAACCGTCCTGCGAAGCAGCAGGGCGCGTCGCGTGCCCAGGCGCACCTACTTTTTAAACCACATGATCTCATCGGGGTCCGAGATGCCGAACTCCCTCATCTTCTTGATCATGGCAGCGCTCTTCCTGACGGCCACCTCGTAGCGCTGGCTGCGGGTGAGGAAGTTGTTGTCCTCGTGCTGGAACTCCGGGTCGTCGAGAATCCTGTTCTCTGCCGGGGGCCAGAGGACGCAAGACAACACTCAACCGGGGCGGGCGGGCGGGGGGCGGGCGCGGCCGGCACCCCGCGATCCTGCCGCGGGACGCCCACCCGAGCGCGCGCGGGGGTGCGTGTGCGTGCGCGTCGCGGGGTCCCCCCCCCCGACAAGCCACAGCACCCCGACTCCTGCTCGGGGCTGCCCTCCCGTCCAGCGGCGAGGCCGCGCCCGCCGCCCTCACCGATCTCCCGGCGGCGCCGGGTGTTCTCGGGGCTGCCGTCCAGGACGTGCGTGAGCAGCTCTGGGTTGAAGGCGGCCGAGGCCCGCTCCTTGCGCAGGTCGGGATTCATGGTGTCGCGGGGACGAAGGCACCGAGGCGGCGGCGGCGGCGGCGAGTGTCCCCCGCTCTACAGCCGGGGACCCTAAGGCTGAGCCCGGACCGCGCGAGGCCCCGCCCCGTGCGCCTCGCCCCGCCCCTTCCCCGTGGCCCCGCCTCCCGCGACCCTCAGCGACACGCGCCGGAGGCGAAGGAGGCGGCGCCCGCGCCGGGACCGCCCGCTGGGCCGACGAACCCCCAGCTCGGGACCGGGGAGGGCCGCGACCGGCTCCTCACCGAGGAGACCGAGGTAGAAAGTCAAGAAACTGCCTCGAGCAGGCGGCGGGGCAGTGGGGTGCGGGCGGGGGTGGGGGGAACGCTCTCGCGAGCCCGCCTCCCCAGATTCACAGGACGGCGCGGGGCGGAAGGGAGGAGCTCGAGCGACCGTCAACGCGCACGGCGGGTTGGCTGGAGCCTTGGGGTGGGTGGGGCAAGGCGGCCGAGGCCCGACCGCGCCTGCGCTCTAGGGACTTGCCCGCCTCAAGGCTTCCGGTCCGTGCGGTAAACCTTCCCGGGAAATGGGACGTGGGGTGGGTGTTTAGGTCCCGGGCAAAGTGAGGTCTTATTGGCCTCCAGAGTTACCGAACGCCGTTGCGTTTACCAGAACTTTCTTCGGAGCGGAAGAGAATGAGGACAAAGGTCACATTGGGGACAAGGTTCATTATCAAAACGTTGGAGAATTTACAGGCGTGGGCCTTGGGATCTGGGTCTGGAGTTGCGGACTTTCCCATTTTTATGGCCTGCACACGGGTCTAGAGTTCAGCCGTGAGAGCTTCTCTTGTGTTAGTGTCATCAAAGCCGCAAATATAGTAAGATTTTTAGTAAAAAATGAACTGTTCTCAAGCTTCAGAGACGCCACTTTTCACCTGTTATATTTTCAATTCTTACCCTTTAAGCAGTGCAGAGGAGCGAGCTGGCGCTTTAGCGCAGTGGGTAGAGTGCTTGCCTAGCCCACAGGAAGCCCAGGGCGGGATCGGAAAACAGGCACGATGCAGGCCTGTGATCAGGAGGTAGCAACAGGACGATCTGAAATTCAAAGTCATCTTCAGCTACACCGTGAATTTGAGACCAGCGTGGGCTACACTCTGTTTTTTGTTTTGTTTTGTTTAAGTGCCAAGTAAATGTGTTTTACACAGTTTGTGTAAAATGAAGGAGACATTCATCTTGAATGTAAAATTAAACGGAGCTAAAATACTTTTTTTCATTTTAAACATCACTCATTTTTATTATTTATATTTCATTGTTGCTGCTTGCTGGAGACTATGCACACAAGATACGTGCTATAGACCTGTAAGCTACAGTCCCAGCCCATGATATTTTGAAAACGGTAAAAAAAAAAAAAAAAAAAACTGAAAATTTGTATAGATTATATTATGGTTGCTGTTTGTTCCTGTGGTCTCACGCTGCAGTACACCTGAGCAAGTCCTGGTTACTAAGATTGTTTTAATCACCCCAGGCACTGAAACATTATTTGGTGTGATTACTGTGAGTCTTAACTGCTCTTATTAAAATACAGCATTTCAAATACAGTCAGCATAAGCTATTGGTGAGATAAAGCTGAGTTTATTGCTTACTGGGTAAAAGGGAAAGGTGACCTGGCAAACCTTTGACAGTGGCTGAGAGAGGGGAATAAATATGGTCAGGATTATTGATAGATGGAAATTTGACCTGGCCAACAATTTCAGCTACTCAGGCCGAGCCTGGAGGGTTACAGAGAATTGGAAATTTGGTTTTAAAGCACCTCTTTTAGTTCTGGGTCTTGATTTTAATTGGATAAGAATCACTAGGAGCCGTTAAGATACCTTAGTGGATAAGGCACCTGCTCACAAGACTAGAGACCTGGGTGCCATCTCTGGAAGTGGACATAGTGGAAAGAGAGAAATGACTCCCAAAAGTTCTCCTCTGACCTCTGTCTGAGCACCATGGTATGTGTTCTTTTCCAAAAAATGAGTAATTTTTTTTTGTATGCGTGTATATGTGTACATAAGGGCACTTGAATGCGTATGCCTGTGGAAGCCCAAGGATGACATTGGGAATCATCCTGGATTGCTCTACCTTCTTATTGCTTTATTCTGGGGTTTCCCAGGCTCCACCTTCCAGGGCCCGAATTGTAGGCCATCACCATCTCTGCCTGGATTTTTTATGTGGGATCTGGGGATCCAAATTCAGGTCCTTTTGTTTGTAAGGCAAAGGCTTTAACCCCTGAACCATTTCTCCAATCCCATATTCTGATGTATTTAACTCTATAATGTATGTGGTAGATGTTCATGCCTACTTACTTTTTATGTTATTAATTTGCCTATTTACAAGAGAGATAGAGAAAGACCGAGCAAGAGAAAATAAGCCATGGTGAGCATGTAGAGATCAGAGGACAATTTCCTTCCTTCCACCCTGTGGGCTTCGAGAACCAAATTCAGGTCACCTACTTCATGGCTTCTTGTCATTGGTGGAAATAGTGGTATTGCCAACTGAACCCAGGGTCTTTTGTTTTGTATCCTAGGGAAGTCCTCTTCCACTGAGTTGTATCCTTCTGTCCTTTCAACGACCTATGTCATTGAACGACCTGTGTAACTCAGGTGGCCTCAAACTCAAAAGTCCTCTTACATCAGTCTGCCAGGTGGCTGGAATTACAGGTATATCCACTCACACTGTACTTGTTCTTGACATTATCTTTCAAATTTAACCCTTACTTTAAATTTTCTGCAACATATTTTAAGAAATTATTTATTACTATTGTCTGTATACCTGGGGCATGTGGAAGTTAGACTCCAGAGTATAACTTTGGAGAATCAGTTCTCTCCTACCTTTTACATGAATTCCCAGGATCAAACTTATTATTAGACTGCCATTGGCAAGTTCCTTATTCACTAAACTGTCTCATCAGTCCCCTCCTTCTTTCTCTCTCTCCCACCTCTCTCTCCCTCTTTGTGTGTGTGTGTGTGTGTGTGTGTGTGTGTGTGTGTGTGTGTGTGTGTGTGTGTGTGTGTGTGTGTTGGGAATCACCCTGAATTGCTCCATCTTCTTATTGCTTTGTCTGAAGTTTCCCAGGCTCCACCTTCCAGAGCCACTCCCATTTCTGCCTAGCATTTTTACGTGGGAGTTGGGGATCCAAACTCAGGTCCTTTTCAGGATGGGCAGAGGCTTTAACCTCTGAGCCATTTCCCCAGCCCTTTCTTGAGTCTTGCTATGTTGCTCAGTCTGGTCTCAGAACTTCTGGGACCACAGACCCATGTTGCTAGTTTCCCACAGCTGTTCATTCTAAAAAATCCCCCTTTCCTTAAATGTCACTATGGATACTAGTTGTGATTTTTTTTTAAGTTCTGTTCCTTCATTGCTTCTGTTTCCATCTGGGTTAGCTTTGTTATTTTTCCATCCTTTTTTCCATTTTCACACATATGGTGTGTGTGTGTTGTGTAAATGTTACCACATATGTGAATATACATATATGCGTGTATGCATATGGAAGCCCAAGGATGATATTAGGAATCATTCTCAATCCCTCTTCTACCTTATTCATTTGAGGCAGGATCTCTAATCAAATCCCATTCAGTTTGCTCTGGGGACTCCCAGTCTCCACCTTCCGAGGCTGGAGGCCACACCTACCCTGCATCTTCAGCAGGCTCTGGGGCTCTTGTTCTGAGCTCTAGTCCTCTGAACTACCTGGCAGGTGCTTTCCCTGCTGAATCACCTCCCCAGCGCTGTTTTCCTTTGACACTGCAGTTTTTCTCAAATACCTAGCTTAACTAGAACCAAGTCACTTGGTTTGAAATACCACCACTAGGGCTGGGGATGGAGCTTAGTTTAGATAGACTGTTGCCTAGCCATCCCTGGGTTTGATCCCCCAAACACCCTGTATAACAGAGGTGGTGGCCTGTGCCTGCAATCCTCGCACTGGAGAGAGGAGGATCTGACGGTCAAGATCGTCCATGACTACATAGCGAGTTCAAGGCCAACTCAGGTGGGGGTGGAGGGGGTGGAGAGAACGAGAGAGAGAGAAAAAGAGAAGAGAGGGAGGGAGGGAGAGAGAAAGGAAGAAGCAATACCATTTCCACATTTCTGGCATGGTATAGACACCTATAATCTCAGTACTTGGGAGAATGAGGCAGGAGGATCGCAAGTTTTTTTTTATTCAATTGTGCATGTATGTGTATGTGCGCGTGTGTGTGTAGAACCACGGACGAATTCGGGAACCACCATGGACGCCTCCACCTCCTCCTTGTTTACTCTGCCCCCGGATTCACAGGCTCTGCCCTACCAGGACCAGAAACGCAGGCCGCCCCTGCTTCCGCCCGGCGTCTACATGGGGGGTGTAGGATCCAAACTCAGGATCTTCTGCCTGCAAGGCAGAGGCTTAACCCCTGAGCCACCTCTCCAGCCCCAGGAGGATTGCAATTTTGAGGCTAGCTTGGACTAGAGAGTTAGGTACAGAGTGAAACACAATCTTACTTCAGACTCATGGGTGAATTTCAATTAATAGGACAAGGAAGCAATCTTACCTTTTCCCCAGATTCACTAGTTAACATTTTGCCAGCGCTGCTTTATCTGTCTTCTGTAGATCGACTTTATTTATTTGCTTTCTGTCTTAGAACATTTGAGAAAACAAGACCAAAGTCCTCCTTTACTTACAAATGCTTAAGCAATTCCTGAGAATAGGATGTTGACAGAAGAATTACCGTCTAAGATAATTTAATAGGAATGCAATCCTAACATCTAATATGGCCTTTTTTCATGACTTGGCAATTGTTAATTACAGTCCTCAACTGATTTTTTTTCTCTTTTGTCTAAAATCGAATCTAGCATCATAGATGACATTATATTAGGGCCCAGGGCAAAGAGCCACAAACAGGGTGGCTTAAATGACGGAACTTTATTATGTCAGTTCTGGAAGCCAGAAATCTACAATTAAGATGTTCACAGATCTGGGTGTGTTACTGCATGTTGTCCATGCAAACCCCTGACAGGCTGAGACAAGAGGATTGAGAGCTAGAAGCCAGCCCAGACCATAGACAGAGACTAAGTCTATTCATTTGCTTTCTCTTCTCTTTCTCTCCTCCCCCCTCGCTGCCTCCCTCTCTCCCTTTCTCTCTCTTTCTCTCTCTCTTTCTTTCTTTTTCTCCCTCTCTTCCTCCCTTCCTCCCTTCCTCCCTCCTTCCCTCCCTTCCTTCCTTCTTCCCTCTTTTTTCTTTCCTTCCTTTTCGAAAGCACTATGTGTCCCTGTGGAGGAACAAGGGTGACTTAAAGAATCATCCTGGATAAAATCAACCTCCTTTTTGCTTTGCTCTGGGATTTCCAAGCTCCGCCTCCCAGGGCCAGAGGTACAGGCCTCTGACTGTCATTTTTTATATGGGACCTCAGATCCAAACTCAGGACCTTTTGCTTGTGAGGCAGAGACTTTAACAGTAAGGCGTCTCTCCAGCCCCAGACCCGTTCTTAAGAATAATCTCCATGATGGCGGCCTGGCAAGATGGTGACTATTGGGTAACTAAGTGTATCAGACAGCTTTACTTAGAGATTCCACCCCAATAAATAAGGGGAAGTAGAAATCATGGGTGATTCCAGGTACCAGCTTCAGGCCTCTGCATAGACACACACAGATAGACACACACACACACACGTACACGTACACCCATACTTGAATCTTCACTAATGTGAACACACATACATGCACTTACATACACCACATACACATGAAATTTTTTTGAAAAGCTCATGAGATTGGTTCCTTCTGGGAAAACAACTCTGTTTGTTAGCACTACATCACTCCACATCTACCTTTTGTCTTCAGTCAGCAAATTCTCCTTGTTCTATGGTTTCTATGTCCTGTTTCTATTCACCAGCACCATAAAAAAAAAATCTGTTACATGATACTGTATTAACATTTAACTGTTCTTTCTTTCCCTTTTTTTTATTATTGGCAAAAAAAAAAAAAAAAAAAACTATAACCCAAATCTAATCATGAGGAAAAATAATCAGATTACCACACTGAAAGTCACTGGACAAAATCCCTGGCCAGTATTATTCAAAACTGTCAATCATTGGGCTGGAGAGATGACATAGTGTTAAAGTCTCTGCCTCACAGGCTTAGAAGGTTCTGAGTTCAGATCCCAGGACCTACATGAAAATGCCAGGTGGAAATGGCAGCGACCTACACTTCTGGCCCTGGTGGGCAGAGCCTGGGAAATACCAGAACAAAGCAAAAAGGAGGTAGAAGCAATCCAGAATGATTCTCAGAGTCACCTTTGGTCCTCCACAGGGACACACAGTGTTCTCTGATACACACATACACGCACTCACACACATGTAAATAAAATAAACACAAAAAATTTTTTTGAAATGCCAGGCACAAATGGCAGTGGGCTGCAAGTCCAGCCCTGCAAGGTGGAACCTAGGAAATTCCAAAGCAAAGCAATAAGGGAGTAGAGGGTGATTCCCTCTGTCACTTTTGGGCCTCCACAGACACATGTGACCTCTGGTACACACACAGACACACATACATACACCTCTCTCTCTCTCTCTCTCAAATACTTTCTTTTAAAAAACCTGAAAATGCATATTTGCTCCTTTACAGACCTCTGCTTTATGAATCAGGGAAGAACTGGGACTGAATGCTTCTCTGTGTCGGTTTTATTCACATAATATAATGTACAATGTGAAATACCACGTCTGATCTACCTGAAGCGTATACATTAGCACATGACTTTACCGCCTGTTGAAGGTTTCTAGTGTTGTGACCGTTCCCCTGGAACTGGTCCTCAGGGTGTCGTTGGTCTCATGGGTCTTACCGTCTGTTTGGTTCATCAGGAATCTTCAGAATTTCATCCCAAGTATTTGGTCACTGGCGCCAACGATGCTGCCCAGGCCTGGGGTCTATCACTTCCCCTGGGAGGTCAGCACCGGGCAGGTTCCTGACGGGGGCACAGTTCGAACCTATGGCAGGTGAGAGCGGCTGTTTCTTCGTGTGGTGGGGCACGGGTCAGTGGCTCCCCTTAAAAAAGAAAGAAAGAAAGGACAAGAATTAATTTCCTGTTGTGTGATAAATACCTGATAAAAGTGAGTGAAGGAAGAAGGATTTGTGTCAGCTCCCGGTTCCTGTCCGCCATGGCGAGGTGTCCGCCATGGTGAGGCGCACCACAGGGAAGGAGAAAGCTACAAACCCTCGTGCTCAGCTGACTCTTCTTCTTTCCCCATTTTCCTGTATATTTGTGTGGTGCCTGATGTAGTCATGTTTCTATGTGTGGGCGTGCATGTGTGTGGATGCTTGTGCTCATGTGTATACATACATGTGGAGGCCTGAAGTTGATACCAGGAATCATCCTCCAATGTGCTTCCACCTTATTCTTTTTTGAGACAAGGTCTGTAATCAAACACAGAGCCTATCGATGGGGCTAGCCTGGCTGACCAGCTTACTCTGGAAAGGTCTAGTCTCCATGAGCCATCTTGCCAGTCCTTTATTGATATATTTTTCTATAAGCAAGCATTTAAGACATAGATGGGATGGCCTCATTTAAAAATAATTATATTTTTAGTGCCAGAGAGATGGTTCAAGGGTTAAGATTCTACCTTGAAAGCATTAAAGATCCTGAGTTCAGATCCCAAGTCCAACATAAAAACATCAAGTGGAAACAGCAGCGGCCTGCATTTTCCACCCTGGTAGGTAAGGCCTGGGAAATTCCCAAAGTGAAGGAAAAAGGAGGTAGAAACATTCCAGGATGATTCCTGAAGTCACTCTTGATCCGCCACAGGAATACATAGTGCTCTCTGTATGCACACATACAAAAGAAAATTTAATTTAAAATACTATCTATGGAACACAAAGGAAAACGTGCTCTTTGAGAGCCAAAGACTTCTCAGAAATATACCACATAATCAGAAAAAGTTTCCCCTCACTGTACTTGACAGAACAAGTGCCCGTGATAGTGGGGGATAAAAGGCAACAGACACATTAATATACAATGACATTAATTTTGAACACTATATCTCGTGATTTTTGAGAAAGAAATCAATGCAATTTAGTGGCAAAGGATCGTTCCATCAAATAGTCCCGAAGTGACTAGCTGCTCTTATGGACCACAGCAGACAAAAGTGTAACTCGCACAGGTAACAGACATCTGAACTAAACCGTGACATGCTCAGAAATCAACAGGGACAGATCTACACAACCTTGAGATTGGCAAAGACCACTGAGCCAAGACACTGAAAGAAAAAAACTTTTAACAGAAAGAAGTGAATATACCAAACATGAGGAAAAGTGCTTGTGCCCTTCTGAAGATACCATGGTGGGGCCGAGCAGATGATTCAGCGGGAAAAGCACTTAAACCATTCAAGCAAGAGGACGAGTTCTAATTCAGACCCCCACATCCCACAGAAACATACAGGGGAGGTTTGCAGCTTGTCTGTAGTTCTAGCCCCAGAAGGTGGAGCCCGGGACGCTCCGCAGCAAGCTCCCTAGCGGCCCTTTGGGTCTAGAGACTCAGCCTTGGAAGAGCGAGGTGGGAGGGTTTCTGAGGATGATTCCCAGTGTCAACCTGAGGTCCTCCACTTGCCCATACGTTCAAACACACACACACACATACCTTCCCATGGCACAAATAAGTAAATAAAAATGCATGTATGTACACCCATGCACATACCCCATACACATATTCACATGAAAAATGGAGGGAAGAAAAACAACTTTAAAAGCTGAGAGGACAAAATATCTCCCAAGCTACAGTGTGACTTGGAAACATTTGTTCTCTTTTTTTTTGCTGAGATCAGATGGAGAATGATTGTGGGCATGTGTGGGGGCTTCCTGGAGCCCCGTGGGCTTGGTGGTGGGTCCATCCGGGCGGAGAAATGACCACGCTCTCTCCGCCCTGCAGGTTGTCCCTCTACGACATGACTCGGTCACTGGTGACGCTGACGTCTCACCACAGATCTGAGCAGCACCAGCTGCTGGTCTGCTCCAGGTGTGTGGAGCCCTTCCAGGCACATGTGAACTCCGTGTACATAGTGCTGGGGGAAGTGGAGCGCAAGGAAGGTAAGCTGTGCCCTCTGCCCCACTTTACTCTGGGGACGGAGCCGGAACATCTCTGGGGTGACTAGCTAGGAATGGGCCTGGCCCACATCCCAGTGGGGGACTTGCTGGGGTTGACACGGTTTCCAAAGCAGTGCACAAGATCAAGGACTTTTAGGGCCCTGATGTGATTAGACTGAGTGGACATGCCGTGCTGTGCCAAGTCGGAGAGAGGAGGTACCTGGGGAAAAGACGTCACAGATTTCTGAAGACGCATGATGTAGCCCAGCCTCCTGTATCTTTTCTAATCTGCCCGTAATGTGAGTCTTCCTTCTATTTCATAATAACCAAGATTCAAGCGAGACCGGGACGGTAGCGTCCCACCAGAAGGTTAGGGTCAGAGAAGTAGAGCCTAAGGGAAAGAATTAAAACAGCCTAGAAGGCCTGAGGAGGTGGCTCGAGTTCAAGCCTTTGGCTCGAAAGCAAAAGGACCTGAGTTTGGATGCCCAGATCCCTCGCAAAAATGCCAGGCAGATATGGTGGTGGCCTGAGAAAGCCTAGAACAAAGCAGGAAGGAGGTAGAGCAACCCAGGATGATTCCCGATGTCAGCCATGAACTTCCACAGGCACCACATACTCAAGTGCAGTGGTATATCCATTTGTGCACACACATTCATGTGTTAAAAAAGTAAATAACATAGCAAAGTCTATCTGGCATCAAATGGTGAAGGCAAGAACATTTAGCCAGCATGCATGAGCCCCGTCTCCATCACCAAGATTAAAAAACAGTTGAAGGTCTCGGTCTGTGCAAGCCGGGCTGCCCGGCCCTGAGCTGGGGGGCGGTGCAGCCTGGGGCTGACAGCTCATTTCTGTGTCACCACCTGCTTTCTCTTACCCCATTATCCAAGAAATGCCCGCTCCCTGACAACCAAACGGATGCAGAGATGGGAAGAGGGGCTGAGAATGTAGCTCACTGTGGAACACTCGACTGGCACGTGTGAGTCCCCGTTCCATCACCAGCACGGCAAACAGAAACATAAATAGTCACCTTTAGTGCTACCTGGAGGCAATATAAATAAATACATGTATTTTTATTTTATTTATTTATTTTTTGCGGGTTTTTTTTTTTTGGAGACACACCTGCCCCACGGCTACGGTGGGTCAGGGGTCAGGTGACGTAGCTTTCCTGCAAGGCACCAGCTCATTTCTGCTTCTATTATTTATTTATTTATATATGTATGCATGTATCTATCTATTTATTTATTTGTGTGTGTGTGTGTATCAGAGGGCACTGTGTGTCTCAGTGGAGGATCAAGGGTAACTTCAGGAATCATCCTGGATTGCTTCTACCTCCGTTTTGTTTCACTCTGGGATTTTCCAGGCTCAGCCCACCAGGGCCAGAAGTGCAAACCAACATCCTTTCCACCTGGCATTTTACGAGGGACCTGAGATTCAAACTCAGGACCTTGTGCTTTTGAGGCAGAGTCTTAACCTCTGAGCCCTCTCTCCAGCCCTCTGCTTCTATTATTAACAACCTATTATGCTGGATAGGTTTTGTTTTGTTTGCTTTGAAAACATTTTTTCTTCACATTCGGAGGAACTCATGCAAGTTGCTCACACCTGGATTTAGAAAGAGGCCGAGGAGGCCGGGGCAGCGGGGGCCCAGTGTAGCCATTTTTGCATTGAGAGCTAACTTAGAGGCTAAAAAGGCAAAGCAGTGGTAGTTTTGTGATAGACCTTCAGCATCTGACATTTGTTAGCCCCATCTCTTTTTTTAGAGAATTAAGGTAGAGTTTATTAGAAAAGAGAAAGGTTGGAACTCACAGACTCCAGATGTGGAGTGCCATGAGGAGCTAGGGAGCTTCCATGAGAAGCAGAAATAAAACAGAGCTCATGGCAATAGAGTGCCATGAGGGGCTAGGGAGCTCATGAGAACTCACGGTGCCTAGGCCTGGAATTCATGAGGAGCAAGGAACAAGAAACAGACTCATGGCACTGGAGTGCCGTGAGGGGCTAGATTGTCTCCAAGAGAAGTAGGCAGCTGGAAACGGACTCATGGCACTAAAGGGCCATGAGGGGCTAGATCGCCCTTGTTAGCCCCATCTAAGACCCCTGCACGTCCCTGTCCAGACTCAAAGAAGGCTTCTTGGCACGCCTTTCCTGCCTGAAGGTGCCTTGTGTTTTTCAACCAGTAGAAATTACACTTTGGATAAGACCTCACTGGCTGCGGTAGCTACCACTGCACAAAACTGGTTTCTCCTTAAAAAAAAAAAAAAAAAAAATTATTTATTTGAGGGAGGAGAGAGAGAGAGAGAGAGAGAGAGAGAGAGAGAGAAAGAAAGTACACACGTGAGTGCCGTGGTGCACAAGTGGAGGTCTTCCACCATGTAGGTTTCCTGTGATTGAACTTGGGTCACCAAGTTTGCAAGTAGGTACCTTACCCACTGAGCTATCTCACTGGCCCTGTTTTACCCCCTCCCCTAAAAAAAAGAAAAAAAAAAGATTATTTGATTGACATATGGTGCAAACACATGGGGTGCAGTGGGAATTTTCAACACATCCATCCATTAATGATGAAATCAGAATAACTGGCATCTCCATCATTATATTTATTGCGTGTGTGTGCATTTTTTGGAAACATTCAAAATCCTCTGTGTTAGCTGTTTTTTGCAATGTTTAATTCATTGCCATCTGCAGCTGGGCCTGGTGATACCGGTCTGTGGTTCTGGACGGCTGAGGAGGACAACTACTCAGTAGTCCAAGGACTTCAGGGATAGCTTGGGCAACTTACTGAGACCCTGTCTCAAAAATTAAAAAAAAGGCTGGGGCTGGGGCTCAATAGTACAGCAGTGGCCTAGCATGCAGGAGGCCTTAGCGTCAGTTACCAGTATTGAGAGAAAAAAGCTTGTTTGTTAAGGAGGCTCTTTGACTGCATGGGCTGCCCGGGAGCTGTCGACCCAAACCCACGCTGTCCTGTTTTCTTCCCCGACTCCTCCTGTGTCCTACCCTGGAAACTTTGCTTTTGTGTCCTCCACCACATTCACGGCTCCCTCGCCCAGCAGCTTTAACATGCCCTGGCTCTCTCTCTGGAAGTTCGCTGAAGCCTGGCTTTTTCCCAGACCAGCACATCCTCCTCCTGGGTCTGACTCAGGCTCCCGCACCACACACCCCAAGCAGCTGGGAGCTGAGTCCAGAATCTTGCTAAGGCTCAGCTTGGCTGGCGCCCTCTTCCTGCTTGTAACTGGTTGCACCACCGCCGCTCACCTCCGCTCCACTTGCACCTCCCTGCCCACCCTGCACCTTGGACCTGGTCTTTCCAGAACCACTCAGCTGTGCTGTGGAAACTTTGTTGTCTTCCTGCCCTTTCACCCCCTTCCACTGAATTGTTCTTCGCCCCTGGCAAGGCATGTGACCTCGGGACTTCTGGATTTGTTCCCATCTTCTCTCTCTCTCTATAGCAGGGTCTCAAGGAACTTTCTCCAGCCCTTCCCTCCCGTCCTCCCATCCTAATGCAGCCCCAGTCTCCTCCACCCTTCTGGTTGCACACACACACACACACACACATACACACACACACACACACACTGCCTACGAATCCTTCCCTGTGTCCTGTCAACCCTGCCCTAAGTTTGGTGATAGATAGATGTGTGGGCCTGCCGTGCCAACCCTTCCTCACTTGCCCTCCCAGACTCAATACTAGCCAAGGATGGCCTGCCTCCACCTCCTGGCATTACAGGCGTGTACCACCACACCCAGTTTACCACCCCTCACATCTGGTGATGCAGTTTGCCCCACCACAGAGCTACATCCTAGTCTGTTCAGTCTGTTTATTTTCTGAGATAAGATTTTATGAGACCTCAGTCTCCCAAGTGCTAGGATCAGAGACAAGCACCATCAGGCCCAAGATCAGAGACAAGCACCATCAGGCCCAAGATCAGAGACAAGCACCATCAGGCCCAGGATTAGAGACAAGTACAGTCAGGCCCAGGATTAGAGACAAGCACCATCAGGCCCAGGATTAGAGACAAGCACAGTCAGGCCCAGGATCAGAGACAAGCACAGTCAGGCCCAAGATTAGAGACAAGCACAGTCAGGCCCAGGATTAGAGACAAGCACAGTCAGGCCCAGGATTAGAGACAAGCACCATCAAGCCCCCCCCCCCCGGATTAGAGACAAGCACCATCAAGGCCCCCCCCCCCCGGGAGTAGAGACAAGCACCGTCAGGCCCAGCTTGCCACAGTAGTGTCTCAGATTTCACGCATCCCTCCAGACTCAGAGGGTGGACAACCTCTGGCCTGCCATCCAAGGCCTAACGATGGCAGTACGAAGAAGTCAGTTTGCCCATCTAACACTTGCTCCAGAATGAAGTATTACCAAGACTAAATTCAATTAAGCTTGTTGAGAGCTAGTGAGTTGGTCCAGTGGGCAAAGGTGCGCACCAGTCCGGTAACCTGAGTTCACGCTCTAGGACTCAACATGGTTAGAAGGAGAGAAGCGACTTCTGCGCATTCTCTTAACCACCACACACACCATGGCATGTGCACCTGTCATCTCTCTCAAAACATCCCTCCCTCTCTCCCTCTCTCCTTTCTCCCTCCTCTTCCTGTTCTCCCTCCCCCCTTCTTTCTTTTTTCATAGGATTCTTTTGAGTTCAGCCCCCCTGACCCTGATATGCAGGGTGTCAAATCAGGACTCTACCACAAGCTCCACCCTGAGTCCTCCATTCTGATATATCCTTTTTCTTTTCTGCTCTTTCCTTCTTTCCTTCTTTCCTTCTTTCTTTCTTTCTTTCTTTTTTCTTTCTTTCTTTTCCTTTCTTTCTTTCTTCTCTTTCTCTCAAACAGAACTTTAGGGAAGTTTGTTTTTGTTTTGTTTTGAGCAAGAGAAGGAGGGCACTTGGATATAGGTCAGAGGACACCTTGTAAAAGTCGGTTTTGTCCTCCCACCCTGGGGGCTTCTGGGAATTGAACCCAGGTCATCAGTTTTTTGTGTAGGCACTTTCCCCACTGAGCCATCTCGCTGGTCCCATTTGAGATTTTTGAACATATCCAGCTGCACATTAGAGCCGCCTGATTTGGTCCTTGTTGAAGCACCTGGGGGCTAAGCGTGTCGCAAGGTGGCCAGGCCTGTCAGTGCCAAGCGAAAATGTTTAGTTGACTAGTGTGGATGTCAGCTGTCCAGAAGGCCTGAGGGCTGACATGGACAGCCTCCATCTGCAGGCCCAGGTCTCACAGGTCAGGCTGCTATAAGTTATGTTGGCTCGGCTGTGCTAGTGGAAGTTTATGCCAGGAAGTTCACATCCATTGAGCCCACCTTCCAAGCATAGCCATGTGGGTGGCCAGAACCTAGACAGTTTGACACTGAATTCTGTCCCCAGGCTGTGATCAGCTGGTAGATGGCCTAGATTAGAAAGAACATCAATTCAGATTTTATCTATCCAGAAAGCCTCCATTAAGTCACACCATCCAAAGCAAATGGGGTAACATCCTGGAACTTTGAGCATTTTCATTCACTCCAGGGGAGAAAAAAATTCTGAGCCAGGCATGGTAGCATATGCCTGTAATCCCAGCACTCAGGGGGTACAGGCTGGGAGTTCAAGGTTATCCTCAGCTACACAACAAATTAAAGGTCAGCCTGGGCTACACTGAGACTCTATCTTAAAAAAAAAAAATCTGGGCTTGTCACATGACTGAGAAGGTAAAGCATTTACCACACTAGCCTGGTGATCTGATTTTGATTCCTAGAACTCATATTGTGGAAGGAGAGTTGTCCTCTGAATTCTGTCTGTCTGTCTATCTATCTGTCTACCTACCTACCTACCTATTTATCTATCTACCTACCTATCTTATCTATCTCTCTCTCTATATATATATCTTATCTATGTATCTATCTACCTCTGTATGTATCTATCCTCTGTATCATCTACCTATCATCATCTATCCATCTATCTATCTATGTGTCTGTTTCTCTCCCTCTTACATACACAGTAAATACAGTAAACACCAAGGGCAGGGGCAGTTTGCCACACCAAATCCACAGGACTGCTGAGAGGGACAGTCCTGACTTGCCAAACCAGCAGGCCAAGTACACCAAAGGATGCCAACTTCCTCCACCGGTTCCTGCACCTCATTCACCTGCCCAGGAACGAGCCCCACCCGCCTTGGGCTGGGCTTCCCGCGGCTACACCATGTCCTGCAGGCCTAACGCACCACTGACCTTTACAGATGTGCCGGATCTTGAACCCTCAGCTGCCATAGTGCACCTCTGTGTCCACCTGTGGCACCCGCCCTTCTAGTTCCAAGGGGACAGATTACCACTGTGTTTCGTGCCACCCTTCTTGCCAGCACACGGGCGGTGGAGGTGCCGGCTGAGCTTAGGCCTGGCGTCTTTGTCTTGCAGACGGAGCTGTGGTGGTGAAGGCCCGAGTGTTGACCTGCGTGGAGGGCATCAACCTGGCCCTGCTGGAGCAGGCCATCTGCAAGCACAGGCTCTACCAGCAGGCGCGGGGCGGCCGGCAATGAGGGACGCCCCCTCCCCTCCCCACACCCCCTCCCCTCCCCACGCCCCCCTCCCCTCCCCACGCCCCCTCCCCTCCCCACGCCCCCCTCCCCACGCCCCTCCCCCTCCCCACGCCCCTCCCCCTCCCCACGCCCCCCTCCCTCCCACGCCCCTCCCTCTCCCCACGCCCCCCTCCCCTCCCCCACGCCCCATGCCCCACGCCCCTGCTCCAGAGTCACCCACGCTGGGTG
The DNA here is from genome assembly GCA_023101885.1 of Typhlomys cinereus. NCBI lineage: Eukaryota > Metazoa > Chordata > Mammalia > Rodentia > Platacanthomyidae > Typhlomys > Typhlomys cinereus. The sequence continues at coordinate 544,544 of JALPQD010000162.1, forward strand.
CTCCCCCCATCGCCTTCCCCTGCGCCCCCCACCTGCCCTAGAGTCACCCCGACTGGGTGCTCCCCCCATCGCCTTCCCCTGCGCCCCCCACCTGCCCTAGAGTCACCCCGACTGGGTGCTCCCCTCCCCAATCGCCTTCCCCTGCGCCCCCCACCTGCCCTAGAGTCACCCCGACTGGGTGCTCCCTCCCTCAGCACCCACGGTGAACACTGGAACCCTGGAAGGAAGGGTTATGCTTCCCCAAACTTCGGATCTTCTCAGCAATGAGAACCCCAAGTGTAGGTGTCAGGATCCGACACCCCAAAGCCAGGTGTGGGGTCTTTGTGATCCCCACGCGGACGCGAGGAAGCGGCGGCGCTTGAGGGCAGCCCGGGCTCCCCGGGACCCTGCGTGAGGAGGAGGAGGAGGAGGAGGAGGAGGAGGAGGAGGAGAGCACAGAAAGGACCCGCCCGAGCCTGCCGGCAGCCGACCCAGACCCCGGGGTGCGGGGCGCCCCAGCGAGGGGCCTGGAAACTTCCGCGGCGGAGGGCGCGCAGCGCGCATGTGCGGGCGGCCGGCAGGGGGCGCCGAGAGCCGCAGCTCCTGGGGGTCGCGCCGGGCGGCTGAGGGCGCCCTGCGAGTCCAAGGGTAAGGTCGGGGTGGCGAGGACTCGGGGGGCCTGCTGGGCCCCCAACCCGCGGAGAGGCCCGAGCTGCCCGCAGAGCCTTGGGGTCCTCCTGCGGGACTGGGGGGCAGGTCGGCGGGGGCGCTGAGGTGGGAGGACCCGGGGCTCCCCTGAGGTGGGATCCGGGGCTCCCCGAGGTGGGATCCGGGGCTCCCCTGAGGTGGGATCCGGGGCTCCCCGAGGTGGGATCCGGGGCTACCCGAGGTGGGATCCGGGGCTACCCGAGATGGGATGCGGGGCTCCCCTGAGGTAGGAGGACCCGGGGCTCCCCTGAGGTGGGAGGACCCGGGGCTCCCCTGAGGTGGGATCCGGGGCTCCCCTGAGGTGGGAGGACCCGGGGCTCCCCTGAGGTGGGAGGACCCGGGGCTCCCCTGAGGTGGGAGGACCCGGGGCTCCCCTGAGGTGGGAGGACCCGGGGCTCCCCTGAGGTGGGAGGACCCGGGGCTCCCTGAGGTGGGAGGACCGGGGCTCCCCGTACTCTGCAGCCAGCCTGTGGTGAGGACTGGCAGCAGCGCCCCACCATCCCTGAGCCGCCCATGGCCGGGCGCCTGTGGACAGCTGCGCAGGTGTTGCGCCTGAGCCGAGCGGGGGACGCAGGGATGCGGAGGGCGGGGCCTGCATGTTGGGGTGCCGTCTGTTTCCCGGCAGCTCTGCAGACATGGATTCGTTCCAGAAGATAGAGAAGATCGGAGAGGGCACTTACGGGGTGGTGTACAAGGCCAAGAACAAGACCACTGGCCAGTTTGTGGCTCTCAAGAAGATCAGGCTGGATATGTGAGTGTTGGGGGGCTCCATCTGCCCTCCTTCAACTTGAAGGCAGGGGGGAAACACCACAACCTGCTCTCATCTGGTAGGGGGGTTGCATCCAGTCTCTGGGGTGGCTACCGAGGTGCAGCTCTTACCTGCCCTTGCCCCATCTCCTGTTCCCTGACCAGCCTCTGCCTAAGGCTCCGCTCTGCCCAGCTGTGCCAAAGAGCATAGGCCCCTTCTTGGACGGTCCTTCGTATGGAAATGAAGAACGCAGGAAGGAACCCTTCTGGCCAGAAGCAACTCTCTATAGCTCTCTCTTCTCCTACAGGGACACCGAGGGGGTCCCCAGCACTGCCATCAGGGAAATCTCCTTGCTCAAAGAACTGAAGCACCCCAACATTGTCAGGTGAGCTGAGAAAGGAAGCGAGGGAGCTGGGACCCCTGAATTCTACGGCCTGACTGGCATCTTCCTGCCAGGCTGCTGGATGTGGTTCACAGAACCGAGACCCTGTACTTGGTGTTCGAGTACCTGAGCCAGGACCTGAAGCAGTACATGGACTCCAACCCAGCCTCAGCGATGCCCCTGCACGTGGTCAAGGTGCCCAGGGAGAGACGGGAGGACGCTCCCAACCCCACCAGCCACCTTCTGCTCAAAGCTCTTTCCTCCTGTTCATTTCCAGAGCTACCTCTGCCAGATACTGAAGGGGATCTGCTTCTGCCACGGCCATCGGGTTATCCACCGAGACCTGAAGCCCCAGAATCTGCTCATCGATGACTTTGGAGTCATCAAACTGGCTGACTTTGGACTGGCTCGAGCCTTTGGGGTCCCCTCACGCACCTACACCCATGACGTATTATAGGGCAAGGGGAGTGGGGGAGATGGACCACCAAATGATGCTTACCATTGCGCTCAACACCCCTGACTGCTGCTGCATCTTGCCCCCATAGGTGGTGACACTGTGGTATCGAGCCCCTGAGATCCTCTTGGGCAGCAAGTTTTACTCAACATCCGTGGACGTGTGGAGTATCGGTTGCATCTTTGCCGAGATGGTAGAGGGGACGAGCTGGGTCAGGGTGGTTGGTGGTGGTAGAATGCTTGCCTAAGTGTGCATGAAGCTCTGGGCTTCGTCCCCAGTACCGTAAACAAACAAAACAACAGAATGACAAACTTCGAGTTGGGCATGATCACACATGCTTGTAATCCCAGCATTTGGCTGGCGGAGACAGGAGTTCATGTTCAGCCTGGATAAGAGTTTGGCAAAGCACTTTCTAGCACGTGTAAGACTCTAGGTTCAATCCTGAGACAGACAGAGAGAAAGAGAGAACCAGCAAGAAGACTGCGAAGGTTTAAGATCATCCTGGCCTACGTAGTACTAAGGCAGCCAGAGTCCTATTGGGGTTAGTACTTTTGCTAGCGTTGGATTGAGGGGTGTCTGGGACTGACTTAGGAAACCAGCCTTATTTCAGAGAAGACTAGGCTTCTTTATAAAGCCCTGAACCTAGCCACTTACGCTGAGTTCTACATGACAGAGTGCAAAGAACAGTTTCTTTTCCCTCTTGTAGGTGATTGGAAAAGTTGTGTTTCCTGGTGACTCAGAGATTGACCAGCTCTTCCGGATCTTTCGCGTCCTGGGGACTCCCACTGAGGCCACATGGCCAGGAGTCACCCAGCTGCCCGACTATAAGAACACCTTCCCCAAGTGGACCGTGAAGAGGCTGGAGGAGATGGTGCCAAATCTGGAGCCCGAGGGCAAGGACCTGCTCCTGGTAGGTACAGATGTTCAAGCGTAGCAGCTGCTCGGAGCGCCCCCTTGTCCGCTAGTCCTGCTCTCCTCTGTGCCCTTGTACACCCTTGGCTTATCCTCGTCCATACTGATTGTTCAACTGGGAGGCTTCTCACCTGGTAAGTTCCTTTGAAAACTTGCCAGCTAGCTAGCTTTGTTTGCATGCTCCACGGTTCCCCCCAGCAGCTCCACCTCCTCCTGCCTTTTGTCTCCCATTGTACCTTTCACAGAAGGTGGTCTTTAGACAGGGCCGGCTGTTTAGAACAGGCTGTTCCCTGTTTTTCTGGGCTTCTGCCACCCTGTGCCACCGTGCTGACCTTTGAGCTGCCCAGTGGGAGCTAGGCAGAGCCATCCCTGCTTGCTCATAAACCTGGGAACCTGTTTCTGCCTCCACCGTGGTGCTGTGTCAGGGGCAGGCAGGGCAAGATTTCCATCTTCAGTCTGTGTGATCTGTTCTACAGAAACCCACGTGTTAGGTACCAACCCAGTGTCAGAAGGCTGGCATGCACTTCCAGCCAAGCTTCCAGGATCCTCACGTATTACTCCACAGCAGTGGGTCCTTACACATCCCACAGTGGGTTTAAGGACCCAGTAGCAAAGAGCTGCACAGGACTGGCTTCTAGTTGTATCAGGTCCTCTTTCACCTTTCTCCCGTGTGGATGTCCTATCCACTCTCAGTGGACACGTCCATGGGCCCTGTAAAGCCTACTTTTTCATATTGAAATATTTAGTCTGTGTGTGGGGCATGCATGCACATGCCGAGACACCCATGTAGAGTCATTTCTCTCCTGCACCTTGTGGGACCCAGGGAGCAAAGTCAGGTTTACACACTGACCATCTTGCTGGCCCAGGACCTGCTCCTTAACAAGAAATATATCCATTCTCAATCAGAAGTAGATGGAACTTAGAAGCCCTCAGCAAGAAAGGAGACTGACTGGGCTTCAGTCACAGGAAGGAAACAGGAGAATCACAGGAATCAGAACTAATGTTTGTCTCAGAATCTGGGAGTATATAGACCTGACTCAGAAACCTGGGAGGCATGAGCCGGGGAGACGGCTCGGTCAGTAAAATGATCGCTGTGCAACAAACATGAGGATCTAAAAAAGCTAAGATTTCTGTGGCTTGTGTCTATGACCCTAGTATTTACAGGGAGTTGCCAATAAGCCAGTGTAGCTAGTCACTAAGCTCCAAGTTGTTTCAGGAAGTAAATGGAAAGTGAAGAGCGCTCAATAGAGGAAGACGCCAACACTGACCTCTGACCTCCCTGACCTGGTTGCATGCAATGTCTTTCCCTCCTAGAAACTCCTGCAGTACAGCCCCAACCAGCGGATCTCAGCCAAATCTGCCCTGACTCACCCCTACTTCACTGCGCGTCCCCTGGTACCCCACAAGTGCGCAATGGAGAAGTTCGAACACTGAGAATGTGCACAAGAAGCCGGCACCAGCTGCCTCCCCACCCACTTCCCAAGAAAGAGCAGATCTTGGGGGGAGGGAGAGCAGGTCCCTAGGGAGTTTTGCACTAGCCCCTCAGAAGGCTGTGTCTGGGTTAGCCCTGCAAGCTGGTTAGCGAATTTCTGTGTTCGTTGGGTTTCTTGCTGCAGGTTCAAAAGGGAGGTGCGCATGCTTTGCGAGTGAGTCCCCTGGCACGCAGCAGGGGCTCCCGGCGAGGGTGCCCCCCGCTGGTCTGTTCTTGGAAGAGTTTTAGTGCAGTTCAGAGCAGGTCAGAGGACTAAATTCAGGGGGTTGGGAGACCGCGTCCTCCTGATCCCAGGCGTGAGCAGGACACCCCAGGGTGCTCTGGGAGCTGTCACCACGTCACCAAAGAGATGCTGTTGGTTCTCTTCTGTCGAGGAGTGGGAAATAAACACAGCTTGTTCCTGGCCTTGTGGCCCTGTTCTGTTTATGGGGACGTGTGTCCTTGCCCACCATGGGGACAGGCCAGTCTGACCAGAGCTGAGGGGCAGGAGAACTGGTTTGGGGTGGGCGGGAGTCAGGGCCTAAGTGAGCTCCTCCTACCTCATCCCTGGCTAGCATCCAAGTTGTCACCACCCGTTTCTCAGGCGGGTGCGTCAGGCGTGCCCACCGCCACGTGCACATGCATCAGGTGTGCCCACCGCCCACCGCCACGTGCACATGCATCAGGCGTGCCCACCGCCACGTGCACATGCATCAGGCGTGCCCACCGCCACGTGCACATCACAGACAACGCGTCCTGCTCTCGCACTGTGAGCCAGACACGCCACTAGGAGTATTCATTTATTGGAAGCATCCCAAAATGGAGCACCCCAAGGTCAGGGGTGAAGCCCAGCACCACATACATTTGAGAGAGAAGAAAATATGGGGGGATGGAGGGAAGCCCCACCGCCGGGGCTGGAGCGCAAGCATCCTCCCTGTCCCGTGCTCAGCCCCCATCGGCGCGCGCAGGACCCCATCGGCGCCCGCAGGACCCCATCGGCACGCGCAGGACCCCATCAGCGCACGCAGGAGCGGGGCAGGCTGGGGGAGCCCACGCGGTAGCAGCGGTACCCGTCCAGCGCCGCGGGCAGGAGCAGCAGGCCGCTCAGGGGGTCTTTGCGGCAGCGCCCCATGGCCTCCTGGTAGCTCAGCCGCTCCTTGGAGATGGGATCCGTCAAATCCTTCTCGTAGCCCGACTCGTCCTGCAGGAGCCGCCCCAGGGCTTCGCTGATCATCCCGCAGTGCACGGCCTGAGGCACAGGGATGCGGCCCGTCCTCTTGGGATCGATGAGCCCGCCCGTCAGGTGCTGCACCAGCAGGTGCGGAAACACGCTCTCCTGGGGCATCCAGCCCTTCTGGACGGCCTCCCCCACCGACAGCCTCTTCTTGGTGACCGGGTCCTCGATGCCAGTGAAGGCTTTCTGGGCGTTGAGCAGCCGCTGCGTGGAGGTGTTCTCGATGAGCCCCCTTTCCACCGCCTTGTGCACGGAGTAGCGCTCTCGACTGAGGAGGTCCACGATGCCCCCTGTGGCCGCCTGGGCCTCCAGCAGCTTCTGCCCGGTGATGGGATCCAGCATGTTCTTGGCCACCGCCGTCTTGATGCTACACTTGTTGTCAGTGGTGGTGTCGTAAATCCCGGCGATGGGGAAGCTGTCATCCGTGAGCCCCAGAGAAAGGCCTGGGGTGAAGAAACCAGTGTTCTGGGGGACTGGGGAGCACAGCGGGGACTTGGAGATGATGGAGCCAATGGAGACAGAAGAGTAGGGCTTGGTCTCCCCCGCCACCAGCAGGGCAAATTCAGAGATGGGGAGGCGGCCGTCCTTGTAGCGATGGTACTCCTCCTTGGAGATGCGGCGGCAGCGGAGGGCGGCCTCGATGGAGTACTGCTTCCCGCTCTTGCGGTCCAAGAGCACAGACTCCTCCCCACAGGGGCCTGACGTGGTCACCTCCTCCCAGTCGCATTCGAGCTCCTGCAGCTGCAGATACTGGCCTCTGTCGATGATGCCCCTCTTGTAGGCCTCATACGGGGACATGTCGTTGCCGGTCTCGGGTTCCAAGATGCAGATCTTGGTGGAAAGGTTGGTCTCCCGCGTCTGGGTCTCTTGGCTGAGCTCCTCCCGGCTCACCTTGGTGTGGAGGTCACGGAGGGTCCGCTCCTTCTCGTAGATCTGGTCCTTCTCGTGGAGAATGGCCGCCTCCAGCTGGGCGAGCGCCTGGCCCCGCTGGGCCGCCTTCTGCCGCTCGCTCTGCGTCTTCTGGCTCAGCAGCTGCCCCTGCTCCTGCAGCTGCAGCGCTCTCTGCTGCTTCTGCCGCTCCAGCTCCCGCAGCTCCTGCTGCAGCCGCCCGCGCTCCTGGCTGGCCTGATCCCGGCTCTTCTGCAGCTCCGCCTCCTCCCGGGACCACGTCCTCTGTAGCGCCTCGGCGCGCTCCATCCGCTCGCGCAGGCGCCGCGCGTGCTCTTCCTGATCCTGGCGGGCTGCGCGCTCCCGGCTGAGGGTCTCCCACAGCTTGGCCCGCTCGCCCTCCAGAACCGGGTCCTTCTCAACCCTGATCACTTCCTTATAGATGGTCTTCTCTTGCCCCTTGGTTTTCTGAAGGAGGTCGATCTGGACCTGCAGGCTCTGGCGGTCCCGGTGCAGCTCCATCACCTGAGACTTCTCCTGGTCCAGCTCTCGCCGCAGGGCTTCGGTGGACCGCTCCAGCTCGGGGTCCTTCTCCAGCTTGACCACTTCCTCCATGATGATCTTCTCCTGCGTGGCGGGGGGCCGCTTCTCCAGCTCCTGGATCTTCAGGGTCAGCTGGCGCAGCTCCCTCTCGGCGGCCAGCTTCTTGCCGCGGTCCTCCTGGAAGCTGAGCAGCCCCTCCTGCTCCTCCACGCCTGCGCGCAGCTGCTGCACCTCCCTCTCCAGCCGCCGCCGCCGGTCCACCTCTTCATCCAGGCTGCGGCTCAGCCGGCTGTGGTCCTCGCGCAGCTTCGGGTCCTTCTGGGTGACCACCACCTCCTGCACCACCACCTTCTCCTCGGGCCGCCGCCTCTCCAGCAGCAGATACTTGTTCTGCAGCTCGTACACCACGTCCTCCGCCGCTCTTCTCTTCTGCGCGGCCTCGCGCACCTCCTGCCGCAGCCTCTCGGCCTCTTTCTCCAGCACCGGGTCCTTCTCCCGACGCACCACTTCCTTGCTCACCATCTGGGTCTCCACCTTGGCCCGCTCCCGCCTCCACTCGTCCCGCTCCCCCCGCAGCCGGATGAGCTGCTCCTGGCAGCGCCCGCTGGCATTGACCAGTTCGTTGAGCTGGGCCTTGAGCCGGTCGATCTCGCGGAGCACCTCGGGGCTCCTCTCGTGCCTCACCACCTCCTGGGTCACCTCCTTGTACTCCACGGTGGGCTTCTGGGCCCGGAGGACCTCCAGCTCGGGCAGCAGCTTGTCCACCTCCCGCTGCACGCTGTGCCTCTGGCCGGCTGTCTCCTGCAGCCGGGCCCGGAGCCGCGCAATCTCCCGCTCGGTCTCGGGCTCAACCTGGAAGATCTCGCTGACCCGCTCCTGGAGCCGCACCTGGGGCTTCTGCTTCTCCGCGGCGCTGTACTGGCTCTGGAGACCCTTCAGTTCCTCGGCCAGCGTCGCGTTCTTGTTCCTCTCCTCCTCCAGGAGGCTCCGCAGCCTGGAGGCCTCTTTGAGAAGACCCGGGTCCTGCTCGACCTTCTTGACTTCCTTCACGATGACTTTGGGCTGCACGGAGCGGATGGCCAGCTCCAGGTCCTCCGCCCGCGCCCGCAGTCTGGCCACCTCCTCCTCTGCCTGCCTCCTCTGCGCGGCATCTTCCTCCATCTGCAGTCTCAGAGCCTGGGCCGCCTTGACCATCTCCAGGTCCTTCTCCACCTTGACCACTTCCTTCACCACGACCTTTTCCTTCACCTTGGCCTCCTTCTGCTCCAAGGCCAGCAGCTCCGCCTTGAGCTCCTCCAGCCGGGCTGAGACCACCGCCATCTCCCCACGCAGCCGCTGCGTCTCGTCTCGCAGCTGGGCCGCCCGGCTGTCCAGGCCAGGGTCCCTCTCGATGTGGGTGACCTCCTTGGTCAGCAGGTGAGGGTGCAAGGTCCTCCTCTTGTCCTCCAGCTGGACCACCTTCTGGGCCACCACTTCCAGCTCAGCCTGCAGGCCGGCCCGCCTCTTGCCCTCTTCCTCCACCTGCGATGACAGCCTGGCCATGTTGCTCTCCAGCTGGGGGTCCCGGTAGAACTCCACCACCTCCTTCTCCTCCAGCCTCTCCACGGGCTGCTGGGTCTTCAGCCGCAGCAGCTGCCCCCTCTGCTCCTCCAGCTCGCTCTGCACCTGGGCCACCCGCTGCCTCTCCTCCTCCAGCTGGGACTTCAGGACCTCCGACTCCTTCCCTGCCTGGCCGGGGCTCCTGGACCCCTGCTTTGCATCATGGGGGCCCTGGATGTCCTCGCTGAGCTCCTTCTGCAGACAGAGGAAAAGCGGAGAGTAGTGAGGTGAGGAGAGCTTGGAGCGCCCTGGGTGAAAGACCCTTCTCTGCTTCCTGAGATCTCCCAGCAGGCCCCGGTGAGAGAGCCACAGATGTTAGATGCCTGGGACAAGGGTTTGGAGAAGATGCAGCCTATGTGCTCATTGAGGATGCAGTGCCAATGTGAGGAGGGCAGGCCAAGTCTGCAATAGACGAGGCACAGGGATCCTGATAACCCCGCCTCGCCGCTGAGCCCGGCCTCCTCTGGTGGGTGCCGAAGTACGACTCAGGGAGAGAAACAGTGCCAAAATCATGCGGAGCTTCCGCTCCACAGAACGGAGAGCCAGGCGGCCCGCTGCTACGGTGACTGGATCCTAAGGCTGAGGGCAGCCAAGGCTGATGACTGTCGAGGTTTTCTGTGCCCTCTGGCGTTGGTCAGAGGACTGCCCCAAGGCTAAGTTGTGACTACACCAAAGGACAGCTTGGGGCCTTCCTGAGACAGGCACCACCGGCCTTTCGGAACTTCTAGTGAGAGCACAGTCCCCAAGACTACCCTGTGGCTGCAGGCTGCTGGGGGGAGGGGAGGGATGGTACCCAGCCAGGCGGGCTGTTGTGGGCCCCTTTGCCTCCCAAGCAAAGGGACCTAAGTTTGGAGCTCCAGCCCCATGTAAAATGCCAGGCAATTCTACTGCTGGAAGGTAGGGCCTGGGAATCCCCAGAGCAAGCGCTGACTAGCGCCGGGCTAGTGAGGCCTAATGATGTGCTCAAACAATGGAGGGTGATTCCTGATATCACCCAGCTCAAGTGCACTTATGTACACACACACACATGCACACACACGCAATGAACCTACACATGCAAACACACCGCATGTCACCCCTCACACACTTACATGAAAGAAAAAAAGAAAAATTCTGTACCTTCTCCAACATCTTTCTAGCAAACTCCAGCTGGCGCAGCTGCTGCTGGTGGGTAGCTGCGGCCTCCATGTAGGCCCGGGAAAGGCTCTTCTCCTGGAGGGCGAAGGGAAGGAGGAGGGGGTCGGCGCCTGCTGGCGGCTGCAGCATCGGCGCCCGGGGACAAGCTCAGCATCGGCGCCCGGGCACCAAGCTCAGCGGGGCCGCCTCACCTGAGCCTGGATGCTGTCCTGCAAGGGGGTCACCCGAGGTCTCTTGGGGGCTGACACTGCCAGAGTGGGTTCCAGGGAGGCGCGGTAGGTATCCACCTGCATCTCATAGCCCTGTGAAGGGAGAAAAGTCAGTTGCGGAGACTGCTTGTGGGGGATCAGAAGCAAGAGGAAGGAAGCAGGCTGGCAGGTTGAGGGGGGCAGCCGGGCCGGGAATGTAGGTAGTGGTAGAGTGCTTACCTGAAAAGGCCCGACACTGGAGGGGAAGAGACACAGGGAGGAGGGGGAGAGAAGAGAGAGAGGAGAGAGGAGGACAGAAAAGAGAGAGAGAGGAGAGAGGGTCATGCTTACCTGGAGAGCAGCTTGGAGGTCCCGGGAGAGGTGGGACACTGTGGCCCTGTCCGGCTCATGGTTCTGGATTTCCTGCATCAGTCTCTGTTGCAAGAAAGCAAGTGTCACAGAGGCCTGGGAGTGCCTCTCTCCTGCCCGCGTCGCCCCACGGGCGGCTGCACACCCAGAGGCAGAGACCCCAGCAAGGTCTGGCTGCTAAGTGAACAGGAGCCTCCGCCTTCCCTGGAGTCATTCTCGCGCCCTTCCTCTCCTTGGGCAGAGCCCTTTCCTCCTGCCTGGTGGTCCCTGGAACTCTGTTTGCAGGGGATTCCTTAGGCCCGACCACCCAGCGCCGACTGTGGGTGGCACCTGCAAAGTTGCATTTCACACATGTTCCCAGATGGTGCTGATGCCATGGATGCAGGGAGCAGGTTTTGAGGATCCCTGCTCAGTCTCCATCACCCTGAACCCTGGCGGCCCCCTTCCATTTATCCAGCATCTTAAAAATACTGATGCTGGGCTGGGAAGATGGTTAAAACCTTGGCTTCACGGGCAAAAGGACCTGAGTTCAGATCCCCAGATGCCAAGTAAAAATGCCAGTTTAATTCGGGCCCTGGAAGGTGAAGCCTGGGAAATCCCAGTGCAAAGCAACAAGGAGGTAGAGCAATCCAGGATGATTCCCGAAGTCACCCTTAGGCCTCCAGGCACACACACTCATGTGTTCTTTCACACACACACACACACAACACCTATATTCCCACCCCAGCCACTATTGATCCCAACTTAACTGTTCGTGGGAGGGGTCCTGACCCCTCTCACCTGTGTTTGTGCCCTGGCTTGTTGGAGGTTGCCTTGTCTTCATTCTCTTAACTGTTCTCTATTGGGAGCCACAGCTATCTTTCAAACACCATCTCACGGCGGCCCCCTTTCCCCGGGGGTTTCCAACACTGCAGAATCAAGTGCAGATTCCATCCTGTCTGTGTCTGAAAGGGCTTGAGTAGTCCGCTAAAGTCTGCTTATCTGGGTATTCCTGTCTACCTGTCCTCTGAGCAGGAGGTGAGAAGCTAAACAATGCACCTGTCGCCTCCTCCTGACACTCCCATTTCCTCGGGCCACTTACCACAGGTGCCCACCAGGGGGTGAGCAAAGCAAGCTGGCTGTTCCTAAACCCCATAAATTCCAGGTCTGGGATGGGACAGGTTTCCCTAGCAGGGGGGCTGCCTGGGGGTCAGGGCTGCACCCTTTATTCCTGGCTTATTGCCTAAAGACGGGAAGAGGCTGCAGCCGTGGCCAGATGACCAAGTGGAGTGTTAAGGTGGGGGAAGAGCCGAGGCCCTGACCCAGCTGGGGAGGTGCCTAAGAAAGGAGCAGTGGCTAGAGGGTCTCAGACCACCCGCAGCCCCGGCCCCAGCCCCTCACCTTCTGTGCTTGTAGCTTATAGGTGATGTGGCTGGGCCCGTCGCTGGGCTGCACCTGAGGGCAGGGCAGCTGCTCCAGCCAGGACTTCAGGTTGTCCCGGCAGTTCTTGAACTGCTGGTAGGTGAGGATGGCGTCCTGCACCATCTTCTCCCTGCAGGACGACAAGGCCGGGCGGAAGCGAGAGCTGTCCCTGGGGACGGCCGCAGGTGCAGGGCAGCCGGGGTACCTGCATCTTGGGCCCGAGCAGCTGGCCCTGCAGGTCCCTGTGCTCACGGCCCATGTTGGAACCAGTGATTCAGAGATGGACCGAACAGGCCCCGCCCGGCAGGTCACGCGGCTGGTCATCCACCCACTCACCTCAGGTCCAGCTGGTCGCCCACGGCATGGTAGCGGTCCGTGAGGGCCCGCACCTGGCGCTGCTGGCGCGGCAGGTCTTGGCAGAACTCTTGGAAGTTGTTCTGCAGCGCGCCGCACGCGTGCTCAGCAGCCTTCAGGCGGCGGTGCAGCCCCAGCACGCAGGCCTGCTGCCCCAGGACCTCCCTCCGCTGGCGCTGCAGGAAGAGGGAGACGCGTGCCACGCGAGCTCCAGCCCTGGCGGGCTGCCCCTCTGCTGTCCCGGGCCAGGAAGCTGCCACCAAGCCCTACCTGCAGCTCGCCGACCCTCTCCTGCAGTGCCCCCGAGCCCTCGGGGAAGGGCCCCTCTCGCGCTAGCATGGACTCGAAGCCGTGGATGACCCCGTCCGCTTCCCGGATCTGCTGTTCCAGGCCCAGGGCAGCCTTGGCCCTGCGGCAGGGAAGTGGAGTCAGATACCCCGGCCACACGGGCTGGCGCCCACGGGCTGGCTCTGCCCCGCCCCCAGCACTCACTTTTCTCCAGAGAGAGCGCACAGAATCTGCACGTCGCTGTACTTGTTCTTGACACTGTTGAGAGTCACCGGAAGCTGCAGGGCAGCGGGACCCACGGGCCCCGCGGACAGAAATGCCTCACACTCCTGCTGGGCCGCCTCCTTCTCGGCCCCCAAGCTCTGCAGGCGCTGCGCTGTGTCCTGGGAGGGGGAGGGGCGCAGTGTCGAGGATGTGGGACCACCTGACCCAAGGAGCTTGGCCCCACGTGGTCCCCAAGTGCATGGTCTGGAGCAGGGCAACCTCTGACCCCATTTCTGCAAGGACAGGATGCTGGATGGAATGGAACGTGACGTCCCGGGTCATGGGTGCCTGCTGCCGTCTTCACCCATCCCCACCAGGCCCCCTACCCTGTGGCCTCGGGACCGGACAGGCAGGACCTGGCTCTGTCCATGTGGGACCGGCGCCTCTTTCTCTCATTAGACAGAGCTTAGTGCTGAGTTGGTGCCGGGCACACAGACTGGCCAGCTGGATTGGACTTTTTGTGACCCCACCCACCTACTCCCCCCACACACCTCGGATACAGAGGTGCCATGATACCAAAAATAAGGCCTCCTGGGAATGGATGCGCATGCCCACACCCCCACGCTGAGGAGGCTGAGGCAGGTAACAAGCGTTCAAGGGCCGTCTCACAGCAAAGAACTGGGCTGGCAAGATGGCTCGGCAGGGAAAGGCCCTTGCCACCAAGCCCGGAGATCCGAGTTCAAGGCCTGCAATCGGCACGGTGGAAAGGAGAGAACCAACTCTCACAAGTTGTTCTCTAACCTCCACCCAAGTACCACAGCATGTGCACGTGTGTGTACCTACTCTCTCTTTCTCTCTCTCTCTTCAATATTTAAAAAGTCACAATACCGGCTGGAGAGATGGCTCGGGTTAAGCCACTGCCTCTCAAGAGCGACCCGAGTCAACTGTGCTTGTTGTCGGCCTCTGACGTCCGGTACCGACACTGCCCCCTGCTTTCCAGGGTGGCTTGCTCTCCTCCATCCCACGGTAACCATCTGTAGCATGTGACCTCCGCCCCCCTTAGGAGTCTCCCTCCTCCCTGTCCCACTGAGCTGCCTCCCACCATCCTCCCTGTAAGGCAGAAAGGAAAGAACAGGTTGTGCGATGTGAACAGCATGGTTCACATTTTTTGAAACCCAAACAAACTGTGTGCTCTGTTTGAATAGAAACCGGTTTGGATGGGCAACTAGACCACTACGTTTGGGTGAGAGGAGGCTTCCATTCAAGGACTTCCAGGTGTTGAGCTGTGGTCTGTGACATTTACACAACGCTGCCACCTCTCTAGAAGCCTCTCTTTTTCTTATTTTTTATTTTTATTATTTATTCAATTGTGCGTGTGTGTATGTGCGTGTGCGTGTGCGTGTGTATGTGTGTAGAACCACAGGCGAATTGGGAAACCACCATGGACGCCTCCACCTCCTCGTTTACTCTGCCCCAAGATTCACAAGGTCCACCCCACCAGGACCAGAAACGCAGGCCGCCCCCACTTCCGCCCGGCGTCTATATGTGGAGTCTAGCATCCGAACTCAGGACCTTCCGCTTGCAAGAGGCTTAACCCCTGAGCCACCTCTCCAGCCCCTGGAAGCCTCTCTTATAGCCAGGGGATGCCCCCCCAAAGCATATCCCAGGCTTCCTTGCTAGAAAAACTCCCAGGCATAGGGCCTTGGCTCTGTCCCGAAATTCCCTAAGAAATGTCGTTCTTAGGACACTCATCTTACCCAGATGAGCTGGGTAAGACAGTGTGGTACCCAACTCGTCTGAGGGCCCTGTGGGGGGTGTCAGCGGGCACTGGATGTGTCTGTGGAGGCCCAAGGGTCACTTTGGGAATCATCCTGGATTGCTTCCACCTCCTTTTTGCTTTGCTCCGGAGTGTCCCAGACTGGATCTCCAGGGCCGGAAATGCAGATCGATGCCCAAGGGACATTTTTAGGTGGAATGTGGAGATCTGAATTCAGGTACTTTTGCTTTGTAAGGCAAAGGCTTGGACCACTCAGCCACCTCCCCAGCCCAGAACTCTGTCTTCTGAGCCCTGAACACTCTCCTCCTCTTCCTCAGATCCCATGGCCCCAAGAGCGTATGCACTTTCGGGGCTGGGTCCCCTCTTACCCTGAAGCCTGACACCCACCTCGTGGCTGCGGATGCGGCCCTCCAGGTCCTGAAGCGGGGTGGAGCTATTCAGTGGAGTCCGGGCCCAGCCCAGGACTTGCTTCTGCATCTGTCCCAGGTCCGCATCCAGCTGGGTCAACTGTGTCAGGAGCTTCTGAGCTTGCGGCTCAGCCGGGGCCGAGCCAGCTGGAGCTGCGGGCAGAGGTGCCGGTGAGTGTCCAGGCCTAGCTCACGTCTGCCTAGAATAGGCTTCCTGGTGTCTGCAGGGCATGGGGGTGTAGGGAGTGGGCCGGGCCTCCAAGGCAGGGACGGTCTCAAGGACTTTCTAGTCCTGGAGATGGGGTCCCCCGAGCGGACTCACCCCTACCATCACAACCCCCTTCCTGTCCCGCCCCGGTACCTTGCTGGCCAGGCTGTGGTGGCTCTGCGGCAATGGCCTTCAGGCGGCTCCGGACCGTAGCCAGCTTCTGCTTCAGGGTCTTCGACTCCGAGGTCAGCCTGGAAGAAGATGAGAGACGGGCGGTCTTCCTTCTCTGCAGCCCCAGCCCACCATGTCAGGGAAAGGTCTTTGAATGTGTATGTGGGGGGGTCTATGGATACTTAACCTTGATGCCTATGGACGCCCCGAGCTGACCCACCTGGAGACCCTGGCCACAGCTTCGGGGTCTGGCGCTGGGATGCAGAAGCAGGCGGCTGGGCCACTCTTGGTCTCCCCGCCAGGGCCCTGGACCACCCAGGTGTGTGGGTCAGTGTTCTCCACCAGTGTGTACCGCTCCCCTCGAAGCAGCTGCACCTGCGGGCAGACAGAGGGGCTCATGCAGGGAGGTGGGACGCAGCCAGAAACAAGAAGACAAGGACTGAGAACAGGGCGGCAAGTGGGACGAGGGAGGGGGCCAGAGGAATTGGGGGACAGACAGAACTTGGATGGGGAACAGAGCAGGGCAGAGGGAAGGACAGGGCGGGCCCTGAGTTCAGGGGTCTGGGCTGGCACAGCAGGGCAGGTGGCGTCCGTACTTCTCCTGAGTCCCAGTCACAGATGCTCTCCACGTGCAGGGGCTGCTTGGGGGGGCTCCTGCGCTGGGGCAGAGGCGCCACCTCCCTGCTGCGCCGCTCCAGGTCCCCAATGGTCCTCTCGGCCGCGGCCAGCTGCTTCTCCTCTGCCTGTCCAGGGCACAGCAGAGCTCAGCTGTGTCCCCTGCCGGCATCCACCTCCCCACACGGCACACGGCGCTCCAGCAGGCGGTGGGCTGGTGGTGGTGCGGTCAGTGTGTGTGTGTGTGTGTGTGGTGTGGGGGGGGTGGTGTGTGTGGTCAGTATGTGTGTGTGTGTGTGTGTGTGTGGTGCGGTCAGTGTGTGTGTGTGGTGTGATCAGTGTGTGTGTGTGTGTGTGTGTGCGATCAGTGTGTGTGTGGTGTGATCAGTGTGTGTGTGGTGTGATCAGTGTGTGGGTGTGTGGTGTGATCAGTGTGTGTGTGGTGTGATCAGTGTGTGTGTGGTGTGATCAGTGTGTGTGGTGTGATCAGTGTGTTTGTGGTGTGATCAGTGTGTGTGGTGTGTGATCAGTGTGTGTGTGTGGTGTGATCAGTGTGTGGTGTGTATGTGTGGTGTGTGTGTGGTGTGTGTGTGGTGTGTGTGTGTGGTGTGTGGTGTATTGCAGTATGTGTACTCTGTGTGTGGGTGTATGGTATGTAGTATGTGTTTATTCTGTGTGTGTGCATAGTGTATGGTGTGCGTATGTGCATGGTGTATGTGTTATGTGTGTATGTGCTTATGGTGTGTAGTGTGTATGTGCATGGTGTAGTGTGTGTTGTGTGCATTGAGTAACGTGTGTGGTGTGTGTATACTGCATTTGTGCATACTGTGTGTGGTGTGTATATGCTGTGTGTACTGTGTATGGGATGTATGCAAGTGTGGTGCATGTGTACTGTGTGTGATGTGTGTGTATGTACTCTGTGTATAGTGTATGTGGTGTGTATGTGCTGTATGTATGTACTGTGTGTGTGATATGTACATGTTTTTCATGTATGTGTATAGTGTGTGATGTGTATGTATGTATTCTGTGTACTATGTGTGGTATGTACTTGTGTGTAGTGTATGTGTAAGTGTGTGATGTGTATATGTGTATTCTGTGTGTACTGTGTGTGATGTGTATGTTCTGTGTGTATGTACAGTGTGTACTGTGTACTCTGTGTGTACTTGTATGTACTCCGTGTACTGTGTATGTAGTGTGTACACTATGTGTGTATGTACTATGCATGTACTATATGTACTGTGTGTTCTACGTGTGTATATACTGTGCATGTACTCTGTGTGTGCTCTGTGTGTACTGTGCGTGTACTCTGTGTGTGCTCTGTGTGTACTGTGCATGTACTCTGTGTGTGCTCTGTGTGTACTGTGCATGTACTCTGTGTGTGCTCTGTGTGTACTGTGCGTGTACTCTGTGTGTGCTCTTGTGTACTGTGCGTGTACTCTGTGTGCTCTGTGTGTACTGTGCATGTACTCTGTGTGTGCTCTGTGTGTCTGTATGTACTCTGTACTGTGTGTGCTGTGTGTGTGTTGTCTGGCACCATGCAGTGGAAGCTGCCGGGGGCCCTGCGCTCCCAGGCCACACCACACAGCGCATGTTGGGGAGGGCGGGGCTTGCTGGCAAGTTGGGCGCTTTCTCCTGCTGGAGCGGCCTCTTCCCCCAGCACAGGTGGGGGCTCGGGGCTGAAATGAGGCCTGGCAGACAGCAGGCTGGCTCCCCGGGGTGCAGCTATGGAGGGGGGCTCACCTCCAGCTGCAGCAGCAGCTCTGGGAGGCAGCCGAGAGAGCCCCCCGGAGCAGGGCTGTACTTGGTGTCCAAGTCGGAGCTGAGCTTCGCCAGGCTCTGGCTCACTGAGTCGGCCGCTTCCTGGAACTGAAGTCACAGGGTGGTCAAGGGCAGAGCCGGGGCAACTTGCTGCCCACTGACCTGCAAAGCAGCACCACAAACGCCCGCTAAGCCCACACTAGACGAGCACTCCAGTCAGGCCAGCTACACTCAATTCGGCTAACCATGTAAAAAAAGGTTAAGTTTCAACTCACTGAACGGAACCCAGTAGCGCTGCGCAGACAGTGGTCTTTTTAATGAGAAGTGCAAATGGGGCTTTTCACGCATGTGGTTTGCGTGTGTGTGGGTTGCGTGCCAGGCAACAGCTTCCACCCCCCGAGCTATGTCCCCAGTGTTTTGTCTTTCTTTGAGAGAGGGTCTCGTTAACTTGCCCAAGCCAACCTAGAACCTTCTGATGCTCCGGCCTCCGACTCCTTCAGTAATAGGATTTTACTGCTGCCCAACACACTGGCTCTGTCCTTGCGGAGAGGGCGAAGGGCCCCTCGCCT
Organism: Typhlomys cinereus; assembly: GCA_023101885.1. Lineage (NCBI taxonomy): Eukaryota > Metazoa > Chordata > Mammalia > Rodentia > Platacanthomyidae > Typhlomys > Typhlomys cinereus. The sequence continues at coordinate 562,908 of JALPQD010000162.1, forward strand.
GCCTCCCTTCGCCAGGGGTCATTTGGGCTGTACTTGGCCCAGCCTCAGAGTGGAAGCTGGGAATGGGCTTTGGGGAGTGCCCCTAACTTGGGGTGCTGTGGAATGACTGTTCACGCTGTGGTTATGAGAAAACTCCTCTGCCTGTCTCTATGGAAAGTGTAGGGCACATTTTGAGCAAAATTACAACAAAAAACCCTGTTATTAAGCGTATCGGTATTTCTTGACCATTCTAAAAAATATTATTGTCTCCCTAAAGAGTTGTTTAAAATGTTAAAATATTTAATTAATTTACTAATAAGGACATGTATGTGTAGAGACCAGAGGACAATTTTCAGGAGTTGGTTGTCTCCTGCTATTCTATGAGTCCCAAGGATCAAACTCGGGTCATCACGTTTATGCAACAAGCTCTTTTACCCACTGAGCCATCTCAATGGACCCTTTAGTTTTGAAAAAAAGAGGAAGAGAGAAAGGGAGGAAAGGAGGAAGGAAGGAAGGAAGGAAGGAAGGAAGGAAGGAAGGAAGGAAGGGAGGGAGGGAGGGAGGGAGGGAGGGAGGGAGGGAGGGAGGGAGAGAGAAATCAAGATTATTGAGCATGGTTCTTCACACCTGTAATTCCAGCACTGGAGAGCTAAGGCAGGAGAATTTCTGTGAGTTTAAGACTATCCTAGGCTACATACATCCTGTCTCAACATAAATAAATTAATTAAATCCCTAGAATTGTTATGAATGTAAGACCAGCCCAGGCTATATACATAGCAAGACCCTTTCTCTCAAAACAATAAATAATTTGTCCTGTAGAATTGCTGTGAGTTTAAGACCAGCTTGGCCTGCACAACGAAACCCCGTCTCAAAATAATAAACAAACGAATCTGTCCCCTAGGGGCACAACCTCCTGCTGGGGAGAACATATAACATCCACCTTCCGTGTTCTTCTGCCCCCCCACAATCCAGGGACCTAGTCACGTGACACAGCCTTCTGCGCCGTGTGCCCCGCCTCTGCAGGGGCTCAGCCGGCGCGGGGCTCAGCCGGCGCGGGGCTCAGCCGGCGCGGGGCTCAGCCGGCGCGGGGCTCAGCGGGCGCGGGGCTCAGCGGGCGCGGGGCTCAGCCGGCGCGGGGCTCAGCCGGCGCGGGGCTCAGCCGGCGCGGGGCTCAGCCGGCGGGGGGCTCAGCCGGCGCGGGGCTCAGCCGGCGCGGGGCTCAGCCGGCGCGGGGCTCGCGGGGCTCACCTGGCGGTAGTCCTCCACGTGCTGCAGTTGGCTCTCCTGGCACAAGCAGAGGTTGAGGAAGTTCTGCCACTCCGTCTTCAGGGCCTCCTGGTGGACCTGGATCAAAGCGTGGGACGCTGGCACCCTGAGGGACCCACCAGCCCTCCGCCCACCCACTGGGACCAAGGTCCTGGGGCCTCCGCACCTGGATGGGCCCCACGGCCGGGTGCCCAAGTTCCAGCATGCGGTCGGCGTCGTCCTCCAGCTGGTTCACGCTCTGCTCCTGGCTCAGCAGCTGGTGCTCCTTGAAGTGCTGGGGTGGGGGGACGGTGGGAACAGCTAGAGCCCCGGAACAGCCGGGGTGCGCAGCCCCCCTCCCGCCCCCGCCCCCGCCCCGCCCCGCCCGGGCCTCTCTGCGGACCTCGTACTCGCGCCGCACGCCCGCGGGGTCGGCCATGAGGTCGCTCCAGTCCTGCTGCAGGATGCGGCCTTGCTGCTGCACCAGGGCGCTCAGCTGCCGGGTGCAGGCCTGCAGGTGCGTGTACAGGCTGCCCAGGTTCTGCCGGCGCCACGAGGCCGCCTTCTGTGCTCCCCAGAGAGAAAGAGGGTGACCCGGAGGCCCAGGCAGGATCCCGGCAACCAGGTCCTACCCGGACGTCCTTATTCCGCTCACCAGTAGGTCCCGATACTGGTTCCTGACGGCGTTTGCGTCCTGCCCCGGGGAGAGAACAGGGTCAAGCGGACGCCGCAAGCTGGTCCTCAGGCTGCGCAGGCGCTGCCCACCCACGAGGCCAGCAGATCGGGCTGGACAAGGAGGCGCGCGCCGCCGGGCTCGCTTACCGGTCCCACCAGGGTCCGAAGCTGCTGCCCGTACGCCTCGATCTCTCTCTGCAAGATGTTGTGCTCGGCAACTTGCTGCTCCACCTCGGGCATGCCCGGCCCGTACTGCCCCTCAGAGATCAGCTTCTGCAGAAGAGCCAGCCCTTCAGTCCCGCCAGCAAGGCCAGGGGGCCGGACCCGAGACCCTCCGAGGAGCGTTTAGTCATTTAGACAGTGGATAGGCCAGGTGAGCAGCTGCGACGAGCGGAACGTGAATCCCCCTGGTTCCGTGGTTTCCCACCATACTCTGATCTCTCTGTGGCCCAAGTGACCCCATCCAGGACCCTCCCCCGTCTGGGCCTCTCCCCACTCTCTTGGTTGTCATCACACCTCTACTGTTGGAGCGCCAAACACCACCATGACCCAGTGTGTGCGCTGCCAATCACACCCCAGGCAGGTCCCCCTTTCACCTCCCGCCTCTTCCCCCTCTTCCCGACTGCGCTCTCGGCTCCGCCCGACCCGGAGCCGCGGCCATGTGCAAAGTCAAGTCCCCGATAAACGCCTTGCCCTCTCTGGTTGCATTTGGGGGTGAGGTTGAGCGCAAGCGCTTGCTGCTGCACGGCAGCCGCTGACCTGCTTCTGGTCCAGCACACGTGCCCAGTCGACCCTGGACCCCACGTCGGGCGGCAGCACCATCTTCTCGTACAGAGCGCGGTAGTCGGCACACTCCTGGGTCACCCGCTGGTGGAGCTGCTTGATGCTGCTCAGGAGCAGAGGGGCGGCAGGTCGGGGGCAGCCCTGGGCCTTCCGGGGTCCCTCCCCCGCACCTCTGTGGGAAGCCCACTCACTCCTTCTCGATCTCCTCGGCCTGCGGGTGCTTGAGCCGCCGGGCCTTGTCCACGTCCAGGAAGAGATCTTTCAGCAGCACCTCGGCCTCCTTCAGGTCGTGGCCCGTCTCCTGCTGATGCTGCAGGGCCACGTTCTGCTCACTGTTCAGCCGGTCCTGGGAGGGGGCGTGACGGGCTGTCAGTGCCACCGCCCCACACCCTCCCGCCCGTGTCCTTGCTGACACGTCTCTGCTGGGCCGAGCCCAGAGCTGGGATCCCGGCTGCACCAGCCAGCTTTGGGGCTCACTAGACAGAGGGCCAGAGCATCTGCGGGGTTGGTGGCAAGGACACACGAGGGGCGTCTCAGCTCCCCCCTTTGACTCCCGAAGTGGAGGAACACAGTGCGGAAGGAAGGCCGAGAGGGTCCCACAGCTGCGTGTGGAGGGGGCACTGAGGCCTCAGAACGTGTGCCCCCAATCCCCACGCAACCTCCGGGGACTGGCGGGCGTGACTCGGGCCTCCAGGGCCCCTGGCCCGCCCTGCCGCGTGGACGTCACCTGCTGCAGCCTCTTCTGGGTCTCCAGGATGTACCTCTCCACCTGGTCGGCGTTGGCTTGCATGCGGGAGATGAGAAGAGCCAATTCTTGGATGGCAGCTCTGGTGGGTAGTGGGGGACAGAGGGCAGCGGCCAGGTGAGGAAAGACCCTGGGGGACTCCCTGCCGTCTCCCGGACAAGGGTCCGTGACCTGAGGGGACTCTGAGATGCTGGGCCTCAGGGGTGGGGAAGTGTACGGTGTTGTGGACGCTGACCTCCTACACCCCGGTCTCAGTTACCTCGCCTAGCTGTGACTTGCCAATGCTGCCCAACTGCCCGCCTGCTTTCCTGGCGGATGGGTCGCCCAGGGAGAAAGCAAATTACCCGAGATCGCCTGGCTGGCCCAGGAGGGGCGTTGGAGCCAACCGAGGGGAGACCAGCAGCAGGTCACCCGCCCCAGCTCCCCTCATCCCAGACTTCTCCTCCTCCTACCCCCTCCCTCTCTAGTCCTCCCACTAGTACGGAGACATGGAGGAGCCAGTGTTGGGGCGCAGGAAGAGGCCAATAGATGGCTGGGTCACCCCAATATTCTACAGATTTCAGGGACTTAGAGGTGAGCCCGAGGACCCAATTCACTCTGCTCCACCCCACGGAGAAGCCTGTTGCTTAAGCTGCAGAGTTCTTCCTGTGAGTTTATATTCTGGGGGTCAGAGGTCCAGGCTGCACGAGGAACCTGGACTCCCCGAGCAGAAGGGCAGGGCTGGTGAAGACAGGATGAGAGGACTGGTCAAGGGAGATGACACTACAGGTGTGAGCCGCCGTGCCCAGCTAAAACGAGTTTTTAATGCCTTCCACACAGGGCCGTTGCAAGCACTAAGTGAGTCAACAGAAGCTTCCAGTACAGAGCCTGGTGCGGTCAGTACCCAGAACATGTTAATTTTTATGGCTCAAGTATGCGCAGACTATAGGTGCTCAGTAAGGAGTTTGGGGAGTGCGTGGTTCTGAGTGAAATGAGGAGCCTTGTTTTGGGGGGTCCTGTGGATGGGACTGCCCATCCAGCCGCGGTGCCCAGGTGGCCTCAGGCCTGATCTCCTTCTTGACATGGTCGCTTCCGCCCGATCCGTGCACTCCACCCTGGGCTGGGCTCAGTACCCGAGGGGGACAGATCACCCCAGCGAGAGTCTTAACCGCTGTTTTTCCTGTCCACCCAGATGCCCAGCCTCTGGGTTGGCGCCTGATCCCTATCCGCGTAATGGGCACCCCGACCTCAGCTTTTCATCTTTGCTCTTATCTTGACACCCCTGCACTCAGACACCTGGCCCCAGGCAGCCTGTTACCTCCTCCCACGAAGGGGCCAACACCAGCAAACAGGAAGAACTTGGCCAAGACCCTACAGCCAGCATGTGCCACCTCCCCTCACCCACAGGAAAAGCACCCCAACTCTCTAAGAGACATTCATCAAGGCCCAAGGTAGGAACTTGGGAAAAATCCTGGAATCAATCTAGGGCCAGTATCTGGTGGGCCTCTCCGTCCTGCCCACCCAGGACCCAGCTCCAAGACTCAACCAACGGAATGGAGTCTGGGTAAAGTGGCAGACAGGAAGGCCCCCTCCGCCAGTCTCCTTCGCCCTGCCGGGCAATCTCTAGTGCAAAGCAGCCTCCACAAGCGACCCCCAGGCCTCCCTGGGGAATGCGAGCAGCCCCACATGCCCCCCTTCCCCAGGGGCTGGAGCCCAACCTGGGCTAGAGGCTCCTGTGGGCCCCCCTACCCACTCCCACCCCTCACCCCCCACTCCCGGATCTCTGAACACCAAATGCAAGCCTTAGGCTGGTCCCAGCTGCTGGGACACCTGGGTCATGAACCACCCTGACCTCCGCTCCCCTAGTCTCCCCCCACCCCCGGGGCCCCGCTCACCGACTGTGTTTGCTGGGGGAGCCCTTAGGGGACCCCTTGGCTGGGGAGCCTTTGGGGGACCCCTTCCCCTGGGCGCCTTTGCTCAGCCCCTTGAACATGGTAAAGCAGGCGCCGGCTCACGCTGGGCTGGCCAGGGAGGAGGGCGGCGTGAATCCTCGCTGGATACTAGCGGGGCTCTGGAGAGGTGGGGAGGCAGCCGGGGAAGGCAGTTTCGGGGAGGCCCCTCCCTGCAGGTGCGGCGGCTCGCGCCAGCCCCGCGCAGGCCCCTTCGCCAGCCCGCCCGCTCCAGCACAACCAGTCTGGGAGGAGAGGGCACGGCCCAGGGGCGGGGCCCTCATGCGACTCCCACGGAGGTTTGGACTGGTTACACCCACACGCCCAGAGGGTGCACAGCGATCACACCCAGATGGGGAAAGGGCGCAGTGGGAGGAAGGCGAGACAGATTCAGGGGCGCACACTTGCAGGCAGGGCAGGAAGGCCCCCACCTTAGAGCTCCTGTGAGCCAACACTGGGGGCCCCTGACAGAGGCCCGCTACCAGCCAAGCCCCCACCCGCCTGTGCGCAGGCCGGGAGAGGTGCGGCAACTCTGGGCCTGGCCTCTGCTCTCTCCTGGGACAGCCGGGAGACCTTCACTCCAGGCGACTGAATTTTGTTGTTGTCGTTGTTGAGACGGGGTCTTGCGGCCCGGGCTGGCCTGGAATTTACTAGTTCAAGCCGGCAATCTCCCTCCCGTGCTGGGCTTACAGGTGCCAGCCATCCTGCCCAGCTGCGCCTACATCCTTTTAAAAAGTAGATGCTACTCGATCGGACCCTCATGGGGTCCAGTTGACCCACTGCACCCCCTTGCCGGACATGGCCAGAGCTCGCCAGCCTGCCCATAAGCTCTGACTCCGACACAGGGTACTGGACACCCAAAGTGTCCCCGTTGCCTCCCCACCCTCAGCTCCTGGTGGAGAAGCCACTGGGTGGCCCTGTGGCTTCTCCCACTTCTGCCTGAGCGGCCAGCAGTCACCAGCTCGCTGGCCTTTTCCTCCCATCAAGCCCCAAGGACGCTAACTCCTCTTCAAAGCACTCACTGACCCAGATCCGGATCCTTACACAGATCTACGTGTGGTCACGGCTTCCCTGGAAGCCTTTGAGACCACGCAGTTGGACTAGGTGGGCTGGAGGCGAAGCCAGGGACAGCGACCTCCTAGCAGGGTCTGGCTGGAGGACCCCGCGACCTGGGAAGTCCAGTGTGCTGTCTGCCCAGTGGACCAGAAGAGGCCTGGTGTCTTGTGCATGCCCTTCGCCCGCAAGCTTCTGACCTGATGGTTGTGGGGGGCAGAAGCAGTTCTTGAGAGAGACTGGTGGGGGCGGGGAGAGCCACAGAAGGCCCTGCCAGACAAGTCGCCACAGGAAACCAACAAGGTGGCCTCACTGTCCTCTTGCCAAATGTGATTAGTGAGATGGCGCCGGAGATGCGGCCACACCAGCCTTCCTGGGCCCCTCTCCACCTGAGTCCTGGTGACAATTTTCTTCTAATCACTAGTGGCGCGTCTGAAATCAACTGCTCCCAGAAGGGGTCTTTTAGGGTCCAGAGGCCAGCTCTCCACGCGGCCTCTCTTCCCAGGCTTGTGCCCGTGCATAAGCCATTCAATTTGTGGCTATAATTATCACCTTTTCTTTCACTCTCTCCTTTGCCTTTTGCCAATTTCGTACGTGAATACGACGAACTGCAGTCATTTTTCATTTCCAAACCTGCCCCTTCTTTTCCCGTTGAAAAACCTCCCCAGCCAGCCTCCCTCCTGTTTTCATGCCCGTGAGTGTGCGCGTGGGTCTGGCCTGCTGAGTTTCATCTGTGAGACCAGGCCCTTCCCAGGAGGTGGTGACCCTGGCTGGTGGCTGGGGGGGGGTGCCCAGCCTCCTGCCCATCTGGACCACTGAGCTTTGCCCCCTCGCAGCAGCCCTGGGGCGATAAACGAACTCTGCAGGGGGCCCTCGCACACCCCAAGGCTCCAGGGCTAATTGACTCACTGCAAGAAAAACAAAAGGCAACTTCCTGGCGTGACAGTCCAGGGTCAGATCAAATCAAACTGGCTCCCAGAAGAGGCTGGAATCCCGCAGGCTCTGATGCGCCCCTGTGGGGTACCCCTGCTCAGATGGCAGCGACGCTGGGCTCAAGCATCAATCAAAGGGCAGAGAGAGAGCCAGGCTCTTTGCAGATTCTTCTCGAAACGTTTCCCGGGTCAGGATGGGACTGCCCATCTCTGTTGAGACCCGCAATGCCGCACACGTAGTTCTCGGCTGGGCATGTGGAGATGCCCCACTTAAATTGAGATGAACAAAATTCATGCGGGAGGGAACTGGCGAGTTGTCTTGCCACACAAGCCTGAGGAGCTGAGTTCAGATCCTCAGGAATCCAAGTAAAGGTGGGGGGTGTGGGAAGCAATTCTACAAAGCTGTTTTCTGATCTCTCACGCACACTACTGTGAACAAGTGTGCGCATATGTGCACACACACAAGTAATAACAAATATCAAAAATTCATGCAGAATTTCAGGCTTTCTATGGGAAAAAGGGAGTAAAATATTTCTTAATTCTTAAATTTATTTTGTGTGTGTGAGAGAGAGAAAGATGTGGGGTATGTCCCTATGGAGCACCAAGGGTGACTTCAAGAATCATTCTGGATTACTTCTACCTCTTTTTGCTTTGCTCTAGGATTTCCCAGGCTCCGCCCACCAGGGCCATTTTCTCCTGGTGTTTTTATGTGGGACCTGGGATCCAAACTCGGAACCTACTGCTTATGAGGCAGAATCTTAACCCCTGAGCCATCTTTGCAGCCAAAATATTTCTTAATTTAATCTTAATATTTATTAATATTTATGTTAATTATATGTGGCAATGATTTTGAGGGTATACTGAGTTAAATGAAATATGTTCATTGTTCCTGTTTATCAGTACTGTGTGTGTGTGTGTGTGTGTGTGTGTGTGTGTGTGTGAACATGTGCCGTGGCCAATGTATCTCCTTCTACTTCACACGGGTTCCGAAGCTGAGATTTGGGTCATTAGCTTTGCACGACAGGCTCTTTCACCCACTGAGCCATCTGCTCCTCCCATTTGTGTTTTTACTTCCTAAAAATGTGAAGGCAGAAGGATCAGACGGTCACGTCCTCCTCGGCTACATAAGTTTGAGAACAGCCTGGGCTACATGTTTGTTTCAAAACAAACAAAGAAGTAAACACGTTTTATGGGACAAGCCAGGCATGGTAGTGCACATTTCTAATTCCAGTGATTAGGAGACAGAGCAGAAGGATTGATTGCAGCAGATGTGAAGCCAGGCTGGACACGGCGGGGTCCACGCGGTCTGGCCATGTGGCAAGAAAGACCAATAAAGACAGAAAGAAGGAGGGAAGGAAGGAAGAAAGGAAGGAGAGCAAGAAAGAATGAAAGAAGAGAAAGAAGGAAAGAAGAGAAAGAAAGAAGAAAAGGGAATTCTACGGAACAGCTCTGACCTATCAGCCAAACCGGATGTCCCAATTTCCAGCCTCCTCAGGCCTCAGCCCTAGCCTCTCTTTTTAAATTTCTATTATTACTGTTTTGGAAGCACATGCTACGTGCATGTGTAGAGGTCAGAGGACAACTTTGTGGAGTCACGTCACTCCTCCCACTTTTATGTGGGTTCCAGGGTTCAAACTCGGGTCATCAGGACTGAGGGACACGGGCCTTACTCACTGGCCATCTTGCCGGTCAGGGGCCTTATCTTGTCCTTCCGTCCCCTGCTGTGTGACCTCCTGTGTGGACATCAGCTGCCCCCTGCCAGGGCGCCCACTGGCCCGCTGACTTCCCTGGCAAGGCACCTGTTCATGTCCTTGGTCAAGAGCTCCAGGCTGGTGCGGGCAACTGTGACCTGTGTCTGCAGCAATGGGGTGTTGAGGCGCGCCCCTCTTTCCTCCAGCTCGGGGTTCCCTGCAAGGGAGACCTGCTTCCTGAGGCAGCAGGTGGTGGCGGGGGGGGGGGGGCTCTACCACAGGGACAGGTTCTGCCATCTCAGGAAATTGCCCTTTGTGTGCACAAGATTTCTCCCATCAGACCCTTGGACCGAAGTTGAACAATCACCTTCCTCCTTGCCCAGAGAACAGGAAACAGTGGAGGAGCTAGAGAACAATCTCCTTCCATCCATGCGGGCAGACCACTGGGGTCTTGGCCGGGCGCCGGGAATTACAGGGCTGTCTGGAGGAGGGTCTCTTGATGCAGGTCTGCCCAGTATCCTGGTAGAAAGAGATGCAGCGTCTGCCTGAGAGGAACGAGGTGACGTGGCCCAGCTGAGGTCCCCTGGGAATCAAGGGAACATCATGTGCTTCCCTTAGGGCTCTTCAGGCGCTAGAAGGGTCCAGAAGGAAAGACTGATTTCCAAAAATTGGTCTCTCATCTCCACCACAGGCCGTGGCAGGCATGCATTTCTGTCTCTCTTTCTCAGATGATGAATACCATATCAAAAATAAGCCTGTATGGAAAGCGTACTCACAATGATTGGCCCCGGGAGTTCTCAAGTTCAAAGCTGCCGTGGGATGTGAGCCCCTCACTATAGCTGTGGATAATCCCACGCCCGGGCCGGGCAGGTAGCTTATAATAAGACACTTGCCCTGCAAGCATGAGAACCAGAGTTCACATCCCCAGAACCCACATAAAGTCTGGGCGGGCGTTGTAGTAATCCTAGTGCCTGGGAGACCAGGAAAGGGACCTCTGGGGTATGCTGGCTAGCTAGCTACCTGACTGGCGAGCTCTAGTGGAGGGTGATGGAAGAAGACACTGATATCCGCTTCGGACTTCCACATGCATGCTCACAGACGTGTATGAGCACCCCTACACTCCCGCACCCACACATGCATGAATGCGCATGCATACACGCATCGCACTTCAAATAAAACGTCTCCCTCATATTTCGCAGCCACGTCAGTCACCTGTGCATGAGCCGCCACGCATGCCAGGGTCTGCAGCTTGCTGAAGAACCGCTGGTCCTCCAGGTCTCCCCCAGTAGCCCCGGGGCTCTGGCACCTCGATGACAGACTTAATTGCAAAGGCTTTGGGACCTGATGCCCTATGGGGGAAAGTTCTCTGATGGAGGCAGCTCAGTAGCCACGCATGTGACAGAGTGACAGCCAGCGAGAGTCGCAGAAGCAGGAGGCAGGACCTGGCCCTGGTCCAGAGAAGAAAAGGTTCCAAAACACACACGTCAGCACAGCACAAAGTCCCTCGAGGTGACATGCATCCTCATAACCGAGGGCTGGGCTGCCTAACTGGTCTTGGGAGCAGGAAGTGAAAAAGTAGGGGGGGGGGGCTAAGCTCATCGGCCTTGCCTGGCCTCCTGACGGTTGCTCAGAGGAAAAGGCAAAGGTACCTTCTCTCCCCGGACTTCCGGCTCCTATGTTAGGTTTGCTATCGACGCTCTTTGGGTTCTGGACCTGACACCCCAGAGGCTACGGAGAGATGTCTTCATTTTCTTTCTCTTGACCAGCTTGGAAAACAAGCCCCCGTTTGACAGGAAGACATTGCTTGTGGGCTGAGGGGGACCTTGGGGCTCGGCTGCATGGGGCAGTGGTGCTGGACTCCGGCCGTCCCTGAGCGAGTCTCCAGGGGCGGCAAGGGAGGAGCAGGTGCCTCCCGCTTTATACATGAGCCGGGACAAACAGCGCCCGGTTTGTCCGTTGTCACTGCAGCTTCTCAGAAGGTCCCCGGACACTTCGTCTTCACGGCCAGGATGTTTCTTCTCCAGGCGGTGAAGGCTCGTTCAACCACAGAGCCAGTCGCCGTCAACGCAGTGACTGTAACCACCGGCTGCCAACAGGCGCCTCAGAGAAACACTTCCACTTCCTGGGCTGGGGCACTTCTCAGGTGGGGGAGTTTGGTGGGCGTGAAGGAAGCCGTGCGTTCCAGGACCATCGTGCCAGAACTCTGGAGAAGGGGCTGAGAGGCGGCTGGGACCGGGGTCACCGGACCCACGTAAGAGTGTCAGGTGGGTGTGGTTGGTAACTCTAGCCACGGAGGACGGAGCCTGTGAATCCCCAGGGCCAGCAGGCTGCCAGACAGATCCGTCCTATTGGGCGAGCTCTGAGTTTAATAAGAGACCTAGACTCAAAAAGCGCAAGGCGAGAAAGTGATGGAACCTGTATCGGGAGCCTCCGCACGTGTGCACACGCACGGGCACGCGCATCCAGGCAAAGCCCACACACCAGTGAACGTACATGCATAGACTCAGGAACATGCCTTTCTCAGTCATGAAGACGGAAAACAAACATATGGACGACTAAGAACAAAAATAAAAATAAAAGAATTCTGGAGGTGAAGATGGAGAATCAGAGTTCGAGGATCATCCTTGAGTTTGAGGTCGGCCTGGACTACGAGAGAGAGAGAGAGAGAGAGAGAGAGAGAGAGAGAGAGAGGAAGGAAGAGAGAGAGAAAGAAAAAAGAAAGAAAAAGAAAAAAGAAAAGAAAGGGAAGGAGGGAGGGAGGAAAAGAAAAAAGAAAAGGAAACCTTTGTGCTTCCAACGCAACCATCAGTCTGGCAAAGGGCCCATAAGGGAGGAAGGTTGTGTCCCCATCACCCTGAAACTGCAGGGCTTGGTGTCAGTGGGAGCCACTTCTGGTGGGACTAGTGAGGCAGACGTAGACCCTCTGCTCACAAACCCCAGATCGTGTCTGAGACCACATTCCTTCACCATCTTGAAAGACCCCGTTATCTGTCATTTGAAGTGTTTTCAACTTACATCCAATTAGCAGTTCCACAGGTGGATAACACTGTTCCGCAGGAGGAGAGATTGTGGGGTCAGGGAGGTTGGCGCACTACCCTGGGACAGCCGGGAGGAGCCCCTAGCCACAGCCCTTTCCCCGCGCCGCGGCCCCTGGATCTGTGAGAATCGGCAGAGCAGCGGTTAGCTTCCAGTTCATTCCCCGGGGTTTGGGAGCATCGATAAATTTTACAGCTAAATCTGGTTTCCATCTCCTCTGCAGCAACAACTGTGCTGGAGGAAGATGAGAACCACCACATATTTCTGCTATCTTTGGGTGTTTTCCTGCCCTCTGAATGTTCCCGGCTTCTCAAGGCTGCAGACAGCTGAGATCAATCAGCCCTTTTGTGTGATTAACGATGTGCGGTGTCATGACAGCATCCTCCGGAAGGCTCTGGAAGGGCCTGGCGTCGGCTTCCTCTGCTGAGGGCCAGCCAGCACCTGAGCTTTCGGAAGAAGCCCCGTGGTCCTCGGCTCCTTGGGCCGCCACAGACTTCTTACCTCAGGGCCCTGGCATGAGGCTCAGGTGCCACCGCCAGGAGGCTAGAGCCAAGTCAGGGGGTGCCCTGCTTCAAGCAGGGGCTTGAAGAAACCAGAGAGGAACGGGAGAGACGGCTCAGGGGCTAAAACCTCTGCCTCACAAGTAGAAAGACCTGAGTTCAAATCCCAGATCCCATGTAAAACTGCTGGGGAGATACGGTGATGGCCTAAAGTTCTGGTGCTGGAAGATGGCGCCTCAGAAACAAAGCAATGAGGATGTAGAGCAATCCAGATGCTTCCCGTCACCCTTAGGCCCCCACAGGCACACGCATGCAAGTTTCCTCTTGTGCACACCCCTACACACACATGTGCACACCCCTACACACATACACACACACACACACATGCACACACGCACGCACACCTGGGCCTGAGGTCAAGATGGGGCCTTAGTGAGGCTGTTATGACACCGGTCCATATGCGGGCTTCCTGTTTGAAGGGATCTGAGTCAGCTAGAGCCCTCAGCCCCCTGGGGTCATCTTGTGTAAATACATGACTTGATAGTAAGCCCAGTGGCCCTACATCACTGTCCTGGTGTGAGGCCAAGGTCCCTTAGTGCTGCTGGCAGGGGCACTGGAGGATCGTGCGGCCAGAAGAGCTGCTGTCAGGATGATTTGCGCCTCCGGCTCTCCTGTCAGAGTAAGGGGAAGGTGGGAGCAAGCCAGGACCCCCATATGAGAGAACGTCTCCAGCCCGGGCCCCTCACAAACCTTGAGACTGGCACGAGAGGGGCTGAAGGCTGCCCGCGCAGTAGGGCTTCAAATTTGGGCCCTAGAGAGAAGTCTTGACTCAAGGTAAGAAGGCAGGAAAGAGGGCCCAGGCCTTGCCCACGGGTGAAGGGGAAGAGCAGGGTGGGAAGGAGGCCCAGGTCAGAGGTGGGGGGCTGGGGTGACTCAGGCAGAGGGGCCTGTCTAGCTTCACGAGGACCTGGATTCCATCAGCAACACCGGAGAACAGTCACCCCGCGCTCCTCAGCCACCGGGGACACCGAGCCGAGCCTTCAGGACTGATGGAGCCTGTCACCAGCAAGGTGCCGTATCTTCGAGGGAGGAAATGACATGTACCAACGGCGCGATCCACACAAACACGAACCAGCTTCCTGAAGCTCCTTCGTCCCAGCACCTGCCATCTCTGTCAACAGGCCAGCGGCACACGCGCCCTTCTGGATCCTGCCGTCCCCTGGGGTGCACCTCCTGACCCTGGCCTTCAAGCCGCCCTCCACGCCGCACGACGGCTCCCCTTGACCCCCAGCGGAGCCAACACGTCCGGAAGCAGGTTTTCCTGCCGCGGGCCAAGCGAGCGCTGACTTCCAGAGGGTACAGTTCAGGTTCAAGTCACGTTTATTCTTTCTTACATTGCTTCTGTGACATCTGTGACTGATGCCGTAACAAATAAAAAAGTGTGTCAAGGAGAAAAGTCACAGGCAAGGAGGGAAGTTACCAAAACGCGGCGGCGCCTAACTTTACAAAACAGCACCTGGAACAGTCTGGCCTGGTGCCGGCCCCACCCGCTGCAGGAGCAGGGCGCAGGCGCACTCTCCCCGTGTCCCCACCGGCGCCCAGGCGGCGGGCTAGACAGGAGAGGACGTGTACAGAATGCGCACAGTCTCCATCATCTTTGCTTTTAATATAAGATTTGGTTTTGTCATTTACCGAGTGTAACACAGTTCTAAAAATAGAGCTCTCTGCTTGTTCTGAAACGTAACGTTCCAGGAGGGGGGGATAAGGCTGACCGCAGCCCGGGGTGCTGCCAGTGTTTCGTAGTCGTGGATAAACTTCAAGGGGCTCTGGTGCTCACAGCAAGGAGAGTTCACGTCGAATCCATGGACTGAGGAAACATGACAAACATTCCAAGCCCTGCCCCCAAGCCTGGCGTGGGGTCCCCGGACACAGTACTGACCCAAAGGTCACCAGTCACGGCTCACGGGGGCCAGGACAGCAGCAACCCAGGAGGGACAGGAAACAGAGTGACCCTGGCTCGGGGCCGAGACAACAGGTTACAAATGGAAAGTCACAAACACAGACATGGGGACACAGGGGTGAGGGTGCTGAGCTCTGCCCGGGTCAGCGCAGACCTGGATTTAATGCCACGGAACTTGCTGGCCTGTCTCACAATACAGAGCCCGACTCCCCCTGCCCCCAGGAAGAGCCCAGTTAGCTCCGGAATCCAAAGATGCCCTTGATGTATCCCGTGAGGCCGCTCTTGGTCTTCTGCTCCAACTTGTCCTCCAGGGGCGGGAAGGCCACGTGGCTGAGGGCCAGGTCGAAGAACAGAGGCTTGCATGGGACGGGCTGGAACCCTGGCGGGAAGTGCACAAGGCTGGCTTGCTTGGTGACAAGAGAGGGGTCGAGGCAGAAGGTCTCAAACCGTTCAACCAAAGGCTGGAAGAGAAACATGGAAACATCACTACAGAAGGTCCACAGCAGGACTCCCATTATGCACTGGGCTCCCAGACTGTCTTTAGTCCCCAGGCCTTGTTGGGTGTGTGTTTGCATTTGCATGTGCACGGTTGTATGTCACATCATTAAAAGTTCAGTTAGAAGAGCCTGGAGAGATGGCTCAGGGGTTAAGACTTTGCCTCACAAGCAAAAAAACCTTAGTTCAGATCCCAAGTCCCACGTACAAATAGCCGGAGCCTGAAAAATCCCAGAGCAAAGCAAAAAGGAGGAAGAAGCAATCCAGGATGATTCCTGAAGTCACCCTTGGTCCTCCACAGGGACACTCGTGCCCTCTGATACACACACATGCCCACACGTATGCACACAAATGCACACATGCAAAATAAATATGTTTAAAAAAAAACCCAAAGACATTTAAAAACAAGTTCACTCAGTGACAATGAGGACCTTCCCGATTTGGTCTTTAGGTGATGAGACGCCCAGGGAAACAGGAGGTCCCTGGGAACTGAAGGGTCCCTGCTCTAGGGACGAGCACTCCTGTAAGTCATCCCTCCCGTCTGCCCTCCGCCATGGGCACACTTACCTTACTGTCCTTGACTTGGGAGGAGGCCTCTGGCTGGTGGGCATCGTTTGCATCTGAAAGTGCCACAGGGCAGAGTGAGAAAGAGGCTGTGCAGAGTCACAAACGAGCGCCTCGCCAGCAGGGCAAAGCTCTACACCCCAGCAAAGGCAGCCCCTCACTGCTGGGTGGGAAGTGGCACAGCAATATATTGCGTCCCACCCAGAGACGCTGTCGGGGCATAAAGGAAGGACAGGCAAAGGGACATCCTCACAGGGCTCCGTCAAATCCTCCTCACAGTTTCAGGACTGAATGCGGCAGACATAGGCCAGAAAAACAGCCACTTCAAAGAATAACCCAAACACCACTTTTCAAATCCTGAAGCAGAGCAGGGGACGGCCGCGCAGAGCAGGCGTGAAGGAAGCTCCGGGGGCAGGAGGCGGCTCACCCAGGATGGCTGCAGCCTGCAGCGAGCACTTTTCTGAGCGCACCTGGGCGATGAGCTCCTTCACGTCAGGCAGGTCCTGCGGAGAACGAGAACGCGTGCTCACCAGCCAGCTGCGCGGGGCGGGGCGCTGAGGCTGCAGCTTGTAAATGTCTGTCACAGCACGCAGGCACGCACGCACGCACGCACGCCCCCCGACATGGGCCTGGTGTGAAGGCCTGTGATCCCCGCCCACGGGAGCTGACGTGTGGCTGTGCCCGGCCGGCCTGTTGGGAGACGCACCTCCACCGGGCTGCCATCCCCGCACTCGGGACACCCAGCCGGTCTCACCTCCTCTTGGCCCTACATGCTCGCCCGCCGTCATGGAAAGACCCGGCAAGGTCTGCACACCTCCACCTGACACTCCCCTTCAAAGCACTTTGGCATATGGGGTCCGACGGTGCTAACGAGGCGCCTCGTTCTCCCTTGGGATGAGTGGTTCACAACAGCCCAAATGACAACCCCATGCTGGCGCGGCCAAGCCCTCACCCCCTTCCTGTCCCCCCCTTCCTGTCCCTCTTAAGCCCAGACCTCTGCAAGTCCTTTCCCGCAGGACCTGCGTGCAAAGCACGCGCTCGACTCGAGCAGGAAGCCAGCCCTCCGACCTGCTGTGTTCACAGACGGCTCCTGCAAGACTTCAGGCTGCAACACAGCCACGTGCTCTCGGGGAACCAGCACCACTGCGCTCCCGCCGGGTGTGGCGCCACGGGCGTGTCCACAGCCGTGGCTTTCAAATGCTGGCCTAGGACCCCACCAGCAGCCCGCAACTCGCTTTCCCGATGTTTGACTTGAAGGACACATGGTCGTCTCCACCCAGCCAATTTGTTACTTTAAATAAATATGTCAGGATCTCCGTGCAGCCTGGGCTGGCCTGGATCCTTCTCCCTCCATCTTCAGAGGGCTGGGAAAACACATGTGCGCCCCAGTGTCGCCGTCCTAAAAGCTCACAGTGCTGCCTTTGGGGTCCCAGCTTAGCGGCACATTAGAATTACTGCGGGGCTTTGAAAGCCCCAGTGTCCATTCCCACCACAGGCACTGGAATCTCTGACAGAGAGACAAGTTTTGATCGCTTCTGAAAAATTTGTAAGGTGATCCCAACATGTACCCAATTCCAAGAACAATACTTTAAGCGTGCCCCACTTTAGTCAGAAGAAATGGCTTTCCCCCATTATTTCTGAAAACAAGTTCTGCTGTGCAGGCTGACTGTGAGCTGCTGTGCAGGCCGACTGTGAGCTGCTGTGCAGGCCGACTGTGAGCTGCTGTGCAGGCTGACTGTGAGCTGCTGTGCAGGCTGACTGTGAGCTGCTGTGCAGCCCAGGCCACAGCCTCTGCAGGACAGGAATCACATACGAACACGTGTCTCCACGCCCCACGAGATGACTTTCTCTGTCACGCCTAAAGCCTCAGGCCTGCAGCAGGGTAAGTCTCACAGCCAACAGCTTAGAGGCCACCAGTCTGGGAAGTGGCCCATCCTTGAAGCCCCCCACCCCCAGCCCACCTTACTACCTTCTGCCTGAGGCCTGGAAACAGGAGAGGCCAGCAGCTCACCTTCAAGCTGTTCTTGAAGGCGCCGGCGTCGGAACTGACTTCGTTTGCATACTTCAGGACTCTGTCATACAGGACAAGGGCTTCGCTCCACTTCTTCACCAGCACGTAGGACTGAGCAATGAAAAAACACCTGACGGGAGGGAAAGAGCCGCAGCGTTCAAAGGCCACACTTGTCCGAGACCAAGTTTTCTGCAGTCAGGTTAATTTTAAATTTGGAAACAGGACTCATAACTCGGGGTCACTGCCTCCAACACACATCAGCAATGTGCAGGTCTGCTGGGCCAACCAGCACGCCCTGCCAGCAATCCCAGATGGCCACGTTGATCCACAAGCCACAGCCGTTCATGTGCTTGCTGAGGCTGCAGCGGCGGCAGCGCCCCAGAGGCGGGCGATGGCGGCAGAGCAAGAGCAGAGCCGGCTGCTCAAGCAACACCTGGTCACCACTGTCAGTCACACCAGTTACAACCATCCACCTTTGCTCAGCTCTTGTCCCAACACCAAGCTAAGGAAGGTCCTTTCTACCAGAATTCTCGCGGCCTCAACACAACCGCGGCACTGAGCTTGACGAGCAGAGAGGCCACGCGAGTGACGGGTGCCTAGGAGCGTGACGGGAGGGAAAGAGCCGCAGCGTTCAAAGGCCACACTTGTCCGAGACCAAGTTTTCTGCAGTCAGGTTAATTTTAAATTTGGAAAGCGTGAGCGTGGGCTCGGGCAGAGAAGGCGGGAGGGTGCGCATGGTTCCACGCTGCCTTCAGGCCTCCAGCCCTGCCTTTGCGCCAAGCCCACTGACAACTTAGCCATTCCAGAGGTCATCTAAGAAACAGACATGCCTCACAAACAAAAAGACCTGAGTTCATATCCCTGGATGCCATGTAAAAATGCCAGGTGGTTTGTAGCGGCCTGTAACTCCACCTGGAAGGTGGAGCCTGGAAACCTCAAAACAAAACGAGGGAGGAAGAACAACCCAGAATGATTCCTTGAAGTCACCCTTAGGCCTCCACAGCACACACATTTGTGTCCTCTTGTACACACACATTTATACCCTTCCACATGCAAAAACAAAACAAAACAAAACAAAAAAAAAAAAAAAAGAAAGAAAAGAAAAGAAAAAAACCAAAATGGAGCCATCGGCTTCATCTCAATTCAGTTTGGGAACATGAACTGGCTGTTCTGGTTGCTAATTAACACGCTTTGTAAAGCTGTCTCTTCACCACAGGGAAGAGGGTTCAGAAAGAGCCAAATTCATCCCCCAAGTCTATCCAAAGCGTGAACAAGGAACCCTGGACACCATAGGTTGAGAGGTGATTTCCGTGAATACCGGGGAGGCACAGTCTCTGCTCACGGCAGGCGAGCCACAGCAGCCACGTGCTAGTGGCCCAGATGCTCCACAGAACGGTATGTAACAAAAAGCTTAGTGCTGGCATGTAAGGACGCCCCACCCATCTCAAAGGATGGTACCTGTAAGCTTTGAACACGAGGGTCTTCAGGCCGATCTCTTTCTGGAAGGCTCTGTCTTCTTCTAAGCCAGGAAGCTGCAGCAATTCCACCAGGTTCTGCAAAACAGATGCAACAGGAAACCCACGAGGCCTCAGGCTGAGCTCGTGGGCAATCCTGTAAGAACAGGCAGAGGCGGGAAACGAGAGTCTGCTCGACGAACGTGCCTGAGCCCGCACTGATTCTCTCCCGCCCCAGCGTCTGTCTTTCACCATCCACACATCTAACTCCAGAGGATTCTTGGACTACATGTGCTGGACCCTACATTTCAGAACCGTCCATCCATTTAGTGACCACAGTGTGTGTGTGTTGGCAAGTGGGCACAATTGTAGATGCACACACGTATGTGATCTTGTGCACACAGGCACACATGACTGAGTTCACAGATTCAGCTGACCTACTTGTTCAGTGACCAGGCATCCTCTTGCGTGTGTGCCACCATGTCCAGCTTTTTGTATCCGTTATGGGGATCCAACCCAGGCTCTCGTGCTTGCACCCCAAGTGCCTTATGGACTGAGCTAGCTCCCTAGTCTTGCAATCACTTTCTTGTTCTCTGTTTTGTGGAGATGACATAGCCCAGGCTAGCCTTGAACTCCCTCAGCATCCCCTGTGCTAGGATTATCGGCATAAATCACTAATGGACCAACTCTTAGCAGACTGTGGTGGTGCAGACTGAGGCCTCTGCACGCTGCACAGCATCTGGGACAGCGTCTGCATGGGGCAGATACTCGTGATACTCATGGGTTTGTTAGCACCTCCACTCCAGAGGACCCGAGACGTGGGGCACGCAAGCTTTGGAAACAGAACAGAATCTTAGTCTTGGGCTGGAGAGATGGCTCAGGGGTGAAGATTCTGACTCATAAACAGAAGGACCTGAGTCCAGACATTAGGACCTACGTAAAAATGCCAGGCAAAAATGGCCTGCACTTCCAACTCTGGAAGATGAAGCCCGGGAAATCTCAGAGTCAAGCAAAAAGGAAGTAAAAGTGATCCAGGATGATTCCTAAAGTCACCCATGGGTCTCCACAGGGACACACAGTGCCCTCTGATACACACACACACCCCCACACCCACACCCACACCCACACACACACACACACACAAAACCTTAGTCTTCTGCCAGCAACTAGTTGTCTCTGGCTGCTCCAGTCCTTTGCTAGCCAAAGTTAAGCCATTTTGTGCCCAACACAGCGATGCACAGGCTTCCTGCCAGCCCCCAGATTACCTGCAGAATGATGTCATAGAGCCGGATCAGGTCCTGGGGCCGGGGGGAGCGCTTGCTGTCGTCTTCCGGCTGCTGCTGCAGCAGAGCCCTGTGCAGACCTTTCGCCATGTTCTCATTGCGCTTGATCGCGGTCGACAGCTTGATGTAGGTCAGGTAGCTGGAAGGTGCACATGGCCAGCCCAGGTTATACTCAGAGGCTGACATTCCGGGAAAAGATTCGACTAGATCTGGACTGACCGAGGGGAAGTGTGTAGTGACGGCTGTCACGTGCCAGGGCCATCTGGCCTGGGCCTCGTGCTCATAGGAGCTGCGAGAGCCTTTATCACAAAAGATGATCTCAGGATGGATATTATTGCAGGCACCCTTTCCCCAGATACTAGAGCTCCTAATTTCAGAGGACAGTGTTAGTTCCCAAGAGGGTCCATGGGGGTCCATGGGTAGAAATGAGGTTCTGGAGGGAGGATCAGTTGCTTCTGAGCCCGCGCCTCAGGCAGTGAGTTCGCAGATGGCAGCCCCACTCACTCATGGGCCTCTCTAACAATGGCCACAGAACAGTCGCACGCGTGCATCTTACGCGATTACATGGGTGTCAGCAAGTTCTAATTGTACCACAGGACAAGTCCCATTAATGTCGGGATAAGCACGGTAACTGCTTAGGAAGCAGCCAGGCTCTGATCTGTACCCTGCTCTGCCTGGAAGCTGTCTCATGAGAAGATGCTAAAGAAATCCGTGGTGAGGCACAGACCAGCAGGGATCAAGAACGCCACGGACGGATCAAGCGGGGAGTGTGAACCTCTGGCTTTTCCCACTAGGCTTCCGGAACACAATAGGGAGGGGCGCTGCACCTCAGTTCAAGAGAACAAAACTCAGAAGAAAGAAGAGGCCAAGCTGAGCAGAGCAGCACGAACCTGCAATCCCAGCCCGGGAGCAGACGGGCAAGCCAGCCAGCTGGCCGACTGGCGCTCTGGGAGCGACCGAGAAACCCCAGCTTAATAATAAAGTGGACAGTAATGACGACACCCAATGTCAGTATCAGGCTACAAGCTATGCACGTGTGTGTGCCTGTATACATACACATACATACAGATACACACAAAGAGCAGCAGTATAAACACCGCTTTAAAGATAACACAAATATGTAAAGAGCTTGTTAAAAAATTTAGACCAGCTGCTTTGAGGAATGAGCAAGAAGGCTGTTAAGACAGATTTTCCTAACATAGCTACTACATACAAAACAAAGTTTTTTTTAGTTTTTTTTTTCTTGCTCTGTGTGTGTGTGTGTGTGTGTGTGTGTGTGTGTGTGTGTGTGTGTGTAAGAAAAGGCACTGTGTGTGCCTGTGAAGCTCAAAGGTGACTCCAGGAATCATCCTGGATTGCTTGTACCTCCTTTTTCACGCGGCTCTGAGATTCCCAGACTCTGCCTTCCAGAGCCAGAAGCGCCGGCTGTTGTCATTTCTACCCGGCAGACCAAGCATGCGCGCACTAGACAAGCACATGTGCTGAAAAGCAGCCTAGCCTCTTAGGGTTTGGCTTTTATATCTAAACACTGAAGGAAGGAAGAGAGGTGACTGTCCTTTGAGAAGCACACATCCACTTGTGTTTGAAATCTACATTAAAATTTCAATAGCGCACATCTGAAATCCCAACACTTGAGAGGCTGAGGAATCTCCTAGAGTTTGAGTCAGTGTGAATTACACAGTGAATTTCAGGAGGCCTCAACTACAGTGTCTCAGAAAACCAAACAACCTCTATGGAATAAAACCCAGCAAACAAACAAACAAAAATCAAACAACAAAAGTTACCAGTGATTACGCTCCAGAAAGTGAATCGCATACAATATGCATTTAATCAACGTACAAATGCTTAAATATACTTTTGTCAAATGTACTTAACAGGCAGTAGAACCACTTTATACATTTAAAGTTACACATTAAACATGCACAGGCACAGCATGCTCTCTTGTTGCAGAGACGTATCTTTCTCAGCGACACACAGTAAAGTCTCACCTGTGCAAGTACTGGAGATTCGACACCTTCCCTGTTTCGCCTTCAAGGGTGTAATCTCTCTGCTTCTGAGGAAAGCAGAAAAAGGTAAACAGTGAAGCACTCAGCCTTGGCCTCTTCTAGTGTGGTACTCACGGTCCTCTGAACGGAGGCCAGGCTCCAGAAAGTGCGGAGCCCTCAGAAATCAAAGCTTTGCTAATCTATTACAGTTGAGGTTTCCTGCCCTCTGCTCGCAGCGTCTCACCCCAAGCACTAAAAACAGACAGCCCTGGCAGGAGGGAGAACCGCCAATAATCTAGGTGCTCAGGAGGCTAAGGTGGAGGATCACAACTTTAAGCCCTAGCTGGGCTACAAATCGAGTCTGAGGCTGGTCTAGGAAGCAGCAAGGCCCCGTCTCAATGTAATGGAGGAGAACGCGGGGATCAAGCTCGGTGGCAGGCAAGGCTCACAGACCCTGCGCTCTACCTGTGGAACCACAAAACAACAGATGGTCCAGGCCGAGCCAGCCTTCCAGGGTCTGCTTAGACCCAAATGCTCCTGTTGCCCTCTGCAGTCAGCCTGCCGTCTGTGGGTGGCAGAGTAAAACCCCCCAAAGAAATCTACTTCCTGCTCCCTACCACCCGTGGGATGCCATCTTACTGGGCAGAAGAGATTTGCCATTGTGACTGAGTGTCTCTGATTAGGAAGGCAGTCCCAAAGTAACCACAGAGTCCTAGAAGAAAGATGCAGACAGGCCAGTAACAAAGAACACGGAGGCTTCAAACTACAGGGCAGGAAGGAGACAGTGAGTTGCTGGCTTTGAAACAGGCATCACAGCCACGATACAGGAGCTTCTGCAGCTGGAAACATTCTTTAGAAAACCCAGCGAAGGCACATTAAGATTTCTGCCCTCCTGAAATACAGAAAAACAAATCTGTGCTGTTTCAAGCTGAAGTTGAAGGTGAGCCAGGCATGGCCGCACCCGAGAGGCTGCAAGTTCAAGGTCAGCCTGGCTACTCGGTAAGCTCCAGGTCCCCCTGGCTTTAGAGGAATCCTGTCTCAAAAAAACTACAAAGGGGCTGGGAAGATGGCTCAGGGTTTAAGCCTTTGTCTTGGAAGCAGAAGTACCCAAGTTCAGAATCCCGAGCTCATGTAAAACACTGGGCAGAAACAGCACAGGCTGCACTTCTGGCCCTGGTGGGCGGAGCCTAGGAAACCCCAGAACAAAGCAATAAGGAGATAGAGCAATCCAGGATGATCCCTGAAATCACCTTTGAGCTCCACAGGCACAAATAACACTTCCTACATCCACCCACACACACCCGCACCCACCCAGAGTTACAAATTCAAAACAAAACAAAACACAAAAACACACCCAAAAAACAGGCTGAAGGTCAGCAAAAATAAACCTGCAGCGCTACTACTAAAGCAACAGGAAACACGGCTGCCTGAGACACCACTGCAACCCCGTGGTTCAGGAGCGGACTCCTGTAGGCAGACAAGGGAACGATACACAGCGGCGGCTTCTGCCTTCCATCGCGGTGCCCGGCAGATGCTGCTCGAATCTAGCACGTGTGGCAGGAACAAAGCAGCAAAGGCTGACGCAGCTCTTGGCATTACTGTTCCGTAGGCACAAGGTGAAGGGCCTGGCTGGGCCGCACGATGAGTGTGCTCGTCACACCACACACCGAGAGCAGCCAAAGGTCGACCTGCTGTGTGTGTTCTGCCACAGTCAAAAAGTAACGGCTGCATGTGTGCCGGGTGCCTGTGACCCCGCCTGCTGGGAAGGCCGAGGCAAGCGGCTGACTGCCTCGATTTATGAGGCACGTATGAAGTCCTGGGCTCAACCCCAGAGAGAAGTAAACATTAAAACATTTTACATCGACTTGTGTGCTCACATCGTAACGTGCCAGTGCAGGGGAGGTCACAGGACAGCTTTCAGGCATCTGCCCTCTCCTACGATGGGGGTTCAAGGGTCTTTGTGCTTAGAGGCAAATGCCTTCACCTGCTGAGCCATCTCACGGATCCGAATAAACTTTAAGAAGAGACACTACTCATCAACTACTGAACAAAAGTTACAGTTTCAATATCACACTTAAGGGTAAGGATCTTCACGTGCTGGGTAGGATGCTGCAATACACTCTGATGTGGACCTGGGGAGCAGATGGAGTCTGGGTGAGTGGTAAGGGAGCAGGAAAGGGGATCTGGGGAGAAGGGAGGCGCACACTCAGGTGAGCGTGTTGAGACCTAACGGTAGAACAGCAAAGCACAGGTTGAAGAGACTGGGCACCAGCTTATGGAATTTGCCTTATTACTTTCCAGATGGTGGTTTTAAGAGCAGGATTCACAAGACTCGAGAAGTGTGTTTAGGAAATTTAGAACCTTCAGGCACAGTTCGTCTATTCAAAATGTTATTTTAATGAGTTTTATATTATAAGCAGTTGAATGACACAGTATGCAATTTGTAAAAAAAAATATATCAGAAAGACCTGCTCAATTTTACACACAGGAGACATCATAAATTACGCAGAGACAAATGTAGTTCACTGTTTAGATTTTTTGTGATTACGTGGTATTTAGGGAGATTCAAATAAGATGACCTTTTTTTTGGCCACAGCTCACTATGTAGCCCAGGTTAGCCTCAACCTTGAGCCCTCCATACTGTGACTACGTGTAAACACCATGCGCCTCTGCAGTGGCCCTGGTGTAAACAGTCATCAAAAGCAAGCTGAAGCTGGCCTGGCCACTGGCACCTGCACCCAGGCTGCAGAGGCTGAGGCAGGAGCACAGGTTCCAGCCCAACCTGAGCAGCACGTCAAGATCCTCCGGCAACCAGAAAAGCAGGCGCTACAATCATCAGCAGGAGCCACGGCCAGGGGAGAAGGCTGGGCGTGGCAACAGGAACAGACGCCCAAGGACGACAGCACCCGGGGAAGCAGTGCCAAGTGCAACCCAAGAGCGCGGGATGAAGGGCTGTGAGAGCAGGGAGAGAGATGCTTTCCCTTTTGCTTGTGTGTGTGTGTGTGTGTGTGTGTGTGTGTGTGTGTGTGTGTGTGCGCGCGCGCGCGCACGTAGCAAGGGTACTGTGTGTACCTGTGAAGGCCCAAGAGCATTTTTATGTAGGATCTGGGATCCAAACTCCAGTCCCTCTGCTTGTGAGGCAGAGATTTTAATACGCTGACCATCTTCCAGTTCAAGAAATGGGTTATCACTCACTGCAACGAGACTTGTCCTTACCAGACCTGCATGAAGACTGACATACCAACATGTCCCCACAGACTAGCGAGGATCTAAGGAGATAGTTACATGCAGTAGTAACTTTGGTGACCAGGGCTGGATGAATGAAGGGAAACGCCTCTATCAGTGGGATGGCCCAAGGAGGGGCTACTTGATATGCTACTGAGCCCTAAACCCCCACGAGAGTAGAAAAGCCAAAGGGAACCCTGGGGTACATAGAAGCAGACAGGCAGGAGGGTGGGAGTAGGATGGATTGATGAAGGAAGGGGAGGGGGCACGGGAAGGAGGGCAGAAGGAAGCAGGGATGAGTCCTCAATATGCTTGTAAAACTAGGGGAAAAATTATAACAGAAAGAAAGAAATGGGTTACCCACGTGATGGAGTCCAGAGACCCTCGCAGCTCGGCAGCTGGCTGACCGTTATAAAAGCACAGACCCCTGGAACTGGCGTCCCCGCCAGGCCAGATCCAGAGGGCCGCGCCTGGGCAGGAGGGGTCCAGCAGATGGTCCTACCTGATCGGGCTTGAGCTCCTCCCGCACGGCCTGGAGAGCATCGCGGCACTCGCTGAGCATCGACTCAAACAGACGCTCCTTCGTCTCCTCGCTGTCAGCCTAAACAGAGGCGGAGGCAGCTGGAGAGCAGCTTGACAGAACCGCAGCCCAGCGGTCCGTGGACGCGAGCGCAACAGCATCTGCCCCCCCCCCCCCGCTGGCTTGGGCCTGTCTGCACCAGCTGCGACTTCACCGCAGCAGCACGACATGCTCCCCCCCCCCTGTGCTGGGACTGTGGAAAAGGGGAGCGTACCACAGGGGGCGGGCGGCTTAGATCTGGAGCCTTCAGGCGCCAAGGGCTTGAATGTCTTCCCGTCACACAGCTTTCCTCCCACAGTTCTGCCTCTGCTCAGATCTCGCAGCCGGCACCCCTAGAGGAGCCTTTCAGGGACTCTTGGGGTGCTGCCCCTTCGTACTGAGGCACACACACCTTTGCTGCCGAGCTCTGCCGTGTGCAATAGAACTGCAGGATAAAACTGGACGAGCGACCTGACCTGCACTTCTGACTTTGGTGCAGGCCAAGTAAGTGGCAGATGTTACTACTCGACACCTGTCCAGGAAGGCATCTCTCCAAGTACCAACCAAGTTCCCTACAGACAGCGTGGTCCAGTGTGGCACACGGCCACTCCAAGAACACTCTTTGGGCAGACAAGGTTGGTAAGAACAAGTGACAGACACTCTCTGGAAAAGCGCGACGTCACCCTCTGCTACACGGCTGGGCAGGAAGATAAGTACGAAAGTGATTCATTAGCTGAACCCCGGCCAAGCCACATGAGCGGCCTGAGGAATCTGCCGGAGCAGGGGGAGTGGACGGAAGGCAGAGGGCCGAGCGCGCTGCTGGCAGACCCGCTGAAACCACCAACATTCCACCGGGTCGAACTTTCCATGGGAACCAACGGCCCTGCTTGAAACACTGCTGCAACACCCAAGTGACCTTTGAGAAAACACAAAAGCAAGGCCGGACGCTCTCCAGGCAGAGCTGGCTGGGGAGCTGAAAGAAAAGCTTTTCTTCTCTGAAGAACACTTACCCTTTTCCTCATTTCTAGTGTGCGTGGGAACTCGCCCTGCAATTGCCCAACCTAAACCAGACGCCCTTCACTTTCTCGCCACTGACTCCCTAACTTGGGACCAGACCAGGGGCACAACTTCCCCCACCTCTGAGCAAAGGGCCCCATTAGCTCATTTCCACACGGGAGCAACGCCCGCCGCCAGCAGACCACAGGGAGGACGCGCACGGTCCAAGGGTGGACGCATGCTCGGTCCGATGCGTGGCTGCTGAGCACTTGAGAGCTACATAAATTCAGATGGAACTAGTCAAACACATCAAGAGGCAGGAGGAAAACAACTTCATTAAGCACCTCAGTTGCCGAGACTCTTCACAATCACTTAGTCAAACTTGCTGGCTTCCTTAACAACCGAACGAGATGCGTGAACACTACCGACACTGTTAAGGACCAAGCAGCCAACCACACATGTGCCAGAGCCACCATATCAGCAGGCAGATCAATCCCAGCACCACTGTGGGTCCGTGTAATCCCACAAGTATCCGGCAACACCCCTGTCAGATAGGTGGGGTCTGACTGCTCAGGCAATGGGCTTAAGAAAGAAAAACAGGCTCAGTTTTACCAGTTCCACAGGGTTGGTGCCCTTTCCTTTGCTGGGTATGTCCCAACCTAAGTACCTAGCTGCTTCTGTACGTCACGCCTGCACTGCCCGTCTTGCAGACGCGCGGCCTGGGGGCTGAAGACAGACCTTGCCCTGTCCCCACACTGCAAAGCTTCCGACATTTAACAGGATTTCCCACACACTGCAGGAAAAGCAGGGGTTTAAGACCTGCAAAGTGGCTCAGAGACCACCAGTAACGCCTAAACCAGACGCCCTTCACTTTCTCGCCACTGACTCCCTAACTTGGGACCAGACCAGGGGCACAACTTCCCCCACCTCTGAGCAAAGGGCCCCATTAGCTCATTTCCAGTAACGCCTAAACCAGACGCCCTGGTCCGCACGAAACGTCTCAAAGAAGAAGTCTCCCCATCTTCCCAGGTCGTCCTGGTCACACTTACTCTAGAGCTCGTATGAAGCCACAAGCTTCTGAACAGACATGGAACGAGACACACCTCTCAACATGTACCGGCACGACTCCTTTCTCCAGATGCTAATCCTCACCTCCTGCCCAGCCATCAGACCTGTTCTCGGCGTCAGAGGTGAACTCCACTGAGAGGGTGGGGTCTGGCTGGACCCTGCTCCCAGGTGTCTGTGGCACAGAGCCTGAAGCCTAAAGGAATGACTGGTCTTACTTCATCAATATGACACTCAAAGCACCCTAGAGTGAGTGCTCGATGGCTAGCGGGTAAAGGTGTCTGTGGACAAACTGACCCGAGTTCAGTCCCCAGAGCCACTGGCAGAGGCGTGAACAAGAACAAGGGCTCCTATTCTCTCTCTCTCTCTCTAGTTAATTAGTTGGTTTAATTAAAAACATTCAGGATGGATCTCAGGCCTCTAGGCAGACAGGAGAGAGAACCCTGGCTGCCGTGTGCCGCGGGGCCTGCTGTAGAGACAGGAGCCTGCTGTCTGCACTTGTCAACAGAAACTGTTGGAAGAAGGTGGGATGACTAAGACACACAGGCCAGCCTGGCCAGATTCCCCACCACACCCGCAGGATAACCGTGGGGACATGAACTATGCCTCATCCTGACAGGTTAGGAAGCAAAGCTGCTAAAAAAAAGGGCACAAACCCCCTGAGAGAAAAGAGCTCTGTTTTTTTAGAAAAGTAAATGGCCTCTCTTCCATCATCAAGAAACAAGGGCTAGGATCTCGGTTCAAGGCCAGTCTGACTGTGTATCGAGTCCCTGAAAAGATCTGTCCTCAACAACACAAAACAACATGGACACACACAGCAAACAAAGCAAAAAGCAAAGCAAAACCTCAAAATTTAAGGACGAAGTGCCAAACTGAGACTGCACGACCCTTAGTGTCCTCAGCTTTATTCTGTCTCCTTAAATGTCACCCTGGCTTTTCTCCTTCAGTTTACTCCTGACAGGCAGTCCTCTAGTCACGGTGACTGGCGCTTAGCCTACGTTATGATCCGGGTACTTCTTTCCACGGTTCACCAGATGCTATTTCAGACTTTCAACGTCATAGCAACCTCTGAGCGAGCACTGAGCGAGGGCTACCAAGCTGGCCCTCCCTTCCCAGAGGGCAGAAACAGCACCAGCCGCAAGAGGGGCAGAGAGGAAGCGGCCTGCATCCCGAGGCACAGCCCCGCCTCCCAGATTGAGAGCAGCACCACTCCTCAGGGGTTAAGGCCCTGCAACCCAAGCAGAAAGTCCTAAGTTTGGATTCCAAGTGCTACATAAAAACAACAGCTGGAAAACATGGCCACCTGCACTTCCTGCCTTGGTGGACAGAGCCTGGGAAATCCCAGAGGGAAGCAAAAAGGAGGTAGAAGCCATCCAGGATGATTCCCCAAAATCACCCTTGGTCCTCCACAGGGACACACAGTGTCCTCTGAGACACACACCCACATACACCACATTAAATAAATAAGTAAATAAATAAAATATATTAAGGAGAAGTAGCCACACAAGCAAACAAAACCCAACTTCACCCAGCAAAACTCTACTACATCCTCTTACACAGCGCTGAAAGCTGTGTAGAATGGACATAATAGGCATGTTTTAACGCGCATTTAAAGAAGCACACCTGTTATTATCTGTGCCTATGAGAGACAGACAGTAAATAGAGTACTCTGACTTAATTATATGCACATGCACCTAGGCTAATGATGGGATGAGCCGGCAATGACAGTTCAAGTTTGGAATAACGCAACATTTTTTTTTCTGGCTTAAACATTTCCACCTCCTGGTGTTAGGGCCTGAGGCAAGCTAAACACACACACTACCAATGAGCTATGCCCCCTCCCCCACCCTTGAACTGCTTTAGGAATAGTAAGGATTTGTGTATAAGAAGTCAACAACCCAGTTATTCTAAAATTCGAACTCGAACGTGATCCTTAAAATCATGCACAGGGCTGCAGAGACGGCTCCGTGCACAGAACACATGAAGCACGAGGACCAAATGTTAACTCCTAGAAGCCACATGTAGGCTGGACACAGCAGCACGTGCCCTGTGATTCCTGGACTCCCAGGGCTAGATGGGAGGTGAAGACATAAAACCCCTAGAAGCCTCAGGCTTAGTGACCTGGTGTTTGCACTCATGAGTGGCAAAAGAGACTGTCTCAAGTAAGGTATAGTCCAGGCCCAACACTCAAGACTGTCTCTGACCTCCACATACGTACCCACCGAGTGTGCTTGGACTCACACACACATCACACACACGTGTTACAACACGCACCTTGCACACTTTAAAGCCTGCACAGAGGCTAAAGGTGGAACTGAGTGTTGGAGTGTGTACCTAACATGTGGTAGGTCCTCAGTGCAATCCCCAGCACCCCCCAAAAAACAAAAAAAGTGTGCAAAGCTCAATTATTCATTACATGACTAATGTGCCCTTCATTTTTCTTTTCTTTTAAAATCTATCTATCTATCTATCTATCTATCTATCTATCTATCTATCTATCTATCTATCTTGTGTGTGTGTCTCAGAAGACATTGTGTGTCCCTGTGGAGGCCCAAAGGTGACTTCAGGAATCATCCTGGATTGCTTCTACCTCCTTCTTGCTTCACTCTGGGATTCCTCAGGCTCTGCTCACCAGGGCCCGAAGTGCAGGGCCCCATTATTTCCACCTGGCATTTATTTATTTATTTATTTGTTTATTTATTTATTTATTTATTTATTTATTTATTTATTTATTTATTTATTTTTAATGTGGGACCTGGGATCCGAACTCAGAACCTTCTGTTTGTAAGACAGAGTCACAACCCCTGAGCCATCTCTCCAGCCCCACTTCCACCTGGCATTTTTTACGTGGGACCTGGGATCCCAACTCAGGAACTTCTGCTTACGAGACACAGTCTTAATCCCTGAGCCATCTTTTCAGCCTACATTTTTTCCCCAATGTTAGAGATTCATTCCTATTAAATATGGAGACTGAAGAATTCTCAGCAACTAAAGGTGAAGCAGCTTCCACTGCTCTCCACTGAACTTCTGCTAAACAACTCTTGGAAAATCCTGCCTGGTTTCACACTGCACAGATCTCTGAAGATACGGATACTGTCACTTTACATATTAATGCTTCTTTTTCTTTAAAAAAAAAAAAAAAAAGAAAAAGTTAGAGATTGAACCCAGAACCTTGAGTGTGCCAAGCAAATATCTGCCACGGAGCTGTACCCCAATATAACACTTCTCTTTACACCATCCCCAAATTAAAAAGTGGCGTCAAAAAAAATGCATATGCTCCACATGCCCAATGCCCTGGATTCGATCTCCAGCATAAAATAAACCATCTTTGCATTTTCTAAACTTTAAATATTAACATTTCAGCTACTTAATAGTAACTTTTCTTGTCCTTTGTCCTCACAAGGTATTCAATTAATCTGTCCATTTAATTGTCCCTTGAGTACTCATTCTAGTCCAAACTCCTGCCCCATGGCTGCTCATGCCCGGCACGGATCCGAGACAGGCGTTTTCTCCCAGCATTTATGCCTTTATAATCAAAACCTCTCTCCTGATGCACGCGCTAAACGACTATGCCAGAATGCTAGTCCAGAGGTCGTATTATCCAATAGCCAACGAAATTACTCTCTAAAAATGTTCCTCCGAGGGCTGGAGAGGTGGCTCAGGGGTTAAGCCTCTGCCTTGCAGGCAGAGGGTCCTGAGTTCGAATCCCAGATCCCACGTATAGATGCCAGGTGGAAGCAGGGGCAGCCTGCGCTTCTGGTCCTGGTAGGGCGGAGCCTGTGAATCCCGGGGCAGAAGGAAGTGGAGGCATCCATGGTGGTTCGCGATTCGTCCGTGGTTCTACACACACACATACACACATGCGCGCGCACATACATACGCACACACACACAATTGAATAAATAATAATAAAAAAAATTAAAAAAAAAAATGTTCCTCTGAGGCTGGGGAGATGGTTATGCCAGTGAAGAGCCTGCTGTGAAAATAGAAGAACCCAAGTTCAGATCTTCAGCCACCCATGTAAAGCTTGGACCCAGCAGAGACCTATGCAACCCCAGTACTGGGGTTTGGAGGGTAACCACGACAGGTAGAGGTTCACCAGCCGGCCAGCCTAATATGGCCAAATCGCTGAGCTTCAAGTTCAGAGAGGGACCCTGTCTTAAAAATAAAAGGTGGAGGGCTGGAGAGGTGGCTCAGGGGTTAAGCCTACGCCTTGCAGGCGGAAGGTCCTGAGTTCGGATCCCAGATCCCACGTATAGACGCCAGGCGGAAGCGCGGGGGGGGGGGGGGAGGCTGTGAATCCCGGGGCAGAAGGAGGTGGAGGCGTCCATGGTGGTTCACGAATTCGTCCGTGGTTCTACACACACACACACACAGACACACACGCGCACATACACACGCACATGCGCACAGTTGAATAAATAATGATAATAAAAATAAAAAAATAAAAAAATAAAAGGTGGAGAACAATGGAAAATACACTCAATCTTAGTCTCTGGCTTCTACATGCCTGCACACGTGCACACCCACACAAATAGGCACATGCACCGCACACACATACCACGCACACAAAAGCAAGTTCCCTGGATTTTTAGTTCAATCAACAATTAACCTTCTGGTACTGCTCTGTCCTTTAAATGTATGAAAGGAAAATGTGGGAACAAGCGTAACATGAACAAGAATATAAACAGAGCCTTCATTTGCTGGAAGCTGCCCCAACCCAAAGCAGCCACCGTCGCTACAAGGTTGCAGCATCACACAACTCAACAGCACAAGTAACCAAGTGGAGCTCATTCTGGTTCCTCTGACTTCTGGAGAGGCCAGTGAGGCAAATGCCTGCTGAAGGAGGCGGCAGCACGCTACAAGGAGTCCTCACTGCCGCCTCCCAAACCAAGATCTCCAGACCCGTGATCTCTGGGTTGCAGGAGCTGTTCACAGCCACAGACAGATACTTAGTCGGAAAGTAGCTTCAAGTCCAGCTTTACGGAAACATTATGTTCATACCACACACAAAACCAGATCCACTGGTTTGCCCGGCGCTCTGGACCGGGCCCTGGAAGGAGGGCTGATCCCTTAGGCCAGGAGACACTCCACAAGTGGGACAGGCTGCTGCACCACCTGCTGGGCCAAGCGTGTCCCTCAGCTGTAAGCCAGTTTTTCCCTGATGCCCGTCACTGTCAATTTCTTTACCCTCCAAATAACTCCTTTACATACTTGGTTTTCATAATAACAACATTCAAAAGGGTCTCAAATGTAAACTCACCAACTCCCACAAAGCACGGAGGTAAATTTGTGTTGGGGAGACATGAACCCTCATAAGCCACGTGGCTGAGGCTCACCTGGGCAATGGCTGCTTCGTTGTCGGCCAGTCCCAACAGAAAGATCCTCACTTTGTCGATCTTCACGGGGACCGTCCTCCCTCTCCACTCTACTTCGCTCATGGTGGCGGCCTGCTTGGCTCGAGTCTGAGTGATCAGCGCCTAGAAGGAGTTTAAGACAAGCTCTGCCAGGGGCCGAGTGACGGGCACAGCTTACGACACAGCAGACAAATCTTCAAATTAACTTCAAATTCCTCGTGTACCACGTATTTCGCCTTATGGAAATCAAAGGGGGCCTTTCCCAATCATTTATATTTTTTACTATTTCTATGAATCTATGTCTACTTGCTCCAAAAAAAAAAAAGTTGCAAGGATGGTGGTTCATGGCTGCAATGCCAGCACTTGGGAGGCCGAGGCAGGAGGGCTACCATGGCAGTTCGAGATCTGCCTAGCTACGGAATGATACTGTTTAAAAAAACACAGTAAGGGAACAAATTTCTTTCTGTTGAAAAGATAAACATAGATAAAAATATTCAATGTTAATAATAAACATCTCTGAGGTTAGATAACTATGAATTCCTTTTTCACACCAAAGCTTCTCACAAACATGCACATTCTAGGTTACCTCCAGTTTTTCAGCAAGGAGACCTTCCGTTCCCCCAGATCTCAATCTCATCTGCATGAGTTCATTGATAGCTGACTGATCCCCTGAGAAGAAAAAACCTTTGAGGTTGGTGTGTTTGCCGGTAACCACTCGCTCCATCAGCTCAGACCAACGGTTTCTGTCCCTTCCACTGAGGTGCAATGCACACGGCATGATTTCTTCTCTGGAGACCAGCCGTTCACAACCCTAAGCTTGGCCGGCGCAGGGAGACCCTCTGCGTGGGACTGCACTGGTGGGCGCACAGCAGTACACTGGTCTAAACTGAGAGGTCAATGTCAACAGGGAGCCAAAGTGTAAACTATGGATTTTCAGAAATTACGGTTTGTCAATATAGGGTCATTGACTGCACAGCACTACTCTGGTGGGGGTGATGGTCATGGGGGCAGCAGGTGTGGGCTACAGGTAGATAAAAGCTTTGAACTAACTAACTAACTAAGTACTGAAACTCCTCTGAAAAGTAAACGATGAGGTGTTGGCGAGATGGCTCAGGAGTTAAGCCCCTGCCTTGCAAGCAGGAAGACCTGAATTTGGATTCCAGATCCTTCATAAAGACACCAGAATGGAAATGGCGGTAGCCTGCACTTCCAGCCCTAGAAGGTAGAGCTTGAACAGTCCAGAATGATTCCCAAAGTCACCTTTGGGCCTCCCCAGGCACACACACACAGTCATACACATGGATACACAAACACACCAAGTCACTGATGACCCTGGCTGAAGACACCAGGACAGAGTAGGGCTTCTCACACTGCGACTTTGTTATCTGTCAAAACTCACAGGCAGATGCAGAAAAGAGAAAGAAAATTCCCAAGCTTCCAGCCAACCACCTATCAATGCTCAAGCAGGAGTGTAGCCAGCTCACCGATGTTATATGCACAATATCGGATGTTGGCGAGATCTCCTCCACACGCTGGTTATACAGCACGGCCTGCTCCTCGTGAACGCACTGGCCAGCTTCTCATAGATGGTTCTGCGAGCAAGGACAAGTCAGGCACTGCAGCAGCCTTATTTTAAGAAAAAAAACTCACGGGACCATGTGGTTAAAAGCACAGCATGGCCCTCTGAGGCTCCTCTATCAACCACCAGCCTGGCATGTTCTACGATGAAAGAGAATAAACATTCCTATAGGAAAATCCTAACTTCCGTAAACCATCTGCAGCCTCAACATGCCGGTGACAACACCAGCCGCAGGACTTACTTGCACTTGTTAAAAGCCTCGATGGCAGCTTTCCACGCCTGGTGCTCGAAGCGCAGCATTCCCGAGAGGTACGCCGTGTACGCCTGTGAGGGAGGCACGAGTGGCGAAACAAGCTTGCTTGTTGCACTGCTCGGGATGGAACCAGGGCCCTGCCCGTGCCAGGCCAATGCTCGACACTGAGGTACACCCCAAGCCCTAGAAATAACTGCTTGATGCCAAGAATCCGTGTTCCTGCTCCAGCTGCCCCCAGCGGCCTCCGTCTTTGATACCAAGCACATGGAGGCATTTGGTTGACTCTAAAAGAGAAAAACTTGGGCTCTCTCGGCCCTCACAGACTCTTAAAAAGCAAACAACAACAACAACAACAACAAAAAACCTGAGCTCTTTTGCCCCTCAGAGACTCTATGCCATGATTCCATCCTCTAATAAAATCTGCCTTAATCCTCAAAAGACATAAAATAAACAGAGAAAAACTTACACAAACAATAAAATGTGTGGGCCAGCACAACGGCTTAGCAGGAAAAGGTGCTTTCATGCCAACTGAGTGATCTGAGTTCTGAAGCCCACACGGTGGAAGGAGAACCAACTTCTCCAAGCCGTTCTGACTTCCACGTATGTGCCACGGTACATGTATGCCGGCTCGCCTCGCTCTTTCTCTCATATAATATTTATAAATAAATAGTGGTACATAAGTCATATTTATGGTTCGTTTCTTTCCAGAAGAAAGTTAAAATTTTCATTTTACTTAATATGCAATTTCAGGGCTGTAACATAAGCATGCAAAATTCAACACCACCGGGCATTCGAGTGTCCACCTTAAAATCCCAGTAGGGGCCGGCAAGCTGGCTCATTG
The DNA here is from genome assembly GCA_023101885.1 of Typhlomys cinereus. Lineage (NCBI taxonomy): Eukaryota > Metazoa > Chordata > Mammalia > Rodentia > Platacanthomyidae > Typhlomys > Typhlomys cinereus. Next base: position 599,102 of record JALPQD010000162.1, read on the forward strand.
GGTAAGGTGTCTGCTTTGAAAGAAAGCTTGCTTGCAAATCTGGTGACCTGAGTTCAATTCCCGGAAGCTCAAAGGGCGGAAGGAGAGCAGTGGACTGGCTTTCGAGAGTATCGTCCTCTGGTCTCACCAACACCATGGAACACACGCATTGTGTGCATTTTATACTCTCTCTCTCTTTCTCTGTCAAATAAATAAAATTATTTAAAAAAAAAAAAAAATCCCAGTAGGCCGAGGCAGGAGGAACACATGAGTTTGACGCCAGCACAGGCCACAAAACACCTGCCCAACCATTTCCCACCAGAACAACCATAAAACACCACTAGGTGAGGTGTAGAGGCACAATTCTGCAATCTCGGAGAAGCAGGAGTTCAAGGATAGCCTTGGCTACCAGGTGAGTTCAAGCAGACTGGATCATGTGACCCTCTTTACACACGCATGCACACGCACGCACACATTCATAAAACCTTGAAACATTATCTCCTCAAAAACAAAGTCCATTTTAGAAATACCTAGCCTGTGAACGTCACCACTCCCAGCCGGTTAATTATCAACGGAAGAAACTACTGTGTGCGACTGTAGTTTCCAAGCCTCCCTCTAATCCGCGATGTGGACCCCCACCTGGGCCTCCAGCTTGGTCTTGGCGTCCACGCGGCTGCTCTCGCACAGGCGCTCCAGCTCCTCGGCGTGCTTCACGGCCTTGCGCAGGCGAGACAGCAGGTGGAAGCGTTTCCGGGGCTCGGTGTTGGCCTCCTGCTTCAGCTGCATGGCGTAGCTCCAGGCTCTCTCGGCGTCCATCAGAACCAGCAGCAAGTACCTGCATCGCGGGCGCACAGTGAGCGGGGCGGGCACGGCGCCCCTCCCTCTGCGCCTCTGGCCTCAACCTGGGTCCCACGCCTCAGATGCCCAGTCACCTGCTGGACATGGCTCACTGAAAGCCGCAAAGCACCGTGGACGTGGCCTACTGACCCTGCCCGCCCTCTGCCCACGCTGTCAACCCCAGGCAGCGGAGGCGCAAGGTCGGCTTCTTCTCCTTCCTCCCAGCCGGTCAGAAATCAAGTCTTTCCCCGGCTGGAACCCAGCGCCTTCACTCACCAGACGGAGCAGCCTGGGATGCTGGGCCTTAATGAGCAGAAGGAAACACACTGGACAGAGGCCTGGGCTGATGCTTCCCAAGGATGTAGCAAGCGAACTCTTTTTATTGTTATTGCGGGGAGAAGTTTTAAATTATGGTCTGATGAATGTGGTTTTTTTTATATTGAACTTAGGTCGTTGTGAGTGGTGGACGACACTCTAGAGCTATATGCCCCAGAACTCTTTTCTTTTTGAAGATAAGATGTAAGTTGCCCAGTCAGGCCTTGAACCTAAGGTCTCCCTGCTTCAGCCTCGCAAGCAGCCAGCCTGCTCCACCAGGCCTGTGTGTTAATATCTATATTTTGACTTAACTTTGTTTGACACCAGATCAAAGATCTTGGAACTAGTCTTACATTCAATGGCACAGCAGTCCTGGGTTCCATCTCCAACACCACATATAAATTTTAAAAAATTAAAAGCAGGCTCTTGAGACGGCTTGGTGGGAGGAGGCCCCGTCATTGACCCTGACGCACAGGCTGCAAGGAGACCGACCCTCGCAAGGTGTCCTCTGAAGAAAGAAACTGAATGAAGAAAGAACCTTGCTATTATGAGCAAACCCAAGTTCTTTCCTTTAATCTTTGACGTGTGTGTGTGTGTGTGTGTGTGTGTGTGTGTCCGTCCCTGTGGAGGACCAAGGACAGGGAGGCCCAAGGGTGGCTTTGGGAATCATCCTGGATTGCTTCTATCTCCTTCTTGCTTTGCTCTGGAATTTCCCAGCCTGCGCTCATAAAGCACGGATGTGCAGGCCGCCACCATTTCCACCTAGTGGTTTTTTAACGTGGGACCTGGGATCTGAACTCAGGACCTTCTGCTTGGGAAGCAGAGTCTTAACCCTTGAGACATCTCTCCAGCCTCTTGGACTCTTCTTAAATGGACCTTGTCAGATTTAATCACTTCACTGCCACCAGTCATGGACTCCACCCTCCAGTTTTCTGACTGTGCGCGCAGCAGACACTCAGCCTCTTTGCCTCTCGAGCAGCAGTTACCTACCCACAGTGCTCTAGCTCCTCGCGGCACGCCACCCAGCAGACATGCGCTTCCTCCACACCCGCCAGGCCGCGCTTCCTCCACTCAGGTGTGGTTCCCTATCAAGCCCCTTTCAAGTCTTCAGAAGGCCTAACAGTGCTCCCAGGTTTAGCATCAGACCAACTCAACAAATCCTCAGCAAGGAGGAAGAGCTTCCCGCCCTCCTCCGCATCCGGCAGGGCACCGAGCTCAGCACCGCGTATTCTGGACCACGGGGCAGCAGAGGCCCGGAAGACCCATATACAGTATGGATACATTTCCTGAGGGTCTCAGTCTGTCGCACTACTCTGTGGCTTTAAACTCATCTTCCTGTCTCCCCACGCACAGTGCTGCACTCAGGGTTGACAGAGATGCTGGGAAACTCAGTCTTCAGGCCTGCACAGCAAGCACTGTACTGACAACCATCTCCCCAGCTACAAGACTATGGATACAAACAGGTGCAAGAAGACAGTCTGATCCAAGCTAAAGCCCCAGACCCTGACCTCCTGGAGACAATATACTCCATGCTGATTTTTTTTTGGGGGGGGGGGCAGGAGAGGGGGTTCAGACAGGTCTTTTATAACCCAAGCTGGCCTCAAACTTACTATGCAGCCAAGGGAGGGCCTTGAACACCTGACCCGCTCTCCCTCCCGAATGCTGGGATCGCAGCACAGCCACCAAGCTGGTTTACTGCGGTGCGGAGAGCAAGGCAGGACTCTGCATGCGTGACAAGCACTCCCAACTGCTACAACGCAGCCCTCAGGCAAGCTACTCGATCTCCTGAGAATACAGCAACAGCAAGAGAAAAAGCTGCGCCACAGCCGAGCTGCTCACACCCCGCGGAGCTGTCAGGGCGCGCCTGGGCTCTGGCCTGTGACTGGAGGTGTGCACGCGACAGACTTGAATCTGCACCTGCTGTCAGTCAGGAGCTCTTCCGTTACTTTCTTCCCTGTGAACTTGTGTCTGTTTCCCATCTTAAAGTTGAGTGTTTTCCGGAGACGTCTTTGTCTGCGGGAACAGTAGCCCCTGAAATGAGACACGAGACAAAACTTCTTCAGCTCAGCCGGTGGCGCTTTGGACAGAATGTTCTATAAAAAGCAGATCAGAGCTTTGAGGAATCGTTTACAGTAATGAGCAGCTAGAGCACACCACTTAACATGACTGTGTCATGGAAAATGTCACCACCCCTTGAAAATGAAAAATACTACAACATCTGATTACAATATAAAACAATTTTTTTGTTATTTTATTATTTATTCAATTGTGCGCATGTATGTATGTATGTATGCGTGTGTGTGTAGAACCACGGGCGAATTGGGGAACCACCATGGACACCTCCACCTCCTCCTTGTTTACTCTGCTGGGGAATTCACAGGCTCCGCCCTACCAGGACCAGAAACGCAGCAGCCCCCGCTTCCGCCCAGCCTCTATACGTGGGGTCTAGGATCCGAACTCAGGACCTTCTGCCTGCAAGGCAGAGGCTTAACCCCTGAGCCACCTCTCCAGCCTCACAATATAAAACAATTTTTATCCCCTTTAATGTGTGTCTGTGTGTACTGTGTCTGTATGTGTGTACTATGTCTGTGTGCTATGTGTGTCTGTGTGTACTGTTTGTGTGCTATGTGTGTCTGTGTGTATACTATGTGTCTGTGTGTACTGTGTCTGTGTGTGTGTACTATGTGTCTGTGTGTACTGTGTCTGTGTGTGTGTACTATGTGTCCGTGTGTATTGTGTGTCTTTGTGTACTGTGTCTGTGTACTGTGTGTCTTTGTGTACTATGTGTCCGTGTGTACTGTGTGTCTTTGTGTACTGTGTCTGTGTGTCTTTGTGTACTGTGTGTGCGTACTGTACGTCTGTGTGTACTGTGTTTCTGTGCACATTCAGAAAAACCTGGGCGAGTCATTCTCTTCTTCCACCGTGGATTTCAGGGCTCACACTCAGGTATCCCAACACTAAACCAACTCACCAGCCCCCTAAAGTTATTTTTTTTTCTGTTGTGGTGGACAGGGTCTCATACTAGTCCAAGCAGGCCTGGAACGTACTCGGCAGTCCAGACTGGTACCAAACCCATGGCAATTCTCCTGCCTCTGCTTCCCGAGTGCTGGGATTTCAGCTGTAAGCTGCCATGCATGGCTCAAAAGAATATTTAAATACTACAGCAGAATCGCAGTCTTAAAAGCAACCCAGACACAGATTACTAAAACAAAGAGCCACCAGGGGTTAAGACTCTGCCTCACAAGCAGAAGGTCCTGAGTTCAGATTCCAGGTCCCATGTAAAAAATACCAGGTGGAAACACCAACCTGGTGGGCGGAGCCTGGGAAAGCCCAGTGTGAAACAAGGAGGTCCTCCACAGAGACACACAGTGCCCCCTCATACACACACACATACACACACAAATAATAATAATTTAAATAAATTAAATTAAATAAATCATAAATAAATTAAATAAATAATGAATTTAAAAGAATTTTTAAAAAGCAGCATTAAAAAAGGGCCAGGCAGGTAGTGCACCCCAGTACTCAGGAGGGGAGGAAGGAGAACGAGTTCAAAGCCAAGCTCGTCTACATAGGGAGGCCGAGGCAGCCTGAACCACAGGACTCCGCTTCAAAAAGTAAATAAGTAAATAAATAAATGCTAGCGACACATGATTATCACTGAGGATTTGAGATAGAAGGTTCATTTCAGTTCCTGTGTTGTGAAAATTTATGAATTCCTGTGGCTGTATGAAACTATGGAGCCCCAGTCGTGACCTTGAGAGCCGAGACCAAATCAGGGAGCAGGGCCCAGCCCTGGGCCGCGGAGCTGCGAGAGCAACAGCCAAGCGCAGATGCGGGATGAAGGGAGAAGCCGGGCTGCCGATGCTGACGGGCTGATGCGGGCCGAGCACGCACGCGTCGCAGCCAGCCAAGTTCAGAAGAGCTTCGACCAGCAATGCTTACCAGCAACCGTCGGCCCAGAGTGACAGCTGCGTGAAGACTCTGTCCTGTAAGAGCAGCCCTCCAAGCGCGTGATCAAGTGCTACCACGCCAGGCGAGACAGGAGTGGGGAAGACAGAAACCAACAGCAGCCTGCTCACGCTATGCTCCGTTAGAGACGCTCAATACACTGAGGAGTATCAGGTTTAAGTGGGAGCCACATGGATTATTGGGTGAATCCCAGGGAGTCGGTGTCGTGTGAACTGTACTGGGGAAACTCAGATGAAGATGTGCGCTGTGCACACTCAGAAAAACCTTCCTAACTTCACGCTCACCGTGATACTGCTGTTTTCCCCATTTCCTTCACAGAACTTGAACTCATGACCTATAGCTGCTCTGTTTCCCCACTTCTCATTCTTTTTTTACATTTTTAAATTATTTATTATTTACTTAATTGTGCATGCATGCATGTGTGTGTATGTGTGTGTGTAGAACCACGGATGAATTGGGGAACCACCATGGACGCCTCCACTTCCCCCTTGTTTACTCTGCCCCAGGATTCACAGACTCCGCCCTACCAAGGCTAGAAACGCAGCGGCCCCCGCTTCCACCCGGCGTCTACACATGGGGTCTAGGATCCAAACTCAGGACCTTCTGCCTGCAAGGCAGAGGCTTAACCCCTGAGCCACCTCTCCAACCCCCCCACTTCTCATTCTTGTCTCAATCGATTCCACTCCACTTGGGCCTTTAGTCTAAGTACACTCCTCAAACCCTTCCTATGACATCACCAAGAATAATGAAATGACCAATCATAAGCACTCAAAACAGAAAAGGGTTAGATGGGTATCTACACAACACACGCAGGATGTGCATGCATGCTGACAAACACAAAGTCTGGATGGAAGAGAAGTCCTGGCTGACCACATGGAGAAGCAGCGCACGCGGGGACGAAGAGCCGCACAGGAAAGACGTCGCTGTTCCCAATGACGTTCGAAGCTAACGAGGTGACTCCCAAGACTTTGTAGACAAGTGGGCCGCTGTCCAATCCACATGGACTGAGTCTATCTGCACCCAGGGGGGCCAGCTATAGAATCCGTGTGGACCAAACCTGCCAGGACTGGCTGTTATACATGCTGGCAACACGGCCTGGTGACCTGGTCTGCAGTCTCAGTTAGCAGGGAGGCCAACATGTCGCCCAAGCTACAGAGCAACCGAGAGCCACGAGGGAGGAGCTGGGAGCCAGCGCAGCGGAGGGAACCTGCCACGAGCACCTGGCCCGGGTCTACTCTTAGGACCAGGAAAGGAAAGTATCAGTGAAGATGGCAACAAAACAGAATCCGGGCTTGGTGCTGGGAGTGATATAATACACGGAAGTCACTTTAGACATGAAATAAAACATTCAGCTGGTACTGGTGAGGCAGGGCTGAAATCCCAGCACCCAGGAAGTGGAAGCAGGAGAAGTTCTAGGCCAGCCTGGTATAAGTGAATCCTTGCCCACCTACCTTCCCCAAAAAGGCACAGAGCCCAGAGCTTTATATATAATAACGTTGAAAGCAAAATTATTCCCAATCGTCAAAAGGTGGAAACAACCCAAATACTCATGGACAGAAAAGTGGATAAGCCATATATGATACGGTACAACAGAGAGGTCCCAGTCAGCTCAAAGTCAGACCCAGTCTTAAAAACATGTGGTACACGCACACAATGGAATACTATTCAGCCTCAAAAGCAGCACAGTGCTGACAATGCTACGCGCTGGATGAATGCTCAGCACAGCCATGCAAGAGCTTGAATTCCCAATCCTCCCCCCAGGGCTGGGATCGTGGGCACCTCCAGAGCTGGCCTGTACTTCTTGGTTATATAATACATTTGTTTTCCAACATGAAGTCTGATACAATGATATCACAGAAATGTCCTTTATACAAAGGTTTAAAACACTAAGCAATACTGTTATGTTAAACAACTATTATCAGAGACTGATGAAATGGTTTAGCAGGTAAAAGTGCTTGCCAAGCAAGCCTGACAACTGAGTTCAATTCCAGGAACCCGCATACGGTAGACCAGAACACCAACTCCACATACTGCCCTCTGACCTCCATGCACACACCCACAGCCCGTGCACCCATGCTAATAGCAGATGAAAAAGCAAACGCTGCCTTTTAAACCATGAATACCGGTCAGGCATGTCAGCTCATGCCTATCGCCCCAGTATTCATTTGGCAACGGGAGCGCCACAGCATGAGGGCAGCCTGGTATATGCTGTGAATTCTAGGTCAGCCAGGGCTACAAAGTGAGACTGTCACAAAAAGAAGATTGTTGTAATCATGTAACCATCT